>JAOWBW010000307.1:40617-767017 GCA_026119855.1 Campanula takesimana
TCCTACGAGAGGCCTAAGCTTGACATCTCTCCGAAGAGGGACAAATCCATTTAGCTTATTACTCTTCGCTACATGAATCCGATTATGGACAATCATACCTTTATAACTACCCGGTTTAAAGGTAGCGTTTTGATATGTCAAACATAATGTTCATCAAGTGGAAACTATAATAACTTCATGTCTAAGGATTCGTATGACATAACTAATATAAGATATATGTACGACATAGACCATGACATAAATCTCATACAGCTGGTCATGTCCAGTACCTTGTTCCAACAAGTACCCATAAATCTAACTGATCATCTCATGATCATTTAGCCTTTATACTAGTGCTTAACAAGTACTAGGGACGGAGATTATTATAAGTAACCATGAACAACAATAATAATCAAATCATCTCTTTATTGATATGAAATAAATGATAACAATTACAACGTTTATTAAACCGTGCCTAGGGCACCACTACCACAATCTCCCACTTGCCCTAGGCCCAATCTCCCATGTATCTAATACCCTGGACCTAACATGACCTTCATGTTTTATCTTGTGGAAGTCCTTGTTAGCGGTCCGCACATTGTCATCAGTAGGTACTCTGCATATATTTACGTCTCCCCTATCAATCATTTCATGAATGATATGAAACGCTAAGTATGTGTTTGGATTTCGATGTGGCTCTTGGTTCCTTTGCTTGAGCAATAGCACCATTATTATCGCAATAAAGTCCTATTGGATTAGCAATGCTAGGTGTAGACACCCCGCCTTGGACCGCTCACCCCGATTGCACATTTGATTTTGTGTCTCTCTCCCATTTAAGTGTTTCTCGTTAGTTTCTGTCACTTCCGTTAAGTTCCTGACTGACTTCGTTAAGTCAGGGCTAAACTGAATGACAGGGCTGACTTTCTAGTCCATTCTGTCAAATTTTCCTTCTCTGAGTCGCGCGCCTCCGACAGGAGGAGCCAGGCGCGCGCGCCTCCCGCCCCCAAATCAGGAAGCGCGCGCCTCGGGGCGTCAGTTACAGATTTCTGGCGGATTTCCCTCCTTGCTCAATTTACAGGATTTTGCCGGGAAGGATTTCTTGGTGACTGAGTTTTGGCACAAAAACACCCCTATTTCACCTATAAAAACCTCTCTTTACTCCATTTTCAAGGATCGAAAACTTGGACGAAGATTGAACTTACAAAAACTATACCAAAATCACTTTCTAAAAGTTCTCGCCAGGATTTCTTCAAGCAACATTTGAAGGTCTTCGAATTGTAGGTAAAAGTCCATCTTTTCCTTTCTTTTCTACTTCATCTCCTCTCTCTCTTTTACTTTAATCAATGTGCAATCACCCAAATCATTTTGGGACATGACTCTAATGATCACCTCATCTCATTGAGGTTGGTTAGGGAGTTATCTCCTACATTCCAAATCCTATTTTAAACCCCTTTTTATGACTTAAAGAAGAGAAGAAGAACATTTTCATTCATGTAGATTTTGATCAAGCAGGACCAACTTAAGTTGGGCGAGATGGGTGTTTTCGGTACTTCCATCTCGTAATCTAACCCCCGGACCTCAAAACAAAGAATCTCTGTTTTCGTAATCAAAACTTAGGCTACATCAATAGGTTTTTTCTTATGTTCCTCAAAACATAGGTGGGCGACTCTAAAAACAAGTTAGACATCCTAGGATAATTCCCGCGCTCAGCCAAGCCGTGGTTCCCCGGGGTATCTACAGTGGCGACTCTGCTGGGGACAATTTGAGGGTTAAACTTGCGTTCTGATCGAAATCTACATCTTTCTGGGCATTCTGTTTCCTGATGGGGGAGGCGCGCGCATCTGGCCTTTTAAGCCTAAGGCGCGCGCATCCCCATCCAGAACCAGAATCGCCCACTTCTTCATGTTCTTCATCTTCTTCTTCTGTTATTCTGCACTAATCACTTCTGTAGGGTTACAATATGAACATGGGACCAGGGCAATCCCCTGAGTCCAAAGTCTGACATTCTGACAGGTGTGGCCCCAGAAGCGCGCGCCTCCCATAAGCATTGCGCCATGCGCGCGCGTCCCACATCAGCACTCAGAGGCGCACGCTTCTGGGTTGGTTCCCAGAACAGAAACAGGTTTCCAGTGACTGAGCAGAACAGTGGGG
Source organism: Campanula takesimana (assembly GCA_026119855.1). NCBI lineage: Eukaryota > Viridiplantae > Streptophyta > Magnoliopsida > Asterales > Campanulaceae > Campanula > Campanula takesimana. The sequence goes on from JAOWBW010000307.1 coordinate 42,748, forward strand.
TGTGGGACAGTTGCCTGCATCAGAACAGAATTGAACCCTCAGACTGTTTTAATTTTGTGTTTTATTTACCGGTCACACGGGTGATTCGGGAGTTGTAATTTTATGTGCTTATGTGTTTTGTGTGTTTTTCTTTCTTTTCAAAAAAAAAAAATTTGTCACTTGTTAGACCTCACACTACATGCACATATTCCTATGAACTGCTCACTAACGAGTCGCACAAGTCCAACCCCAAACCCGTCGAGGCCCGTCCTAGAAAGTTTCAAGCTCCACCAGACCTTGGCTCTTTCGAAGCGGTAAACCTCAGCCCGTGGCGTAGTTCAAGACTACATGCCGGGGGTGACCTTTGAGCCTCATATTCAAGCCGAGCACAAACCACACAATTCTAGTTAAGGTCTAACACTCCGTGACTCAAGTCGGTTTCCATGTACCGAGATTTCCCTAAACTAATGTCTTCAAATCATACATGCCAACTTGTTGAAAGGGACGCAATAAAAATCCGTCCCCAAAAGTGGTTATTTTGGACGAAAATAAAAATCCGTCCCCGCATGTATGCTTTACTACATTATTTAGTTTAATCCCGATACATGTAGGATTCACAAGCGCGATGGAATCCGATGAGTATATGGGACCGCGAGATGGTCTATATACTAGTGTGACGATTCCATTATTTTCTTAGAAACCCCAAAAGGGATTCGATCCCTCCGACTTATAAAAAAAAAAAAAAAAAAAAGAGTCTTTTCTTATGTGGTTTGAGTCGTGTGCCCAACTGTGTGTTCTAAGCCTCTTCATGGACGCAAGTGTTACTCAAGACTGACAAGGGCCTCTTCTGCAATATAGGTTCAATTGGTACTTTACAAAGTCTACCGGGATTCAGCAAATCGGTTAGTCCGTGAAGAGATCACTCCAACAGCTCCAACATCAACCATGACCGGTCAGCAGCAACACCATGTCTCTCGAACAGCTCTCAACTATGGTCCAACTCCTCCAAGAGCAAGTCTCCACCCTTAACAAAGAGCACAAAGCAAAGACGACATTTGGAAATCCACCTCGACAGCCAAAGGGAGGCCCACGAGGCCGAAATGGAGCTAATGAAAGAAAGCTCACCAACCTTGCCAAGGGAAAGAACAAGAACAATGATGATGAATCCGAATGGACCGAGGGTTTGTTCAAGAGTCCTTATGTCAACACCCGCACCAAGAAGATGGGGGAACCAAGTTCCGAGAATAATGAGCCCAAAATGGTGGATTCTATCATGGCTACATCGCCCAAAAATTCAATGGGCTCAACATGGGAAAGGCTCCGACACAAGCCTTTATCAATCATCCATCCTCATGAGTACTATGGCCGCTCTTCCCGATAAGTTCAAGATGCCCGACATAAGCAAATTCAAGGGCAACTCTTGTCCTATGGCTCACATTGAGACTTATATTTGGGCAATGGTTCCAAAGAAGGTCTCCACCAAGGTGATGGCTCAATGATTTCCTCTCACTCTCGAGGGGGCGCAAAAGATTGGTATGCTACTCTCCCGCTCACTGTCCGTCTTGATTGGGACTCCGCCATGCTTGCCTTCAAGAACCAATACCAAGGCAACACCACTCACCGGCCCACAAGGAAAGAGCTAGAGAACACTACTCAACGAGACAATGAGTCCTTCATCGACTTCATAAGGAGATGGAATGACAAACTCTCTGAAATTGTTGAGAGGCCGAACACAAAAGAGCAATGGACATATTTCTCAAGTGTCTCAAGATTGATCTCCGCACTCACCTAAGTGGGGCTTGCTACTCCGACTTCTCCCAAATGTATGAGGCGGGGGTACGCATGGATGACTTGCTCAAGGAGATTAAGAAGACCACTCCTACTTACCGCTACAAGGCCGCTTCCAACTCCACAAAAGAGGCCTCGGTCAACGCCGTCACTATTGACAAGGGGAATTACAAAAAGGTTCCTCCACCTCAAGGGAAGAAGTCCCGAAGTGACCGTGTCTACACGCCTCTCCAAGGCATGACTCAAACCGAAGTGTTCGAGGTCCTCAAGGCAAAGGGTCAAGTCACACCCGTGCAAGGGTACCAACCCAAGACGATCCACCCCAATCATGCTCACAACAAATATTGTGGCTACCACCAATATAGTGGCCACACCACCGAGGAATGCTTCGTTCTCCGCAATGTCATTCAAGATCTCATAGATAAAAAAGAATTTGTAGTGACTAATGACGAGCATGTCAATGTAATAGAGATAGGAGAACTCGAGGGGACCACCCATTCAATCCCAATTGTGAATGGGGGCCCCAATGTTATGAATAAACTTGACAATTCTTGTTATGTAGTGATTTACGATGAGGTAATGAGGGAAGTACTAGAGAATAGGAAAAAGAAGCAAGATGGGAACGTCAACATGCTAACTCGATCCGGTCGAGTCATAGCAATCAACCCTTCCACTTCCGCACCGAGCTCCTCTTCTCAAAAGCCGCAAGCTCACAACGCTCCCGAAGATCCTCTACTTGTCCAACTCAAGAAAACTCAAGCCAACATCTCTATTGGGACCTCATTGCATCCTCAAAGAAACACCGAGATCTTGTCATCCGCAATCTCGATGATACATCAGTCTCTCCCGATACTACTCCCGAGGACCTCACGGCAATGATTGGTCACATTCATTTTAGCAACGTCATCACCTTTGCCGATATGGACCTTCCACTGTTTGGTTCCGACCACAACGAAGCTATTTACCTCAAGGTACGAGCAAGGGGGAGGCCCGTCTCAAGAGTCTTAGTGGACGGTGGTTCCGCGCTCAATCTCATGCCTGGTAGAATCATGGGCATACTGGGGCTTAAGGATTCTGATTTGAAGCCTTCTACTCAAGTAATCCGAGGTTATGACAGCACCGCCCGTACAGTCATGGGTATGATCGAAATTGACATTGAGTTTGGGAGCATGGTCATGTCCGTTCCATTCCAAGTACTTGATATCCCGGCCTCGTTCAACTTACTGTTGGGTCGACCATGGATTCATAGTGCTAATGCCGTACCGTCAACTCTCCACAAATGTGTCAAGATCTGAAATGGTGATGAAATAGTGACCATAATGGCTGAAAACATCACTATCCACAGAAAAGGTGAGCCCGTCCACCAAGTTCAGCACGGTCTACCAGACTCCACTCTCTCCGGAGTCTCAATCAACGCCATTGACAAAGAAGGGGGAAACGGATCATGGACCCCAGCAATCACAAAGTCCTCCGCATGATGAGGAATATGGACTACTTCCCTGGTTTAGGCTTAGGGAAATATCAACAAGGAATCCTACATCCCGTGCAAGTCCCATTTGTCAAGAACACCTTCGGTTTGGGGTATGAGCCTTCCAAAGAAGACTTGAAACAAGAGCAAGTAATCAAGAACGAAAAGGCCCGAGCTCGTAAAGAAGGCCGTCACTATGAAGTCCCTAATCTAAGGCCTTACCGCAAGACGTTGAATGGTTATTTTGTCCGCCAAGGGGAAGACGTTCCATACATGATCTTTCCCGAGCCGTGGGTTAACAATAAGGTGTCAAAAAGCCCGGCCTCGAAATCTTCTCCGATTGTGAGATCCAGAAATCCGAAAGGGAACCAACTCCCATGTCGCCCCGTGAACGGTGGGGAAGGAAGATGACTATAGAGTCCGAGACAGAAATCACCGTGGGGGAAGAACTGACAGATTTAGCCTCCATGTTTGAAGAGCTTGCCATGATGAATGAATGCCAAGTTAACGCCATCCATGACACCGTCATCATGAACGAGACTATCAGTGAGATCCCGCCAAGCTCCGAGCCGATCAACAATTGGTATTCAACAAAAGGGCCCGTGGTATCCGAGGAATTCTTAGTCCAAGAAATGGGTTGCATACCCCGCACAGCAACAAAGGAAGAGCAGCTCACACTTACTTTCGATTCCGAGAGTGTCTCTAATACCCTCACCCAAGAGGATTTGGAGGCCATAGCCGAGAGTGTGTTTCCTTTCTTTGCTAATGAAAAATTTGATATTTCTGAGTACCCTGAGATTGCAAACATCATAAATGATGAATTAACTAATAATGAACTTAACAAACAAGTTAATAACGATTCAAATTATGATGAAATAGACCACGAAAACACAAAATACTTAAATGAACTTGCTCAACAAGTCCGTAGTCGTGCCGAGAATGGTCCAAAGGCTGACGAAGAATTGCATGTTGTTAATCTGGGTACCGAAGAAGAGCCAAAAGAAACCAAGATTGGAAGCTTCTTCAAGGGAGACGACAGAGACAGATTGACTGCATTACTACGGGAGTTCGTGGATGTGTTCGCATGGTCATACAAAGACATGCCGGTTTAGACAGAAAGGTAGCGGAGCACAGGATTCCGATCAGAGAAGATGCCAGGCAAGTAAAGCAGAAGCTCAGAAAGATCAAGCCAGAATGGTCTCTGCAGGTCAAAGAAGAGATTGAGAAGCTCCTCAGTGTGGGTTTCATCAAGGTCATCGAGTATCCGACATGGTTAGCCAACATTGTGACAGTCAGGAAGGCGAACGGCAAGGTTCGAGTTTGTGTAGACTTCCGGGATTTAAACAAAGCTTCCCCAAAGGATGATTTTCCACTCCCTAATATCGACATGCTGGTCGACTCGACTGCCGCCTACGAGGTTCGCTCATTCGTGGATGGGTTCGCTGGGTACAATCAGATTCTTATGGCCGAGGAAGATCAACATAAGACAGCCTTCACAACACCGTGGGGTACCTTTTGCTACACAGTCATGCCATTTGGGTTAAGAAATGCTGGGGCTTCCTACCAAAGAGCCGTGACAGACTTGTTCCACGATATTATTCACAAAGAAATCGAGGTCTATGTGGACGACATGATCATTCACTCCAAAGGAACGATGGTCAACACCTAATCGATCTCCGCAAGTTCTTCGAAAGGCTTCGTCAACACAAGATGAGGCTCAACCCTGCAAAGTGCACATTCGGGGTTATCCGAGGCAAAGTTCTTGGTTATATGGTCACTGAAAGGGGAATCGAAGTAGACCCCTCCAAAATCAAGGCAATCATTGACATGCCTCCTCCAAAGACGCAGAAAGAGATTAAAGGTTTCATGGGAAGACTACAATACATCAGTCGGTTTTTGCACCAACTCACTTCCATGTGCGAGCCAATCTTCAAGCTACTCAAGAATAATGTGGCTCTAGAATGGACCGACGCGTGCCAAGAAACTTTCGATCAAGTAAAGCATTACTTGACGTGCCCTCCTGTTCTAGTTCCGCCGCACAAGGAGAAACCTCTGTTGCTTTATCTCACTGCCAATGATGAAGCCCTAGGGGCTATGTTAGCCAAGAGCAACGAGAGTCCACAAAGGAGAACGCCATTTACTTTGTCAGTCGCCGATTCCAAGGGGCGAAAAGAACTACTCTGTCTTAGAGAAGTCATGTGCAGCATTGGTTTGGGTCACTCAAAAGCTCAAACACTATATAGAAGCTTTTCCGATCAAGCTAGTAGCAAAGGTGGACCCGCTCCGCTACATCTTCGAGAAGCCTTTCATGTCAACAAGAATAGCCAAATGGTACTTCATGCTCGCCGGCTATGATATCACTTACGTCACACTAAAATCCGTCAGGGGGAAAGTGTTCAGTGACCAGCTTGCCGAATTCCCGTGTGACGAAGTGAAGGGGAAGACGTACAGTTCCCCGACGAGCATTTAATTTGCACTGCAACCGAGGAAGACAAGTGGCAACTTTTTTTCGATGGCGCCACCAATAAACACGGTTTGGTATAGGGGTATTGCTTGTCGATCCAAAAGACATCTACACTCCCATTGCCATACGCCTGTAATTCGAAGCTACCAACAACATTGCCGAGTACGAAGCATGCATAGCAGGGCTCGAAGCAGCTCTCGAAAGAAACATCACGAACTAGAAGTGTTCGCCGACTCTTTGCTCCTTATCAATCAGCAATCGGGTAAATGGCGAACCCAAGACCCGACTCTCCAACAGTATGGTCAGCACCTTGAAGAACTGGTTGAACAATTCCAAGAGATCACTTTCAACTACCTGGCAAGGGATAAGAATCGCTTCGCCGATGCACTGGCCACTATAGCTTCATTAGTTGAAATGCCCAAAGGGAAAATGGTGAAGCCTTTCAAAATTGCTCGAAGGAACAGTACGGCATATTGCATGAGTATCGAGATCAACGAGGTTCAAACAAACTCTCCGTGGTATTCGGATATCATGAACTTCCTCAAAGACGGCACTTATCCCGAGAACATCAATAAGAAGTCTCAAGCAACTCTGCAAAGGTTAGCCTCTCGGTACGTACTGATTGGGGACCGAGTCTATAAAAGGCACCACGACGGGATCAATCTCCTATGCGCCAATGAGACCGAAGCTCAAGAGATAATGTGTGAAGTGCACGAAGGAGAATGTGGACCCCACATGAATGGGTTTATGCTAGTCAAGAAGATACTTCGCATTGGTTACTATTGGAGCACTATGGAACGAGACTGTATCGAGAAAGTCAAAAGGTGTGCCAAGTGCCAATTCCACGCTAATCTGCAACATGCTCCACCCTCACAACTTTACAACATGGTCACACCTTGGCCTTTCTCTTGTTGGGGGATAGACATCATCGGTAAAGTTCATCCTGCCGGGAGCAATGGGCAGTCATTCGTCCTAGTGGCAGTCGACTACTTCACAAAGTGGGTCGAAGCACAAGCCTATCGAACCCTCAACGCCAAAAAAAAGTGGCCGAATTTGTAAAGATTAATATCATGTGCCGATACGGCGTGCCTCATGAAATCATTTCCGACAACGGCTCTCACTTTGAGAAGGAAATGGATGCACTTTTGGTGGAATACAAGATCACCAAGCACAAGTCATCTCCTTACCGGCCCCAAGCAAATGGTGCAGTCGAAGCAGTAAATAAGACCATCGAGACCATCGTCAAGAAAATGGCCTCAACAGGAAGGGATTGGCCCGAGAAGCTACCATTAGCATTGTGGGGCTACCGCACATCAATACGATCCGCAACAGGAGAAACTCCTTATGCATTGGTCTATGGTTCTGAAGCCGTACTCCCTATCGAACTTGAAGTCCCATCTCTACGGGTCCTCCTCGAGAATCAAGTCAACGATGTCAACTGGATGCAAAGTCAATACGAACAGCTAGCCTTACTCGACGAGAAAAGGTTAAGAGCACTCGAACGCATGAGGGCATATCAGCAAAGGATGGCAAGAGCTTTCAACAAAAAAGTGAAGCCTCGAAACATCAATGTGGGAGATTTGGTCTTAAGACAACATCCTCCTAATGCCATGAATCCCCTGGGGAAATGGGGACCCCGATGGATCGGTCCGTACGTGGTCAAAAAGATACTAAGCAGTGGTGCAGTTCGGCTCGTGGATTTAGATGGTGACCAGCTGCCAAAGGAGGTCAACCTCGACAAGCTCAAGAGGTTCTACGCTTAATAAACAAAGACCATTAAAAAAAAAAAAAAATCGCTCGCTAGGTTGAAAACCCGCAAGGGCGGCCTAGGCAAAAATTAGAGCACGTGCAAAAAAGAAGCCCGCTAGATTGAAAACCCGCAAGGGCGGTCTAGGCAAAAAACAGGGTGCACAAAAAAAAAAAAAAAAAAAAAATGGTCTTTGTTTGTTTGAACTACGAAGACCTGAGCCTCCCAACTGGAGGAACGTAGGCAACCTTCGGGTGCGGTCTAAACATATCAAAAATACCCAATTCACTTCAAATAACAAAATGCAATTTCTTATTCATTCAATGAATTATTCAAACCATTACAACGGATTTATTGAGCAACAAAAGACATCAAAATATTAAATCCTAAAACAAAGTGGTCTAATTGCAATCTCTTGGGGTACAAAGAAAAATCTAATCTTTCTTAGGTTTGGGAACCCATTGCTTCTTGTTATGTCCTTTAGTCTTCTTGGATGGGACGGAACATTCTTGGGACCGCCAAGACGGGAGAAAACGCTAGGACGGGACGGAGGTTCATCAACGGCTTTCCCTTTACCCTTATCAAGCGGGGCCTTAGCGGGGACAACCATGGGACGCTTCCACACATAGGAGGAATTTCCTTTACCTTTCTTCTTCTTGGGAAAATGACGGGGTCTATAGTCCCGCACATGAACCACCGGTCTCACGGGGTCAATAACATCGTCATTGGGCCTTCCCAAACGGTCAAAAACGCTCGGACGCTTCTCCACCATCGAGACGGACCCCACAGCTGGAACGGCACTCACCATTGGAACGGACTTCTCACCCTCGGGGACGGAAACCTTAACTTCAAAGGAGAAAGTCATTGGGGCCATTATGACAAGAATTTTGTGATTTAGGAGGAGAAAGTGTTTGCAAAAGAATGCTGTGTGACCATTCTGGTCGAAAGTAGTTCAAATTTATAGCTGTTGGAACATTCTAATCAGAAAAGAAAGGGGCTGTAATTCAGCAGGCCAGAAGCGCGCGCCTCCGACCAAGGCTGCACAACGCGCGCGCCTCCCACAAGCAAGGCCCGACGCGCGCGCCTTTGACAGCAGTTCAGACAGAAACAGCCCTTGTCAGTTCAGAACAGAACCCAGGCACTTAAACATATCCAACCTGCAGCAAAATCAAATCCCAGCAACAAAAAGGAGTTCAAGCATCGACAACAAGCATCCTTTGGGCACACATTTGTTTGTAAAGAGTCGACATCTAAGATCGAGTCGCTAATAGAACATGAAAAGAGTAGTAAGATAACTAGGATTGTAAATACATGTTAAATGTTATTACAGGCAAAAGTAAAAGTGTTTCAATCCCTCATCCTCTCAGCCACAACAGCTCGGGCACGTCATCACCAACACTGTGCTCACCCCTGCTACCGCTCTCGGTCTCCTCATCGTCATCATCATCCTCATCATCATCATCGTCATCATCATCCTCAGACTCAGATGTCTCAATCACAACATCAGGACGGGTTCTCTTGGCAGCTCTCCCTGATGAACTGGCGCCGCCCCGGCTCTGGCTACCCTCTCGGCTCAGACTCCTACTATGGCTCAGACTCCTGCTCAGCGACTGCCTCGCCGAAGAGACAGCCTCATCAATGTCCAGTGCAGCATCCCTGCAGCCTCGTCCCATACCCCGAGCACCTCGGGCAGCTCCTCTCGCAGCACCAGAGACAGCACCAGCAGTATCTCTAGTCATGGCAGCAATATCCCTGCACAGCTCCAGCACCCTCTCCTCCAGCTGACGGAGCCTCCGCCTCATCCCTTTGTTCTGCCTACCCAAGTGCCTATAAGCAGCTACGGGCACCTGTTGCAACAAAGAACGGGGAAAGGAAATTACATCAATACAAAGGACAGAAAAACAAGACTGGAGCTGAGAAAATGCAAAGATGGTCAGAAAAACATACCACAGCAGCATGAGCGGGAGGCTCTCTCTCCGGTGACATATCCTCGGGAACAATCTCCCTCTGCTCCTCAAAGACCCCGAAGTTTGAATAAGTGTAATAAGGAGGAGGCAAAGGAGGATCAAAACAATACCCGGCACCGGTAGTATAAAACCGAGCGGAGGTCGAAGGAGCAGCCTGTGATCTCCTCGGATCAGCGAACATAAAGCCCTGCATCAAGTTGTTCTCCCTGAAGAGGCCATAATCCTGATCCAAGTGAATATAAGGGATGGCATCAACCCCTACCATATATGCCGCACGATCAGCCTCTGAAAGTGACCTCCAGTTACGAGGGCAGAAAGGAGGAACGTCTGGAACTGCAGGACGAGGAGGAGTGTAAAAGTCTGTCACCTGGGTACCATGCTGCCAAAATACTCTGTCTCCCAAGTACAGAGCCATGCACTCACCCGAACTCATCAAAAGCAGAGAACGGGTAGGAATAAGAGTGCGCTCAAACCAGTGCTGAACTGATCTCCACGGATATAAAGAAAAGGCAACAGACTCAGGCCTCAGGGTGTCCAAGTGACGTCGGGCCGAAGTAAGACTAATGGGATTCGTTCCAGTCTTCACATTCCTCTCCTTATACGCCCACCGTGCGCAGTCCGGATACTGGGGCTGGCCTTCCTTGGCAATCTTGAAATCCCTCAGATTCAGGATAGCAAAAGCCCAAAGCTGTAGACAAGAGGCAAAAACAAAGTTAATGACAGTCAACGAAAAAGGTAGTTATGACTAAGGCAAGGAGAATATAAAAGGGACAATAAGTGGTATACCTCCCACAGCAAGCTGAAGCCAGTAACAGAGCTGGTAGTCGAGCGGCTGGTCAAATCCATGCCTTAATAACAAGCAGCCAAGCCCGCTGCGCCCCAGTTATACTGGCCGATCTGGTCCAAGTCCACTAACAAGTCAAGCAGAGCCAAAGAGGCCGAAGACCCCCTGTTGGCAAGCAGAGTGTGGGATAACAAGTACCAAATGAAGCAACAGGCCACAGTATCAACCCGATCAGCAGTAACACCTTGAGCCTCAGCCATCAAGATGCTGAAATAAGCCCGGATTCTCCCCCATGTCACTCGAGAATTCTTAACCTCGAACCGGCAGTCAACCAAGGCCAGTAACTCGTCCGAAGTCCGAACAGCCCCTCTCAAACCAAAAGGGACAGGCACCCCCATGAACGGCAAGCCCGTCAAAGCTGTGAAATCAGTAGGTGTCATAGTCACCTCGCCCATGGGTAAATGGAAGGTATGGGTAGTATCCCACCATCTCTCCCTCAATGCCTGAACCACATCAGGGTCATTCTTCAAAGCTGGGAGGCTAGTGACAAAAAGACCAAAATGAGTCCCTGTGACTCGGGCCCGAACATTCTCGGGCAACCTCTTCCATATATAGATGGGCCCATGAGCCCCACCGCGAATCTCTGTCAAACGGGTCCACTCCTGAAAGGAAAAAAGGAACAGCAAAAATTTCATCAGCATGACTGCTAGAAAAACGGATGAACTCAACACAGAGATTTCAACGGCAGAACAATGTACAAGCAATTGTGTGAACGTGAAAATGGACATCCCAACATGTTTCTTACAACAAATCAGTAACAACAAACAACATGCAAAGAATGATCAATACAGCTGCTGCAGCAATATTTCGGGTAAAGAAAACAGAACTTCATAAAACCCGAAATCGACAAGAAGGGTGAGGCATTCTTACCAAACCCGAAGTCACGAAGTGAGAAATGTGGGTATGAGGCCGGAAAGTAAGCAAGCTCGGGTCCATAGCTTCAACCCCAATTTCGGGCTCCTCGCCCTGTGGCATCTCAAACGGAGGTGATTGCTGACGATCCGACATCGTTTCTTTGACGGAATTGATCCTAGAACAGCAAGAAAGTGTTTTGGGGTGATTTCTCTACGAAAATTGGGCTTGGAATTTGGAGGGTTCTTCAAATTTTTGAAAAATGGCCGAAAACAGCGAACAGCCTGTTTAAATACGCTGAACTTATGCGCCAGGCGCGTGCCTCCCGACATACTCATCTGAGGCGCGCGTCTCCCATAACGAGTCCCGGACGCGCGCTCTTCCCATCATCAGGCAGGTTCAGAAGCAGTCCCCCATGCAAAAGTCCATGCATCGTATCAAGGCTGTCCTCTTCAAAATTCCGAACTCCCTAAGTTCTGTCACGGGTGCCACACCTCCCTCAAGAGTCAATCTCAACATTTCATCCCCAGCAGGAACATTTTTCTGGTCGCGGTCAACTGTGCCCGTACCCCACAATTCAAAAAAAGTCAAGTGTGACTCCAAATGGCACGAGACTTCAAAGCAATATTTCAACAAACGGATTCACCAACGGATTCGTCAACAAGGGTTCACCAACGGACTCATCCAAACGGATTCACCAACGGATTCGTCAACAAGGGTCCACCAACGGACTCATCCAAGGGATTCACTAACGGATTCCTCAAACGGATTCACCAACGGATTCGTCAACAAGGTTCACCAACGGACTCACCAAGGGATTCACTAACGGATTCATCAAACGGATTCACCAACTGATTCGTCAACAAGGGTTCACCAACGGACTCATCCAAAGGATTCACTAACGGATTCATCAAACGGATTCACCAACGGATTCGTCAACAAGGGTTCACCAACGGACTCATCCAAAGGATTCACTAACGGATTCATTAAACGGATTCACCAACGGATTCGTCAACAAGGGTTCACCAACGGACTCATCCAAAGGATTCACTAACGGATTCATCAAACGGATTCACCAACGGATTCGTCAAACAAGGGTTCACCAATGGACTCATCCAAAGGATTCACTAACGGATTCATCAAACGGATTCACCAACGGATTCGTCAAACAAGGGTTCACCAACGGACTCATCCAAAGGATTCACTAACGGATTCATCAAACGGATTCACCAACGGATTTGTCAAACAAGGGTTCACCAACGGACTCATCCAAGGATTCACTAACGGATTCATCAAACGGATTCACCAACGGATTCGTCAACAAGGGTTCACCAACGGACTCATCCAAGGGATTCACTAACGGATTCATCAAACGGATTCACCAACGAATTCGTCAACAAGGGTTCACCAACGGACTCATCCAAGGGATTCACTAACGGATTCATCAAACGGATTCACCAACGGATCGTCAATAAGGGTTCACCAACGGACACATCCAAGGGATTCACTAACGGATTCATCAAACGGATTCGTCAACAAGTTCACCAACGGACTCATCCACACTAACGGATTCGTCTTCACCAACGGACTTCAAGGGATTCACTAACGGATCATCAACCGGTTCACTAACGGCCTCAGACATTCAGCCGGCAGGTTCACCTAACGGATCATGCCACCCCCTCTATCAACAAAATCCGCTCACACAGGGAGCGCACCACTATCTCTCGCAATTTCAAATTCCTGCTTTCATCGAGTCTTTGCTTTTTCTTGGTGATGTCCTCGGCGGGTGTTTTTAACTTTCGTCGACGCGTTTTGCTTTGCAGTCCACGTCGCCGAGGGGCTCTGTAGACACCCCGCCTTGGACCGCTCACATCGATTGCACATTTGATTTTGTGTCTCTCCCCAATTTTAAGTGTTTCTCGTTAGTTTCTGTCACTTCCGTTAAGTTCCTGCCTGACTTCGTTAAGTCCAGGGGCTAAACTGAATGACAGGGCTGACTTTCTAGTCCATTCTGTCAAAATTTCCTTCTCTGAGTCGCGCGCCTCCGACAGGAGGAGCCAGGCGCGCGCGCCTCCCGCCCCCAAATCAGGAAGCGCGCGCCTCTGGGCGTCAGTTACAGATTTCTGGCCAGGATTCCCTCCCTTGCTCAATTTACAGGATTTTGCCCGGGAAGGATTTCTTGGTGACTGAGTTTTGGCACCAAAAACACCCCTATTTCACCTATAAAAACCTCTCTTTACCTCCATTTTCAAGGATCGAAAACTTGGACGGAAGATTGAACTTACAAAAACTATACCAAAATCACTTTCTAAAAGTTCTCCAAGGATTTCTTCAAGCAACATTTGAAGGTCTTCGAATTGTAGGTAAAAGTCCATCTTTTCCTTTCTTTTCTACTTCATCTCCTCTCTCTCTTTTACTTTAATCAAATGTGCAATCACCCAAATCATTTTGGGACATGACTCTAATGATCACCTCATCTCATTGAGGTTGGTTAAGGAGTTATCTCCTACATTCCAAATCCTATTTTAAACCCCCCTTTTTATGACTTAAAGAAGAAGAAGAAGAACATTTTCATTCATGTAGATTTTGATCAAGCAAGACCAACTTAAGTTGGGCGAGATGGGTGTTTCGGTACTTCCCATCTCGTAATCTAACCCCCGGACCTCAAAACAAAGAATCTCTGTTTTCGTAATCAAACTTAGGCTACAATCAATAGGTTTTTCTTATGTTCCTCAAAACATAGGTGGCGACTATAAAAACAAGTTAGACATCCTAGGATAATTCACGCGCTCTAGCCAAGCCGTGGTTCCCCCGGGGTATCTACACTAGGAACCACTTCAAGTTCAGTGATGAACTTCTTAATCCAAACAGCTTCCGTTGCAGCATCTGATGCAACAATTTACTCAGCTTCCGTTGTAGAATCAGCAGTTGTACTTTGCTTGGAACTCTTCCAGCTTACAGCTCCACCATTTAACATAAACACAAAACCCGATTGCGATCGATCATCTTTGTGGTTTGGAAGCTTGCATCCGTGTAAGCATTTACCACGAGATCATCTTCCATTCCTCCATAGACCAAAAACGAATCTTTAGTTCTTCTCAAGTACTTAAGAATCGCTTTTACAACCACCCAGTGATTTTTACCGGGGTCGGATTGGTACCTGCTTGTCATGCTCAAAGCATAAGATACATCCGGCCTAGTACAAATCATGGCATACATGATAGACCCAATTGCCGAAGCATATGGAACATCATTCATTTTCTCATGCTCATCTTTTGTCTTAGGACATTGAGTCTTGCTTAGAGAAACTCCATGTATCACCGGTAAGGTTCCTCTTTTAGAATTTTCCATTCGGAATCTTCTAATGACCTTGTCAATGTATGTACTTTGGCTTAAACCAAGTAGCTTCCTTGATCTATCTCTATAGATCTTAATGCCAAGTATATATGCGGCTTCACCCATATCTTCATTGCGAAACACTTTCCCATCCAAGTCTTTACGGACTGAAGTGTAGGAATGTCGTTTCCAATGAGTAATATGTCATCCACATATAAAATAAGGAATAGAACTATGCTCCCACTAATCTTCTTGTATACACAAGGCTCATCTTCATTCTTGATTAAACCAAACTCTTTGACCGATTCATCAAAACGGAGATTCCAACTCCTAGAAGCTTGCTTCAATTCATAAATGGATTTCTGCAATTTGCATACCTTAGAATTCTGTTCAAAACCTTCTGGTTGTGTCATATACACATCCTCTTGTAGTTTTCCATTTAGGAAAGCGGTTTTGACATCCATTTGCCATATTTCATAGTCATGATATGCGGCAATGGCATGCAAAATTCTTATAGACTTGATCATTGCTACGGGTGAAAAGGTTTCATCATAGTTAATACCATGAACTTGCCTATAACCCTTCCTACAAGTCTAGCTTTGTAAGTATGCACCTTCCCATCCATGTCAGTTTTCTTCTTGAAGACCCATTTGCATCCTATGGTTTTTACACCATCGGGTGCATCAATGAAATTCCAAACTTGATTGTCTTGCATGGATTGCAATTCGGATTCCATGGCTCCAAGCCACTTGTCCGAATCAGGAGAAGACATCGCCTCTTGTTACGAGAAATCCATATCTCTCGGGATCGGATCGTAACCTACTAGATCTACGAGTTGCTTGTGTATTTTGAACAGGTTCCACAACTCCTTGTGGTTCTTGTTCTTGTTCCACTATTGGTTCAATGTCATTTTCTGGGTCTCGAATCTCTTCAAGATTTATTTTACTCCCACTTATTTCTTTGGAGAGAAACTCTTTCTCTAGAAAGACACCAGTTCGGGCAACAAAAACTTTGTTTTCCTCACGGTTGTAAAAGTAATATCCTCTAGTTTCCTTTGGATATCCCACGAAAATACATTTGTCGGATTTGTGTGCAAGTTTGTCAGAGATAAGTCTTTTGACAAAGGCTTCAAAACCCCAAATCTTCATGAAATATAAACAAGTTTTCTTTCCGCTCCACATCTCATATGGAGTCTTTTGAACCAATTTAGTTGGAACACGATTTAGTGTGAATGCAGCGGTTTCTAGAGCGTAACCCCAAAAGGATATTGGAAGATCAACTTGACTCATCATTGATCGAACCATGTCTAACAAAGTCTGATTTCTCCTCTCGGACACACCATTCCATTGTGGTATTCCGGGTGGAGTCAATTGTGAAACTATTCCACAATTTTTTAGATGATCATCAAATTCATGACTCAAGTATTCTCCACCTCGATCTGATCGAAGTGCCTTAATACTTTTGCCAAGTTGTTTTTCTACTTCATTTTGAAATATTTTAAATATCTCAAATGCTTCACTTTTATGTTTCATTAGGTAAACATACCCAAATCTACTATAATCATCCGTGAAGGTTATGAAGTATTAAAATCCTCCCCTAGCATTGCTACTTAATGGTCCGCATACATCGGAATGTATCAACCCTAATAAGTCGCTTGCCCTTTCACCTAGCTTGGTAAAAGGTGTCTTAGTCATTTTCCTAAGAAGACACGACTCACAAGTATCATATGACCCAAGGTCACATGAACCCAAGAGACCGTCCCCATGGAGTTTTGAGATACGCTTCTCATTAATATGACCAAGACGGCAATGCCACAAATAAGAATGATTTACATCATTAGGTTTAGATTTCTTATTTATATGATAGACATTTTCATTCTTGACATCCAAGACATAAAGGCTATTAAATGAATTAGCAATACCATAAAGCACATCATTTAAATAAATAGAAAATTTCTTATTCTCAATAAGAAACTTAAAACCTTCATTATCCAAACAAGAAATTGAAATAATATTTCTATTTAAATCCGGTACATAATAGCAATTGTTCAAAACAAGTATTAAACCGGAAGGTAAAGTGACTTCATAAGTCCCTACGGCTAATGCAGCAACTCTTGCTCCATTCCCCACGCGTAAGTCTACTTCACCCTCTTTAAGTAGTCTCCAATTCTTTAGTCCCTGTACATTTAAACAAATGTGAGAACCACATCCGGTATCCAATACCCAAGAATCAGTGGTAGAAAGGAGAATATCTATCATATTGATACCTGAAGTTGACGCAGCCTTGCTGCCCTTCTTCTTCGATTGCTCTTCAAGAAAGCCTTGCAATTACGTTTTCAATGACCAATTTCTTGACAATGGAAACAGATTGCATCCTTTTGTGAATCGGGTTTTGCCTCAGAAGCCTTGGCAACCTTTGCCTTGCTTATCTTGGGTTTGACAACTTTCTTACCCTTTCCTTTGGCACTAGCCTTCTTCCCATCATGAACCAAGAGCACGGGAGAACCTTTCTCCACAATCTTCATCTCCGCAGTTTTAAGCATCCCATGCAACTCGGAGAGATTCTTATCCATTCCATGCATGTTATAATTCATCACACACTGATTATAACTTTTAGGCAATGAATTAAGAATGAGATCCGTGGCTAACTCCAATGGGATTGGATAGCCAAGTTTCTCAAGGTGCTCTACATAGCCTTTCATTTTCAGCATGTGAGGACTCACTTGTTGCCCTTCATTCATTTTGCAAGAAGTGAATGCAACAATGGTCTTGTACCTCTCTTGTCTAGCTTCCTCTTGAAACATAGCTCTTAACTCTACGCCTATCTCATAGGCTTCCAAATGTTCCAAACTTTGTTGGAGTTTTGAGCACATGGTATAGCAAGCATGAGACAGCTTACATCTCTAGAATCATTATGATGTTTCTTGTAACTGTCTCTTTCTTCCCTAGGGGCAGTAGGTTCTGGTTCAACAGGAAGAGGCCCATCGAGAATGTACAACTTATCTTCTTGCCTAAGAACAATTCTTAGTCTACGGATCCAATCCATAAAGTTCGTACCATTCTCTTGGAGCTTAGCCTTCTCAAGGATCGATCGCAACGAAATTGATTGAGTGTTATTAGTCATTATCTACAATTATGCAAAATTTCCAAAATTTAATAAGTACCAATTTCATTAAAGAAATAAATAATGTATTTTTCAAACAAAATTACTCCCACTAAATTATATAACCTTCATATACATCCAATGTATAATATAATTTTAATTGGGCTAAGATCCAAATTTAATTTAACTTTTGAGTCCACGGAGGCGGACCGCTCAAAACTAAATTAATTAGGTAGTCAATCATGTCAATCATATCCCATATGATTCTTAGATTCTTTTATGAGATTCTTTGAGAAATCCAATTTCAAAAAGCATGTTTAATCTCATCTTTTGCCTAGGCCCAAAACTATTTTGACGCCTAATTAAGTCCAACCATTTTAAACATATAGGAACCATTCAATTTAATGCACCTTGCGGAGGCAAGCCCACATTGAATTAATGAACCTCATCTTGCTCATACATGAATAAAATTAATGCACCTCGCGGAGGCGAACCCACATCAAAATCACCCATGTATAAACAAGTGTTTTAATCATGGCATCGCAAAAAGAACTTAAAACTTCTTTGAAGGTTCATCACATATAGCATACAACACATTTATGAGCACATAATATAAACATGTTACGCATCAAGTTTAGCCACTAAATTAATCTCCATTAATTTAAGCATAATATTAATTTGTCATTAGTTTCTCTAAAACTATGAGGATGATACTCTTTGAACTTTGGTTATCTTCTTCCAAATCAAGACAACAAGAAGTGCGGCCGAAACTAAGCCATAGGCATCCACAATTCTGCACTAATTCAAGAAACCAATAAAGTAGTTCATGTGGCCGAAACTAAGCAATAGATGGTCTCGATAAACGTAGGCCAATTGCATCCACAATTCCACATGAATCTCCAATCATTGAATCAAGAACTTTGTTTCTCAATTTTAGCAATTTTGAACTCTTCATAATTCTAACTTCGTTTTATCTTTGAAACTTTGATTGCGATCAAGTTTGGGAAACACAATCTCGATGAACATAGATTAGCCATCCAAACCTTGAACCAATCTTAGAATCACAAGATCAAAACAAATAGGAAAATCAAACCCCAAGATCCATACCAAAACCAACTGCCCAAAACCCGCTCCAGATCAGCAGGTCTGGCCGGTATTGTCACTGATTCGGTTGGACCCCATCAAAATTCCAGATTCTAATTCTGACCAACTGTGCGGCCGCCCAAGAAAATCTGTGTGGTCGCCCAAACATGTGAGGCCACCCAATATTTTTCTGTGCGGTCGCACAGTAGCATCAGACAGAATTTTTAAAGTTCAAAAATTTGTCTCAAAATTGTTTTCCCCGATTATTAAAACCTTGATCCAATCAAAAATTAATAATCAAACAATTCAGAATCCAACATAATTTTTAGTGCGATTCAATAGTGCGATTAGAGTTGTAAAACAATAAACCACATAAAATCATATAACACATAAACATCATATATCCAATATTCATATCATGTTAGGCACATAAACAATTTATATACACACAACATGATCTAGGTATTGAAATAATCAACATGAACGGGGCTCTGATACCACTGTTGGGTTTCCAAGTAACATGCGCAGCGAAAAATAGCATTTAAAATTTTATGAAACCCAAATCCCATAGATCCATTCATATGATTAAATCAAATACTTGCAATATGAATACCAGAAAAACTAACCCTTTATGACTTTGAATTTGGTCTTTGATCTTGGTGGAGAAATTGAAGCTTTAATCACGAACAAGTAAGAACACGAACTTTGAAGATGATGAGCTTCACCCTCTAGTGGTATCCACACCTTGAACGAATATCAACCACACTTGATCTTGGTTGCTAGACCAAAATTGTGAAACACGTTTTCACAATCAATATGAACTATATGGAATTTTATTTGTGTATTATTTTGTTCTTCAATCTAGGATGTCTTAGAACAAAATAAAACCGCTCTCAAACTCTTTGGAGACTTGCACAAAAGCTATGATATGTTCTGGCCCGAATTTGGCTGTTTATATACAAGTTAGACATATTCCAAATAGGAAACTTGTGTCTAAACCCGTCCAAAATTCTTTTCCAAATCAAATTAGGAAACCAGTCCCGACATGGTGTGCGGCCGCCCAAAACCACCTGTGCGGCCGCACATCTATCTGGAAGGTTTCTGGTACTTTTTGAGCCAAGCTGTGCGGCCGCCCAAACCCTTTTGTGCGGTCGCACACCTGCCTCAGATTTCCCTAATTTCCAAATTCCTCCAAAGTCCTTATTTAAGATTCGTTCTATTGTGTGTGACCCTCTAGGATTACACTAAGTTGGCAATGGGTTCAAACATAAAACCATAAGATATGATTAGTTCTAGCAAACCGTCATACCTACCCAAATAGTATAACTAGATACAAGTTCGCATTCCTTTAGAACATGTCACAATCACTTTGTCCACGATGTAATTGAACACATGTCATGGTCAACAAGTCAACTTATTTTGTTCAATACTTTCTCGATTCCGAATATGTTGATAATCCAAATGACATTAATCTAATCAATTCATTTGAGTCCGGCCGAACATTTTCATCAACATCATTCCTACGAGAGGCCTAAGCTTGACATCTCTCCGAAGAGAGACAAATACATTTAGCGTATTACTCTTCCCTACGTGAATCCAATTATGCCAATCATACCCTTTATAACTACCCGGTTAAAGGTAGCGTTTGAATATGTCAAACATAATGTTCATCAAGTGGAATACTATAATAACTTCATGTCTAAGGATTCGTATGACATAACTAATATGAGATATATGTACGACATAGACCATGACATAAATCTCATACAGCGGGTCATGTCCAGTACCTTGTTCCAAACAAGTACCCATAAATCTAACATGATCATTTAGCCTTTATACTATTGCTTAACAAGTACTAGGGACGGAGATTATTATAAGTAAACATGAACAACAATAATAATCAAAACATCTCTTTATTGATATGAAATAAATGATAACAATTACAACGTTTATTAAACGTTCCTAGGGCACCCTACCAACAATCATCACATGATCATCAATTAAACTTATACTAGTTCTTCATAAGTACTAGGGACGGGGATTATTATAATAAACATGTAAAACATATAATAACTCAAGGTTGTTATCTCCATAACAAATGAGAACATGATGCAACGTAAGGCTTTTCTCAAGGGCCTAGGGCATAATCTCCAACATTCCCAACATGAATCCGATTATGCCAATCACATTCTTTATAGCTACTCGTTTAAGGGTAACGTTTGAATATGTCAAACGTAATGTTCATCATGTGGAAGACTATAATAATCTCAGGTATACGAATTAGATGATATAACTATATGAGACTTAATTATGACATTGTGACCATGACATAAATCTCATACGGGTCAGTCCAGTATTCGTTCTCCAACAAATACCCATAAGTTTAATTGTATCCCATAACTATAATCATCATATGATTATCTATTAAACTTATACTAATAATTAATCATAATTATCAGGGACGGGGATTATTATAATAAACATGCAAAGGATATGATAATCAAACATTCAATATCTTTATTAAAACATAATCAATAGATAACATTAATCGTTCACAAAACGTGCCTAGAGCATACAACACCAACACATAACCCGCTGTAGACACCCCGATCTCGCACCCCTATTAAACCCTAATTAACCGGTCTAAACCCCAATAATCGAACTAAAACCCCCAAATTTGGCTGTTCGGGACTATCGTACGCCTTATCGGTGCATCGGATGGAAAAACCGAGTCCAAATTTATGATCAGGACTCAAAACCGAGTAAACGGGCATATCATCGAAAAATCGCGCGCGCGGACCCTGTAGCGGGTCCCGCACTCCAAAAAAAGCTTTTTTACCAGCATCTAATGCATTCAAAATTATACTATGCTATTCCTTACTCTTTGATAAATTGCAGATACACCGGCGGAACCGAAGAAATATTCCGAACAACTTTCATGTTGGGCCCGCGAACAACCGGGACACCGTAGCACGCACAACGGAGCAGTTGCGGAGCAGAAAGACGGAGCCGGAAGAAATTCGTGCACACTCACGTCAAGACCAGCCTAAACTAGCCACTTGTCATAGCATGAGTGGCCTAGGAAGAAAAACAAAAATTTGACATTTTGGCCTGATGCTCGGTCGAGTGTTGGTGTATATGCCCTAGGCATGCTATTTTGCACATTGTTTGACAATGATTGTTAGCACTTTTCATTTATATAAATAGATGTTTTGATTATTATTTATTGTTTCATGTTTTGTTATAATAATCTCCGTCCCTAGTACTTATGAAGTACTAGTATAAGTTTAATTCGATGATCATATGATGATCATGTGTATAGGATACAAGTTAAACTTATTGGTATGTGTTGGGGAACACATATTGAACATGACCCAAAGATGAGGTTTATGTCATGGTCATAATGTCATAATTAAACCTCTATTAGTTATATCATTAGAATCCTCGTACCTGAGATTATTACGATCTTCCACATAATGGAGATCATGTTTGACATATTCAAACGTCACTCTTAACCAAGTGATTATAAAGGATATTATTAGCATGATCAAAGCTATGTAGGGAAGTGTAATAAGTCAAGATGGAATTTGTCCCTCTTTGAGAGAGATGTCAGGCTTGGGCCCCTCAATGAATAGTGTTGATGAAATGCATGGTCGTGCTAAAATGAATTGATGTGATCGATGTCATTTATGTTATCAAACTATTTGGGATCGAGAAAAGTATTGGGCATTTTAAGTTGACCATTGACCATGGCTTACGCTCAATGACATCGTGGACAAAAGGATTGTGAATATGTTCTATGAAGGATTAACGAACTTTGATAAAGTTGTATCATTTGGGTAATCATGATGGCCTGCTAGGGTCCGCTCATGATTTATTAGGACAAAATGTGTTTGGACTCATTGCCAACTTGATATAATCCTATGGGGTCACACACAATAGAACGTATTGTTAAAAGGGGAAAAAGACTGAATTTTGGTCTGGCACGGCCACGCCAGATAAGGAGCACGACCGTGCCAATAATCGACAAAAGGCAAGCGACTGGCGGATTGATTGGCACGACCGTGCCAGTTTCAGGGTACGACCATGCCAGTGTTGTCTGGCCAGAAAATGTGTTTGGACTCATTGCCAACTTGATATAATCCTATGGGGTCACACACAATAGAACGAATTGTTAAATAGGGAAAAGGCTGAATTTTGGTCTGGCATGGCCGCGCCAGATAAGGAGCACGACCGTGCCAATAATCAACAAAAGGCAAGTGACTGGCGGATTGATTGGCATGACCGTGCCAGTTTCAGGGCACGACCGTGCCAGTTTCGGGCACGACCGTGCCAGTGCTGTCTGGCCAGAAAACTTGCAGCTTAATTAAGTGACGGGATTCAGGTTTCCTAGGTCCTTAAGGGTTAAGGACTAGGACCTATATAAACATCTTTTCACCAGCCATTAAGCATATGAAACATAGTTGTTTGGAGAAACAATATTCTTGATCAAGGTTGAGAATCAAGATCAAGAAATCATAAATTCATATAGCCCCCTTTTTGGTCTAGCAGTCAAGATCAAGAAAGAGTTCTTGATATTCTTTCGCGTGTGGATATCCATAGAGGGTGATTGCTTAATCATCTTTCTGTTTGTGTTCCTGCGTTCGTGATTCGAAGAAGCGCGAAGAACCAAGATTGAAGATCAAGAAAATTTAAAACTCCATCACGGTTAGTATTCTAAATTCACCTTGTATTAATTTAATCATCTTGAACGGATCTAGGATTTTTGGGTTTAATTTAGATGTGCATGATTGTGCAAAACCCAACACCGAGCACCTTACTATGCTCGGCCAAGCACCCCTATTTTCCAGCTTTCTCAGCATTTCTCTTATTTTGAAACTAGACCATGATCATTTTTATCCATCAAACTCCCCATCACCCATCAACCCTATGGCCCCAATCCGGCCTCCCCCTCCTCTACCCCTACCATGGGGGTAGTTTAGTCCAAAAAACCACCTCCCTCCTCCCTCAAAAACTCTCCTAAAGTGGCCTAGGAGAGGGGAGGCAAAAAATGGACTTTTTCAACACTCTTACAATTCACTACTCTTTCTCTCCAAGTTTTCTCTTAATTCTCTCTTCAAGTTCTTAACTCCACCACTCAACCACCATCCAAACACCACTCTTACAACACTCAAACACCTCAAAAGAACCCAATAAAACACACTTCCAACTCAAAACTCAAGCAATCTTCAAGCACTTCCAACCCTCAAACTCAAACAAAAAAAAGAAGTCTTCCCTTGAAAAGACAAAGGAATCACACCTTCCCTCTATTAACTAGGTAATCTCTCCTTTATAACTCTTAAATCTTCAAGGATGTAAGTGATTTAGATGTTTGTATAAGGGTCTAGCCACTAGTTGGCCAGACTCTCATGTTTCTTGAAATATCAATGTAAATAACTTGCAATATGGCTATGTAAATAATGTTATGAATGTTTTAATATGAGTTTTGTTGTGTCTACATGATTTCATGATGGTTATGTGTTCATTTCTTGGCCAAGTTTTGAGTCATTCATGCATAAGTGTACTTCTTGTTCTTAAAAGCCATGAATCTGCCATCTTTTCCCATTTTCATGTATATTCACACTTAGGCTGATATTTGATACAAAATAACTCTTGGATAATGTTCTTAACATGCTAAAGTATGAGTTCCATGAGTTTCAAGGATTAGTTTTGCGTCTAAGTCATGTTTTGGGGTTCGTTTTTTTCCTAAGTAGTCCATACAATCTGCTCAAATGAAAGATTTTCATGTGCTTATAACCCCATCTTAAAATGATTTCTGGGCTTGGGTCAAAAGATTAAAGTTTCTCCTTATGTGTTAAAGTTTATTCTCGTGAAGTTTCATGTCCATATTCCATTTTTAGCTTAGGGATTCATGTGTATTTCTGAGTGTCCCAGATGTGTTGTCCAGCTTGTCTTTCTCTGTACCATGCTATGTTCTTGTATTTAAAAATCTGTCAAAACATGGTTATTGGGCTCAAGTCAAAACATGAAATTTGTTCCCAACAAACTCAGGAAAGTGTAAATATTTTTGAAACATTTTTAAGATCAAATAAAGTGCCTCTTTTGCTCTCTTGTTTCAACCTTCAAATCCCAGAATCTGCACTTTAAGCTTCTGACATCTAAATGTCAGAGACCTTTTGAGCCACTTAAACTCATCTTATGAACCTAAAATTTGGGATACTTAGTGTTTCGAGTGTGGTCTTAAACTTTCATTCTTGGTTTGTTTCCAGATTCATGGCTTTTGATGTAGTAAATTGGTGCTGAATGTATGAAGGTCATGATTTTCCTGTGCTGAGTGCTTTTTGTGATCATTGTTTTTGTTAATATTTGAGTCTAAAACACTACTCCAAAAATTCCATAAAAACTCACAAAAACTCTCTAATATTCTGGGAGTAAGTCCCAATTTCTGGTTTTGGATTTGGATAACTTTAGGACAGGTACATTAGCTAGGGGACGGAGAATGATGTCAAATTCAATGATCGAGCCCGTGGCGTGGACATTTATTCTTTTAAGGGATTTGTCTCCCTTTTGTATATAATGTGTATAAATCCCTCAAATGTACTTAATCCCCTCCCCTTTAAATATTTTATTTTCTTGATATGTCCAAAATCATTTTCGAAAACCGATCGGAAAATCCACCCAAACCGATTTCCGATCGTCATCAAAACGAACGTACATAGACTAGGAAACACCTTTGTATATAAATACATATTTTCAAGTTAAGTCATAAAACCATCTTTTAAAACAAGGCATTAAAATGAAGCGTAGGCGGAAGCATGCTAGAGACCGAAAGGGCGAGTGGAGTGCCTAACACCTTTTCTACTCGTAACTTAGCCCCCGAACCCACTTCTTTTCAAAAAAAAATCTTTTTTCTCTATTTTCCTAAATAAAATGAGGTGGCGACTCTCTATTTTCAAAACCAAAGGAGGGTAACCATTGTGAGGACACGAGTGCGGATCTTCCGAGGTTCGAGGCTCCGGGTTCTCACACCCGCCCCGAGACTTTGGCGTCCCGATATACCGTCCATGTTATCACTTTCGAACCCCAGTATCCCGAGGTTTCAGCATCTCTATATCCCGTGAGCTTCGCATACTTTCTTGATCCGCGCACTTCGTAAGATTCTCTTCTTCATATGTCGTGTTGTTCTTTCGGCATGAGTTGCTGGTGTCTCTGGACATGTTTACGGCACTTATTCCTTACCCCAGTAGAGTCCTAGCAGCGATTCTTCTATCCTCAGCAGACGATCATCTTCATACAGGATCTTATCCCCAGCATAAGACAATGTCTCATTTCTGTGTCCCCACAGAGCCCGAACTACGACCGGCTTGATTCCCCTTAGGATACGTAGGTAGCCTGACTAAGGTTCAGCCACTTGATCAACCTGGTCACCTTCTTACCTCTCCCTCCCCGATTTGGAACTCATTGTTTCAGATCGGTTCCTCTTCTTAATTGACGACCCTCCATTGCCTTGCATGAAGCGTCGCCGAGGGGCTACTGTTAATACACAGTCTGAAAAATGAGTTGTTAGACATTCCAAAACTCACAGGGACCTCACAGGTATTCAGAAACTGTGCAAGACTTATTCGGATTTTTTTCGAAAAGCCCGGATAAGGAGATATTTACGTCTGATCGAATTAGGCTCGAAGATAGACGTTATCTAGGGAGTTTCCAGAGTCCAAATCTGACCAGAGCCTTGGGAACCACGCCAATCGTCAAGATTGGCCGGGCGGCCAGTTCTTCCGGCCCAAAACCCCTATAAATAAGTTGCCTCAGCTCATAATCAAAGACAACAACTCTCCTCCCTGGGTTCCAGAGTCAAAACTGACGAAAGAACTCAAAGCCAAAGCTCTCCTAGCAATCCCGAAGGTCCGACGAATCTACGAAGAAGATTCAGCTTCGTTCTTGCCAAGATTGGTGAGGCTTACTATATTTCTTGAGATGTTCATGCCTTGTTCATAGGATTAGATCTATTTCATGCCTATGCTTATTATGTTATTCATATATTCATGATGGTGTTCATAATATGCATGTTAGATTTAGGGTTTTAAAATGCTAGTTTTAGGGTATTGATCTTCATGTATACATGTTTGTTATATGTTCATATAAAATGCCTATTATATTGCTATAATTATGGTTTTGATCTTCATATATGCATTTTATAGACGATGATGATCTTATCAGATCTAGGAACTACTTCTAAACCCTAAACTTTAGGTAAATATTCCCATGATCATTAACTCTAGGATGTGATCATCTTGCATGTGTCTTCATCCTCCCCCTACTATATGCATGATCCCGCTTCATCTCTCTATTCTCCACTCTGTGTGCATACTACGTTGACCTGAGCTTCTCACATCGAGAGGAACGTAGGAAATCTTTGGATCCGATCTAAAACACTAACACACAACTAACACATCTTAATCATGATAGAAAGTCCGACTGCTCGGGCGATAGGAGTGATCACTTAATATGCTTCTCTTATCGTAACTTGATCCCCAAACCCCTCTCTGTTAGCTTTTTTCAATGTTTTAGCTCATTAAAACGGCGTGGCGACTCATAATAAGTTAAATGCTAACTTGAATATCCTGTCCCATAGAAAAAATAAAATAACATAAAAAATAAAGAAACTTCCCATGCGTCGCTGCATCGGAACGGGTTATTGACAGTGGTGAATCTACTTGGGACTAGCTTTGAAACTTTCTCAAACATAGAGGGTCTAACTTTCATCAATATCATGATTCTACATATCTTTCTCTTACCTCCCTTGTACTCTATCCCTTCCACATATCAACTTCCCTTGTACTTTATTGCGTTGAACATATTAACTTTTCCCCTGTACTATCTTAACTCTCTTGCATTGCATACATGTGTAGACACCCTGCCTTGGACCGCTCACCCCGATTGCACACTTGATTTTGTGTTTCTCCCTCTTTTAAGTGTTTCCTGTTAGTTTCTGTTACTTTGGTTAAGTTCCAGACGGACTCCGTTAAGTCCCGGGGCTAAACTGAATAACAGTTCTAACTTTCTAGTCCATTCTGTCAGAAATCGCTTCTCAGAGTCGCGCGCCTCCGCCCCTTGAGGCCAGACGCGCGCGCCTTCCGCCGCATAGGTGGGATGCGCGCGCTTCTGGGGCGTGTCAGTTACAGATTCTGCCCAAGAATCTCTCCCTTGCTCATTATACATGATTTTGCCCGGGAAAAATTTCTTGGAGACTCCGTTTGGCTCCAAAAACAGTCACTTTTCAACTATAAAAACCCCTCCAATCCATCATTGGAGGAGGACCTTGGACATCATTACTTTCAAACCTTTTACTCACTTATTTCCTAGACTTCTTCTTGGGACTTCTTCAACAAAGTATTCAACCTCTTCTTCAAGGATTTACAAGAGGTTCTTTTTTAAGGATACTATAGGTAAAGGTATTAAACATTTCTCCTCTCCTTCTTCTTCTTCTTCTTCTTCTTCTTCAATCAAATGTGCAATCACCCAAAACCATTTGGGACATGCACCAACGGTCCTTTCATTACATTGAATTGGCCTAGGAGTCATCTCCCTACATTTCAAACTCTAAAACCCCTTTTTATCATCATTTTAATAGGAAGAACACATTTATCTTAAAAAGTGAATTATAAACAAACAAGACCGACTTTGCTCGGGCGAAATGGGTGTTTAAGTACTTCCCATTTCGTAACCTAACCCCCGAACCCCTCATCCCAAAGAATCTCTGTTTTCATAAATCAAACTTAGGCTCATAAACATTAGGTTTTCTTACGTTCCTCAAAAACGTGGGTGGCGACTCTAAAACACAATTAGACATCCTAGGATAATTCACCGCTCTAGCCAAGTGGGGTTCTCCCGGGGTATCAACAGTGGCGACTCCGCTGGGGACGCTTGAGGGTTAAACTTGTGTTTCTGTTCATAATTCACTTTTCTGGGCATTCTGGAAATTGACATGGGAAGCGCGCGCCTCGGACCTTCATGGTCCAAAGCGCGCGCGTCCCGCGTCAAAATCCAGAATCGCCCACCTTCCATGTGTTCTTCCTATTCTTCCTATTATTTCGTGCTAACAAACATCGCAGGGGTTCCATCACACAATCAGGACCAGGGCAATCCCCTGAGTCCATAAGTTTTCTGATAATCTGACAGGTGAGCCCAGAAGCGGGCGCCTCCCAGTTTCTATGCGCCAGTCGCGCGCTTCCCACAACACTAGCCCGAGGCGCGCGCTTCTGGGCCAATTTCCAGGGCAATAACAGGTTTCAGTGACTGGACAGAACAATGGGGTGTGGGCACAGTTGCCTGCATCAAAACAGAATTGAACCCTTGGACTGTTTAATTTTATGTTTTATTTACCGGTCACACGGGTGATTCGGGAGTTGTAATTTACGTGTTTGTGTGTTTTTTATCTTTTCTTTTCAAAAAAATAAAAAATAAAAAATTTTGTCACGTGATAGACCTCACACTACGTGCGCATTACTCCTATAAACTGCTCACTATCGAGTCGCACAAGTCCAACCCCAAACCCGTCGAGGCCCGTCCTAGAAAGTTTCAAGCTCCACTCGACCTTGGCTCTTTCGAAGTGGTAAACCTCAGCCCGTGGCGTAGTTCATGACTACATTCCGGGGGTGACCTTTGAGCCTCATATTCAAGCCGAGCACAAACCACACAATCCTAGGTAGGGTCTAACACTCCGTGACTCAAGTCGGTTTCCATGTACCGAGATTTCCCTAAACTAATGTTTTCAAATCATACATGCCAACTTGTTGAAACGGACGCAATAAAAAGCCGTCCCCAAAAGTGGTTATTTTGGACGAAAATAAAAATTCGTCCCCGCATGTATGCTTTACTACATTAATTTAGTTTAATCCCGATACATGTAGGATTCACAAACGCGATGGAATCCGATGAGTATATGGGACCGCGAGATGGTCTATATACTAGTGTGACGATTCCATTATTTTCTTAGAAACCCCAAAAGGGATCCATTCCCTCCGACTTATAAAAAAAAAAAAAAGAGTCTTTTCCTTTTGTGGTTCGAGTCGTGTGTGCCCAACTGTGTGTTCTCAACCTCTTCATGGACCGAAAGTGTGAACCGAGACTGACAAGGGCTACTTCTCCAATTATAGGTCCGATTGGTACTCTCCGCATCTACAGGGATTCATCCAACAGGCTTGTCAGTGAACCGATCACTCCAACAGCTTCTACATCATCAATGGCCGGCGACTCCAGCACCAACAACGCCATGACTCTCGAACAGCTTTCTGCCATGGTTCAAACACTCCAACAACAAATCACCACTCTCAACAACGAGGCTCAAACCAAAGAAGCCTTGTGGCAAGCTCATGTCGACAGTCAAAGGGAGGCCCACGAGGCCGAGGTTGACCAACTGAAAGCCAAGCTCCTCAAGCTCTCCAAGAACAAGGGGGTTAATGACAA
This sequence comes from Campanula takesimana, assembly GCA_026119855.1. Classification (NCBI taxonomy): domain Eukaryota; kingdom Viridiplantae; phylum Streptophyta; class Magnoliopsida; order Asterales; family Campanulaceae; genus Campanula; species Campanula takesimana. Next base: position 72,847 of record JAOWBW010000307.1, read on the forward strand.
TGAGGAATCCGAGTGGACCAAGGGTTTGTTTGAAAGCCCATATGTCAGCGCCCGCACCAAAAAAGTGGGGGGACCAAGCACCGACAACAACGACCCCAAAATGATCGATTCCATCATGGCCTACATCGATCAGAAATTTGACGGCCTCAATATGGGAAAAGGCTCCAACACAAGCCTTTATCAGTCATCCATCCTCATGAGCACGAAGGCCGCTCTTCCCGACAAATTCAAGATGCCCGACATTAGCAAGTTTAAGGGCAACTCATGCCCGATGGCTCACATCGAGACTTACATTTGGGCTATGGTTCCGAAGAAGGTCTCCCCAAAAGTTATGGCTCAATGCTTTCCTCTCACCCTCGAGGGGGCGGCCAAGGATTGGTATGCAACTCTCCCGCTCACTGTCCGTCTTGATTGGGATCCCACTATGCTTGCCTTTAAGAATCAATATCAAGGCAACACCACTCACCGGCCTACAAGGAAAGAGCTCGAGAACACCACTCAAAGAGACAACGAGTCCTTCATTGACTTCACAAGGAGATGGAATGACAAGCTCTCTGAAATTGTTGAGAGGCCAAACACAAAAGAGCAAATGGACATCTTTCTCAAATGTCTCAAGATTGATCTCCGCACCCACCTAAGTGGGGCTTGCTACTCCGACTTCTCCCAAATGTATGAGGCGGGGGTACGCATGGATGACTTGCTCAAGGAGATTAAAAAGGCCACTCCTACCTACCGATACAAGGCCGCCTCTAGTTCAAACAAAGAGGCTTCTGTCGATGCCGTTACTACTGACAAGGGGAATTACAAGAAGGTTCCCCCACCACAAGGCAAGCGGCTCCAAAACGACCGCGTCTACACTCCTCTGAACGGCATGACCATCACCGAGGCCTATGAAGCTCTAAAGGCCAAGGGACAAATCACCCCTCTTCAAGGGTACAAGCAACCACAACCGCTTCGTGCCAATCATGCTCACCACAAATGCTGTGACTACCATCAATGCACCGGCCACCTCACCGAGGATTTCTTCTCTATCCGCAACACCATCCAAGACCTCATAGACAAGAAGGAATTCATAATCCCTAATGAGGGTGGTGTCAATGTAATAGAAATAGGAGAATTTGAAGGAACCACTCATTCGATCCCAATTGTGAATGAGGGCTCCGATGATATGAATAAATATGATAATTCTTGTTATGTTGTGACTTATGATGATATTATGAGGGAAGTCTTAGAGAATACGAAGAAGAAGCTACAAGGGACCGTGAACGTGCTCACTCGCAGTGGCCGAGTAACAACGAGCACAATCCCTCCCAATACTGCAGCAACCAGCACCTCTTCTCAAAGATCGCAAGCACGCGACATACCCGAAGATCCTTTGTTAACACAGCTCAAGAAGACACAAGCCAACATATCCATCTGGGACCTTATTGCATCATCAAAGAAACACCGAGACCTCGTCATTAAGAACTTGGATGACACATCAGTCTCTCCCGACACGACTCCCGAGGACCTCACAGCAATGATAGGTCACATTCACTTCGGTAATGTCATCATTTTCGCTGACATGGACCTCCCGCCATTTGGGTCCGAACACAATGAAGCCATCTACCTCAAAGTAAGGGCAAGGGGGAGACCCATCTCAAGAGTTCTAGTAGATGGTGGTTCCGCACTCAACTTAATGCCAAGCCGAGTCATGGGCATACTGGGGCTCAAAAGCTCCGATTTACGACCCTCCGTCCAAGTCATTAGAGGGTACGACAGCACTGCCCGAAAAGTCATGGGAATGATAGAAGTTGATATCGAATTTGGAAGCATGATCATGTCCGTCCCATTCCAAGTACTTGACGTCCCTGCTTCATTCAACTTACTTCTGGGCCAACCTTAGATCCACAGTTCCAATGCGGTACCCTCCACTCTCCATCAGTGTGTCAAGATCAGAAACGGGGACGAAATAGTCACTATCATGGCCAAGAATGTCACCGTCCACAGAAATGGGGGACAACCAGTTCACCAAGTCCAACACGGGATAGAAGATGCCACTCTCTCCGGTGTCAACACCATTAACAAAGAAGGGGGAAACAGACAGTGGGCCCTCGGCAATCCTAAAGTCCTCCGCATGATGAGGAACATGAATCACTTTCCCGGTCTTGGCCTGGGGAAGCATCAACAAGGGATATTACACCTCGTGGAAGTTCCTGTTGTCAAAAACAAATTTGGTCTGGGATACGAGCCTACCAAGGATGACTTGAAGTACGAGCAAGCAGTCAAAAATCAAAGGACCCAAGCTCGGAAAGAAGGTCGACAATATGAAATCCCTGACTTGAGACCTTACCGCAACACACTAAACGGTTATTTTGTTCACCAAGGGGAAGATGTTCCGTACATGATATTTCCCGAACCATGGGTTAACAACAAGGGCATCAGAAAACCCGGTCTTGAGATCTTCACCGATTGTGAGTTCCCGGCACAAGAAAGAGAACCTACTCCAATGTCACCCGAGAGTGGTGGGGCAAGAAAATTACTATAGAGTCCGAGGTAGAGGTTACCGTGGGGGAAGAACTATCCGATCTAGCCTCCATGTTCGAAGAATTTGCCATCATGGACGATTGTCAAGTCAACACCATCTCCGACATCACAGAAATGGAGAGCCCATCTATTAGCGAGATTCAGCCAAGCTCTGAGCCAATCAACAACTGGTATTCAACGAAGGGGCCCTTAGTGTCCGAAGATTTCTTGGTCCGAGAAATGGGTTGCATACCCCGTACAACAACAACGGAAGAGCGGCTCACACTTACTTTCGAGTCCGAGAGTGTTTCTAATGCCCTCACCCAAGAGGATATGGAGGCAATAGCCGAGCGTGTGTTTCCTTTCTTTGCTAATGAAAAATTTGATATTTCTGAGTACCCCGAGATTGCAAGCATCATAAATGATGAATTAACTAATAACGAACTTAATTAACAAGTTAATAACGATTCAAATTATGATGAAATAGACCACGAAAACATAACATACCTAAATGAACTAGCTCAACAGGTTCGTTGTCGTGGTGAAAATGGTCCAGGGGCTGATGAGGAATTGCATGTTGTTAATCTGGGTACCGACGAAGAGCCGAAAGAAACGAAGATTGGCAGCTTCTTCAAGGGGGAAGACAAAGACAAACTGACTGCACTGCTCAGAGAATTTGTGGATATATTCGCATGGTCATACAAAGACATACCGGGTTTGGACAGAAAGGTCGCAGAGCACAGAATTCCGATCAGAGAGGACGCCAAGCCAGTAAAGCAGAAGCTCAGAAAGATCAAGCCAGAATGGTCTCTACAAGTCAAAGAAGAGATTAAAAGCTCCTCAGTGTGGGTTTCATCAAAGTCATCGAGTATCCGACTTGGCTAGCCAACATTGTGACAGTCAGAAAGGCAAACGGCAAGGTTCGAGTTTGTGTGGAGTTCCGGGATTTGAACAAAGCTTCCCCGAAAGATGATTTTCCACTACCAAACATCGACATGCTTGTCGATTCAACTGCCAACTATGAAGTCCGCTCATTTGTGGACGGTTTTGCCGGTTACAATTAGATTCTCATGTCCGAAGAGGATCAACACAAAACAGCTTTCACAACTCCGTGGGGCACTTTCTGCTACACAGTCATGCCGTTCGGACTAAGGAACGCTGGGGCTACTTACCAGAGGGCTGTTACTGATCTGTTCCATGACATGATTCATAAAGAGATCGAGGTCTATGTAGAAGACATGATCATCCATTCGAAGGGAACCAATGGTCAACATTTGATCGATCTTCGCAAATCCTTCGAAAGGCTTCGACAACACAAGATGAGACTCAATCCTGCAAAGTGCACTTTTGGGGTCATCAGAGGAAAGGTTCTAGGCTACATGGTCACTGAAAGAGGAATTGAAGCCGATCCCTCCAAGATCAAGGCAATCATTGACATGCCTCCCCCAAGGACGCAGAAAGAAATCAAAGGTTTCATGGGCAGACTTCAATACATCAGTCGGTTTGTGCACCAACTCACTTCCATGTGTGAGCCGATCTTCAAGCTACTCAAAAAGAATGTGGCTCTAGAATGGACCGATGCGTGCCAAGAAGCCTTCAACCAAGTGAAGCATTACTTGACATGCCCTCCAGTTTTGGTTCCACCACACTAAGAGAAGCCTCTCTTGCTCTATCTCACTATCAATGATGAAGCCCTAGGGGCTATGTTAGCACAAGAACAGCGAGACTCCACAAAAGAGAATGCCATTTACTTTGTCAGCCGACGGTTTCAAGGGGCTGAAAAGAACTACTCTGTCTTAGAGAAGTCTCGTGCTGCATTGGTTTGGGTTACTCAAAAGCTCAAGCATTACATGGAAGCCTTCCCAATCAAGTTAGTAGCAAAAGTGGACCCGCTCCGCTACATCTTCGAGAAGCCTTTCATGTCAACATGAATAGCCAAATGGTATTTCATGCTCGCCGGCTACGATATCACTTACGTCACACTCAAATCCATCAGGGGGGAAGGTGTTCAGTGATCAGCTTGCTGAATTTCCGTGTGACGAAGTGAAGGGGGGAGATGTACAGTTCCCCGACGAGCATTTAATTTGCGCCACAACAGAGGAAAATAAGTGGCAACTTTTTTTCGATGGCGCAGCCAATAAGCATGGTTATGGCATAGGGATGTTACTCATTGATCCAAAAGACATGTATACTCCAATCGCCATCTGCCTCGAATTTGAAGCAACTAACAACACAGCTGAGTACGAAGCTTGCATAGCGGGGCTCGAAGCAGCCCTCGAGAGAAATGTCACAAGTTTAGAAGTATTCGGTGATTCCTTGCTCATCATCAATCAGACATCTGGAAAATGGAAGATTCAAGACTCGACCCTGCAACGGTATGGTCAACATCTCGAGGAGTTGGTTGAACAGTTTCAAGAAATCACCTTCAACTACCTGCCAAGGGACAAGAACCGTTTTGCTGATGCACTAGCCACCATCGCTTCACTGGTCGAAATGCCTGAGGGTAAAATGGTGAAGCCCTTCAAAATTTCCCGACGGAACAGTCCGGCATACTGCATGAGTATTGAGATCAACGAGGTCCAAGCAAACTCCCCGTGGTACGCAGATATCATGAATTTCCTCAAGGATGGTGCTTATCCCGAGAATAGCAATAAGAAGTCTCAAATGGCATTGCAAAGACTAGCCTCCTGATATGTACTGATTGGGGACAGATTCTACAAAAGGCACCACGAGGCGGTCAATCTCCTATGTGCAAATGAGACCAAGAACGGGTTTATGTTGGCCAAGAAGATACTCCGCATGGGTTATTATTGGATTACCATGGAAAGGGACTGCATCGAGAAAGTCAAGAGGTGCGCCAAATGCCAATTCCATGCCAATCTACAGCACGCTCCACCCTCACAGCTTTACAATATGACCACGCCTTGGCCTTTCTCTTGTTGGGGCATAGACATCATCGACAAAGTTCACCCTACTGGCAGCAATGGACAATATTTTGTCCTAGTAGCCGTGGATTATTTTACAAAATGGGTCGAAGCACAGGCTTACCGAGTTCTCAACGCCAAGAAAGTGGCCGAATTCGTGAAAACCCACATCATGTGCCGATACGGCGTTCCTCATGAGATCATTTTAGACAACGGGTCTCACTTCGAGAAAGAGATGGACGCACTCCTGGTAGAATACAAGATTACTAAGCACAAGTCATCTCCATACCGCCCTCAAGCAAACGGCGCGGTCGAGGCAGCTAATAAGACAATCGAGACCATTGTGAAGAAAATGGCCTCCACTGGAAGGGATTGGCCCGAAAAGTTACCTCTAGCATTATGGGGCTACCGCACGTCAATACGGACAGCGACGGGAGAAACTCCTTATGCACTGGTATATGGTTCCGAAGCTGTGCTACCAATAGAGCTCGAAGTTCCGTCCCTACGGGTCCTCCTCGAGAACCAAGTCAATGAAGTCGATTGGATGCAAAGTCGATATGAACAGCTAGCCCTACTCGACGAGAGAAGGCTAAGAGCGATCGAACGTACGAGGGCCTATCAACAAAGAATGTCTAGGGCTTTCAACAAAAAGGTGAAGCCCCGAAACATCAGTGTGGGAGATTTGGTCCTAAGACAACACCCTCCTAATGCCATGAACCCCCTTGGAAAATGGGGACCCCGATGGATTGGTCCGTACGTAGTCAAGAAGATACTAAGCGGCGGTGCAGTCCGACTCGTGGACTTAGACGGAGATCAACTGCCAAAGGAAGTCAACCTCGACAAATTGAAGAGGTTTTACGTCTAATAAACGAAGACCATAAAAAAAAAAAAAAAAAAAAAAAAAAAAAACTCGCTAGGTTGAAAACCCGCAAGGGTGGCCTAGGCAAAAATTAGAGCACGTGCAAAAAAGAAGCCCGCTAGATTGAAAACCCGCAAGGGCGGTCTAGGAAAAAAACAGGGTGCACACAAAAAAAAAATGGTCTTCGTTTGTTTGAACTACGGAGACCTGAGCCTCTACACTGGAGGAACGTAGGCAACCTTCGGGTGCGGTCTAAAACATAAACAAATACCCAAATCATTTCAAATTAACGAGATGCAATTTTTATTCATTCACTAAATCATCTTTATCATTACAACGGAAATGTTGAGCTACTAAAAGACTTAAAACATTAAAATCCTAACAAGTGGTCTATTCTAAATGCAATCTCTCGGGGGTACTAGGAAAAATCTAATTTTCTCTTGGCCTTTGAAGGACCACCCGAACAGCCATCAATCCTACTCTTCTTGGAAGGCCTAGGGACACTGATGCGGACCGATATCTTCTGCGCAACCGAGCGCCTCCGAGCATAAAAATCATCCAAAGGGGTACCGAAAGGGTCGGTCAGAATGTTGTTCACGTCAGCAGCAGCTTCCTTGTACCTCAAAGCACTGCTGGGCTCAAAATCCCTTCCTAACAACTCAGTCCGAAAAGCATCTACCCAAGTAATCCCACGGTAGACGGTACCAAGAAAATGATCCAAGTAACTCTCGGGAAGAAAAATACTGCCCCGGTGCAATGGAGCGGAAGCCCAACAGTCACGATCATCTCCCCAAGCCGTCTGGAGCTCATTTGAGAAGTCCGGACCCATATAAGAAACTGGACGAAGTACCCCATTCCTCGGAAAAGGAATTATTTGCTGACGACCGAACTGTCTCAAAACCCGTTCTGGCTGATAAAACGAAGAGTCCCTCAATCCGGGTAAAACCACATGCTGAAAGCCGAAGGTCCACTCCACAAAAGGGCGAAGACCCCAAGGACACCATTCAATTTCAGCTGTAAGGCGAGAAGCAAAAAATCTCCTCCAACCCTCTTCGGTCAAATATCTAATCAACAACCGACGCCTATGAACAGCAAAAGGAGAAAGGTCGCCATCCAACGCATAAAGCCTGAAATGCTCCCGAAGTCATATGGTCAAAAGCAAGGGGCTTCCCCGTCGCATCTCTACCTTACGGTGCAATTCGTCCAAACCATGCAAGGTCTCTCCTACAATGAGCGGGATTATGCTAAATCGCTGTCCTTTCGCCTGCAACACAATTTCAGCCAACTGCGCATCCGCAGTACCTAGGGAAGTGACAAACAAAACCTCACTGAAAAGGCAGACAGCTATGGCATTTCTCTTAAAGGACTGAACCGCGACATCTTCCGAATGCAAACTGAAAAACATCGGAAGCTCAGTTAGGTCAACAACGGTCCCGTGCATCATCTTCTTCACTTCTCCAACAGGGAGATTCAGAATATCAACCCAAGAATCAACAACACCGCGGTGATACTTGGGGACGGCAATCCGACCGGCCAAAGGCATACCCAAAATGGCCCAAAAATCATCAACGGTCGGCACCATCTCATTAGCTGAAAAGTTGAACGTATGGCTATCACAATCCCAAAAGACTGCAGCAGCCTTCAACAAGTCCCAATCCGGCTTCAATGTCCGCAAAGTGAAGAGAATTCGAAGCCCGAAATCTTTGATGAAGGCATTTTTGGGATGGGTCTTAAAAGAATACACGAAGGTCGATAAATCCTTCTCGTAACTCTCGACAACCTTGGCATCAAGACTAAAAAGGTTGGAGGCCATGGGAAAGAAGGTTATAAGCAAGATTGGGTAATAGAATGGTGTTCAAAAATGACAGAAAATGGCTGTTGGAATCGAATTGTCGACCAGAAGCTGATATTATAGCTGTTGGAGGATCTTTTGGTCAGCAAATATCAGGCCCTGAATTTCGCCTCCCAGAGGCGCGCGCCTCCCGACACCTGTCTAAAAGGCGCGCGCGTCCCGTATCCAAGAGAGGAAGCGCCCGCATCCCAGATGGAAGATTCTCCAGAAACAGCCTTTGCCAGTTCGAGAAGGAAGCCTAGGCACGTTCAAACGCCTTCTATCTACATAAAAGATAAATCCCACCAACAAGAGAAGCTCAAAATGACGGCAACAAGCACTCGGAAGGGCACACATTAATTTGGTCCGCCCTTAAGGCAGGTCTAAAAAATGATATAGGATAGAAACTCACACTCAAAGTAGGGTGTCTTTCATTTTTCTCAAAAGATCAGTTTTTACAATTCATCCCCAGCACAAAGCATTCCGCAGTCAACTGTGCCCGCACCCCATCAAAAGTCAAACAGTCAAACATCAAAGTACGACTCACGACAACAATTTGGTCCGGGATGATCCACGGAACCACTGTTTCATCATCAAATAAGATCTACATCCATTCAAAGCAAACGGTCCTCTGGGTCCCGCACTCCAGCAAACGGTCATCCGGGTCCCGCACTCCAGCAAACGGTCCTCCGGGTTCCGCACTCCAGCAGACGGTCCTCTAGGTCCCGCACTTCAGTAAAAGGTCCTCCGGGTCCCGCACTCCAGCAGACGGTCCTCCGGGTCCTGCAATCCAGCAGACGGTCCTCTAGGTCCCGCACTTCAGCAGACGGTCCTCCGGGTCCCGTACTTCAGCAAACGGTCCTCCGGGTCCCGCACTCCAGCAGACGGTCCTCTAGGTCCCGCACTTCAGGAGACGGTCCTCCGGGTCCCGCACTCCAGCAAACGGTCCTCCGGGTCCCGCACTCCAGCAAACGGTCCTCCGGGTCCCGCACTTCAGCAACCGGTCCTCCTGGTCCCGCGTTCCAGCAAACGGTCCTCCGGATCCCCCAATCCAGCAAACAGTCCTCCGGGTCCCGCACTCCAGCAGACGGTCCTCTAGGTCCCGCACTTCAGCAAACGGTCCTCTGGGTCCTGCACTCCAGCAAACGGTCCTCTGGGTCCCGCACTCCAGCAGACGGTCCTCCGGGTCCCGCACTTCAGCAGACGGTCCTCCGGGTCCCGCACTCCAGCAGACGGTTCTCTAGGTCCCGCACTTCAGCAGACGGTCCTCCGGGTCCCGCACTCCAGCAAACGGTCCTCCGGGTCCCGCACTCCAGCAAACGGTCCTCCGGGTCTCGCTCTCAGCAAACGGATCCCGCTTCTATCAAACGGATCTCGCTATCAGCAAACGGATTCCGCTTCCAGCAAACAGATCCCGCTTCCAACAAACGGATCCCGCTATTGGCAAAGCCGCTCACACAGGGAGCGCACCCTTATCTCTCAAAGCCGCTCACACAGGGAGCGCACCTCTATCCTCCGCAATTTCAAATTCTTGCTTTTATCGAGTCTTTTCCTTTTCTTGGTGATGTCCTAGGTGGATGTCTGTCTTTCGTCGATGCGTTTGCTTCGCAATCCACGCCGCCGAGGGGCTCTGTAGACACCCCGCCTTGGACCGCTCACCCCGATTGCACACTTGATTTTGTGTTTCTCCCTCTTTTAAGTGTTTCCTGCTAGTTTCTGTTACTTTGGTTAAGTTCCAGACGGACTCCGTTAAGTCCCGGGGCTAAACTGAATAACAGTTCTAACTTTCTAGTCCATTCTGTCAGAAATCGCTTCTCAGAGTCGCGCGCCTCCGCCCCTTGAGGCCAGACGCGCGCGCCTTCCGCCGCCTAGGTGGGATGCGCGCGCTTCTGGGGCGTGTCAGTTACAGATTCTGCCCAAGAATCTCTCCTTTGCTCATTATACATGATTTTTCCCGGGAAAGATTTCTTGGAGACTCCGTTTGGCTTCAAAAACAGTCACTTTTCAACTATAAAAACCCCTCCAATCCATCATTGAAGGAGGACCTTGGACATCATTACTTTCAAACCTTTTACTCACTTCTTTCCTAGACTTCTTCTTGGGACTTCTTCAACAAAGTATTCAACCTCTTCTTCAAGGCGTTACAAGAGGTTCTTTTTGAAGGATACTATAAGTAAAGGTCTTAAACATTTCTCCTCTTCTTCTTCTTCTTCTTCTTCTTCTTCTTCAATCAAATGTGCAATCACCCAAAACCATTTGGGACATGACACCAACGGTCCTTTCATTACATTGAATTGGCCTAGGAGTCATCTCCCTACATTTCAAACTCTAAAACCCCTTTTTATCATCATTTTAATAGGAAGAATACATTTATCTTAAAAAGTGAATTATGAACAAACAAGACCGACTTTGCTCGGGCGAAATGGGTGTTTAAGTACTTCCCATTACGTAACCTAACCCCCGAACCCCTCATCCCAAAGAATCTCTGTTTTCGTAAATCAAACTTAGGCTCATAAACATTAGGTTTTCTTACGTTCCTCAAAAACGTGGGTGGCGACTCTAAAACACAATTAGACATCCTAGGATAATTCACCGCTCTAGCCAAGTGGGGTTCTCCCGGGGTATCTACAACATGTAAATACAAAACTCTCTATTTTCTCCCTAAAAAAAACTAGTCGTTGTCCGCACACAACCACTAGTCCATGTCACACTGCACACCTTACTCCGAATAACCCGCTGAGTGCACAGATTTTGACGATCCTGTCGCCTCTTTCTTCGTGGCACCCGTTTTATCTAACTCACCGTGTACACTTGCGAGCGGTTGAGGTTTAGCCTTGTCCGTGTTTAAAACCATGCACTCTCTTAGAGTCTAGGACACTCCAAGTCGAGCGGTTGGTTTGACTAGCTTTTCTTTATAGACAAATAACGTGTCGTTCATGCCGTCATCCGTAATCGACAATGTTTCTTGGTGACCAAATTCGTTTATCATTGTCTGCTACCACGGGAGTACTCTCTGTTCTATTACCACCTTAGTACTCTCCAAAGTTCCACAAGCAATATTTGTGAGTGCCCAAGTAGCTTCAAACTGTCAGAACAGAATACAATTAATATACAAACACTAACGTTAATATAGACCCAAGATCAACACATTAGTTCTTCAGACCTGAAGCTGTGGAAAGTCCTCCCTAACCAAAAACTCAACAAAGCGTTGAACCCCCCCTCCCCATATTGAATAACTTCCTCAATTGGAGGGAGGGATATGCTCTCGGAGTCAAATTTCAGTAAATATAGGTCAGTTACAAAAAGAACAAATTTGAAGTCTATGCACAAAGAACAGAGCTTATAATCAATTGTACCTACTGAGAGCAATTGTACCTCACTAGTACAAAATAGATCTTGCATAGCGCTTATTTTGCACTTAGATAGCGCATATAAGTGCTATGTAAGCTACCGCTATGCAAGTTTAGATATCGTTTAATTAAACGCTATCTAAGACAATATACTTAGATAGCACATAAATAAGCGCTATGCAAGATGATCTTTGATGGAGATCGATATAGGGATAAGTTTAAAGTTTAATTTTAATTATTATTGTCATTTTTATTGTATTTTTCGGATTTAATGTTTGATAGGTAGTATTTTCATAGGTAGAAGTAGATTAGGACTTTATTTTGATATTTTAAGAGTCCAATAGGTTACATATAGATTAGGGTTATTTTTAGAAGTAGTTGACTTGATTTCCAAGTCTTAGGAGCTTTATAAAAATAGGTCCTTATGTAATTCCGAAAATTGATTGATTATTAATAAACTTTTGATATTGAGTGTTTACTCTCTATTTCCTAAAAGTGATTGAATTCCTTTTGGATGCCAACTTTAGTATTGATTAAATTCTGCTAGATTGAAGATCGTTTACTAGTATCGATTAAATTCTACTAGTTTCGATTATCTATCTCATCGTTTACGAGTATCGATTGAATTCTACCGTATTCGATTATTTATCTCTTTTATGCTTCCGCTTCCCTACATCAATCTTTTAATTTTCAGAAATTACCTTATGTAATCACACTTAGATAGCACATAATTAACGCTATATTAGTATCTCTCTTAGATAGCACATGTTAAGCGCTATATTAGGCTATTCTCATTATGCGCTATCTAAGTAGGTAAGATTACTATTTTATGTGTATAACTTAGATAGCGCATAAAAAGCGCTATCTAAGGCAGTTTTTGATTTTTATTTTTTTTAGCTTTATAATTTTTATTTTTTCCCTACTAAACTGGCTGAAAATTATATAAATTATGAATCAAATAAATAAAAATTAATATAATACAAACATCTCATTCAACAATTATAATCAACATTTCATTACACCAACAATAATGATTACAATTAATCATCTACAAAAGTTATAAACTAACAAGAGTTAGAAAAGTTTGTTCTCGATCATCAATAATATAGTTAATCTTACAATCAAAATTAGTTACAATTAAAATTCTTTGTAATACCTATTTTCTATTACTTCCCTGCCATCTTCTCCTTAATAAATCGGTTATACAAGTAGCCTGCCCAATTATCCTGAAAAATCTGCATTTTGCTAGGAGGATAACACTTGATTCGGTTTGCATGGACAAACTGTACCAAAAAATTACAAGACATTTGTTAGATAGAAACAATATATGCAATAAACACAATCACATAAACACAATCACATAAACACACACACACATATATATATATATATATATATATATATATATATATATATATCCATACTACTCAATAACGCTTACTTTAACAAAAAAAATCCGATTCACTGATTTATTTACAAAAAATTCGACAGAGCTTCCCCAGAAAAATTGACTATCCCAAATTTTACAACACCTGCTAAATTTACAATTTCAAAACCACAACGACCACAACTCGACGAGCACACGCTCAGAGTACCACACACAACACACCAACCACAACTCGACGAGCACACGCTCGGAGTACCACACACAACTCAACAACCACAACTCGACGAGCAAACGCTCGATGTACCACACATAATTCACATAATACAAAAAGTAACCTAGTTTTTCTTACTTTGAAACAAACAACTGTAATGACCAGGTTATGTGTTTAATGATTTATCATCTAACAAAAATATATGATATGCAGACAATCGGCTATCAAACGGGGGATTTGAGATTGGGCTGGCCGAGCTTTGTCAGGAACTCATCAGAGGAAATTATACTAGACCAAATCCCCGTGGATCATGATGAGCATTTTTGGCCATCTCCATTACAAGATTGAACAATCACAGGGACAGTCAGGTACATTGATTCAAGACACTATGCAGTTCCAAAGGGAATGGCTGCAGTAGAGCTGGTTTCTGGTGTTGTCATGACCAACCCAGGCCTCGAGAAGGGCTCAGAGTACACTCTAAAGTTTGTCATAGGAGATGCAAATGACTCTTGTTTGGGAGATTTAGTTGTGTTTGTGCAAGTGGGAATGAAGATATGGAGCTTCACAATACAGAGCAATGGGTTTGGATCTAAGCAAAATCATTCTGTGACGTTTAAGGCTGACAATTTAAAAGCAAAGTTTTAAGTAATCTTCTTACTGAACTAAAGTATTCAAGTATCGGATTTCACTTGAAAAAATTCAGAGACTTTCTTCCTTTTCACTTGTGCTTTTCTAGTGCTTGGGAGGACAATTTACGGGCAAATTTCTATCACGGAACTCGAGAGTTGAAATGGATTCTACGTTAAAATCAGTAGAGAGGTCATAATCTCAGCTCTAAATCTTCTAAACTTCCCTAATTCAGTACAATTTTCTGCTTCCTAGGTCAAGTAGCAGGAATGAGAGCAAGCACAGGTACAAAAATCCCACTAATGTCCAACGGGTTCTCCCTAATTGGACCATCACCTTTTTCTTAATTTGGATCTTTTTTTTTAACTGAAGCAAAACTGAGTGTTTAATCATAATGAGATCTGACATTTTTATTACAGGCCTATTGATTGCGTAGGAATCAAGTTCTTGAAGTTCTTGGGACCTTGTTAAAGCTATGTTGATCACAGCTGCTTGTGCACCAAATTCAATCAAAATTGTTATACAACCCTCACTTTTCTATGTGAATCAGAAATCACAGCAGAGGCGAACGCACAAGCATAGACAAATGGGTGGCAGTGACTTACTCAAATGTAAGTGGTTTAGTGGTTAAGATGTTAGGATTGTAACCTCATTTTGAAAGTTTGAGTCTCACAACTTACCTTATTTTTTATTTTCAGAAGAAGTTTTTTAGTGTATTTGTGCACCCACTTACAAAATGCTCTAGCTCCGCCACTGCACACTAGACAGATAATTTGAGGCTGAAGAAGCAATAGCGGGAACATATAATACGAGATGACCAGATTACAAGTGTTTCACTACACCTGGAGCAGAAGCCCTGACAGCTGATCAGTTCCTTCAGCCACCCGCCCGACCCCTTGTAATATACACTGTTTGGTGCTCGATAAGATCTACAAACACAAGCAAAGATCAAAATTATAAAAGGGGTAACTGACATGTGGTTACCAAAAAAAATTACAAATAAACCCCCCATCAAAACCCACAGAAATGATACTCAATGGTACAATCTAAAAAAACGAAACAGTTTAAGCGAATCATGTGACTGTTCAGGAGTAAAAAGGGAAGAAAAAATTTGGACCATTTCTCGATTTGTGCGTGTCATCCTTCCGCAGGGGCCATGCTAATCTTCTCTGTATCGTTCCAGTTTTATCGGATGTCCCCGAAGGGACAATCTTAGAAGCTGCTAGCAAGGATATATTAAGCTTCTACCTTTCTGCTAAATTCTTGATGGGGGATAAGTGGTGAAAAAATTCACACTTACAGCTTCTCTTTCTGAACATACACAGACTCGCTCTTTCTTCTGTCGTATTAATTTCCTCCTGCAAAACAGAAAACATTAGTTGCAGAAGACCAAGTTACAAGAAGTTCTGAATCAGTTGACCAATAAAAAACACCAATAAAAACACCAATTTACAAACAACTTGAATCACAATAATAAAAAAGTAACTATAATCAGATCAGCAAACTGGTCTTTGTCAAAGTGAAATTGCGCCTTCAAATAATACTGCAAAAATAAAGCATAAAAGCAAAAATCAGCTAATGGTACACACACGGTTGTAAAGGGGTATGGGGCTGCTGTTCGCAGACGGCACAACAGTCCAGATTCTCTCTGTTGGATCAATATTTAAGAGTAAGATCGTCTTTTTGCCTCACTTCCGTCAACAAGGGCATTGATTTGGAAATGGATGGTTAGAAATGGGAACTGCAATGCAGTTGGACTACATGCTCCCCCAATTTGTGCTAAAGAATGCACAACGGCTACACAAACTGTACTTGAGGGGAAAATGTAGGTATACCAATAGCGAAGATACAAGGCCAAGTTCTGTAACTGTGCTAAACAACGCAACGACGGCTGCTTTGGAAAATGTTGGGCTGCAACAAAATTTTGAAGGCATTAGAACTCCATGTAAAAACAGAAGACATTCTTTTGAGAAAGGAGACACTGTTGTTGGATTTCTTCTCTAAGAGGCATTCTTCCTCTTCAATCTTCTTTGCAATGTCCATGGCTGATTCAGGCAGAAATACAGCTATGTACTACAGTCCTCTGTTTGATTTTTCAATTATGATTATATTGATTGTCGTTCTACCCCCCACAATTTCTACTTTGTGTACTATTAATGATCTGTTGATTTTTCTAAAAGTTAACCCTAACAACATCGCATCATGAATGACTAATATTGATACATAATAATGTACTACAAGTAATTAAAAAAAATCACATAAAAGTAAATCCAAATTTGTTCACTTAATATGAACTTTTTAAGGTTGTGGATTAGTAAAGATGGAAAATTATTTATTACTCCCTCCGTCCCAGACTATGGTAATATCACTACATTCACAATATTGTGAATGTAGTAATATTAAAACAACAGTTTCTAATCATTTATTAATAAATTCACAACTAAAGGCTTAAAGGTATAAGTACAACACACAAAACATTACATAGCAGCAGGGTAAAGGTATAAGTACAACACACAAAACTTTACATACAAAGTAACCATTGTTACAGCAATCTATACTTAGTCTAAATACCCAAAATGAAAAAGAAGAAAAAATTGGTTGCAGCAAATTTGCACGATCTGCATATGTAATTTAACCATGGAGCAATATATATTTTTGTTTCCAACTAAAAGCTATAAAACCAAACCAAATATACAAACCAAAACCCAATTCAGGTTTTGACAATGTTTATGCACCTCTAGGACAACAATGTAAAACTGGGAAGGAAGAGTATTATATGCAAGTCTTAAACCCCCACCCCTCCCAACCCCAACCCCACCCACTTCCCATTGTAAGGGCAACCTAGGCCACCATGGAGTTTACTACATTCACAATAAACTTATCAAAGAAATTGTCAATCTATTACCTGTTGGGGAATTGTGGTATATCTGTGCAGTTCATGCCCATACAATTCTGATAATGGTGAGACACAACAACCATGCATACGAATAATATGAAAGTAATCAACAAAAAAGAATACAATATTTGTTAACCCAGTTCGTCAACAACAATGACTACATCTGGGGGTACTGCCAAGCCATGATATTTTACTAATATCATAATCTTTGTCTGTTTACAATAAGCCTACCGCTCTATATAGCAAGGAGATAACCTCTCCATGTAAACACTCCCATCACACATAAAACCCTAGACATGCTTCAACCCATCCATGGAATGCCCCTAAGGGCACCCCCAAGGGCTAACACTCACTTGGCTCCCTCACAGATTCTCTCTGGCTATTTTTCTAGTGTACAAATATTATGGTAGCTATCACAATATATTTATTGGAATACCAAAACCTAATCCTGATCAAAACCTAATTTACCCGGAGTCACTGAGACGGAAGGAGTATTATCATTGGTTGGATAATGAACACGTCATTATTCTCCTTTTAGTCAAAGGAGATCAATTCTTCCTAGGCTTCCACTAGGCTGATTCCTTTCCAAAAAAGCTTTGCACACCAATTTGGCCAGAGTACTCCACGTAAAACATAGGGTCCGGTCGGGTGACTCTCTTGGTCCGGCCGGATCTTCTCATCTTCACTCCGTCCCGGTTTCGACTCCTCTCGTCCTCTGCGGCTTTGACCATTTCTTCTCGGTTTTGTCTTCATTCCGAACATTACCAACCATAAGAAATCGTCAATCTAAAACAATGATCATAAACAATCTCATTCAACTTCAGTTCCCAATAATTTAGTCCAAACTGATAAAACAAAATTCACATTAGTATGCTATATAATCACAATGAGTGAGCGACTGAGCGTGCACAGTTTCTTTCCACTTTCTTTTCAGGTTTGTGAGTGTGGGGTGGGGGTTACCTTGAGAACTCAACTTCTATATTCATGGTCTCTTCAACTTTGATCTGGCGTATGATCTATGCGATTTCACCCATTACCATGAATCCAATCGCAGTGAGAAGGAGAAAGAAAGACAAATATATGGCAGTTGTGATCGAGAAAGCGGAAGTGAGACGTAGTAACTGTAAGGCGTGGTTAACTGTTAGGATAGTCGTCATTGGAGAACTAAGGCTAAGAGGGAGAGATACCTTGAAGACCAACTGCGGAGTTATTACTTTACCTTTAGCAGAGGAAGCCATTACACAGAGAGAATGCAATTTCTTAAACTACAGGGAAATAAGAGTCCTATGGTTAATGCAATTTTAAAAAATAAGAGTCCGTGTACTGCTCTTATTAGGCCTACTAAGAGCAGTACACGGAACTGAATAGCTGACTCCAGCCTGAAATTGCTGTCATTGGACCAAACTCCGTTATCCATATTTGGAAGACTCGAGAACTACAAAATCAGCAAACAATAAGAGTCCGTGTACTGCTCTTATGGGGCAGGGGAGTTAAAAAACTGTAATGATTAATGAGTAAAAAAAAACTGCAAGGATTAAAAAAAAAAAAAAAATTTGGGGGGGGGGGGTGGGAGTGGGTGGGTAGGGTGGGGGGTGGAGTGGGGTAGGGGAGTTAAAAAAACTATAATGATTAATGAGTAAAAAAAACTGTAATGATTAAAAAAAAAAATTGGGTGGGGTGGGTGGGTAGGGTGGGGGTGGGGTAGAGGAGTTATAAAAACAGTTAAAAAAAAACTGTTAAAAAATTTTTGGCAGGAGGAAGAGGTTTTTTTTTTTGTGTTTGAGGGGGGTATTTTGGTCTTAAAAATTTGTTTAAAACTTTTCCAATGGAATGGAATCTTTTCCTTCCAAATTTGGAAGGAATGAAAATCCATGGGAATGGGAAAATTTTGATAATGGGAAAATTTTGATAAAAATGAACCAAACTGGGAATGGAAAAAGTCAAAAGAAATTCTTCATTCCATTCCCCCTTTTCCTTCACTTTCCATCCAACTAAACACTACTTAAGTACCAAAAGTGCCCCTTGGAGCCACCACCCAGAATGTTGTGCAAACAATTCGTAACAATCAATGTAAAAGGCCAGCTTAAAAAAAGCCCATAATTTACGTCTTTCTCATGGTCACAGACACAGAGTTGACTACTTGGATATATGCATCTTGGAAGTCAGGGGTAATAACTGAAGTCATTTAAGGGCAATAAGGGAAATTGAAGAATGTTGGTAAAATCATTGAAACGTCAAACGGGACTAATATAGCGGGAGAGAGGGAGTATCAAACAACATAACCAAATCCTACACCCTTTCCAATGAGAAGTATCTTGGTTCACCTCCCAAGAAAAAAACTGAACACTAAAATTGACAACAAAGTCTTTAATCAATAATTCCTAGCCATATACAATTACAAACATTAAGAAATCAAATACTTAACTACACGCATAGTTGTTAAAGGCGAAAGACGGCGAGAGGTACCTAGAAAAAGGCGAAAGGCGAGGCGGTTGAAAGGCGAGCAATGCGGTAAAATAGAACAAAAAAATAGTAAAATATAATATACTCCCTCTGTCCCACCTCACTTGAGACCTAAGAGGTGGGCACAATAACTAAGAAAAAAGAATAAAATAAGGAAAATGTGTGGTAGAAAATGTAGAAAGATAATAAGTGGGGTTAATAGTAGGTTGGTTGAATGAATTGAGTGGTGGCAAATGAAGAGAGAGAATGAGTGGGTGAGGTAGATTGAATATAAAATTATAAAAAGATTACCATTTTGGGGAGTCTCAAGTGAAGTGGGACGGACCAAAATGGAAATAAGTCTCAAGTGAGGTGGGACCATAGTTATCAAGAGCGCGCCTAGGCTCCGGGCATACCTTTTGCGCCTTGGCGTGCCTTGGGCCTTTAATAACTACGGGACGCACCATAGTTATCAAAAGTGCGCTTAGGCACGCGCCTAGGCTCCGGGCACACCTTTTGCGCCTTGGTGCGCCTTGTGCCTTTAATAACTATGGGTGGGACGGAGGGAGTATGTAACATATTGTTGGTCCCAAAGGGGCAACAAGGGTATGAAAAATGCTAGAGGGGGGGTGAATAGCGTTTTAAAATTTTTTTCAAACCTTTTTGCAAATCAATAGCTTATAAGCACAGTTCTCAAAAAACCTAAGTATAGCGCGCAGTGAGAGTGTGAAATGCACAGCGGAAGTTTAAGCAGCACCTGCGCAGGAAAAAGCTGTGCAGAGATAAAAACGCACGCGCTAAGTTTTGGCTTAAAGTGTTGGATAAAATGTTCTAAGGCAATAAGCAATAACAAACACAGCAGCAATAATAGTAATCTGATAAGATCAAACAAAGCAGTAATTCAGAAATGATTAAGCAGGAAATAAATAGCGAGAATAATGAACAAGCTATTTGGAGAGGTTCGATCAATGAAAGATCTACATCCTCTACCAAGATGGTTAGTCTTGGATTTTCTAAAAGAGATCTTATTATATGAGAGAGTTACAAGATACAACAATGAAAAACAAACTATCTCAAAGATCTATAATCTATGAAGAACAAATCCTAGACTAAAACGGTGTATCTCAAGAAGTAGGATCTAAATGATCGAAGCTTCAAGAGGTGTGTGTGTGTGTTCAGAAATTCTGGGCTCTATGAATCTATGAGATGAAGAGCACGAAGTATTCTAGTGATATAAGGCTTAGGATCTGGGCAGGAGTTTGAAGGTATGAAGGTTTGAAGGTTGATCTTGAATCTGGGAATAGTAAGCAGCAATCTTCACAACTTCAAAGATAATAGTAAGCACAAACTCTAGCAACTTGGAAATGAAGATGAGCAGGCTATTTATAGCAGAGAGCTTAAAACTAGCCGTTGGTGCTCTGAGCAAGGACGATGAGCTGGCACAATATGATTGGTGCGCAGGTGTCCTTTATAGCCGTTGGGGCTTTGATCAAAGTTGATGACCTGGCATAATATGATTGGTGCGCAGGGATCTTTGAGCCATTGGAGACTGAGCATGAAGACCAAATACAAAAGCTTCTTCAAGAAGGTTGACAGCTGCCTTTATTTGAATTGCTTCATCTGAGCGCATCTCCACCGTTGGATATGTTGAGTGTGCAAATTTGTCGTTTCTGCACACCTCAGCACTTTAATAAGCGTGCATCTTCTAAGCGTTTTCCAAGTTAGGTGATCTGAATGTATCGAAATCTGAGCAAGGTAGGATGCTGCGCAGGAGAGACCTGCGCAGTGGTGTCCTGCGCAGAGAAGTCATGCGCAGTGACCACAGTCTTGCTTAGATCTCCATTCCTTTTCGCTCCAAGTCCTATATTCTAAGCCTATACTATAAAATAGACTAAGCTAAAAATTGAAGTCATAAAACTTTTTACATAGGGTCCTAAAGTCCATAGAATATTCATAGGTGATGGTATCAATCAATTCTAACAAGTAGGAGGGTTAATAAATAAGCATACCCAACAATCTCCCCCTATATGATTGATGCCATTACCTACTATAACAAAGGCAATTCATTGTACTTGATAATAATATGTCCATAAACATGAAAAATGGTAACTCATGCCTCAAGTCAATGCACACACTAACCTATGCTATAGATTTCTAGTCTATCCAAAAGATTAACTTACGGTATGGGAAAGACAGAAATAACATGCAGCGCATACAAATGATATGAGTTTTAGTTTAAGTATGCGTTTAAACTGAATGTTTAAACATTATGCGTAGAAAATGTGATCAGTTAATAATATGCGCATGAGGTGAAATAAAACATTCATTGTTCCACAAACGAATAGTTTGAATTGAACAAGGTTTTGGAAACTAATGATGCGATTTTTCTCATTAAAACTTGGACTGTTAAGAGTTGAGAATTACAAGTTTGAATAAGAAAAAACGACAAAATGCGCACAAAAAGGAATATACATTGCGCAAAAGCAAAAATTACATAGAGCCTAATCTATGTTGATCTGGTGCAGGGCTTCGCGCAGCTCATTCTGCAGGCTGTTGAACTTGTTCATAAGCTCAACTTTGAGCGCTTGAAACTTTTCTTTGAACGCAACAGCTTCTTCAACATAAACTGTGATCCCTCTGTACACATCCCTGTTGTCTGCTTGCAGCTCTCGGAAGTTTGCTGCGTAGGCCATCTGATGCCCAGACATCTGGTTGAAATATGACTGCTCAGCAGCATTGATGGTGTCGATGATGGTGGCCTGCGTAGCTTCAAGGCGAGTGTCGGTGTGGAGGCGCTGGGTGTTCACGCTGGCTTGAATGTCAAACATTGCTTGATCCATCCTTGCGTTGAACCCATCAGCAAAGTCAGTCATAGCTTGAGTTATGCACTCCCTTACACTTTCCATGTTGAGCGCACTAGCTTGCGCAGGTCCACCTTGCGCAATCTTCTCTACTAACTGCGCTTCCAAACTGGCAAACCCCTCATATAAGCCATCTGATAAGTTCTTGCGTAGCTTCCTCAGAATTTCCTTGAACCCATCATCAATAGCTTCATAGGTGCACACATTTTCAAGCATCCCAGCTATTGACTTAAGTGAGTCCAGGACCATTTTATCTAAGTCATCAGGGACTCGCTGCGCAGAGTGGCCGGCAGAGAGACTTGCCTTTGATGCATTCTCCCCCTTAATGGCAGCAATCTCCGATCGCTGTGCATCAAGTTGATCTTGAATAGCGGTTTGCGCAGTGATGAGTTGAGCCATCTGAGACTGCGCAGCAACTTGATTCACTTGATTGGAATTCAAGGCTTGTAAGATCTGGCGCAGCTCATTTGAGGAGGAGAGCGACGAGGTAGATACCGCAGGAACCGTTGAGGTAGCAGGAGGTGGTTGCTCTGTTGCCTTGGGAGGAGAGGGGGTTGAGATGGGATCAAGAGGGGATTGGCGCGGAGGAGACAGATGCGCAGGAGATCTATGCGCAGAAGAATGTTCACTGCTTTCAGAAGCAGTGGCACCATCCTTAGCAGAATCTTCAGGGATAGGATCAGCAGCAGGAGGAGGCGCTGGAATCTCTGGCGCAACAAAGTCAGGTTGGACAGTGGGCGCAGCAGTAGGCTCAGGAGGAGCTGCGCCATCACCACCAACAGTCTGATCCACTTCATCAGCATCATCCTTCTCAGCCTCAGGCTCAATGTCCATGCCTTCATCCAGAACAGAGGTAACCCTGTGTGTATTGCCAACAGGGATATTAACGCGCTGAAATGCGCTGGATGTTGGTTCTCAAGGAGAGCTTGGAGGAGTGTGGCGCTTTTTAGAGCCCTTTACGCTACTACGCACCTTCTGCTTGTGCCGAGGAGAACAAAGAGGGGCATCAGCAGGAGGCGCGGGCGCAACATTAGGGTCTTGCATAGCAGGGGCCTTGGGATGTCTCTCCCCCTGAATCGCAGCATCTTCAGAATCACCAGTGTGATCCATGCGCGACTCAGAGTCATGCGCAGAAGGAGGAATACGTTGGAAGGCACTCTTGGCAGTCTTGGTCTTCTTCGGAGAGGGCGCAGGCGTATCAGCCTTGCGCTTCATGGAGGGAGGCTTTGGAGCAGCAGGGGCAGGCTCTCTGATCTTAATGCCTGCGGTGGATTGGACGTTGGGAACATCCTTGTGCTTCTTTGACTTGGGCTCAGCAATGCCTTTGCCCTTGCGCTTGGAGACTTCATCAGCCGTTTCCTGCGCAGCACTTGGGCCTTCTGTGCCCTTGGCCTTGCCTTCCTTGGGTAACTTTCCCAACCAAGGTTCCCTGTTGGGATCATCATCTGATCTCCAGATTCTGTAGTAGTCCGCATCGCCAATCTCATCGCGCAGCAGATGAAGCTGGGCTCGAGAATAGAACTTTGAAGCACAAGACTGCTTTAGAATAGGCTCCTTCCTTACAAAGCATTCAATTCAGTGTATTGGAGCAGGAGCTAGGATAGCAGGCGACAGTGCGTCCGATACTTAGGTTTTGACGCGTTAAGGCGCGTATCATAGCTCGTCATTGCCTTGGTGATCTCATTCCAGATGATCTGGGGCCAATCCAGCCTTTCCTTTAAGTAGATGGCAGAGCAATATTCCCATTGCTTGGAAATAAACTTTCCCTTGTTCCCATTCTTGCAGTTCAGGGAATCGCCAATCAAGGTGCACAGACCATCGCTTGACCATCACCTCACCAAATTCTTTGCGATCATGCACAGACCATCGCTTGACAAGAGTGGGCTCGCCAACTAACTTCATCGCTAATTTGTCTTTCCGCGCAGTATCAAAAGTTTCTGGTGCATCACCAACATCGAAGTCGCAAAGTCTGCGGATGTGGTTTGGGTGTACCAAGATTTCGCAATTTTGTACCACCGCCATAATGATCTCAGTGCCTCTACCTTGTGCTTGGCAGGAACAACACATGCAGTCTTGAAGAATTCATCGACAAGAGAAGGCACGTAGAATGGCTGATCCAAAGTGAAGAGAGGGAGAATTCCAGAGGATCGCAGATGCCTTATCAATCTGCGCCCAACAGCATCCTGGTTAAGATCTTGCGGATTGACTTCCCATCCACAAATGAAATAGAAGGGATTCTGCGCAAAACAAAAAATATGAATTAGACGTTATATTGCGCATGGAGCGTTGTGTCACGACCCGAAAACTAGGCTCTATTTTATTGGTAGTAAATAATTATTATTTATTTATTTGCTTATTTATTTATTTATTTATTTAAGTTATTATTTATTTAAATAATTATGTGTGCATTTTATGCGTTATATTAATTTATGCCTAGCATTTTAATTGTGTTAATTGGGTAGAAGGGTGATAGGGGTTTAATTGTGCTAGCTTAGTGAGGAGGGGGCCTAGGTGTAAGTTTTCAAATTATTTTAACTACTCCCTCCCTACCCCCCTCTCCTCCCTCACTTCTCCCTCAATCCTCACCATCATCTCCCAGCTCAATCTCTCTCTCTCTCTACATTGGGTAAGCTTTCTCATCTTCTTCCTTCTCTCTTCATTATCTTCCTCTTCCTCTCATAATCTCTCATTTTTTAAAACTTGAAACATGTTTAGATCGTCGATAGGATCGTTGGAAGCCAAAAATATTTGAAATCCATCAACTTTGAGAAAATTCAAGTAAGTTGCTTTTCCCCAATTTTATACTAGAAATGCTACTCCATGTTTATTTGATGCTATGAATGCTATCTATTGCATCTTGGGTTGATTTGGGAGTGATTTGCATTTTTATTCATTTTGGTGAAATTTGGTATTTGAAGCTTGTGTTGGGTATCTAGATGTTGTTATTTAGCCCCTTTGCAAGTCTATAAGTTGTTTTGGTTCATTGTTGTGTATATTGTAAGCCTTGGTTCCAAGTATTTATGAAATGGTGAAAGATTTGGGTTGGTTTAAGTTTTGGATTGAAATTGGTAGAAACCCAGAATTTTGGCCGGAATTTGCCTTTCCGGGCAAGGAGGCGCGCGCACCCTCCCATAGGAGGCGCGCGCACCCTTATGGCCCTTCTTGAACAAAAACCTTCTGTCCATTGGAGGCGCGCGCACCCTCCCATAGGAGGCGCGCGCACCCTCCCATAGGAGGCGCGCGCACCCTCTCCTCCTCCTATGTTGACTTTCTCTCTGTCGAAGGGAGGCGCGCGCACCCTTTTTTATGAAGCGCGCGCACCCTCATATACCTTTTTGCGTAATTTTCCTTCTGAATCCAGGAGGCGTGCGCATCCTCCCATAGGAGGCGCGCGCACCCCCTCCCTTGTTGTGAAATTTATTTCCCTTTTTTTTGTCCAATCTTTCGAGGGCCATATTTTGTTCATCCGGACTCCGTTTTAGGTTTTTAAGCTATCGCTTTAAAGCTCTCCTTGAGCTCTTCATGATGAGCGAGTATTTTCGGTTGTGTTCTTGAGTTAACTAGTTCCTTTGTGAACGTATGTGATATGGGATTTGATTGAATTATTATTTGGAAATATGAAGCACTTTTATGATGCGCGTTTATTTAATTCATCTTCTTGGTGACTAATTGGAATGGTTCCCTACTTTGGAACCCTAAGTTGTTTAATTAAGCTAGTATTTATTACTTAGCATTTATTTGGAAGCCCAGCTGGCATATTTGTTGCATCGGGCGATGGGAAAGATTATAATGGCAAAGCCAAGTCCATTATAATGTTGACCATTGTTTTGCCCATACTATACCCCTTTTCCAGATTGGACTTGGAAGAGATAAGTTAGCTTCCTTTGTGAATGTATCTAGCTACCGAGCATGACTTTGTGGCATAGCTCTTGTCCTTTGTGACACTTTTATGGTTATTGTTCCGGTACCGGGGATTTCTCTTCAGCTTTCATGCTATTATGAAGATGATGATTTGTTGATTATTGAAGCTGCGCAGCGATCCTTTATTTGGATGTATCGGTTTGGAAACCTTGGCTAATATCCTTTGTTATGTGTTTATTTCCGCTGCTATATGTTATGTGATAAATGCTATGTGCTAGCTATGATTTATTATTGTATATTGCATCTTAGCATGTCATGTAGTTGCATTAGTAACTTATTGAGATTTATCTCACCCCCTTCCTTTTATCTTTGTTTTTCCTTAACCCCCCCCCCAAGTGCTAAGGATTAGTCTCGCTGATCACGAGAAAGAGGACGTCGAGTGTGGATACATTCTTTTGGGGAAAGTTGTTATAGGTTGGTTTACATTATATCAATGTGTAACCTTTTGGGGATATTTGTACCAAACATTGACGTCACTAGGATTTGTGTATTTTGTAACTTTAGTGTATAAGCTTATGGAGTTTATACTAGTTTTACTTTGTTGTTCAAGTTGATTTACAAAACCTTGTGTTATCATCTTTTGGGTATAAAAGGAAATTTTTATCTCCATTATTTTAGAGTTTATTGTTTAAGTCGACGTCCAGCTCGCGATCTCGGGCCCGCGGGGTTCGGGGCCGCGATAGTTGGTATCAGAACCTTAGTTTGGCTCGAAGTATAAGTCTAGGTGGACTACTATGACCTAGGTGGGTAGTTGTGTTCGAAGTGAGTAACGGTTGATGTCTTATGCAGGTAATTGTTTGAAATGGCTAGAAGGAGAGCAGGTGAAGGCTCTAGTGGAGCACAGAATCAGAATGACACAAGGGAAGAAGCACGTGCCATGTTTCAAGGCATGTTCGAGGCGGCCATGAAGGCCATACATGATCAAGGTCCGAGGGTAGAACAAGCACCACCCCGCTATGGATTGGAGAAATTTCTCAAACTGAAACCGGTTGAATTCAATGGGGAACCCGATGTTCGGAAAGCTGAGTTGTGGATTGAGTCGATGGAGAAGATTTATGAGGTATTTGGTTGCACGGATGAGGACAAGGTCCAGTTCGCGGCTTACAAACTTGTGGGAGCCGCCGAGCATTGGTGGAAGGGTGTTAAAGCTAGTTGGGATGATACTCACACGGTGTATGCGTGGGAGTTGTTTATTCGCAAATTCAAGGAACATTTCATTCCGGTTGTTGATCAAAACCGAAAGGAGATCGAGCTGCTCAACCTGGAGCAAGGTTTGTTGTCTATATCACAATACTCGGCTAAGTTCATAGAATTAGCCCGGTATTGTGACTATTTGGTGAGGACCGAGGAACAAAAAGCTATGAGATTCATTCGGGGATTGAAGACCTCCATCCGTACTCAACTTATTGCACAACAGATTGTGACCTTCCAAGATGCGGTAGACCGAGCCTACTTGATAGAGCAAGATATTGGGGAGCACAAAAGGAAAACCGAGGTTTCGGGTACGGGTAAACCGGGAAGCCATGCTAAATCTCAACCTCAACACCGTTCCGACAACTGAGGTAACCCGGGAGCATCATTTTAGTTTAAGGGGAAAACCACACCGAGGAATCCGAGTACTACTCCGGGGATTCAGAATAGGAAGCCTTGTACCTTTTGTCAGAGGGTAGGCCATACGGAGGATAGGTGTTGGAAAAAGCAAGGCAAGTGTACCAATTGTGGTGAAATGGGGCACTTTGCGAGAGATTGCACGAAGTACCGAGGTCAGTCATCCGGGTCAGGGGTTGGTACTAATCAGGGTCAGAAAAGGGATGCCGCTGGGAAGCCCAAAGTTCAAGGAAAGATATATGCCATGAATCAACAACAGGCGACCGATGATCCTTCGGTTATTGGAGGTATTGTTTCTGTGTCTAATGTGAGCGCACGAGCGTTAGTAGATCCAGGATCATCTCATTCATACATTTCTGTGCAATTTGCTTCCATGTTAAATGCTGCATTCGAGTCTTTACCGTACGTGCTAGAGGTGTCGACCCCTATAGGAGAATGCTTGATTTCTGATCGAGTCTTTCGTGCTTGTGATGTGGTTATTTGTGGTCGTGTCCTTTGTGCGGATTTGGTAGTTCTTCCTATCCAAGACTTTGATGTCATTTTGGGTATGGATTGGTTGAGCAAGTTTCATGCTTCCGTTGATTGTCGTAAAAAAACTGTTACTTTTTCTAGTCCCGATGTGCCTAAATTTGTGTTTGAGGCTAGTCCTCTGAGTAGAAAGGTTCGCTTAATTTCTTTTATGAAAGCGAGAAAATTATTGCATAGTGGTTGTGAGGGGTATTTGGCTAGTGTTCTTGATACTAGGAAGGAATCCCCTAGTTCGGATAGTGTTCGGGTAGTTCAGAAATTTCCCGATGTTTTCTCTACCGAGTATGATATGCCTCCCGATCGTGAGATAGAATTTTGTATAGATATTTTGCCGGGTACGGCTCTAATTTCGAAAGCACCGTATAGGTTGGCTCCCGCAGAGTTGAAGGATTTAAAGGTTCAGTTGCAAGAGTTGCTTGATCGAGGGTTTATCCGCCCTAGTGTTTCCCCGTGGGGAGCACCGGTTTTGTTCATGCGGAAGAAAGATGGTTCGTTGAGATTGTGTATAGATTACCGGAAGTTGAATCAGGTTACAGTGAAGAACAAGTATCCTCTACCTCACATTGATGATTTATTTGATCAGCTTCAAGGCTCGGTTGTGTTTTCTAAACTTGACTTGAGGAGTGGGTACCATCAGTTGAAGATTCGATCTGAGGATATTCCAAAGACTGCCTTTCGCACTCGGTATGGTCATTATGAATTCTTGGTTATGCCGTTTGGGTTGACTAACGCGCCGGCCGTGTTTATGGATTTAATGAACCGTGTTTTCCATCCTTATCTTGACTCGTTCGTGGTGGTCATTATTGATGATATACTCGTCTACTCTAAATCTCGAGAGGAGCACGAGCAACATTTGAGAACAGTGTTATCCGTTCTTGCGAGGGAGCAGTTGTTTGCGAAGTTTAGTAAATGCGAATTTTGGCTCGAGAAGGTGTCATTTCTGGGTCATGTTATTTCAAGGGATGGTATTTCTGTGGACCCGTCAAAGATTGAAGCCATAGTGGATTGGAAGAGACCCGAATCAGTGACAGAGATTAGAAGCTTTCTGGGTTTAGCCGGGTATTACAGAAGATTTATTGAGGGGTTTTCGAGGATCGCTACTCCGATGACTCAGTTGACCCGGAAGAATGTCCCGTTTGTGTGGACCGAGAAATGTGACAAGAGTTTCGAGGAATTGAAGAAGAGGTTGACTACCGCACCGATCTTGACTTTGCCTAATGGGAGCGATGGCCTAGTGATTTATAGTGATGCTTCGAAAGAGGGTTTGGGTTGTGTTTTGATGCAGAACAGGAAGGTGATTGCCTATGCTTCGAGGAAGTTGACCCCTAGTGAACAGAATTACCCGACTCATGATATGGAGTTGGCTGCGATAGTATTTGCGTTGCACAAATGGAAGCATTACCTTTATGGAGCGAAGTTTGAGATTTTTACGGATCACAAGAGTTTGAAATACCTTTTCTCCCAGAAAGAGTTGAATAATAGGCAACGCCGATGGATGGAATTATTGAAGGATTATGATTGTACGATTTCCTATCATCCGGGAAAGGCGAATGTGGTAGCCGATGCGATTAGTAGGAAGTCTTATGTGGCTTCGATGATGGTTCGAGAGTGGAAAATGCTTGAGGATGTTCGAGATTGGTCTCCTCGTGAATCGAGACATGGGGCTATTTTAGCGAATATTAGGGTGTCTCCGACGCTAATTCAGAGGATAAAGGAAGTTCAAAAAGAAGATCCCGAGTTAGTGAAGATAGTGGGTAAATTGAAAGAGAAGAACTTCAAGGATTTTTCTGTTAGCTCGAGTGGAGTTTTGACTTTCCGTGATCGTTTGTGTGTACCCGATGTTGGTGGAATAAAGAGGCAAGTTTTAGATGAGGGTCACAAATCGAGATACACTATTCATCCGAGTGTAGACACCCCGCCTTGGACCTCTCACCCCGATTGCATACATAGTATTTTTATTTTACTTATTTTTATTAATTTCTGTTACTTCGGTTAAGTTCCTAACTGATTCCGTTAGTTTTGGACTAAACTGCATAACAGAATTAATTTTAGAGTCATTTCTGTCTTTCTGTCATTTTTAAAATCGCGCGCTTCCGGCACTTCTAACGGGCCGCGCGCGCGTCCCGCCCCAAAAGCCGGACCCGCGCGCTTCCCACTTTGGCAGTAACGGTTTGCACCTTATTTCCCTCCCTTTTCTTATTTACAAACATCTTTTCTTGATCACAAAAACCATCTTTTTACATCCACATTCATCCCTCCTTTTCTCATTAACTCCCAATCCCACACTTCTAGCCTTTTCATTAAAACAAAATATTTCTTTTTTATTTTATTTGATTTTCTTTTATTTCTTTTATTTATTATTTTATTTATCTTATTTTTGATTGGTCAATTCCATTTCACATGGATGATCATCTTTTCCCTCCAACCTTTCCCTCTCTTTTTTACCTATAAAAACCATCATCTTCTACCTTGGAAAGGGACCCAATTTTTGAGACTTGAACAAAAACTCTACACAAATCATCTCAACAATCTTTCTCTACAAAACACTACACAAAGTGTTTGCACAACATTTTCTCTACAACAACACCATTTTCAAGTCCAAGTTTGAAGTCCTCTTTCCCAAGGTACAACATCTCTTTTCTTCTCTTATTTTATTTGTCTAGTCTTACTAGTATGCAATCTCCATAAAAAGGGATACAACCAAAAGGCCACTTCACTATTGAAGTTTGGCCAAGGTTACATCCCAACATTCCAAACTTCATTTAATTTATATTTCATTTCTTAATGTAATCATTTAGCACTAATCCAACATGTAACTATTTAGCATTAAATTAATAAAATCATTCTTTTCCCCTTTTTCTTTACATCACAATTGTTAGCACATTTCTATTTAATTAATTGAAGGACATGTAAATATTAGAACACCAATAGTAGCAAGACCCGCGTAAGCGGGGCGGAGTGGGTGTTTAAGTACTTCCCACTCCGTCACCTAACCCCCGAACCCTTCTCTCCCGAATCTCTGGTTTTGTACATAAATTAGGCTATTTCTAGGTTTTTCTTATGTTCCTTTAAAAACATAGGTGGCGACTCTAAACAATCTAAAACAAGTTAGACATCCTAGGATAATTCACCGCTCTAGCCAAGCCGTGGTTCCCCGGGGTATCTACAGTGGCGACTCCGCTGGGGATGTATTAGAGGGTTAAACTTGCGTTCTTAACTTTTGGTGTTCTAATTTCTATTTTCTGGGCATTCTGGTAAAAAGGGTAGGAAGCGCGCGCGTTCGGCCTTCTAGGCCTAAAGCGCACGCGTCCGACCCTTATTATCAGAATCGCCCGCCTTCCTTCTTGTCCTTCAATTTCATATTTCTGTGCTAACAAGTTTCTGCAGGGGAAAGTTACATAATTTGGGACCAGGGCAATCCCCTGAGTCCGCAGTTTCTTCTAACATTCTGACAGGTACCCCAGATGCGCGCGCCTCCCATATTCATTCCGCAATGCGCGCGCTTCCCATATCACTTCCCTGAGGCGCGCGCTTCTGGGAAATTTTCCAGAAACAGAACAGTGCACAGAAAGAAGAACAGAGCAGAATGACAGTGTGTGGGCACCGGGCCTGCATACAATTTGTTTTACTTTCTGTTTATTTTTATCGGTCACACGGGTGATTCGAAAGTTGTAATTATGTGCTTATTTGTTTTTTATTTCTTTTGAAAAAAAAAAAATTTTTTGTCACATGTTAGACCTCACACTACATGCACATATTCTTATCAACTGCTCACTATCGAGTCGCACAAGTCCAACCCCAAACCCGTCGAGGCCCGTCCTAGAAAGTTTCAAGCTCCACTCGACCTTGGCTCTTTCGAAGCGGTAAACCTCAGCCCGTGGCGTAGTTCATGACTACATGCCGGGGGTGACCTTTAAGCCTCATATTCAAGCCGAGTACAAACCACACAATTCTAGTCTAGGGTCTAACACTCCGTGACTCAAGTCGGTTTTTCATGTACCGAGATTTCCCTAAACTAATGTCTTCAAATCATACATGCCAATTTGTTGCAATGGACGAAATAAAACTCCGTCCCCAAAAGTGGTTATTTTGGACGAAAATAAAAATCCGTCCCCGCATGTATGATTTATTACATTAATTTAGGTTAATCCCGATACATGTAGGTCTCACAAGCGTGGTGGAATCCGATGAGTATATGGGACTGCAAAAGGTCTATATACTAGTGTGACGATTCCACTATTTTTTCTAGAAACCCCAAAAAGGACTCCGTCCTTCCGACTTTGTAAATAAAAAAAAAAAAAAAAAAAAAAAGTCATTTTTTTATGTGGTTGAGTCTTTTCTTGTTTGTGGGTGAAATCATTTTACTCAAAAGGTGTTTGTGGGGCCATCCTAAGATCGACCGTGTTCTCTCAATAGGTCCAATGGCTTCAAACGGCAACGACAACGGCATTCCTGTGTCCAACGAAGGGTTATTCCGCATGGTGGAAGCATTGAAAGGGCAAGTTGATACACTAGCCGAGAATATCCGCCGCAAGGATGATTTATGGCAAGCCCGTTACGAGCATATGGAAATGGCCCATAAGAAAGAAGTAGCCAAACTCGAGAACCAATTAAAGAGGCTCACAAATGAAAGAAAGGAGGTCCAAAGTTTCGATACCGGTTTGGTCAACACTCTCATGTCCTACATTGACCAAAGGCTTAGTAGGCTAAATTTGCACAAGGGCCCGAGCACCGATCTCCATCAAGCTTCCCTCCTCATGAACACAATGGAGGCTCTTCCCGAAAAATTCAAGATGCCCGATATTGGCAAGTTCAAAGGCACCTCTTGCCCCGACGCTCATGTCGACTCCTACATTTGGGCCATGCTACCAAAGAAAGTGTCTCCTCAAATAATGGCACAATGCTTCCCGCTTACTCTCGAGGGGGTCGCAAAAGATTGGTATATGGGTCTTCCATTTTCCACCCGCCTCAATTGGGATGTCGCTATGCTTGCCTTCAAGTCACAATATCAAGGCAACTCCATATTCCGCCCCACCAAGAAGGAATTGGAGAGCACCGTGCAAATGGATGATGAATCATTTGGGGACTTCTATCTCCGTTGGAATGAAAAGCTAGCCGAGATGGTTGATAGGCCTTCTAAGAAGGAACAAATGGACATCTTCTTGAAGTGTTTGAAAATGGACTACCGCACTCATCTTAGTGGGGCTTTTCACTCCGATTTTTCAAGCATGTATGATGCGGGGGTTAGAATTGACAATTTGCTCCGAGAAGTGGCCGAGTCCTCCTATGACACAAGCTTCAACGACAAAGGGTTCCCAAGCAATGACATGGAAGAATGTAGTGACATGGAAGACTACAATGACAATGAGGACTACAACGACATGGGGGATGACGAAAACAATCTCCGTTTCTCTTTCTCTACCTAGAGATAGGATAAAAAAAAAGGAGTCAAAGTCCTCTTAAGTGTGCATTAAGTTTTCTTTGTCCAATTAATGTGAAATTTTGAGTCAAGTCTCATCATCAAATAAAAAAGTCGTTCTTGTCCTCATACACTCTTCCAAGTTGTTCAATCTAATTCTTGGCAAAATGATGAAAAGATGTCTAAACGAGTTTTGGAATGAAGGCCATCACTTGAACACCTAGGGGCTAAACATTGTGACGAAGGCAACATCATCAACGACGAAGACAAAGTCAAGACATCAAAGGTGAAGCAACAACCATGGAGAAAAATCAAGCAATGTTTCAAAGGGGGGATTAAAAAAAAAAAAAAAAAAAATGCTCGCTAGGTTGAACTCTTCAAATCAACCTAGGCAAAAGTTAGAGCACAAAAAAAAAAAAAAAAAAAAAAAAAAAATCCCCCTCAATCAAAGAAGTTCACATCAAGATCATCATCATCATCCACCAACGAAGGACGAAGCAACAATCCATCCCGAAGAATGGAGAATCAACAAGAACTACGGTGACCTGAGCCTCTACACTGGAGGAACGTAGGCAACCTGCGGGTCCGGTCTCATGCAAGAAAGAAGATATGTTTAGCCCTAGCGCGTTATGGTGATCGGCCTTCATCTCGAACTTGTCAAGACATCTTTGTACGATTCATTTGCCAATGAATTAATCACCAAAAAGATTGAACAACTTTCTTAGATTTGGAATCATTTCGCGCTCCTTGTCAAGTCTAGGGACTTCTATTCTTTCTGCATACTCCCAATTTCTTGCAATCAAGTTGGGGCTTTCCTTCTCTTCTCTCTTAATGACTTACTTGCCTTCGCGAGTCATTCAATTCAATAAAAAATACATGTCAATACTAGGGACACTTCCCTAGTCACCTTTAGTGACAAGAGGTCTCCACCGCAAAATCACATGTCTTATCTCCTCAGCTAGAGTCAATGCACACTTCCTCATCAATTAAGTCAAAAAAAAAAAAAAAAAAAAAAAAATGATGAAGACGCAAAAGAGATGCCCGCTAGATTGAAAACCCGAAAGGGCGGTCTAGGCAAAAAACAGGGTGCGTCATAAAAAAAAATGAGAGACTGAGAGAGAGAAGGGAAAGAGAAATGGAGATCCCCGGCCTCTAAAGAAGACAAGTTCTACATTGAATCTCCTCAGCAAGTCAATTCCCCACCGAGTCAACTTTGGGATTGCAAAAAGCTCGACAAGATATGGCACCATCAAAGGTTGTTTTGGGTTATTGGCATCATTCTCCAGCAGTGTGCATTTTTGGGTTCATGAAAAGAAGGCCCGTGGTAACCAAGATCCATCCGAGAACAAGCCCATCATAAAAGGGCACGAGGTTGCACAAATAATCCCTAGCTAGTCAATTGGCTTGGGCAGCAAATAGCAACAACATGTGTCTCAGTTTTCAAGGCTTCTTCAAGTATGTGCTTCTAAAGTACGCCGAAAGGCTCCCGAGAAATGGAGTAGCTCTTGCCATATCCTCTCATGTTTATTCCCTCACACGAGGATGAGTCACTATTGCTTTGCTCAACAAATGGTGACGCCCTAGGGGCTATGTGACTCAAGGACAAGGACTTCTTTTGCTTCACTTGACAATCAATACATCCTAGAGGCTATGTTCGAGAAAGATGTGTGAGACTATCCTCAAAGTCTCCCAAAAGGGATGTCAAAAAGCCCTCTTGTCACGTGTGCCCGTGCTCGTTCCCCCAATCAAGGATGGACCTTTCTCGCAATCAATGATGGCACTCTAGGGGCTACGGTCAAGTCTTAAAGGCTCCCTCGGCAAAGAGCAATTAACTCCCCAGCAGTATCCCCAGCCAAGCCATGTGCAACATTGGAAGCTTCCTCAATTCGGCACCGAAGGTCTCAAGGGGCTTCGCAATCTACAATCTTTTGGGCTACGGCATTACAGTAATCCGAGCAAAGGGCAATATTGGGGCTTCGCAACCGACAGTCTTTTGGGGACAGCAATGCTCAAGCAATGCAATGTGGAGTAGTCTTATAGCTCCATGAAAGAGATCAAGCTTCAAAGGTCTCTCAACACTTCAAGTCAAAGGCCTCTTGGTTTTAAATGAAGACTCCGATGTTATGAATGAAGTTGATGATTTTTGTTAGAACTTTCAAGCGAGATTTTGAAGGAAGTCTTAGAGAAAAGGAAAAAGATTCAATATGCTAAACTCTAATCAAAACAGGGTTATAGCGGGAAATGCCACGGCCAATCCCAATGTTTCTGCAATTCAGCACCCCCTTCTCCAAGATCAAAAGCACAAGGTGCAGCTCAGATAAAGTTGGGCCACAGCACTAGTTGCATTCGAAGATCCGTCATTAGTTCAACTCAAGAAGAGTCAAGCAAGCATACTCATTTGAGACTTTATCACGCCAAGACCTTATCCTCCGCGACCTCGACGGCACCGCAAGACATTACTGCATCCTTTGACATAAGCCCTCAGTCATTTGGGTATCGACCACAATGAGGCCATTCATCTCCCCAATAAGAGCAAGAAGGAGATCTCTATCAAGAATTCTACCAAACGGTGCATCCGTTCTCAATGCCGAGCCAATCACGAGGTAATTTGGGGCTTACAATGAAAGGTCTTCACATCCCGCCATCTACAAGCCCACGACACTTGGGGCTTTGCAATCTCTCGAAGCTTGGCATCAACGATCTCCTCTTGGGGCTTGCTCACTACAACAACAAAGGGCGGTTTACTCGAATGGGCCAAAAGCTGATTTATCTTGGAGCTATGCAAGTCCCTCAAAATTTGGCATCAAAGGCATTCTAGGGGCTTTACAATCAGCAACCCCTCATCTCGGCATCAAAAGCCTTTTGAAGCCCCATAATCGACAAATCTCTTGGGGCTAGACATCAATCTTCGTTGGGCACACCGGCGACAACAGAATTCAAGCGAGGCAATCCGGACTTCGACTGAACATGACTTGATCTTGGGTTGGCTTCACAAGCACACAATGGTTAAAATGGTTCACCCACGAACTAAAAAAAATCTTTTCCTCACATGTGTGCATATTCCTTCCTTTCTAATCTAAAAAAAAAAAAAAAAAAAAAAAAAAAAGATTTTTCTTTTTCTTTCTCCTTCTATGTGCAAAAGTATGTGCTTTACTTTGCTTTGCTCCTAGCTTCTCCTCCAGCATTCTCCATCATCCTTGAACTACGCTGGTCTGATTCTCTTAAAGGGATACGTAGGCAGCCTTTTGGCACGACCAACCCATCATCCAGAATACCATCTCGCCAACCCAACATCAAGGGCATTCTCTCATCAACATCTAAAGAATGGACATTCTCCATCAAAGCATCCTCCGCGGACATCAGGAATCCATCTCCACTCAAGCGGCAATGGTAAGTGAAGGTATGAATACATCCAATGCTTTCCTCAAAATCACACCGCACACAAGATCACTTTCTACATTCCTACTTCTCTCTCATTACAAAGGTGCTTTCAAATCACACATCACACCACGAGCACAATTTCTCTCTTCATGCATCTTCTTGCACAAGCACATATATCTGCAAAGCATACACATAACAGGTGCCGCACAGAGCACCAGAATCAGCAGGTGCCGCACAGAGTACCAGAATCAACAGCTGCCGCACAGAGCACCAGGTACCGCACAGAGTACCAGAACCAACAGGTGCCGCACAGAGCACCAGGTACCGCACAGAGTACCAGAATCAGCAGGTACCGCACAGAGCACCAGGTACCGCACAGAGTACCAGAATCAACAAGTGCCGCACAGCGCATCAGAATATGCCGCACCGCGCACCAATTTTTGGTCTATGGTGGACCGCTCAAATCACCATACCGCCGCACAGCGCATCAGAATATGCCGCACCGCGCACCAATTTGAGGTCTTCTTAGGAGCCATTGTTATAGAGAGAGGTTTAGACGAAAATGGAAGTTTTGGGAAGATGAAATCTAAAGAAGTTGAAGGTCAAAGAAAGAATAAGAGGAAATCTTTGGAAGTTGGTAAGTAATAGAGAGAGAAAATGGAGGTTTGGTGAAAGAAAATGAGTAGTAAAGAGAGAGGAGAGAGGTCGCAGACGGTTTATACCAAAAGAGGGAAAAATGGTGACGTCAGCGCAAGGACAGTTGGTGAAAAAACGGAGTGGGGCACGTGCTGCGATGACGTGGCCCAACCGGATGCGCGCGTGTGCATGCCTAGCGCGCGCTTGAGAGTGAAGTCCTAAGCCGGTCACTGTCAAGTCAACTTCCTCATAAATGCTGAGTTAGTGAAAGGGCGGGCGCACGTTAGCAGGGTGACGTGGCCGAATGGGGGACGCGCGTGCGCAGTCCTTGCGCGTGCGTGTGTCAGCGAAGAGATGCTGACGGCTGTCGCATCACCTTCCTCATTAAATGGTGAGCAGACATTCGAAAGGTGCACTGTCATTAATCGCAGTTTGCATTAAATGACAATGGGGCATGCGCAGGGGTAAAAAGGTAATTTCCCAAGAAAATTCAAAAAATAAAGGCGTGGGAAAATTTAAATTACACAAGTACCCTTGTGACTAAGCGTTGAATTTTCAGTTAAGGACCTATGTGCAAAATCTAATGAACAGAACACTTACCTGCGGTCCACTTAGAAGTGCGCATGTCGTTTTGCGCAGAGCGAATATTGTGCAGAGATTCTTCAAATCTCAACTTAATTTTTCATGCGCATTAACTTACAGCGCAGTAGCTGCGCAGATGCATGAAATCTTAACTTTTAAGAACTTATCAAGCAAACACAAAAACATTAGTATAAACAAATTATATGGACAAGTTAAGCATACCCATTTCTCCTTTGCATCAAGAGCCTTTGTGAGGATATCAACAATTTGATTATCTGTGCCCACG
This sequence comes from Campanula takesimana, assembly GCA_026119855.1. NCBI lineage: Eukaryota > Viridiplantae > Streptophyta > Magnoliopsida > Asterales > Campanulaceae > Campanula > Campanula takesimana. The sequence continues at coordinate 111,101 of JAOWBW010000307.1, forward strand.
TGCTCTAAGTGTATATTTCCTTTTTCCACGTGATCCTTGAGAAAATGATATTTGATGTCGATGTGATTTGTCTTTGAATGCATGACAGGATTGTTGGAGACTGCTATGGTGGACATATTGTCGCAGAAAATTGGGCAATTTCCTTCATTAATTCCATAATCCACTAGTTGTTGCATCATACATAGGATTTGGCAGCAGCAGCTTCCAGCAGCAATGTATTCAGTTTCTGTAGTGGAGATGGACACAGCATCTTGTTTCTTGCTTGCCCACGCAACAAGTCGATTTCTAAGGAAATGACAAGTTCCACTTGTGCTCTTCCTGTCAATTGTGCATGCTGCGTAATCTGCATCTGAATAACCTAGCAAATCGAAATTCGAATCTTTGGTGTACCAAAGTCCAAGGTTAATAGTTCTTGAAAGATAACGAATAATGCGTTTAACATCAGTTAAGTGCGCTTCTCTAGGGTCCGCTTGATAGCGTGCACAGACACAAACACTAAACATAATATCTGGCCTACTTGCAGTGTCGCGACCCCGAACCCCGCGGGCCCGAGATCGCGAACTGGACGTCGACTTAAACAATAAACTCTAAAATAATGAACATAAAAATTTCCTTTTATACCAAAAGATGATAACACAAAGTTTTGCAAATCAAAGTTTAATAATAACAAAGTACCACTAATATAAGCTCCACAAGCTTATACCCCAAATTATAACATATACAAATCCTAATGACGTCAATGTTTGGTACAAATATCCCAAAAAGGTTAAACATTTAAATAATGTAAACCGAACAACGACCTTCCCCAAAAAGCTATATCCACACTCGACGTCCTGTCTCGTGTCAGCGAGTCTAATCCTTTCCACCTGGGGGGGGGGGGTTAAGGAAAAATAAAGACAAAAGAAAAGGGGTGAGATAAATCTCAATAAGTTACTAATGCAACTACATGACATGATATGATGCAATATACAATAATAAATCATAGATAGCACATAGCAGTTATCACATAACAGATAGCAGCGGAAATGAACACATAACAAAGGATATAGCCAAGGTTTTCCCACACTGATATAACCAAATAAAGTTCGCTGCGCAGCTTCAACAATCAACCAAATCAACATCTTCATAATAGCATGAAAGCTGAAGAAAAACCCCTGTACCGGAACCAATAACAAAGTAATGTGCCACAAAGGGCGGGAGCCATGCCACAAAGTCATGCTCCAAACGTCTCAACCAAGGCCGATCTGGAAGAGGAAAATAAGGGCAAAACAATGGTCGACACCATAATGGACTTGGCCGGTGCCATCACAATATCTCTCATCGCCCGACACAACCACAAATACCAGCTGGACTTTCAAATAAATGCTAAGTAATAAATACTAGCCTAATTAAACAACTTAGGGTTCCAAAGTAGGGAACCATTCCAAATAATCACCATAAAGATGTACCGATTAAACACACATCATAAAAGTGCGTCAACATTCCCAATTAATAATAAATCAAATCCCATATCACATTTATTCACAAAAGAACCAAATTCATCATTAGAGTATTCCAATATAGCCATTTAAGTCTAAGGGAATACGGCCCAAAACATGGATTGAAGTTATAACCTAAACCGAGAACAAGCAAAGAATAAGTGCCAGGAAAAGGGGGCGAGCGGGCGCCTGGGTAGGGGCGAGCGGGCGCTCATTCCAACAGAAGGTCTGGCCGCTGGAAAAGGGGGTGTAGGCGGGCGCCTGGCACCGCGCGGGCGGGCGCTCGGTCGACGGCTGGGAGGGATTTCAGCAGCTGGGTTAAGGCAAAATCCACCATTTTCAACCAAATTTCTTACCAAAATCAAAATTCCCAAAATTGACTCTTAGAACAAGTTCAAAACTGAACCAAAACAACAACTTAGCTTAAGGGAGACACAAACAACATCATTCATCAACTTCAAACCACGGTTAACCCAATATTCATAAAATCACCATTTTTGACCAAAAACTCAAATAAATTCCAAATAAATTCTAAACTCAACCAAACTTCAAATATAACAACTCAAGCATTATATAAACATGATATGAACATTTTAGTATAAAAATGGGGGAAAAGTAACTTACTTGAATTTTCTCAAAGTTGCCGGAACTCGAATATTTTTAGCCCTCTACGATCCTAACGACGATCTAAACAAGTTTCATGTTTTAAGAAATGAGAAATAACAAGAGGAAGATGACTAAAATAGAGGAAGAAAGAGTGGAGATTTCTTACCTTTTCACAAATGGAGGAGAGAGAGGAAAAGGGTGTGCTGGGAAAAATGAGGGGAAGAGTGAGGGAGAAGAGGAGGAGTAGGGAGGGAGTAGTTAAAATGATATTGAAAACTTACACCTAGGCCCCCTCCTTACTAAGCTAGCACAAATAAACCCCTATCACCCTTCTACCCAATTAACACAATAACAACCAAATAATGCTAGACACAAATTAATATTATGAGATAAAAAAAATGCGCACATAAATAATTAAATCAAATAAATAAATAAATAATTAATTATTTATCAATAAAATAGAGACGGGTTTTCGGGGCGTGACATGCAGTAAGGTAGAGTAAAGAGCCTATCATACCTCGATATAAAATTTGATCAACTTTCTTACCTTTTAAGTCTTTATCAAGATTATTGCCCATAGCCATTGGAGTGTCGTATGCTTTAGCATTTTCAAGTCCAAATTTCTTGATTAAGTCCCTTGTGTACTTGGCTTGATTTTTGAAGATGCCATCATTTAATTGTTTGATTTGAAGTCCGAGGAAAAATGTGAGTTCTCCCATCATGCTCATCTCAAACTTGCTTTTCATGAGTTTCTCAAAGCGCTTACAAAGTAACTCATTAGTAGAAGCAAATATAATATCATCGACATAAATTTGAACAAGTAAAGAATGATCATTATACTTAGCAATAAAAAGAGTTGTATCGATTTTACCGCGCTTGAAGCCCTTTTCTAGCAGGAATTTTGATAGAGTATCGTACCATGCTCTTGGAGCTTGCTTAAGTCCATACAAAGCTTTCTGAAGCTTGAAGACGTGATTTGGAAATCTGCTATCTTCAAATCCAGGAGGTTGAGCTACATAGACCGTCTCTTGGAGTTCACCATTGAGAAATGCGCTCTTCACATCCATTTGATAAAGCTTGAATTTCTTGTGAGAGGCATAAGCTAAGAAAATTCTGATAGCTTCTAGTCTTGCTACAGGCGCAAAAGTTTCATCATAATCGATTCCTTCCTCTTGCCTATAGCCTTGCGCAACCAACCTTGCTTTGTTCCTGGTGATGCTTCCGTTCTCATCCATCTTGTTTCTAAATACCCATTTTGTACCAATAACGCCTTGATCATGAGGTCTGGGTACTAAAGTCCAAACTTTGCAGCGCTCAAATTGGTTAAGCTCTTCTTGCATAGCAGTAATCCAGCTTGAATCTTGGAGCGCATCATCAATCTTCTTTGGTTCGATTTGGGAGATAAAAGAGTGATACTCATCATCAAAGTTTCATGCTCTCCTAGTACGAACCCCTACATTGAGATCACCAATGATATTTGTAGTTGGATGATCTCTAACTTCACGAACCTCAGGGGGTAAGTTAGGTTGAGTGGTAGGAATACGAAGATCTTCAATAGGAACTTCATTTGCTTCAGCATCAAGATCATCAAAAGTGATTTGCTGAAGTGGAGAAACATCATGCACAGGAGGAGGTGTTTGCGCATCAGGAGTAGTCACTTCTGGCGCAGCATCTGGTGTATGCGCATGAGATGGATTTCCTTGGTTCTGGTTTTGATCAAATTGATTAACATTCTGCGCAGGTGCAGTTTGAGGCTACGTACCTGTCTCAACATTCTCAGCAGAATCATCAGAATCATTTAGAGCCAAATGTGGCTCAAGGAGAGAATGCTCATCAAAAGTAACATGTACCGATTCTACAATTACTAGAGTAGTTCTATTAAAAACACGAAAAGCTTTAAAATGTTTGGCATACCCAACAAAAATACCTTCATCTGCTTTGGCGTCGAATTTACCTCTATGATCTTTGCCATTGTAGAGGATATAGCATTTGCAGCAAAAAATCTTGAAGAAATCAATGTTGGGCGCTCTTCCTCTCCAAAGTTCATATGGAGTTTTGTTGTAGGCTTTGTTGATGAGGGATCTATTCTGAGTAAAGCAAGCAGTGTTGACAGCTTCTCCCCAGAAATACTTTAGAAGCTTAGCTTCTGCTAACATAGTCTTTCCAGCCTCAATCAACGTGCAATTCTTTCTTTCCACAACGCCATTTTATTGAGGAACTCTAGCAGAAGAGAAATTGTGATCAATTCCATGGTCATCGCAGTATTGAGCAACACCGTTATTCTTGAATTCAGTTCCGTTGTCTGATCTAACGCTCACGATGTCGTCTTCCTTTTGAGTTTGGAGCTTTCGAAAGAGAGCAGTCAAGATATCATAGCAGTCATCCTTGGATATCATCATTTCGATCCATGTGTATCTTGAGTAGTCATCCACCACAACTAAGGTATATTTGTTTCCTCCAATGCTCTCGGTGGTGACAGGTCCAAACAGGTCCATGTGAAGCAGTTGTAAACATTTGGAAGTTAAGGAAGCAATCTTGCTAGAGAAAGACTGCTTAGGTTGTTTACCAAGCTAGCACGCTGCGCATTTTCTGTCATGATGGTCAGCTACTTTGGGAAGTCCTTTGACAAGATTTTCCCTTCCTAGCTTATCCATATACTTGAAGTTCAAATGACTTAAGCGCTTATGCCATAGCCAGCTGCTTTCACTTACATTCTTTGCTACAAAACAGAGATTAGTGATAGAATCTATAGCAGTAAGATCAATAATGTAAACATTAGTCTTACGAGTCCCTGTGAGCAAAGTTAGTCCGGATATGTCATCTTTGATGTAGTAATGTGTTGTAGTAAAGTGGCATTCCAAACCTTTATCACAGAATTGTGATATGGAGAGTAGGTTGTGCTTGAGTCCTTCTACGAGCGCAACTTTCTCAATGCACACTTTATCTTTTCTGGTTCTTCCATATCCAACTATATGCCCTTTGTTGTTATCTCCAAAAGTTACTGAGGGACCTCTTCCTTCATGCACATCTTCAAGAGCGGTGACATCTCCAGTCATGTGTCTAGAACATCCACTGTCGAGGTACCATATATGCGTTTAGCTTGTAAAGAGTGCGCATTGAAGCAGGAGACCTGAAAAATAGACATTAAAAACGCAGGTCCCCTTTATTCTTGGGTCCTAGAGTTAGCAACTTTTGACAACCCACTCCTGTCTGACCTTAGGATTTTTACGTCCCTTGGCATTAGGAGCAAATCGCAAAAGGCATTCTGCAGCCTTGTGACCTAAACCATCACACACAACACAATGATGAAAGCCACTTATAGATTGGGTTTTTACAAACTCTCTACTTTTCTTTGGCGCAGAATTCTTTACTGGAGCAGATGAACTAGCTTTGACAAACACCATCTTTTGAAGTTTTAGTGCGCTTTTCTTAAGTATGCGCATCTGGCGTTGAGGTGCATGGCTTTCATGCGCAGATTTGACATTCGAAGGAGAAGCGCAACAAATATCAAAAGGTGCGTTGTCAAGCGCAGATTCAACTTTAGCCTTACCCTTGGCTTTTCCAGTTTGCTTCTTTGGGTAGACATAATGGAAATTTTGTCTCTGGACTTTCTCCTGTCCTTTACCCATTGAAGTAGAATGCTTTGCTTTAGGAATTTCAATAGTTTGCTGTGGTGTAAACTCCTTTTTCTTTTCAGAGCAAACTGCGCATTTAAAGTTATCAGTAGTTGAGAACCCCAAGCCTTCCTTGTCTCCACTGTCTTTTTGGGATTCTAGAATTTGATCCATAGTGACACGAGATTTGGTCCACTCATCAGTGATCTTTGTGAGATCAGCTACTTGAGCAACCAATTCTTTGTTTCTTATTTTAAATAGCGCATTTTGATCTGTAAGAAACGGTTCTTTTCAGTAAGAGGAGTCATACTCTTAATCTGCTCCTTAAGGAGGGTGATCTCAGATTTTAAAAGAGTTCTCTCCGTCTTAAGCTGTGAAATTTCTCCAATTGATAAGTCGACTGCTTCTTTCATAGAATTAAATCTTTTGATTACCTTTTCAGCTTGTTGAAATACAGACTCGCGTTCAGTAGCAGAGTCATTCTCTTTTACAATTTCAGCAGGAATTTCAAGAGATTCTTTACGCAGAGGCGCAGCTACAAATTTCCTTGATAGGTCTGCTCTGGCAAATAAGTACTTGCCATTCTGTCTGCTTGGAGTCAGATGTCCCATTTCCACCAGTTTTGTGATGGTGGGACCTTTCTTCTGAATAGTACTTGGCGCAGCCTTTGTGTCCATATCGGGATCATTGTCTGAATCGCTATCAGCATCAGCATTGGCCACTAAGCAGAGCAGTCCATCCTCAGAGTCATCATCAGTGTCTTCAGTGTCAGTTTCTATCCAAGTCTTCAGTTTCTTTTCTGCGCAGTCTTCTTCAGCAATCATTCCGCGCTGCTTTGATGATCTCTGCGCAGTATTTCTCTTCATGTACTCAAATTTTGGAGTAGGGCATTTTGAATCAAAATGACTGGGCTTTCTGTAGTTGTAGCAGACCAACTCTTCATCTTTCTTTGAGTCTCTGCCTCGAAAAAACTTAGCAGGTGGTTTGCTCGAGGATCCAGGTTTAGAGAATTTCCTGAATTTTTGGAATCGCTTAACGAACATAGGGAAATCATCATCATCCATTTCAAGTAAAGAGGAAGTAGAGACTTTGTCTGAGGTTTCAGAAGGCGCAGGTTCATTTTGCGCAACATAGGAAACAAGTTTTACTTTCCCTTCAGTTTCGTCGATTCGATCAAGTTTTAGCTCATACACTTTTAAGTTTGCGTATAAGCTGCGCAGTGGCCAAGTATCTAGAAATCCAGAATCTTCCAGATGACTTGCCTTATGCACATATCTGGGACCTAGCGCATCTAAGAATTGAGAATTGACTTCTTTATTAGTGAAAGTAGTTCCAAGAGATTTACAAGAGTTAACAACAGCACAGAAGCGATCATAAGTTTGTCTCAAGGTTTCACCATCCTTTCTCATGAAGCAGTTGAATTTTCTTTGCACTACAAATCTTTTGTTTTCCTTTCTTACTTTGTCTCCATTCACATATCCTTTAATAGCATCCCATAGTTCCTTTACAGTTCCACCGCTCACAATTTGATTGTGCGTGGAGAGGTCTAGAGTGCTAAGAATGATGTTTCTTGCTCTTCCATCGTAGCCAACCCATTTCTTTTCTTCATCGGTCCATTCCTGTTTGGCCTTCTTGATTGTAGGATTGTCCTTGTTGGTAGCAGCATCAGGATTAGCCTTCATAGGGATGTAGGTGTTGGGTTTCGATCAAACATGCGCAGCGGAATTTAGCATTTAAAATTTTAAGAAACCCAAAGCCATGGATCCGTTCATATGATTAAATCAAATACAACATAAGAATAAAGGAATAAACTAACCCTTGATGGCTATCAAATTCTCTTGGTCTTTGGTGGAGGTTTGAAGACTTGATCACGATCACAAAGCTTGAACACGAACTTTGAAGATGATGATTGTCACCCTCTAGCGGTATCCACACTTCGAACGAATATCAAAGGAGATTCTTTGATCTTGGTTGCTAGACCAAATTGTGAAACACTTTTTCACAATCAAAAGAACTATATGGAATTTATTTTGTGTATTATTTTGTTCCTCAACCAAGAATGTCTTGGAACAAAATAAACCCTCTCTCAAACTCTTTGAGACTCACAAAATTGAATTAGTATTGAGTGCTGGCTGAATTTGGTCTTTTATACACAAGTATGACCTATTCCAAATAGGAAACTTATGTCAAAATCCGTCCAAAATTCGTTTCCTAATCAAATTAGGAATCTGCCACCCGACAGTACTGTGCGGCCGCCCAAAACCCTCTGTGCGGTCGCACAACTATCTGAAACAAAACTGGTACAAAATTTGGCTAAGTGTGCGGCCGCCCAGTCCAGAATGTGCGGTCGCCCACTTCCCAGAAAGTCCAGAATTTCCAAAATTCCAATGTAGTCCTTTTAAAGATTCGTTCTATTGTGTGTGACCCTCTAGGATTATACTAAGTTGGCAATGAGCTCAAACATGATCCCATAAGATATGATTAGGTTCTAGAAAACCGTCATACCTACCCAAATAGTATAACTAGATACAAGTTCGCACTCCTTTAGAATATGTCATAATCCTTTTGTCCACGATATCATTGAACACAAGACATGGTCAAAGAGTCAACTTGTTTTGTTCAATACTTTCTCGATTCCGAATATGTTGATAATCCAAATGTCATTGATCCAATCAATTTATTTGAGTCCGGCCGAACATTTAATCAACATCATTCCTACGAGAGGCCCAAGCTTGACATCTCTCCGAGGAGGGACAAATCCATTTAGCTTATTATTCTTCCCTACGTGAATCCGATCATGCCAATCATACCCTTTATAACTACTCTGTTAAAAGTAGCGTTTGAATATGTCAAACATAATGTTCATCAAGTGGAAGACTATAATAACTTCATGTCTAAGGATTCAAATGACATAACTAATATGAGATATATGTATGACATAGACCATGACATAAATCTCATAAAGCGGGTCATGTCCAGTACCTTGTTCCAAACAAGTACCCATAAATCTAACATGATCATCCCATGATCATTTACCCTTTATACTAGTGCTTAACAAGTACTAGGGACGGAGATTATTATAAGTAAACATGAACAACAATAATAATCAAAACATCTCTTTATTGATATGAAATAAATGATAACAATTACAACGTTTATTAAACGTGCCTAGGGCACCACTACCAACAATCTCCCACTTGCCCTAGGCCCAATCTCCCATGTATCTAATACCCATGGACCTAACATGACCATCATGTTTAGCTTGTGGAAGTCCCTTTGTTAGCGGGCCCGCAACATTGTCATCAGTAGGTACTCTGCATATATTTACGTCTCCCCTATCAACGATCTCTCGAATGATATGAAAACGCCTAAGTATGTGTTTGGATTTTTGATGTGCTCTTGGTTCCTTTGCTTGAGCAATAGCACCATTATTATCACAATAAAGGTCTATTGGATTAGCAATACTAGGAACCACTTCAAGTTCAGTTATGAACTTCTTAATCCAAACAGCTTCCTTTGCAGCATCCGATGCAGCAATATACTCAGCTTCTGTTGTAGAATCAGCGGTTGTACTTTGCTTGGAACTCTTCCAGCTTACAGCTCCACCATTTAACATAAACACAAAACCCGATTGCGATCGGCTATCATCTTTGTCGGTTTGGAAGCTTGCATCCGTGTAAGCATTTACAACGAGATCATCTTCCATTCCTCCATAGACCAAAAACGAGTCTTTAGTCCTTCTCAAGTACTTAAGAATCGCTTTTACGTCTATCCAGTGATTTTCGCCAGGGTCGGATTGGTATCTACTTGTCATGCTCAAAGCATAAGATACATCCGGCCTAGTACAAATCATGGCATACATGATGGACCCAATTGCCGAAGCATATGGAACATCATTCATTTTCTCACGCTCATCTTTTGTCTTAGGACATTGAGTCTTGCTTAGAGAAACTCCATGTAACACGGGCAAGGTTCCTCTCTTAGAATTTTCCATACGGAATCTTCTAATGACCTTGTCAATGTATGTACTTTGGCTTAAACCAAGTAGCCTACTTGATCTATCTCTATAGATCTTAATGCCAAGAATATATGCGGCTTCACCCATATCTTTCATTGCGAAGCACTTTCCTAACCAAGTTTTCACAGACTGAAGTGTAGGAATGTCGTTTCCAATGAGAAATATGTCATCCACATATAAAATAAGGAATAGCACTATGCTCCCACTAATCTTCTTGTATACACAAGGCTCATCTTCGTTCTTGATGAAACCAAACTCTTTGACCGATTCATCAAAACGGAGATTCCAACTCCTAGAAGCTTGCTTCAATCCATAGATGGATCTCTGCAATTTGCATACCTTAGAATCTTGTTCAAAACCTTCTGGTTGTGTCATATACACATCCTCTTGGAGTTTTCCATTCAGGAAAGCGGTTTTGACGTCCATCTGCCATATTTCATAGTCATGATATGCGGCAATGGCAAGCAAAATTCTTATAGACTTGATCATTGCTACGGGTGAAAAGGTCTCATCATAGTCAATACCATGAACTTGCCTATAACCCTTCGCTACAAGCCTAGCTTTGTAAGTATACACCTTCCCATCCATGTCAGTCTTCTTCTTGAAGACCCATTTGCATCCTATGGTTTTTACACCTTCGGGCGCATCAATCAAATTCCAAACTTGATTGTCTTGCATGGATTGCAATTCGGATTCCATGGCTCCAAGCCACTTGTCCGAATCAGGAGAAGACATCGCCTCTTGGTAGGTTGACGGTTCATCATTCTCAATGATTTCTACCTCATTACTATCCGTTACGAGAAATCCATATCTCTCGGGCTCGGATCGTAACCTACTAGATCTGCGAGATGCTTGTGTATTTTGAACAGGTTCCACAACTCCTTGTGGTTCTTGTTCTTGTTCCACTATTGGTTCCATGTTATTTTCTGGGTCTCGAATTTCTTCAAGATTTATTTTACTCCCACTGATTTCTTTGGAGAGAAACTCTTTCTCTAGAAAGACACCAGTTCGGGCAACAAACACTTTGTTGTCCTCTCGGTTGTAAATGTAATATCCTTTAGTTTCCTTAGGATATCCCACGAAAATACATTTATCAGATTTGTGTGCTAGTTTGTCAGAGATAAGTCTCTTGACATAAACTTCGCAACCCCAAATCTTCATGAAAGATAGACTAGGTTTCTTTCCACTCCACATCTCATATGGAGTCTTTGGAACCGATTTAGTTGGAACTTGATTTAGTGTGAAAGCAGCGGTTTCTAGGGCGTAACCCCAAAAGGATATTGGAAGATCAACTTGACTCATCATTGATCGAACCATGTCTAACAAAGTCCGATTCCTCCTCTCGGACACACCATTCCATTGTGGTGTTCCAGGTGGAGTCAATTGTGAAACTATTCCACAATTCTTTAGATGATCATCAAATTCTTGACTTAAGTATTCACCACCACGATCTGATCGAAGTGCTTTAATACTTTTGCCAAGTTGTTTTTCTACTTCATTTTGAAATATTCTAAATATCTCAAATGCTTCACTCTTATGTTTCATTAGGTAAACATACCCAAATCTACTATAATCATCAGTGAAGGTTATGAAGTATTGAAATCCTCCCCTAGCATTGCTACTTAATGGTCCGCATACATCGGAATGTATCAACCCCAATAAGTCGCTTGCCCTTTCACCCAACTTGGTAAAAGGTGTCTTAGTCATTTTTCCAAGAAGACACGACTCACAAGTATCATATGACTCTAAGTCATATGAACCCAAAAGTCCGTCCCCATGGAGTTTTGAGATACGCTTCTCATTAATATGACCAAGACGGCAATGCCACAAATAAGTATGATTTACATCATTAGGTTTAGATTTCTTATTTACATGATAGACATTATTTTCATTCTTGACATCCAAGATATAAAGGCCATTAAATGAATTAGCAATACCATAAAGCACATCATTTAAATGAATAGAAAATTTCTTATTCTCAATAAGAAACTTAAAACCTTCATTATCCAAACAAGAAATTGAAATAATATTTCTTCTTAAATCCGGAACATAATAACAATTGTTCAAAACAAGAATTAATCCGGAAGGTAAAGTGTCTTCATAAGTCCCTACGGCTAATGCAGCAACTCTTGCTCCATTCCCCACGCGTAGATCTACTTCACCTTCTTTAAGCAGTCTCCTATTCTTTAGTCCCTGCACATTTAGACAAATGTGAGAACCACATCCGGTATCCAATACCCAAGAATCAGTGGTACAAAGGAGAATATCTATCATATAGATACCTGAAGTCGACGCAGCCTTGCTGCTCTTCTTCTTCTTTTGCTCTTCCAAGAAAGCCTTGCAATTACGTTTCCAATGACCAATTTCTTGACAATGGAAACAGATTGCATCCTTTTGTGAATCGGGTTTTGCCTCAGAAGCCTTGGCAACCTTTGCCTTGCTTATCTTGGGTTTGACAACTTTTGCCTTACCCTTGCCTTTGGCACCAGGCTTCTTCCCATCATGAACCAAGAGCACGGGAGAACCTTTCTCCACAATTTTCATCTCTGCAGTTTTGAGCATCCCATGCAACTCAGAGAGATTCTTATCCATTCCATGCATGTTATAATTCATTACAAACTGATTATAACTTTTAGGCAATGAATTAAGAATGAGATCCGTGGCTAGCTCCAATGGGATTGGATAGCCAAGTTTCTCAAGGTGCTCTACATAACCTTTCATTTTAAGAAAGTGAGGACTCACTTGTTGCCCTTCATTCATTTTACAAGTAGTGAATGCAACAATGGTCTTGTACCTCTCTTGCCTAGCTTGCTCTTGAAACATGGTTCTCAACTCCACGCCTATCTCATAGGCTTCCAAATGTTCCAAACTTTGTTGGAGTTTTGAACACATAGCAGCAAGCATGAGACAACTTACATCTCTAGAATCATTACGATGTTTCTTGTAATTGTCTCTTTCTACCCTAGGGGCAGTAGGCGGTGGTTCAGCGGGGAGAGGCACATCGAGAATGTACAACTTATCTTTTTGCCTAAGAACAATTCTTATGCTACGGATCCAATCCATAAAGTTTGTACCATTCTCTTCGAGCTTATCCTTCTCAAGGATCGATCGCAACGACATTGATTGAGTGTTATTAGTCATTATCTACAAATATGCAAAAATTTCCAAAATTTAATAAGTACCGATTTTCATTAAAGAGATTAACAATGTATTTTTCAAACAAAATACTCCCACTAAATTATATAACCTTCATATACATCCAATGTATAATATAATTTAAATGGGTTAAGATCCAACTTTAATTTAATTTCAAGTCCGCTAAGGCGGATTACACAAAATCAAATTAATTAGGTAGACAACTCTTGTCAATCATATCTCATATGACTCTTAGTTCCTTTTATGAGATTCTTTAAGAAATCCAATTTCAAAAAGCATGTTAAACCTCATCTTTGCCTAGGCCCAAAACTGTTTTGACGCCCAATTAAGTCTAACCATTTTAAACGCATAGTTAATGTGTCCCGCTAGGGCGTGCCCACACTATCTATCTTGGTCATACATAAACGAATTTAATGCATCTCGCTAGGGCGAATCTACATTAAAATCACTCATGTACTAACAAGTGTTTTAATCATGGCATGGCAATAAAAGACTTAAAACTTTCTTTGAAGGTTCATCACATATAGCATATAACACATTTATGAGCACATAATATAAACATGTTACACATCAAGTTTAGTCACTAAATTAATCTCCATTAATTTAAGCATGGCATTTATGTGTCATTAGTTTCTCTATAATTATGAGGATGAGACTGTTTCAACTTTGGTCATTATCTCCAAATCAAGACAACAAGAAGTGCGGTCGAACTAAGCCATTTGGCAACCACAATCCCGCACTAATTCAAGAGACCAAGAAAGTAGTCCATGTGGCCGAAACTAAGCAATAGATGGTCTCGATGAACGTAGGCCAATTGCATTCACAATTCCACATGGATCTCCAATCATCGAATCAAGAACTTTGTTTCTCAATTTTAGCAATTATGAACTCTTCATAATTCTAACTTCGTTTTATCTTTGAAACTTTGATTGTGATCAATTTTGGGAAACACAATCTCGATGAACGCAGATTAGCCATCCAAAACTTGAACCAATCTAGGAATCACAAGACTAAAACAAATAGGAAATTCAAACCCCAAAATCCACACACAAACCAACTACCCAAAACCCATTCCAGATCAGCAAGTCTGGACTGGTTCTGTTACTGGTTTTGTTGAATTTTTCAAAAATTCCAGGTTCTGTTTTTCAACCAAAATCAGACCTTCTGATCCCCTTGTGCGGCCGCCCAAAAACCACTGTGCGGCCGCCCAAAACTGTGCGGTCGCCCAAGGAGTTTTGTGCGGTCGCCCGGTTCCATCAGAATGTGCAGAATTTTCAAAGTTCGAAAATTTTGTCTCAAAATTGTTTTTCCCCGATTATTAAAACTTTGACCCAATCAAAAATTAATAATCAACAATTCTAAATCCACCATAATTTATTTATTGCGATTGAATCGTGCGATTAAAGTTGCAAAACAATAAACCACATAAAATCACATAACACATAAACAACATATATTCCAATATTCAAATCATGCAAGGCACATAAACAATTTACATACACATAACATGATCCAAGTATTGAATTAATCAACATGAACGGGGCTCTGATACCACTGTTGGGTTTCGATCAAACATGCGCAGCGGAATTTAGCATTTAAAATTTTAAGAAACCCAAAGCCATGGATCCGTTCATATGATTAAATCAAATACAATATAAGAATAAAGGAATAAACTAACCCTTGATGGCTATCAAATTCTCTTGGTCTTTGGTGGAGGTTTGAAGACTTGAACACGAACTTTGAAGATGATGATTTTCACCCTCTAGCGGTATCCACACTTCGAACGAATATCAAAGGAGCTTCTTTGATCTTGGTTGCTAGACCAAATTGTGAAACACTTTTTCACAATCAAAAGAACTATATGGAATTTATTTTGTGTATTATTTTGTTCCTCAACCAAGAATGTCTTGGAACAAAATAAACCCTCTCTCAAACTCTTTGAGACTCACAAAATTGAATTTGTATTGAGTGCTGGCTGAATTTGGTCTTTTATACACAAGTATGACCTATTCCAAATAGGAAACTTATGTCAAAATCCGTCCAAAATTCGTTTCCTAATCAAATTAGGAATCTGCCACCCGACAGTACTGTGCGGCCGCCCAAAACCCTCTGTGTGGTCGCACAACTATCTGAAACAAAACTGGTACAAAATTTGGCTAAGTGTGCGGCCGCCCAGTCCAGAATGTGCGGTCGCCCACTTCCCAGAAAGTCCAGAATTTCCAAAATTCCAATGTAGTCCTTTTAAAGATTCGTTCTATTGTGTGTGACCCTCTAGGATTATACTAAGTTGGCAATGAGCTCAAACATGATCCCATAAGATATGATTAGGTTCTAGCAAACCGTCATACCTACCCAAATAGTATAACTAGATACAAGTTCGCAATCCTTTAGAATATGTCATAATCCTTTTGTCCACGATATCATTGAACACAAGACATGGTCAAAGAGTCAACTTGTTTTGTTCAATACTTTCTCGATTCCGAATATGTTGATAATCCAAATGTCATTGATCCAATCAATTTATTTGAGTCCGGCCGAACATTTAATCAACATCATTCCTACGAGAGGCCCAAGCTTGACATCTCTCCGAGGAGGGACAAATCCATTTAGCTTATTATTCTTCCCTACGTGAATCCGATCATGCCAATCATACCCTTTATAACTACTCTGTTAAAAGTAGCGTTTGAATATGTCAAACATAATGTTCATCAAGTGGAAGACTATAATAACTTCATGTCTAAGGATTCAAATGACATAACTAATATGAGATATATGTATGACATAGACCATGACATAAATCTCATAAAGCGGGTCATGTCCAGTACCTTGTTCCAAACAAGTACCCATAAATCTAACATGATCATCCCATGATCATTTACCCTTTATACTAGTGCTTAACAAGTACTTGGGACGGAGATTATTATAAGTAAACATGAACAACAATAATAATCAAAACATCTCTTTATTGATATGAAATAAATGATAACAATTACAACGTTTATTAAACGTGCCTAGGGCACCACTACCAACAGTAGGGTCCTTCAAGAACGATGTCATGGAGGATATCGTCGATAGAAGAAAATGAGTGAGCATGCAGTGCTTCTAGATTTCGAAGTGATCTTCATTCAGCACTGGAACATGTGAATAGTTAGCCATTGCCCAAGATTTTAAAGCCATCTTGAATCGGCACCCAATCTGTTAAGCTTGAAAAACAAAACAAGTTTTATGAAGGTGTTTGCTCTGATACCACTTGTTGGTCCCAAAGGGGCAACAAGGGTATGAAAAATGCTAGAGGGGGGGTGAATAGCGTTTTAAAATTCTTTTCAAACCCTTTCTCAAATCAATGGCTTATACGCACAGTTCTCAAAAAAGCTAAGTATAGCGCGCAGTGAGCGTGTGAAATGCACAGCGGAAGTTTAAGCAGCACCTGCGCAGGAAAAAGCTGCACAGAGATAAAAACGCACGCGCTAAGTTTTGGCTTAAAGTGTTGGATAAAATGTTCTAAGGCAATAAACAATAACAAACACAGCAGCAATAATAGTAATCTGATAAGATCAAACAAAGCAGTAATTCAGAAATGATTAAGCAGGAAATAAATAGCGAGAATAATGAACAAGCTATTTGGAGAGGTTCGATCAATAAAAGATCTACGTCCTCTACCAAGATGGTTAGTCTTGGATTTTCTAAAGGAGATCTTATTATATGAGAGAGTTACAAGATACAACAATGAAGAACAAACTATCTCAAAGATCTATAATCTATGAAGAACAAATCCTAGACTAAATCGGTGTATCTCAAGAAGTAGGATCTAAATGATCGAAGCTTCAAGATGTGTGTGTGTGTGTTCATAAATTCTGGGGTCTATGAATCTATGAGATGAAGAGCACGAAGAATTCTAGTGATATAAGGCTTAGGATCTGGGCAGGAGTTTGAAGGTATGAAGGTTTGAAGATTGATCTTGAATCTGGGAATAGTAAGCAGCAATCTTCAAAACTTCAAAGATATTAGTAAGCACAAACTCTAGCAACTTGGAAATGAAGATGAGCAGGCTATTTATAGCAGAGAGCTTAAAACTAGCCATTGGTGCTCTGAGTAAGGACGATGAGCTCGCACAATATGATTGGTGCGTAGGTGTCCTTTATAGCCGTTGGGGCTCTGATCAAAGTTGATGACCTGGCATAATATGATTGGTGCGCAGGGATCTTTGAGCCGTTGGAGACTGAGCATGAAGACCAAATACAAAAGCTTCTTCAAGAAGGCTGACAGCTGTCTTTATTTGAATTGCTTCATCTGAGCGCATCTCCACCGTTGGATATGTTGAGTGTGCAAATTTGTCGTTTCTGTACACCTCAGCACTTTAATAAGCATGCATCCTCTAAGCGTTTTCCAAGTTAGGTGATCTGAATGTATCGAAATCTGAGCAAGGTAGGATGCTGCACAGGAGAGACCTGCGCAGTGGTGTCCTGCGCAGAGAAGTCCTGCGCAGTGACCACAGTCTTGCTTAGATCTCCATTCCTTTTCGCACCAAGTCCTATATTCTAAGCCTATACTATAAAATAGACTAAGCTAAAAATTGAAGTCATAAAACTTCTTACAAAGGGTCCTAAAGTCCATAGAATATTTATAGGTGATGGTATCAATCAATTCTAACAAGTAGGAGGGTTAATAAATAAGCATACCCAACACATATACTAAACAAGGCTTAAACATGTTATGAACAAGAATTTTTCATTAAATAAACGTCACAATTCCACACGTAATAGCAACTTAATGTAAGTACCCCAATCTAAAATCGACCTACTTTAGAGGAATTCTTGGTACCATTGAGGGATAAACCAATGGGCCAGGACCTTACTAAGATAACCCTGATAATCCAGGACTGAACTGGAATTAAAACTTGGAAAAATCCAGAAGCTCGCCAAGTCGAGTCATACGGCTGGTTTGGGCGCATGAGGGGTTGAGCCGTACGGCTACTTTGGGCACCCTCAGCCTCTATAAATTGAACCCCATGCTGATCATTTCAGGGGGGAGAAACAACATAAGAGATATTACTCTGTCAAAATCACTACAGAAGTGTGAGAGGAGTTAAACAAAGAGTGAAATAGAGAAAGGAAGATTGGCTAAACCAAAATAGGTAAAGCTACCTTCTCCCCCTCCCTTCTCTTCATCTATAACTCTATTTTATCTTTAATCTTTGTTTAAGTTATGTTAATATTTATATTACTTGCAAGACTTATCCATTCAAGCAACTTTACATTTATGCAAGGCTTGTCCATTCAAGCAAATATACATATATTACTCTATATATTTCTCTTTTCCAAGCCATGAGATGATCCAAGGTGCCTTCCATGCCTTGTGTGGAAGAGGTTCAAACCTAGATGATCATGTCTTGTTGATTGTCATTTACATTCTTGTCTGTTTGGAATGATGCTTTTGTTGGCAATAATGATCATTTGGATGATAAAGCCTCCATCTTTATCATCCAATATTGATCTAGCTCTAAAGTCCCCTTTGGGGCCATAAAGATTCAATATTTATGTGTTGATTTGACTCTTTGAAGGTTAATAAGTCATAAAAATGCCATTTTGGGGATAAAGTTTCAATCTTTGATCACCAAATGGTCAATTTTGGCCCAAGGGGCATGTTCATCAACTTTTCTCAATTTTCTCCCATGATTGCTTATGATCACACCCAAATACTTGTTTTGGGGACTAAGTGATGATCATTTAGCATAGGAATGTTGTATCTAAATTTATAAAGTGTTTTAAACAAACTGGAATCAAAACAGTTCTGTCCAGTTTCAACAGAATGTTCTGTTTCTGCTCTGAAACTGGACTGTTCTTGACTGAACTGTAAAATCCCAGGAAACGGCCTGTACATCCGTACGGCTATGTTGGGAACAGGAGGCAAAATGTCTGTTTTGCCCTCTAATCCCTATTTTCTTGATAAACAGACCCTTTCAGTTAAGTTTTTCCAAATAAAAATCAATAACAGAAACTTTTCCGTTAAACACACACACACACATGCACATTTTCAAACTAACAAGGGAGACTCGGTTCTTTCTGAGGCATTTTGGGTGAACCGCAAATATGTTCTTCCCAAAGTGTAACCTGACCTCCGAACTCACCTTCTCTAACCATTTTCATTCGTTGGGTTTAAAATTAACAAATGTGGCGACTCCGTTTCTTTTTCGTTAGGAAAGTTAACCGTGTTTGGTATTTCACCTTTGAAACTTGTTGTTTTTGGGGCGGGATCCTTACAGTGGCGACTCCGCTGGGGATAAGAGTGCTTACGAACTTCTCTTTAGAAGCTTTGGAAGCACTTTTGTGTGGGTCAAACTCCCGTCTCCGTTAGTTAACTTTGTGCATGATTGTGTGTTTTTGTTGTTCATATTTGAATTGTTTTGAGTGCATACGTTCTGGAAATGCAATGAATTGGAGCATGATGATCAGAAGTTGGAAAAACTAAGATAAAATCTCAACCCTCTTGGTCTAGCCGTACGGCTACTTTGGTAAAAGGCCAGAATGTTGCAAATTAACAATTTTGTGCAGGGCAGCAACATTCTGAATTGCCTTCTGCTTGTCCAGGTTCCTAATTTACAGCCTTACTTGTGCACATTACCTTTATTCTTTTGGCCAAAACTTGGTTTTTAAAACTTGGTTATGCATGATCTCTTGTCAATAAAAATGGTTTCCAAAATCTCATTGTGCATAACCCCTTTTTGTAAAAATTTCTTGACTCTTCGCGTTGTGCACAACTCGCTTTGTACAAATGGTTTCAATGTAAAGATTGTTCTTTTGACAAAATGTTTGATTTGAAAATTTTTTGGTTGTCCATAACTTGGTACATATATAAGTTTTGGTCTTTGTTCAATCATGTTCTTTTGATTCATTGTGTGTATAAGATGCTTACTCGCTTGTTCATACTTGTTCATATCTTGCTTATGCCATGCTCATCATGTTGAAAAACAAAATAAAAATCTCTATTTTGACTCAAAAGGGGAATATAGATTTGACTTCACACAACGCGCACTTGTCCTTGCACGTTCCAAATACCCTTTAAACCCAGGATGGATGCCAGATGCAACTCGATTGGCGCTCTTGTTCCCTTCGAGCGCGCACGGGTCCATTCCACCTCCCCTTCCAATCCGAGTCAACCATACATGTCCGTGACACACAAATACCGTGACTATTGGTTTGTTTTTGGTCTAGTTCACGTTGCCTTTATCTCTACGCATGTGTCCGAAGTCAATTGTGGCCAAGTTAATGCCCGGGTTATGACTCCTTGATGTAATGCAAGCGTGGCCTAACCCGCCTCTAACTCGTGTGTTAATGACGACCACAATTAACAAAGGTCATGTGCTAAAGATGGGGTAACACCGTGTCGTTAAGCCCTAATGAACGGGTCATGATAATCATCCTTAAGCCCATAGTCGAGGATCGAAACACCTCATTCAAAATGGGGTCATGTCAGAATATCGGTGCAGCCTTCGGAACAGTCTCGATCCCGACTGGGGCTTAATCATGATTAGGATGACCCGCACATCAGGAGCCTTACGACGCACTAGACCTTAGGATCATTTCTTTCGGTCGGTGGAAGCCGCTTTCACTATAGGACCCTCGCCCGGGATAGTCCGTCCTTGGGAGTGTGCAGTACTGGTGAAAAACGAGGGGTCTATAGGCGTAGTGATGGCCTCCACTGATCCAGGATTTAGAATAGTTGCGAAAAAGAAGAGAAATCTTTTCCAACCAATTAGGAATAAAGCGTGTTTTAAGTAAACATGAATGAAATAATCAATAATTAGGTAGGCATGTTGCATGATCCCTAAACCTTTGCCCAAAATGAATCCCGAGCCTAAACCGAACCCTCCTCTCCCTCGCAGCTCGTAAGAAGTGGGTCAGAGTTCCGGGTCAGCGTCTGTTCAGTGCCGAGTCCGATAGTTCATCAGCAGTTTCACTCAGGTTACTCCGAATGACTAGTCCGGCAGGAAGTAGCAGTGGGGGGTGACAATGCGGTTGATCCGAATGGGCTTACTAAGGAAGAGTTGATACAAGCTTTGGAGGCCGCCAGGGCCCGGGAAGAAATCACTAGGAAACATCAAGAGGACACACAGAGACGGGTTGTAGAGTCTATGAGACAGAGGGGAGTGGCCGTGATATTTGAAAATGATGGGGGATTCGTTGAAATCACAGACGAAGATGAAATTGAGAACATGCCGCCTCGCGATTACAATAGGGTTCCCCCACCTCAAACCTACCCTAATGTGGCGACCTCAGTCCCCCATATCAAACCGCAACTCAATCAAATGTGTCAGCTACACAAGCTCCCTTCACCTTTCCGGGGGGTCCATCCTCATATCCTCCCGGGTTCAACCCATATGGCCCAATCCTGATGGGTCAAGCCTTCTCAGCCCCGGCCACTGCCGGATTACCACCACCGACCCTACCAATTGCATCACAAGGGGCGCATTCCCATTCCACTACCCGGCAGCCCGAACCTCCAAGGCACCCCCGTCGTATACCCCCGTGAATGACCAAGGGTATGGGTACGTCTACACCCATGTGCCACCTAAAAGCCTTCCTCAGAATATACCATCCACCACTGTGCCTCCAACGGTGATGCCGGTAACAACCCGGACCATGGGATCCATCAATTCTAGCCCACAAGTGAATCCTCAAATGGGGTGGCTGATCGAGAAGTTGAAACAGATGGAGGAAAAGTTTGAGACTTTGAATGAAAAGAAAGCCTCATTGGGAGTTACTGATCCCGACAAGATTGTGCCTCTTCCGCATAAGTTCAAAATGGCAGAAATAGACAAGTTTGATGGGACTGCTTGCCCACAAACCCACCTCAACGCCTACACTTTAGCAATGAGGGCAAAGGGTTGCACTGTACAGCAAATGGGTGATCACTTCTGTTAGTACCCGACCTGAAAATGAGTTTATTAGGACTTTCCCAAAAATACAAGGACTTTATAGGAATTAGAAACCTTGCAAAGACTTGTCCTGGATTCCCAAAATATCTCATTTATGACAAAATCCATCAAAATAGGCAACTTAGGGTTACCATAAAGCAACAGTGAAACCCTAGCTTGGAAATCAAGTCAGCCTGCAGACTTGGCCAGGCGGCCAACATTGCCATGCCTCGACCTTGGCCACGCGGCCAACATTGTCGCCGTCTTCATTCTTGGCCAGGCGGCCAACCTTGAGCCGGATGATCTGGACCATCAGATCTTCCCCTCAGTTTACTATATAAACCAATCCCATGCTATTGGTTTAAGGACCCGATTTTGAGAGCTCTAAGTACGAATTTTGGAGTTCTTAAACAATATTTTGCTCTCTAATTAGCATTCAAACACTCAAGGAGATCCAAGGTTTATTTCTTGCCAACATAGGTAAGTTTTCTAACTTTTTCTTCACGTTCTTGCATTATTTTTAATGTAGATCTTTTATATTCATGTTCGTACATGTTTATTCATAGTTTCTTCATATTCTTTGCATGCTCATTCATATGTTCATATATGTTCTTCGCATGTTCTTCGTGTTCATAGATTAAAACCTTATTTATGCTATATTTAGGGTTGTGATCTTCATAATTACATGTTATTTCATAGCCGATGATGATCGAGGGTTCATCAACCCGAGGATGATCTAGGAACTACTTCTAAACCCTAATCTTTAGGTAATTCCCCCTCATTATGCATGATCCCGATTCTTCTGCCTATTCTAATTCTCTGCGAACTACGCTGACCTGAGCTTCTCACATTGAGAGGAACGTAGGCAATCTTCGGATCCGGTCTAAATCACTAACACACTACTAACACATTCATCATGATAGAAAGACCGATCAATTCGGTCAATGGGAGTGATAACGTTCAATATTCTTCTCTTGTTGTAATTTGACCCCCGAACCCATTAAACATGCTTTTTTCAATGTTTTGGCTTTAATTAAAACGGCGTGGCGACTCTCATAATTTTAATGTCGTTAAGAATATTCCCTTTGTAAATAAAAATAATCACAAGATACTTCCCATGCGTCGCTTCATCGGAAAGTGGTATTCACAGTGGCGACTCTGCTGGGGACTGCTTTGAAACTTTTTCAAACTTAGTGGGTCTAACTTTCGTTCACATCATGATGTTTGCCATGTTCTCACATGCACCTTACACTTCTGCCATGTTCACACATGCACACACCTGCCATGTTTACACATGCACGCACCTGCCATGTTTACACATGCCCCTACATACACTTGCCATGTTTGCACATGCACGCACACCTGCCATGTTTACACATGCACGCACCTGCCATGTTTACACATGCCCCTACATACACTTACCATGTTTGCACATGCACGAACCTGCCATGTTTACACATGCACCCTACATACACTTGCCATGTTTGCACATGCACACACACTTGCCATGTTTACACATGCTCACACTTGCCATGTTTAACACATGCACACACCTGCCATGTTTACACATGCACACGCCTGCCATGTTTACACATGCACCCGCGCACTCCGCCATGTTAATACTTGTACCTTGTACCTTGTACCATGTACCCTTGTTATCTTCGCTTTAGTTTTAAGGTCAAACAAAACTCTGCTATGCTCCCTTGTACATTATTCTCTCTCTCTCTCTCTCTCATGCATTGCATTGCATCATCCTAACATCAAAAACTTCTCTCTTTTCTCCTTAAAAAGAATTAGTTTCCTGCCACACACTACCACTAGTCCGTGTCAGTACTGCACAGGTCCCCATTACCCGGAGTATTCGATGTGCAGGAATTTGTGCGCTACTGTCGCCCTCTTTTCGAGTCACTCGTCTACTCCACTCACCGTGTACGTTCCGCGAGCGGTGGGAACCTTTTACCTAACCCGTGTCAACCCACACTAGTATAGGTAACACACCTAGGTTTTGACCGGTTGGTTTGGCTAGCTTTTTCTTAGTAGTCAATTAACGTGCTGTCTATGTCGAGTCATCCCCAAGTCAATGATGAATCGAGATCTTTGAGAGAAAGTGCACAAAAAAGTGATTTCCCTACAAGGGACGTGCCATGGTGAGATGAGTGTTTATTGTCAAGATCTCCGCTCATCATTAACTTGCGTAGGATGTAACATAGACGTCACGTTAAATGCCTTTAAGGAAGGGTTAGTCGTAGGATCCGATGGTTGGTGGAAGCCACTTGCCCTATAGGACCCTCGCCCAAATTGTCCGTTTGGGGGTGTGCAATACAGGTGAAAAACGAGGGGTCTATAGACGTAATGATGGCCTCCACTGATCGTAGTCTTCTAACTAGTTGCGAAAAAGGGGTACCCCTTCCAACCAATTAGGATGTAAATAATGCATGTTTTTATAAATTAAAATATACTTTGCATGAGCCTTCCCCCTCTCCTAAAGCTCCATTGCCCTTCAATCTTTCAGCAAAGCGAGTTTGGATCCGTTCGGGTGGTCGACTACAACGTGAAACTTCTACTCCATCCACGTTCTCAGTCTCTTCATCAGCAATGTCAACTCCTGCTTCAGCTTCAGCCTCTGCTCCTCCTGCCAGTACCGCCGAGCCCAACACCGAGGCTACTCTCAATGGTATTCCCCCAAGCCTCCAGAACTTCCTAGCCGGTCTCGAAGCCAAGATCAGGAATCTCGAGGAAAGCAACAAGATGTTGGAAGATCAGAACCAACAGTTGAAGGGTCACATTCAACAAAAGGGGACTAAACTGGTGTCCGATGGAGAGAATTTCATTTATGTCGAGGATGAAGAGGTCAATACCAACTGTCCCCCCAACACCAATGCTACTACCTCCCCATTCCCAAGCTACCGCAATGTTCCACCTCCTTCTCTCTACACCCAACAAGGTTTCACTACCATGAGCAAGAACAAGGCTGTCTATGAACCTTCCCCTGAATTGCTTGGCGGCTACCTCTCCGCTAGCAAACTACCCGCACCCTCGTTGCCTCTGAGTATTGGGATGGCTGCTGCTAATGCTTCCACTACTCCTCCCGTCATTTTGTCAGAAACTATCCCCGACATCTCCAATCACCCTGTGGTTATGGCCATGCAAGAGCAAATGCGAAAGTTGATCGAGACCGTGGATAAGCAAAGTGCACCGACTACCAAGACAATCAACCCTAGCCAAGTGGGGGCTCTCCCCAAGGATTTCAAGATGCCTAAGGTGGCAATGATTCATGGTGACTCGTGTCCTAAGACTCATTTGGATAGTTATGTGTTGGCCATGAGGGCTCGTGACTGCACCAACGAACAAATGGCTCGTGTATTTCATAGCACTTTGGATGGTATAGCTCTGCGTTGGTTCTTGGGGCTAGAACCAAGCGAGAGGCAAACTTGGGATCAGATCAGCGCCATTTTCTGTGAGAAGTATCAAGCTAACTTGGATTGGCACGTGAATCGAACAGATCTTGAGAACACTATGCAAAAGCCCGGCGAGGCTATTTATGATTTTTACAAGAGGTGGAACCATAGGTTGTGTGAGGTCCAATACCCACCAAAGGCGAAGGAACAGAAACAGATTTTCTACAAATGTTGCTACCAGAGATGAAAGCAGCTATAGGTAATGGTTACTTCCCTGATTTGCGGGAAATGGTTGACGCAGGAGTAAGGTACGAAGCAGGGTTCACTGGGATTGTGCCGCCAAAGGAAAGTCCAAAGACTAACAACAACAACTCCTTCCGCTACAAGGCTCCTACTGCGCCTGCGCCTCCTAGGGGTGGAAAGGAGGCCGTCGGCCAAGTGAATATGGTCCAGAAAGAGGTCCCGTTAGATGTTCAAGCCGTAACAAGGAATGGGGCTCCGCCGCAAAGAGAGAGGGAGCACTTTGACGATTTTGGAATGCCTATGGGGAAAGTCTTTGACGTGTTAGTCAAGAGAGGTCTCATCAAGCCTTTAGAGAATTACCAACCTGCCTACCCAAGAAGTGATTTGGACGCCTCCAAGTTCTGCAAGTATCACAAGCACATCGGGCACACAACGGATGGTTGTATTCAATTGAAGCGCGTAGTACAAGGGTTGATCAATGACAAGAAGATTGAGAAGCCGAAGGGTCCTAATGTGGTGAATAACCCTCTTCCTAACAATGGGGGTGGGGTGAATATGGTGCAAACATGCGAGATTAGTATCCTAGAGCTCATGGATGCCTTTGACAAGATAGGGCTCACGATGGTGGATATCTTCATGGCATTGGTGACGTTAGAAATGCTCGAACCATTAGAAGGACACCTTCCCCGCCTTGGTTGCGATTTGTCAAAGTTTTGCCACTACCACAAGTGCACCGGTCACACTACCGAAGAATGTTTTGAACTCAAGAAAGCCGTGCAAGAGCTCATCCACAAGGGAATAGTCGAAGACCCTAGAGATTATGTAGCTAGCAATGTACTCATGGTAGAACTTAGTGAGATCACTGATCCGGCCAAGCCTGTTGTGGCGGACTGTGATGAGATGGATTGTATTCCAATGACTAATAATAAAGAATCTTCTTGCTACTTGTTGTCTTTAGAAGAACTAGTGAGTGAAGTCGAATCTCTAGAGGAAGAGAGCCCCAAGCCCTCTCAACCTCTTTCTTGGGCCGAAATCTTCGAGGAGGCCGAAAAGACCGAAGTTTCGCCCCCCTGTCATGACTCGCCATTGTCTTTGGAGGAGTTACGTGCAGAAGTTTGTCTCCTTACAAGATCCGGTCAAGTGTACCAATCCGACCCGAAGGGTGCAAAGAAAGTCTTTGGGAAGGAACCCGAGCAAGCCGACCTAGACAAAGAAGACCCTATCCTCACTCAACTCAAACAAACCCAAGCCCATATTTCACTATGGTCCCTACTCACCTCCTCCCTAGCCCATCGCCTCATGCTCGAGCAAAACCTCGCCGCCACCATGGTACCATCCACTATCACCCCGGAGGACGTCACCCACATGATTGGTAATATCCACTATGGAAACATCATCACTTTCTCAGAGCTAGACAAGCCAGTGTTCGGAGTTGATCATAATGAGCCTTTGTACATCACTGTCGAAGTAAATGGCAAGAAGATTCCCCGTGTATTCATTGACAATGGTTCTGCTATTAATATCCTGCCTTCAAGGATGATGGATGTGGTTGGCGTTCATGGTGTTGATTTACGCCCATCCAAGCAAACCATCAAAGCTTATGACTCCACATGCCGCGCCGTGATAGGCGAAGTCACCTTGCCCATTACCATCGGAACAAAGATCCTGCCGACAGACTTCCACGTCATAGACATCCCCGCAACCTTCTCACTCCTCCTCGGCCGGCCATGGTTACATCAGTCGGGCGCTGTCCCATCTTCCCTGCACCAGTGTGTGAAGTTTCAATCTGGTAATGAAGTGACCATCATCTACAGTGATCTTGTAACTGCCCAAGGGACGGACACCAAGGGCGTTCCTGTCTTACAGATTCAGCATGGGGAAGAGAGCCGCCTCTTCAATGGCTTCGAAATAGTCGCTCAAGCACAGATCTGCACCATCGACCTCACTAAAACAACGGACAAAGTGGCACCTGTTGTCAAGATACTGCGTAACATGGGTTTTATACCGGGGCTGGGGCTAGGTAAGAACTTGCAAGGCCCCACAGAATTGGTTGAAGAGATTAATCATCGAGGGTTGTTCGGTCTGGGATACACCCTTACTCTTGAAGACAAGATAGAGCAACAAAGGATAGAATTGCTTAAAAAGATGAAGCTCCCTACAAAAAGCCGGAAATGCGGCCATACCGCCTGTCCCTAAATAGCTACTTTGTTAGGGAAGGCAAGAAGTTTTCATGTTTTGAGTTCGCAGAGCCATGGATTGACCCCACCGGGAAATTGCAGAAAGGGTTCGAGATTTTCAGAGATGTGGAAATCGATCGGTCCAACATAAAGCTGACTTACATGGAATACGACAGAGCCACGGGCAGAGTTAGAACCATCAGGCATGAGTACTCCACCAAGGTTGCAGATGACTTGGCAGATCAACTTGAAGCCGCAACCCTTGACAAGCCAGCAATAGAAGCCGCAGAAACTCCAAGTTTGACTGAGACGTGGGACGGCCAATATCTGCTTCAACATCTGGGTAATCTGGGGCTGCACGAAGACATGGTTGCCGTCATCGGGGACGATTCTGAAGATAAGGTGGACCCAAGGACATTGGTGGTACCCATGCGGGACAAGCTCAAGAATTGGTGCATCATTGGGGGACCTATAGCTACTCCGGAATTTATGATGGGAACACTGGGGCTTACTCCTTCTCCTGTCGCCACTCCTGCAGCATCTCCTGTCACTCGCCCAAAATCCCCGTCCCCAGAGTCTAGTGTTTTACATTTTGAATTTGAGTCTTCCTCTAAGTCTGACGACCTTACGTCTGAAGACTATGATCTTGTTGCAAACGCTATTTTCCCTTTTGCCATGAATGAAACCCTCGACCTTTCCGAGTATCCCTCCATAGTCACTCTTTTAACTGATAAATTGGCTAATAATCAAACTAATGATATACACTTAGTTAATAATGATTCATTAGAAGAGGCAGACACAGACACATTAAATGATGAATACATTAAAGAGATCTCAGAACAGGTTATTAATCAAAAAGAATCTCGAGCCCAAGCTGCCGATGAGGTGTTAACATGCGTGAATTTGGGGACCGAAGCCGAGCCTAAGGAAACGCAAATTGGAAGCTTCTTCAGCGGAGCCGAAAGGGAAGCACTGATTGAGCTACTCAAAGAATATGTGGATGTGTTCGCATGGTCTTATAAGGACATGCCGGGGCTCGACAACTCGATCGTAGAGCACAGAATCCCGACAGCACCAGACGCTAAGCCAGTCAAGCAGAAGCTGCGCCGTATTAAGCCGGAATGGTCTTTGCAAGTGAAGGAGGAGATTGAGAAGCTACTCCGTGTGGGTTTTATCAGGGTGATCGAGTATCCAACGTGGTTATCAAATCTGGTGACTGTCAAGAAATCCAACGGTAAAGTCAGAGTATGTGTGGATTTTCGGGATCTCAACAAAGCTACGCCAAAGGATGACTTCCCTTTGCCAAATATCGACATGTTGGTGGATGCGACCGCCCATTATGAGGTCAAGTCGTTTGTTGATGGGTTTGCCGGCTATAACCAAATCAAGATGGCCGAGGAGGACCAAGAAAAAACAGCTTTCACCACCCCATGGGGGACCTTTTGCTATACTGTCATGCCATTTGGGCTGAGGAAGGCTGGGGCTACCTACCAACGGGCAGTTACGACTTTATTCCACGATATGATCCACAAGGAGATTGAGGTGTACGTGGATGACATGATTATACATTCAAAAGGGTCTGGGGGCCAGCACTTGATAGATCTCAGAAAATTCTTCAACAGGTTGAGAGAGCACGCCATGCGTTTGAACCCGGCAAAATGCACCTTTGGAGTTCGTAGAGGGAAAGTATTGGGTTACATGGTCACCGAGAATGGGATCGAAGCCGACCCAAGGAAGATTCAAGCCATCCTGGAGATGAAGCCACCCCGTACCGAGATGGAGATAAAAGGATTCATGGGACGCCTGCAATACATCAGTCGGTTTATCAATCAGCTGACCACCATCTGCGAACCAATTTTCAAGTTAATGAAGAAAACAGCCAGTGTGGAATGGGATCATGACTGCCAGATAGCCTTCGAAAGGATCAAACAATATTTGGTGAATACCCCAATCCTGCGCCCGCCGCATAAGGAGAAGCCGTTGCTACTATACTTAACTGTGACAGACACCGCCATCGGAGCCATGTTAGCGCAAGAAGCCAAAGATTCCCGGATTGAGAATGCAGTGTACTTTGTCAGCCGAAAGTTACAAGGTAGCGAGCTCAATTACTCCGCGCTCGAGAAGACCTGCGTAGGCCTAGTATGGGTGCTGACGAAGCTCAAGCACTACATGGTGTCCCATCCGATCTTACTAGTCACGAAAATGGATCCTATCAAGTATCTGTTCGATAAACCCTCTCTTTCTATGAGACTCGCTAAATGGTCAGTATTCTTGGGAGAGTTCAACATTACTTATGTACCGAGAAAGGCAATCAAGGGGAGGGCAATGGCCGATCAGCTCGCAGACGCTCCGAGCACTGAGACGAGAGGACCCGACCCCGAGTTCCCGGATGATGACATTTTCGCAATTGAGGTCGCAGAAAGGTGGCAATTATTCTTTGACGGAGCTGCAAACAAACGAGGGAATGGAGTCGGACTCCTACTTATTGATCCCAAAGATGAGCACACTCCCATAGCCATCAAGCTAAACTTTTCAGCAACCAACAACGCCGCCGAATATGAGGCATGTATAGCCGGATTGGAGGCCGCCCTGGAGCGCAACGTAAAAGAGTTAGAAGTGTATGGAGACTCTGCTTTGATTATTAACCAAACGGCGAAGAAATGGAAAACTATTGATCCTTGCCTGCAGCGGTACCAAGGTTACGTGGATGAGTTGATAGCACAGTTCAAAGAAGTTAGCTTCCATTTCCTGCCACGAGACAGAAATAGGTTCGCGGATGCTCTAGCTACATTGGCCTCCTTAGTTGAAATTCCAGAAGGAAGGTCCGTGAAACCATTCAGGGTTGGACGAAGGGAGAACCCCGCCTATTGCTGTGAGATCCAGATCGATGCAGAGGTAAACGGAGATCAATGGTATGCCCAAATCTACAAGTTCCTTAAGCACGGAGAGATGTCCTTTGACGGAGATGTGAAGGCCAAGAGTCTGCAAGCACTCAAAAGATTGGCGGGGCAGTTTGTGCTGTTAGACGATACTTTGTACAAGAGGCATTACGACGGTCTGTTGCTCTTATGTGTCGACAACAAGAAAGCTGGAGCAATAATGGAAGAGGTACACAACGGGTTGTGCGGACCCCACATGAATGCGAGGATGCTTAGACAGAAGATCACTCGGCTGGGTTATTATTGGGTTACCATGGAGACAGACTGTATTCAATGGGTTCAACGGTGTCACAAGTGCCAAGTATGCTCCAACCTCAACCACATCCCCCCACACGAATTGTATAGTTCCACCACGCCTTGGCCATTCGCCACGTGGGGTATCGACATTATTGGGAAGATCTCGCCGGCCGGTAGTAATGGTCATGAATTCGTCCTCGTCGCGGTCGACTACTTCACAAAGTGGGTCGAAGCTCAGTCTTACAAGGTGCTGAATTCCAAGAAGGTAGCGCAGTTTATCAAAGAGAATATTATGTGTCGGTATGGGGTTCCTAACCTCATTATATCAGATAATGGCAGTCATTTCGAAGCCGAGTGTGCTCGCTTGCTCGTAGAATTCAAGATCGAACGAAAGAAATCTTCCCCATACTATCCACAGACTAACGGCGCGGTTGAGGCGGCTAACAAGACGATAGAGCAGATAATTCGCAAGATGGCTTCGCAAGGACGGGATTGGCCCGAGAAGTTACCATTAGCACTTTGGGGGTACAGAACGTCAGTCCGCACCGCTACTGGAGAGACCCCTTACGCTTTGACATACGGCATGGAGGCAGTGCTCCCTATTGAGTTGGAAGTGCCATCTTTGAGGGTCTTGCTCGAGAACCAAGTGAATGAGGTAGAATGGCTTCGTAGTCGCTATGATCAATTGGCAACACTCGACGAACGCAGATTGAAGGCCATGGAACACATCCGGGCCTATCAAAGGAGAACGACAAAAGCCTTCAATAAAAAGGTCAAGCCTGTTGACATAAAGGAAGGAGACCTGGTGCTCAAAGCACGCTTACCCAACAAATTCAACCCCCTCGGGAAATGGGCCCCCACTTGGGTAGGGCCGTTTGTGGTACAGAAGATCTTCTCCGGAGGAGCGGTCAGAATGGCAGATTTGGATGGCAACCCGTTCAAGGAACCAGTCAACCTCAGTAAGCTCAGACGCTACTATGACTAGACTCCCCCTCTTAAAAAATAAATAAATAAATAAAAAATAAAAAAAAATTATTACTACGCAAAAAGAAGCCCGATAGACTGAAAACCCGCAAAGGGCGGTCTATGCAAAATAAGGGTGCGTACAAAGCTCGCTAGATCGAAAACCCGCAAGGGCGGTCTAGGCAAAAGTTAGAGCATTCCCCCTTCTATCTTCCCTTTCTTTAAAATCATTCTAGTCTGACTGGAGTGAACTACGGTGACCTGAGCCCCTTAGTCCTATTTGTAAAAGGGGAACGTAGGCAGCCTTTCAAAAGGTGCGGTCTAAAAAACAAATAAACATCCAAATCTTGTTAAGCAATAAAGATAGAAGTTGTATTTTTCTGAAAGCAAAAACTTTTATTTCCATAGTCATTGCATGTTAACACTTATTTGATGAGTCTAAGCTTGACATACTTTTTGAATGAATAACCTATTCTGAAATTGAAACTAAAACAAAAGTAAACTAAATTAAACTAATGTGTCTGCAACGACCATGGAGAGACGCTCGGGATTACCCCTTAGTGCCATTTGTGCCCTCGGTCTCCTTCTGCTTGCTTTGCCCACGGCGAACTTTCCTCTTGCTAGGATTCTCACAAAATCTTCTTTCGAACTCACTAACACCTTTAGCCTTGCCATTAGGAGCCTCTTCGCCCTTCCTCTTCTTTGACGCCCCCACTTCTTCTCCACCTCCGTTAGCCACGCTCTTACTCATCCTCCTCTCATAAGCCTCAGCCTCCTTAATCCTCAATGAAGAACTTGGAGCACAGGATCCCAAAATAGTGCCCCTTAGGGTCTCTAGAGTCTGCTCCGCATGCCCAAGTCTCCCCATATACCAATCCAAATACTCGCGTGGCAGGAAGGTGTTGCTAGAGCGTGTGAGGAAGGTCCTACGACTAAAGCCGGCCTCGCCCCACATCTGAGAAAGAAGGACTGAGGAACTATCATCCAACTGAAGTACCCCAAATGGAAAATCATCTCTCTCCTCGTCCCAACCCTCCAGGATGGTCTGCACCAAACCATACTGACGAAGCACTCTAGAGGGATAGTAAAAAGTGGTTCCAGAAAGGGTCGGAACTTTGATCATGTGAAGTCCCACTTGTTTCTCCCTCACAGAGTGAATGTGCCAATGGGACACCACCCACTGAATGTCGTCAGTCACCATTTCCGCCAAATACTTTTCCCAACCTTTGAGAGTCATGCCCTCAAACCGCTCCACCATGCCTCTAATGCGGTGCATCCATGGGGCCACCTTCAGAGAAGCCGCCGGTTTATTCACTCGAAGCCGCTCTTGCAACCACATGGTCAAAAGCCTATCACTACCACAAGGCATCCCACCATAAGCCGCGAGATGGGGAATCCCACAGAGCATCTCCCCAAGAATGGCCGGTACAATATCATAACCCAAACGAGCCAAGTTCACCATACCCAAACATCCTTCACTGGCAAATCCCACCTCAGAAGGGAAAAGGATAGAGCTGAACAAGCACAGTGCAAGATGGTCCAAGGAGCGGTTAGATGTCACGTCTGCATGCATGAAGTGTTGTGGCATCCAGGAAAGGTCGACATAACCGCCCCTAGCATACCTATCAAAGTCATCCGCGGGTACGCCAAAGGTCACCAACTTGTCCCTCAAGCAAACGAAGTCAAAAGGCAAGGCAACTTTACCCTTCCCTTCGTAGCCACATAATGCTGCGATGTCCTCATAAGTGGGTGTTATCTCGTTGAATGAAAAGTTGAAGACATGGAGGGTATCATTCCAAAATCTCCCACAGGCTTGCAAGAGGTTGGTATTGGAGTTCATGTGCAAAAGTGACCAAAGACACTTTATCCCATACCGTTCATCAAGTTTCCTACGACTCGAACCAGGAAGTTTGGCAACCCACTTCTCCAAAGAGGTTATAAAGACTTTTTTCTCAAGGCTTGTGATCCTAGCCCCTTGATCCATGGCAAAGAGCAAGAAAATTGGCTAAAAGGAACTCAAAAACTGCTCAAAAGGTTGCTGGTACGTTTTTATGGCTGAAAAGGGTTCATTAAATAGGGCACGGACTCCCACTCTTGCCAGGAAAAGGAAAACCAGAGGCGGCGCAGGATGTGGCCACGCGGCCAACATTGCCCCTGGCCCCGAGGCCTATGTTGCCCTTGGCCGAGCGGCCAACTTCGTCCTAGGCCACGCGGCCAACTTTGCTCCGGATCTCGCCATTGCCAGGCGGCCAACATTGTTCTGGGCCTCGCCATGGCCATGCGGCCAACTTTGCTCCATGCAGAAATCCAGTTTGTCTCTTCCCACTCCGTGACGGATTCATGCAACTACGTACCTGCCCCCTTCCATGGCTCATGCATTGTATAAAATCAGGAACATTTGTAAAATAACTAGTTTGCACAAGTAGGCTCCCACAATAAAATTGCATTTTAAAACATAATATACGTACATGCATTTTATACATTTGTTCTGTACATACATATCCCTCTGCTCTCTACTAGCTAACAATGTAGGAAATAAAGATGGAAAGATGGGCCCCGCCTAGTCAGAATCTTCCTCCGTGGTATCTCCACGCCGCGCTAAAGCCCGAGAGCTACCGGCACCCGAACTCCGTCCCCGGACCGCTCGACCACCAATATGAGAAGAGCCCGCACCATTCGGAGACCGTTCCCGACGCTGGGGTGACGCAACGTCGTCCCTCTGACAAGTACATGAATGGTACGCCTCCCTCAGTAAGCGCATCAACACGTTCTCCCGCCGAGCTGAACGGATATAGGCCTCCCGAGTCACCTGAAAATGAAACCAAGGCAATGATTACAATGCAGAAAGAAATAAGTGTGTGCGAACATGACTGATATAAAGCACAAAGCCGTACCCCAGCGTCGGGCGGAGGAATGAATGTCTCCTCTACAAGATCTGCATCAGTCGGCTCCAAGCTAAGCTCCACCTCCCGGCCGCCCCTCATCACTCTCACGCTACTCGAGCGAAGGGGCATGTCAACCAAAGGCCGACTCCGACCAACATAACGGGCCGAGCTCGACCCCTCTCCAGACAACATCCTAGCCTGTACCTGTGGACTGACCAGCCGCGTCCGTACATAGCCGGCATAATCATCCCCCCCTGTAATGCTCTGCCGGAGTGGGATCCAAGAAAGTCGCCAACCTCGCGGGACGGAGCATATCCCGAGGAGGGTCATAAGGAGCCCACGGTAACGCACCAGCCCTGTGCTGACGAACCACCCTCTCCCCAAGATACATGGCCTCCCCGGTGAGACCCACAAGCAGAACCCTAGAAGCGGTCAACTCCACTACAAAGGGACCCACCGAAGCCTCATTGGCCGGGCTCCATGAGTAAAATCTAACCCCGATGGGCTCAGACATCGCGAACACCCTCCTCAGATCAGCAGCATCCACTGTCTTCCTGTCCCGGTTTCTGCGGGAAGGAGCCCTGTTGCCCTTGCACCAATACGACATGATGGGAACAACCTTGTTAACACTCATCACCAACTGAAAAGGGGCGACACCGAAGACCTCGTACACCCAAGCCTGTGCATATAATGAGAGAGACATTTCAGACCAAAAGATGGAACAAAAATCTCAACAAGTGAAAATAAGGGTAGTCAAGAGCGTACCTCAAAGGCGAACTGGAACCCATCAAAGGCCGACGAGCTAGCCCTCGAGCAATGATCCAAAGCCCGGTAAATCTCAGCCAAACCGGCTCCACCCCAAGAAATCCCACCGACTAAGTCCAAGTCCACAAGAGCCCCTAGCAGTGAGTACCGACAGACAGTAGCCCCACTGGGAAACAAAAGCTCTGAAAAGCTGTACCATAAGAACAGCCGGACCAAGCAATCCAAATCATATTCCCCCCTACTAAAGGCCTCAATAGCCACCTCCACCAAGCGATTCACCTTCCCGACCTCCACTCCATAACCCTTGACACCTCCTCCTAGGTCGGTGTCAACTCCCAGCAAAGCCTGTCTGTAGTCCCGCCGCTCTGCCAAGCTCTCATCAAAAGGCAAAGGGGTACCTGTAAACCTCAACCCCGTGATGGCCGCGAAATCCGTCGGCGTGATGGTAATCTCTCCACAACTAAAGTGGAAGGTATGGGTGGTATCCCACCAGAACTCCCGGCACACCTCTATCACCGCTACCACCTTCAAGGTAGCCCCGACCATACGGACACTGTCAAAGAATGGGCCAAAGCCCATAGCCTCGATCAGAGCACGCAAACCGCCCGGTCCCTCCGGCAGGGACGCCCACAGTTTGCCCACAGTCACTGTGGACCCACGAGCCTTGATCCTCTGCAGGTAAACACAGCACAGGTATGTTACCATTCTAGCAATTTACAATTCCAGCAATTTAAATTCTAGCATTCCATTATTCTAGCATTTCATATTATGTGCATAAAACATACAAATGTGCGAGAAGGAGAGGAATGAAAATTCGAAATTTACCTCTCGCGTCTCCGGAAGCCCCATCGACCAATGACGCTCAGAGTCGATATAAAAATCGTAATCTTGGTCGAACGTAGACCGCAGCAGATTATCGCGATAATTCCGAGTCGCGGCTCGTGGTCTCAAACCGCCCCGTGGAATCAAGGGCACCGCTTCAAAGCCCGCTCCTGGATCAGCCCCGACATTTCCTGCGCCCTGAGCATTACCGTGCCCCTCTCCTTGTTGCTCTTGTTGTGGAATCATATACCCACCATGGCCCGGAAAATCTCTAAATAATGCCTCATTGATCCAATCCGCCATATCTTCAAGAATTATGTGAAATGAAATCTTCAAAATTATCAAAATCTGAGCTTTCTCTCTCTAAAAACTCAATTTTCTCTCTCTAACTCGTCAATGGAGGAAGGAAGAAGAAGAAAGAAGAAAAGAAGAGGAAGAGGGAGGGTTTCTGGTGATGTGACCAAGAGTCAGCCCGCCGGCTACCTTGGCCACGCGGCCACTTTAGTCCTTGCAACCCCAGCCGTCAGATCAGCAATCCGCGTGAAGGAGATCTGACCACTCAGCAGCCTTGGCCACGCGGCCACTTTTGCAAGTCAGTGTGTTTGGCCACGCGGCCAACCTTGCCCCTTCAGATAAAATTCCACTTTTGCCCCTGATCTTTTCCCTTTAATTCATTTTAAATGCCTTAAACACTACTTTGAATGATATTCGTTACCTTTGGGTACGGAAAGCCCCTTAAAATTTCCATTCTTCACCAAATATTTGCTTAGGATTCGTATGATTATAGAGACTTCGGCGCCTCTATAACATACCATCCTAGATCAATCGTAATTGGCAGAAGCCTCAGCGTTTCTGTTTGCGAGAGATCCAGCATCTATTATTAGGATTTGCATGATTGTAGAGACTTCGGCGCCTCTATGACATACCATACTAGATAAATCGTGGTTAACAGAAGCCTCGGCGTTTCTGTTTGCGAGAGATCCAGCATCTATTATTAGGATTTGCATGATTGTAGAGACTTCGGCGCCTCTATGACATACCATCCTAGATAAATCGTGGTTAACAGAAGCCTCGGCGTTTCTGTTTACGAGAGATCCAGCATCTATTATTGAGATTTGTATGGTTGTAGAGACTTCGGCGCCTCTATAACATACGCATCCTAGATCGATCGTGGTTGGCAGAAGCCTCGGCGTTTTCTGTTCACGAGAGATCCGACGTCTATTACTTTAGCGCGATCGGCAGGAACCCTGGCGATCCTGATTGCGTTTACCATTCCATCTTGGGATTATTTAGACAATGTAGTCTTTAATTTTCCCAAATAACTTCATTGCTCACGAATGATTCGTGCTTCGTACAGGATAGTGCCCGTAGGTTTATTATCCCTAAGCAGGAGTCTGATATCTCGTTTTATCCCCAATAGAGATCCGAACTACGACCGGCTTGATTCCTCGGAGGATACGTAGGAAACCTGAAAAGGTCCAGCCACCCGACCGACGCGGTCATCTATCATCCCCAGCAGGTGCATTTTCCCCAGCAGAAGACGTTGCTCCCCACCAGAGGACAGTTATTCCCAATTTCCCATCAGATTTGAACTACGTTTGGCTTGATTCCCCCGTGGATACGTAGGTCGCCTGCCAAGGTTCAGCCGTTCCCTTACCTTTCATCTGTTTTGAAACTCATGTTTCAGACGGATCCTTCTTTTTATCGTCGACCCCACATTGCCTTGCAAGAAGCGTCGCCGAGGGGCTACTGTTAGTACCCGACCTGAAAATGAGTTTATTAGGACTTTCCCAAAAATACAAGGACTTTATAGGAATTAGAAACCTTGCAAAGACTTGTCCTGGATTCCCAAAATATCTCATTTATGACAAAATCCATCAAAATAGGCAACTTAGGGTTACCATAAAGCAACAGTGAAACCCTAGCTTGGAAATCAAGTCAGCCTGCAGACTTGGCCAGGCGGCCAACATTGCCATGCCTCGACCTTGGCCACGCGGCCAACATTGTCGCCGTCTTCATTCTTGGCCAGGCGGCCAACCTTGAGCCGGATGATCTGGACCATCAGATCTTCCCCTCAGTTTACTATATAAACCAATCCCATGCTATTGGTTTAAGGACCCGATTTTGAGAGCTCTAAGTACGAATTTTGGAGTTCTTAAACAATATTTTGCTCTCTAATTAGCATTCAAACACTCAAGGAGATCCAAGGTTTATTTCTTGCCAACATAGGTAAGTTTTCTAACTTTTTCTTCACGTTCTTGCATTATTTTTAATGTATATCTTTTATATTCATGTTCGTACATGTTTATTCATAGTTTCTTCATATTCTTTGCATGCTCATTCATATGTTCATATATGTTCTTCGCATGTTCTTCGTGTTCATAGATTAAAACCTTATTTATGCTATATTTAGGGTTGTGATCTTCATAATTACATGTTATTTCATAGCCGATGATGATCGAGGGTTCATCAACCCGAGGATGATCTAGGAACTACTTCTAAACCCTAATCTTTAGGTAATTCCCCCTCATTATGCATGATCCCGATTCTTCTGCCTATTCTAATTCTCTGCGAACTACGCTGACCTGAGCTTCTCACATTGAGAGGAACGTAGGCAATCTTCGGATCCGGTCTAAATCACTAACACACTACTAACACATTCATCATGATAGAAAGACCGATCAATTCGGGCAATGGGAGTGATAACGTTCAATATTCTTCTCTTGTTGTAATTTGACCCCCGAACCCATTAAACATGCTTTTTTCAATGTTTTGGCTTTAATTAAAACGGCGTGGCGACTCTCATAATTTTAATGTCGTTAAGAATATTCCCTTTGTAAATAAAAATAATCACAAGATACTTCCCATGCGTCGCTTCATCGGAAAGGGGTATTCACAACTTCCAATTATCCCTGAGAGGAAACGCTCTTAAATGGTTTTTCAACCTCAAGGACGAATCACGAGTAAGTTGGGGTCGCATTCAGGAAGCATTCCTCACCAAGTACCGATCCAACCTGGAGTGGGAAACCAACCGAACCGACTTGCAAAGCACCTTGCAAAAGGGCGACGAGCCGATCGGTGAGTTCTACAAGCGTTGGAACTGTAAACTTGGGGAAATCTCTAACCCGCCCACTGAGGATGAACAATTTGACATCTTCCAATCATGCTTAAAACCGCAGCTGCGTGCTCTAATCAGCCATCACTTTTACCCCAATCTCCGGGCCATGGTAACCGCAGGGTCGAAGTTTGAGAAGGCTCTCAGTGAGCAATCCGCCTCCCAAGGCAATAAAAATTCTTACCGATACCGACCTCCCACCACGAGCAAAGGGAAAGAAGTCTCGGGGGTCATCAACAACATCCAAGGGGAAGGCCCAAAACAGGTCTCACCAAAGTCGGGAAACTCTGAAAAACGCCCCTATGTGAGGTTTGAGGATTTTGGAATGCCCATTAGCAAAGTCTTTGAGGGATTAGTG
Organism: Campanula takesimana; assembly: GCA_026119855.1. Classification (NCBI taxonomy): domain Eukaryota; kingdom Viridiplantae; phylum Streptophyta; class Magnoliopsida; order Asterales; family Campanulaceae; genus Campanula; species Campanula takesimana. The sequence goes on from JAOWBW010000307.1 coordinate 150,789, forward strand.
AAGCAAGGCCTCACAAGACCTTTGATCAACTTTCATCCCAAAAATCCGGAAAGGTTCACAGATGAGAACAAATGGTGTGCTTTCCACAACTACCATGGGCATAACACCGATGATTGCTCCATAGTGAAACGCATTATCTTGGATTTGATTGCTAATGGGAAACTCGAACACCCAGGGCGCCGAACGTGGTCAATAACCCGTTCCCGAACAACGGGAGGGTCAACATGATCGAGTTTGGCCAAAGCAGAGTGAACATGATCGAATTCGGGGAGCCGACAACGATAACTCTTTGGGAATTCAACACCCCTTTATTGAAGTTGGGGAAAGATTGAAAGACATTTTGTGGGACTGCGTGCAAAAGGGAAAGATGGAATGTCCTCCTGACAACATGATAACTACCGTGATGAGCGCAAAAGTTCCTGGCTAAGAGGGCGAATTAAAAGTGATTAAGCTCACTAAACACAAATTGACCTACGAAGACTACGCGGAAGAAATGGAAATGGCCATCAAACGAGCTTTGGGAAGCATTGACCACGACCCGAACAGATATTGCATTCCCCATTATGAGAACTACCATGTTATGGAAGTTGGTGACTCGTCAAACGGTGAAAGGGTAATAAGACGGGTGTGTTGTCATCACGGAACCGAAGGTATGGAGGCTGCAAGAACCCCGGGGGAATATGACTACGGGAGGCACCTTGCACAGATGAGGGAGGCGGCCCGTTCCCTATCCCCCGAAGAGCTTCGAGCTTTGTGTGAAAGAGAGGACGAGGTGTCTTCCCCCATACTCTCTTTAAACCCGCCTGCGGGAGAAGAAGAAAATTTCCCTACCTTAGATGACTTCCTGTCACTACCGCCACTCTCGCCCTCACCTCCGTTTGAGGATGGGTCGATGCTCCCGGATCATTACTGCTGCATGTTGACACTGGAAAAACTCCGTGAAACTGTAGGGATGGGGAAAGAACAAGGCGACTACCCGATTTCATTTGAAAAACCCCGTGAGTCTGTCTACACCACGCAAGGAATGGTCACTGTAAATGAGATGAGGAAAGAGGCATGGCCCTACTCAACCAAGAACCCACCCATGCCTGTGGAAAAGCCAGCAAAGGATTGTGACCCCCCGGAAGTAAACGTCCTAACTCGTTCCGGACAAGTACACACCGAGAATCCTAAAAAACCACCGCCACCGGAATACCGTTCGCCACCACCGTTTGCTAGGGAAGCAAGCACCCCGGATCTTGAAAGAGAGGATCCCATTCTCACCCAACTTAAGCATACGCAGGCTAACATCTCTCTGTGGTCCCTTCTCACTGTCATACACAAGCTCAAGTTGGAGGAGCATTTGGCCCGAACCATGGTCCCCACCACAGCTACCCCCGAAGAAGCCGTACAAATGATTGGAAGCATCCAATATGGGAATATAGTCACGTTCACCGACTTGGACTTGCCCAAGTCTGGGGCTAACCACAATGAAGCCTTGTACATCATAGTGCAGTTGGATGGGCGCCGTCTCCCACGAGTATTGGTTGATAATGGCTCGGCTATGAACGTCCTTCCAGCTAAAATGATGGATTTACTCGGCCTCAAGACGACGGATCTGAGACCCTATTTGGGAACTGTCAAAGCATACGACTCCATAGCCCGATCGGTTCTTGGGGTGGCGACTTTGAATTTATGGTTTGGGGAACAGAAAATGCCGACTGACTTCCAAGTGCTTGACATCCCCATTTCCTTCACCGCCTTGCTGGGGCGCCCTTGGCTACACAAAGTCAATGGGGTCGCTTCCACCCTACATCAATGTGTAAAATTTGTACAGGGAGGGAATTTGACTGTAATCTATAGGGATAACGTCACTACAGGTGGGACCAACACTAATGAGATCCCCGTATTGGAAATCCAACATGAAGGGAGTGGTATAGTCTTGACCGGCTTCACAGGGATACCATCTGAAACCACGTCCATTGCATGGACCTCACACTTACCCAGGACAAGATTCCCCCCGCCATGAAAATGATGCGCCTGATGCACTATCTCCCGGGGCTTGGTCTAGGAAGGAGGCTCCAAGGGACCCACAGGGTTATTGAAATCAAGGAGCAAAAGACGCTCCACGGTTTGGGGTATGTGCCGAAACCCGAGGATCTTGCGATGGACAAGAAAATGGCCCGATAGAAAAGCCGAGCCAGGGCCCAAGGGATCCCTTACAAAGCTCCCAACCTTCGTCCCTACACTTTTGACATAAGCCGCTACTTTATTAAGGGGGGAACGCAAATCGGGACCTCGGAGGAAGAGGAGGAAATGGTGACCAACTGGGACCGACTGCAAGAAGACCTCAAAAGGTTCCGAGGAAAGACCGCCAACCCTTTCAGGAGAGCATTCCTTGACACGCCCGGAGCACCCACAAGGCACGAGCATATTTTCAAAGGAGTGTCCGGGGTGATAAAACAGTTTGAGGTTTTGTCTGCAGCAGGAGGCAACCAAGAGGAAGAACCCACTTGGGGGCCAGTATGACAAATATGAGATCGAAAAGACGCCTACTGTGAAGGCAAAGGAAAAGGCTGAAGAAAACGAGTGGGATGGGATAGTGATGCAAGAATTGTTTGAGGAAGACAAGGTTCTACCCAGCCTAATTAATCACGGGAAAGAAATGGTCGCTGCAATAGGAGATGGGCCAATGGGAAGCTTCGACCCTCGCACCTCGGTTGTACCCACTAACATGCCGCTAAAGAATTGGGCTACTCTTTCCGGGCCAGTAGCTAGCAAGGAGGAAATGACCACAGTGCTTGGATTGGTTCCTCGACCTCTTGAGTCTAGTGTTATAGGGTCCAATGTAATCGAGTCTCCCCAGTCCCTCCTCTTTGAATTTGAGTCATTCTCATCCGAGGGCCTCACGCCCGAAGACTATGAACTCGTAGCCAATGTTGTATTTCTGTTTGCATTGAATGAAATGATGGACCTTTCCGAGTATCCCCTCATTGCCAACTTATTAGATGATAAATTAACTAATAACTTGAAAACGGTTAATAATGAATCAACTAATAAAGCAGACACACTAAACGAACAATACATTAAAAAATTCACAAAGCAGGTCGCCAATCAAGAGGAAAACCGTGCCCAAGCTGCCGAAGAGGTTTTGACCAAAGTGAATTTGGGTACCGAGGAAGAACCAAGAGAAACACAAGTGGGTGGCTACTTCAAAGGGGATGAGAGGGAGGCCTTGATTGAATTTCTCAGAGAGTATGTGGATGTGTTCGCCTGGTCTTACAAAGACATGCCAGGGTTGGATGCCTCGATCGTGGAGCACAAAATCCCTTTGGATCCAGAAATAAAACCAGTCAAGCAAATGCTCCGACGAATCAAACCCGAGTGGTCCCTGCAAGTAAAGGAGGAGATAGAAAAGTTACTTAGAGTTGGCTTTATACGGGTTATAGAATACCCCTCATGGCTCTCTAACATAGTCACCGTCACAAAAGTCAACGGGAAGGTCCGATGCTGTGTCGATTTCAGAGACCTCAACAAGGCAAGTCCTAAGGACGATTTTCCCCTCCCAAACATTGATATGTTGGTGGATACGACCTCTAGTTTCGAGGTAAAATCCTTTGTGGACGGTTTTGCCGGATACAATCAGATTAAAATGGCGGAGGAAGACCAAGAAAAGACCGCCTTCACCACCCCATGGGGAACTTTCTGTTACACGGTGATGCCTTTTGGACTAAGAAATGCCGGGGTTACCTACCAAAGAGAAGCAACAGCACTGTTCCATGACATGATTCACAAATAAATAGAGGTGTACGTTGACGACATGATCATACACTCTAAAGGAACTGACGGCCAGCACTTGATTGACTTGAGGAAGTTCTTCGACCAGTTAAGGAAACACTCCATGAGGCTTAATCCGGCAAAATGCACCTTCGGAGTCTCCCGAGGAAAGGTTTTAGGGTACATAGTTACCGAACGGGGTATTGAGATCGATCCGCAAAAGGTCAAAGCAATCGTAGAAATGAGGCCTCCCCGCACCCAGACAGAAGTGAAGGCATTCATGGGGCGACTGCAATACATCAGCCGCTTCATCAATCAGCTCACTCCCACCTGTGAACCCATCTTCAAATTACTGAAGAAAAATGCCGAGGTTGAATGGAATGAGGAATGTCAAAAGGCCTTCGACAAGATCAAAGCCTACCTTATCCATCCACCGATTCTCCGCCCACCGCACAAGGAAAAGCCACTCTTGCTTTACTTGATGGTAACAGATACTTCGATAGGAGCTATGTTGGCCCAATAGAAGAAAGAATCCAAGGTGGAAAATGCCATTTACTTTGTAAGTCGGAAGCTACAGGGAAGTGAGCTCAACTACTCCGCAATAGAAAAGACTTACGCCGGACTGGTATGGGTTGTGTGCACGCCCACCCGATACAGTTGATCTCAAAAATTGACCCCATCAAATGCTTGCTGGAAAAACCGTCCTTATCAATGAGGCTTGCCAAATGGTCTTTCTTTCTGGCCGAATATGACATCCGTTACGTGTCGAGGAAGGCAGTCAAGGGAAGGGTTATGGCCGAATACCTAGCGGATTTCCCTAGTAACGAAGAGGGAGAACCTGAACCACAGTTTCCAGATGAAGGAATTTTTACCCTTGAGGAGGAAAACAAATGGCAACTGTTCTTTGATGGAGCTGCAAACAAAAGAGGAAACGGCATCGGTATGCTTCTGATTGACCCCAAGGACGAGCATACGCCCATCGCCATCAAATTGAATTTTGAAGTAACCAACAATGCAGCCGAGTATGAAGCATGCACAGTGGGCCTGGAAGCTGCTTTGGAAAGGAATGTGAAAGAATTGGAGGTGTATAGGGACTCAGCCTTGATCATCAACCAAGTTTCAAACAAATGGAAAACATTGGATCCGGGGCTGCAAAAGTATCACGCTCACATGGAAGAACTCATGACACAGTTCAAAAGGGTCAGCTTCCATTACTTGCCGAGGGACCGAAATCGCTTCGCCGATGCCTTAGCCACTTTGGCCTCGTTGGTAGAAATTCCGGAAGGAAAGTTGATAAAGCCTTTCAGAGTCGGGAGAAAGGAGAACCCAACGTATTGCTGTGAAATTGAAAAGGGCTCGGAAGAAATAGATGAGCCATGGTATACCCAGATCTACCAGTTCCTCAGAGAAGGGGAGGCTTCCCTCCTAAATGAGAAAGGGGAATACAAATATGGGATCAAAGCCAAGAGCACGGCGGCCCTCAAACGACTCGCTTCTCACTACGTCATTCTGGGAGATATTCTGTATAAGAAGCGCCATCAGGGGCTTCTCTTAAGATGCATAAGCACAGAAAGAGCAAAAGAGCTCATGAGGGAGGTCCACAATAGGGTATGCGGCCCGCACATGAATGCCAGGGCATTAATGCAAGTCATCCTGCGGATGGGATACTTTTGGATCTCGATGGAAACTGATTGTATACAATTCGTGAAAAAATGTGACAGGTGCCAGCGGTTCTCCAACCTTAATCACCTCCCACCCCACCATTTGTATTGCATGACAACCCCTTGGCCTTTCTCCACTTGGGGCATTGACATCATCGGAAAAATCGCTCCCCCAGGAAGCAACGGGCACGAATTCGTCTTGGTGGCCGTGGATTACTTCACGAAGTGGGTTGAAGCCAAGTCATACAAGGTCCTTACTTCCAAGAAGGTGGCACTATTCATCAAGGAAAACATCATGTGCCGGTATGGGGTCCCAAATGAAATCATCACAGATAATGGCTCACACTTCGAGGGAGAGTACGACCAATTGTTGCAAGAATTCTGGGTCACCCGCCACAAGTCTTCCCCATATAGGCCTCAAACCAATGGAGCGGTGGAAGCCGCCAACAAAACACTCGAAAGGATCATTAAGAAGATGGCAACACGAGGAAGGGATTGGCCTGATAAGCTACACCTAGCATTATGGGGATACCGAACCTCGGTCAGAACCGCCACAGGGGAAACCCATTTGCTCTGACTTATGGGATGGAAGCCATGCTCCCTGCTGAACTAGAAATTCCGTCATTAAGGGTTCTGTTGGAAAATCAAATCCACGAAGTGGACTGGCTTTGGAGCCGACATGATGAGTTAGCCCTCTTGGGTGAACGCCGCTTAAGAGCAATGGAACACATCCGTGCCTACCAAGGGAGGATGGCACGAGCCTTAAACAAAAGAGTGAAGCCTCGAGAGATTCGGGTCGGGGATTTGGTGCTCAAAGAAAAACCCCCAGGAAGGTCTAACCCTGACGGAAAATGGGAACCCGTATGGATTGGCCCCTTTGTCGTACAAGAGATATTCTCAGGAGGCGCAATGAGACTTGCAGAATTGGATGGGAATCCTTTCGTGCATCCTGTCAATGGTGATAAGCTTCGCCGATATTGTGTTTAAAAAAAAAATATATATATATATATATATATATATATAGGGTCATGCTCTTATGAGAACTCAATTACATGAGTACCATGAGAACCAATGATAACCATTGGATTAGACACAAATCAAGGGTTTAGATTACTTTTTAGTTTAAAACTTCGGTGGCATTCTTGTAATTAGGTTGACAAACAAAGGGAAGGGCAAAATACCATGTGTGTTCCAGAATTTGCCACGTCATCACCCAAAATTTCTCTAAATTTCAAAATTAAATATCTCATTAATTATAAATCGAAAAAATAATCCGAGAAAACTGATTTTTTTGTCTAGACGAGACGAATCAAACTACATCCCTAAAGATAGGGTTTTGAAAAAGTAATATTGTAACGACCCGAAAACCCATCTCTATTTTCTTAGTAATAAAGAATTGATTATTTATTTATTATCTATTTAATTATTTAAATTGTTTATTTATTTAAATAATTATGTGTGCATTTTGTGTTACATAATATTTTATGCCTAATATTTTAATCGATCATTTGTGGTAGTATAGAATTATTGGGTCTTAGTTGTTAGTGGGGAGAAATGAATTTAATTGCTAGGTAGTGGAGGAGGGGGCCTAGGTGTAACTTTTCTTTTAATTGATGATCATCCTCCCTCTCTCTTACACTCTCCTCACACACACACACACACACACACACACACTCAATCAACTCTCTCTCCACCATTGTTGAAGAGGTAAGAATTCTCCCTCCTTCTCTCTTTCTTTTGATCATCTTCCTCTCTTTATTTCTTATTTCTCATTTGATGAAAAATGTTTAGATCGTCGATAGGATCGTGTAGAGCTAAGAAATTTTGAATTCCGTCATCTTTGATAAATTCCGGGTAAGTTACTTTTCCCCCATTTATGCTAAAAATGTTCATCCTTAACTCATTTGATGCTCTAGTTGATATATATTGCCTCTTTGGTTGATTTGGAATTGATTTACATTTTATTCATATTTTGTGAGAAATTTATGTTTGAATCATCTTTTGATTTAGGTTGTCTAGATGATGTTATATGGGTCCTTTTAGGCTTATAAGTTATTTTAGCACCTTGGGATACTTGTTAGAGGTATTGATTTTGAGTTGTGTTGTTTTATGTTAGCTTTGGTGATTGCATGTTAGCTTTGGGCTACCCAAGTTGTAGTGGTTGTTGCTTTGTAAGAGAATTGGTGATTTTGAAAGTTTGGGTTAGGTTGTGTTTAGAAATTTGGGAAATCTCATGCTATATGTGGAATTGGATTTAATTGGTCATGTTTATGTTGGTTGTAATGATTCTGGAACCATTTGATGGTATTGTGTTGATATGAAAAAGGATGTGTTGTGGGATTTGATTATTGTGTTGTTGGGATCTTGCTACAGCTGGGTTTTGGGGTGAAGTTTGGTCTGTTTGTACCTTAGGCTTAAGATGTAGGTACCTTGAGCACAAACCCAGAAAATCTGCAAAAAAATGGCTGAATCGCGCAAGGGGGCGCGCGCACCTTTTGCGAGGGGGCGTGCGCACCCTTCTATCCCCTTTTGGCACTTTTCCTTCTGATCAAAGGGGGCGCGCGCACCCTCTTTGGAGGGGGCGCGCGCACCCTCTTCTTTGGCAATTTGTCCGTTTTACGTTCAATCTTCCGGAGGCCATAACTTCTTCGTCCGGACTCCGTTTTGGACGTGTAAACTATCGTTGGAAAGCTCTTTTCGAGTACTATGAAATGGTTCTATTGGACGCATGGTTCCAGATTAGAATGGTTGTATTTTCATTGAGGTTTAAGATCAAGGTGTAGTCTCGGTCTAGGTTCCGTAGTACTATTCTAGTTGACTTAGTTGGGCACCGTGGAACACTTTAGTAATTGAAATTGGTTCCTTTGTGAACAATGGTGTTATGTAATTTGATCAAGTATTGTTTGGGAATGTTTGGGCATCTTATGATGTGTTCGTGATTGTTCCAATCGAATTGATTTTCGAGTAAGACTTGGTCTAGGTTTTAGGCGATGTCCTATAGTACCTAGAGGGTTGTTATTGAACACCAAAGTGTAGGGTTTTGTCCGGTCATGATCATGTTCTAATAAGTGTAACCTTTTGAATTCGTTTGGGGTGTTTAGAATTGGTTCGTTATGAACGGAGGTAAAGCGTGAATTGGCAATTGGGTACCTACGGTTTGATTAACCTTAAGGTGTATTCATTCTGATTTCCTACTTTGGAATTCCAGGTGTGATGAGATGGTTGAGTTCATAGTCCTAGTATATCTTTGCGAGTAAATGTTTAGGGTCATTTTGGTAATAGTCATTGTGCTATTTGTGAGCGACCGTTTGGGTTGTGCTCTTTATGATTAACTTGTGGGTATCATATTTAGGATGTATTTGGTACGTGCCTTATCTTGGAATCATCATGTTTTAATGGTCAATGTTGTTGGGCTCTCTCTGTGAGCAATCTCGTTTATCGTGTTGGACTCTTTTATGAGAAACTTCTTGTGTTCGTTGTTGTTGAACTCTTCATGAGTAATCGTTTGCATCTTTATGGTGATTAATTGGTACGGTTCCCTACTTTGGAATCAGTGGTTGTTTATTGTGCTAGTATTTTATTACTTAGCCTTTATTTGGAAGTCCAGCTGGTATTTGTGGTTGTGTCGGGCGATGGGAAAGATTATAATGGCACGAGCCAAGTCCATTATAATGTTGACCATTGTTTTGCCCATATTTTCCTCTTCCAGATTGGCCTTGGAATGAGATGAGCTAGCTTCCATTGTGAAGTAGTCTAGCTAACTTTTTAGAGTATGACTTTGTGGCATATCTCCCGTCCTTTGTGACATGTTACTTGGTTATTGTTCTGGTACCGGGGATGTGATCTTCAGCTGTTTATGCTGCTACGAAGATTGATTGATTGATTGATTGGTCGGTTCTGACCGGGGTCTTCTCTTCAGCTATTATGCTACTATGAAGATGGTTTGATTGGTTGATTGGTTGAAGCTGCGCAGCGATTGTTCTATTGGTTTGGTGAAACCTTGGCTCAGTATCCTTTGTAACGTGTTTATTTCAGTCTTATGTGCTGCATGATGAGTTAGTCGTTATTTCCAACTGGTATGGGACAGTTGGCGATAGGGAGCTTTCTCATTTGTTGTTATGTGATTTACTTGTTCAGTTATATTGTTGATTTGCATGATATTATTCCATGTAGCTGCATTAGTAACTTACTGAGATTTTATCTCACCCCGTTTCTTTTATCTCTGTTTTTCCTTAACCCCCCCCCCCCAGGAAAGCAAGTGGTAGCGTTGTGAGGTCCGTTGTAGCGGGAATCTTCTGAGCAGGTTGATCGCATTTAGGATAGTTGCTCTTCGGAGCCTTTATGCATATTATTGTGGGTTCGTAGTCGTTCAGTGTTTTGTATATACGGTTGCACTTTGGGTATTTTTGTTAATAGTTGTTCTTGCTTCCGCGTTTGTTTCTAGTCTCCGAGTTATAATCTCGTTGAGGTGTTGTTTGATGGTATTGGTTTCATAGTTGAATTCACGCGCCCGGTTTGGTATTTTGTATTTTGGAGATGTATATTAAGTAGATTTTATGTTTATGGATTTTGGTATTTTCTGGGGCGTGACAAATATTGAACAACGTCAAATTTTTAAAATACGCTTAGATACAATAGGTGTTTGCCTATTGTATCTAACTGGATTGTTATGAACATTGTATTGGATACAAATGACTATTTAGCTATTGTATCTAACAGCAATGTGTCAACATTGATGTTGGATATAATAGGTGTTTACCTATTGTATCTAACTGAATTGTTATGAACATTGCTATTGGATACAAATAACTATTTAGCTATTGTATCTAACAGCAATGTGTCAATATTGCTGTTGGATACAATAGGCGTTTGCCTATTGTATCTAACTGAATTGTTATGAACAATGTATTGGATACGATAGCTATTTAGATATTGTATCTATATAGCAATGTGTCAACATTGATGTTGGATACAATAGGCGTGAATTCAACTATGAAACCAATACCATCAAACAACACCTCAACGAGATTATAACTCGGAGACTAGAAACAAACGCGGAAGCAAGAACAACTATTAACAAAGATGAGAATCAGGTCCCCCGAGCGACCGTTGTGAAGCGAAGATTAGGTCCCCCGAGCGACCGTCTTGAGATAAGAGTTAGGTCCCCCGAGCGACCGTTTTGAAATAAGTATTAGGTCCCCCGAGCAACCGTTGTGAGATAAAATTAGGTCCCCCGAGTGACCGCATTGAGATAAAAGTTAGGTCCCCCGAGTGACCGCCCTGAAAGGAAAACTAGGTCCCCCGAGCGACTGTTGTGAAATGAGAGTTAGGTCCCCCGAGCGACTGCTTTGAAATAAGTATTAGGTCCCCCGAGCGACCATTGTGAGATAAAATTAGGTCCCCCGAGTGACCACCTTGAGATAAAAGTTAGGTCCCCCGAGTGACCGCCTTGAGATAAAAGTTAGGTCCCCCGAGCGACCATTGTGAAATGAGAATTAGGTCCCCCGAGGGACCGTCTTGAGATGAGAGTTAGGTCCCCCGAGCGACCATTTTGAAATTAGAATTAGGTCCCCCCTAGTGGCCCCGTGGAAAGAAACTTAGAATGAAAAGGGCAGTCCTTGACGTAAGCCCATGATTAACCTTGCCTCTGACCAAATGAGTGTCACGCCCGAGTCTTTGCCTCTGACCGAACGAGTGTCACGCCCTAGTCTTTGCCTCTGACCAAATGAGTGTCACGCCCGAGTCCCCGCCTCTGACCAAGTGAGTGTCATGCCCGAGTTCCCGCCTCTGACCAAAGGAGAGTCACACCCGTTCTTTAGGAAAGGATGAAAAATATCCACCTAGGCCCCAAAGGTTTGAGATGCCAAGTTCTCCACCCGACCTTGAATGGTCACCCTTAGGCTTAAGACGCTAAGTTCTCCATTCGACCTCGATGGTCGCCTATAGGTTTGAGTAGCCTTAAAATCTCTCACCCTTTTCGAACTACGATAGGCTTGATTCCCTCGAATAGGGGTACGTAGGAATACTATACCACTAGGTCCAGCCATAGAACAAATCGGCCATGCCGTCCTCCCATCAGATTGGGATGCATTTATCGACAACCCCGCTTTCTTCAAAAGCGACGTTGCCGAGGGGCTCTGTAAGTACCCCAATCTGAAATCGACCTACTTTAAAGGAATTCTTGGTACCATTGAGGGATAAACCAATGGGCCAGGACCTCACAAAGATAAACCTGATATTCCAGGACTGAACTGGAATTAAAACTTGGAAAAATCCAGAAGCTCGCCAAGTTGAGTCGTACGGATGGTTGATAAATGACTATTTTATAGTCATTTAAGGTCTAAAAAGATAGTTTATTAGCTTTTATTCCACTTAAATTACCTATTTTCTACTCTTTATTTGATATAATGCACTTGGAGAATGTTTTTATGATACAAGCAGGTTTTCAATACATTCTTGAGGAAAAAGGAAGCTAAGGCATCATCTTTGTGAAGGAGGAACGCTTGGCAAAGGAGGAAATAAGCTAGTCCATGAAAAGTCAAAGTTCCAGTCAAAGCAGGTTCTGCTCGGCCGAGCAGTACCCTTGACTCGGCCGAGCGAAACTAGTCCAAAAAAAACAGCCTATTCGAAAAAAGGATTGCTCAGCCGAGCACTTTTCCTTGACTCGGCCGAGCACCCCCTGAAACAGCAAAAAGGTGCCTTTTCAAATGGAGACTTCTCAAGGCATCCATCCGGGAAAAATTGCATCCTCTCCTCCAAGGCTTATATATAGAAGTAGAAATCAGTGTTTTAAATATCTAGAAACATTGTAAACTTACTATAGTGAAATTTGTACTCTCAAACATCAAATAATTCTCAGAATTTGTGAAAGATATTCATCATTTCTTGAACAAACTTCTGAGTTTCTCAAGCAATAATATCAAGAGGTTATTTTCAAGTCTTTGTCTCCATTTCAAGTTCAGAATAAGTATCTCTACTCTTTTATCTCATCTTCATCTTATTCTTCTCTTTTTCACAAATGGCTTGTGAGTAATCCCCCTATTTCTTGGGGTTGGAGACTCAAACAAACACTTGTATTTACTAATATTCATGCTCTAAATTTACTTTCTTCATCTTAAACAATTCTACTATATCAAACTTTAACGCCTACGACCATGATGACGTCCATGGCTTGTATGAATCTTAGTTAATCAAGGGAAGTACTGATCGGAGAACCTTGATTAACGGATCCATATAGTCAGAACTAAGTTCATTACTCACGAGAGTAGTGTAATGGCTTAGGGATGCTCCTTGAGTGGAAAGTATGCTGATTTTCATAAAGAAAACTTAATGGATTCTTACTAATTATGGGCCATCGAGAGATAGGGCATAATTAGTATGAGAATACAAACGCTACTTGCTTGATCGTGAGAAGTAGTGTAGGCCTAGCATACCATCCTTGTTTTAAAAATGAAACTCTAAATCTAAAAAGAGCATGATTAATTGATGAATACAATGTTGTTTGTGTCCCAATCCCGAGGATTCCTTAACAATAAGAGTTTTCAATCTAAGCTTTAGTTTTTATTATTATTTTCTAATCGTGACAAACATTTTTGTACCCCCCAATCATTCTCTTTTCTTTATTCTCTTATAAAAAGCAAAAATACTTTTCTAAGTAAAGTTGTCCTCGTGGGAACGACTCGCTCTTGCACTATCTATACTACAAAAACCCGTGCACTTGCGGAATAAACGTAAAAATGGTTTGGGCGCATGAGGGGTTGAGCCGTACAGCTACTTTGGGCACCCTCATCCTCTATAAATTGAACCCCATGCTGATCATTTCAGGGGGGGAGAAACAACATAAGAGAGATTACTCTGTCAAAATCACTACAGAAGTGTAAGAGGAGTGAAACAAAGAGTGAAATAGAGAAAGGAAGATTGGCTAAAACAAACCTTTTTAAATTTTTGTGGCCGTGGTGGGCCGCCTCAAGCCACCAAACCTTTTTAAATTTTTGTGGCCGTGGTGGGCCGCCTCAAGCCACCACACCTTTTTAAAATTTTGTGGCCGTGGTGGGCCGCCTCAAGCCACCACACTTTTCTAAATTTTTGTGGCCGTGGTGGGCCGCCTCAAGCCACCACACCTTTTAAATTTTTGTGGCCGTGGTGGGCCGCCTCAAGCCACCACACCTTTTTAAATTTTTGTGGCCGTGGTGGGCCTCCTCAAGCCACCACACCTTTTTTAAATTTTGTGGCCGTGGTGGGCCGCCTCAAGCCACCACACTTTTCTAAATTTTTGTGGCCGTGGTGGGCCGCCTCAAGCCACCATACCCTTTCCATCCGCGAAATCCGCTCACACAGGGAGCGCCCTCCTATCCTTTGCAATTTCAAATTACTGCTTTCATCGAGTCTTTGCTTTCTTTTTCGTTGTCGATGTCCTCGGCGGGTGTTTTTACTTTCGTCGACGCGTTTTGCTTTGCAATCCACGTCGCCGAGGGGCTCTGTAGACACCCCGCCTTGGACCTCTCACCCCGATTGCATACAAAGTATTTTTATTTAACTTATTTTTGTTGATTTCTGTTACTTCGGTTAAGTTCCTAACTGATTCCGTTAGTTTTGGACTAAACTGCATAACAGAGTTAACTTTAGAGCCATTTCTGTCATTCTGTCGCTTTTGGACTCGCGCGCCTCCGGCACTTCTTGTGGGCCGCGCGCGCCTCCCGTTTCAAAGGCGGGACTCGCGCGCTTCCTATTATGGCAGTTACGGATTGCAGCAGTTTCCCTCCTTTTTCTTGATCACAAACAACCCTTTTTACATCCACATTCATCCCCCCTTTTCTCATTAACTCTCAATCCCAAATTCTAAGCCTTTTCCCAAAAACTAATATTTCTTTCATTTATTATTTGATTTCTTTTATTTCTTTTATTTTTCTTTTATTCATTTATCTTATTTGTGATTGGTCAATTCCATCTCACATGGATTGACCAATTTCCCTCCAAACTTTCCCTCCTATTTTTACCTATAAAAGCCATCTTCTTCTACCTTAGAAAAGGACCTTGGACCTTAATCTCACATTTTCACTACACCTACACTATACACAATTCTCTACACAAACTCTCCAACAAGAGTTTTTATACAACAAATTGTTCTACAAACAATTTCATTACAACAACAACACTTTCAAGTCAAGGTTCCAAGTCCTCTTTCTCAAGGTACAACTCCATTTTCTGCCTTTGTTTTCTTCTTCTTGATGTATGCAATCCCCATTAATGGGACATGACCAACATGACTACTTCACATGTTGAAGTTAGTTAAGGTTATCTCCCTACATTTTAATCTTAATTTTAATTCACCATGTTAATTTCTTTTCATCTCTTAATGTAATTCTTTAACATTACTTGTTATATGTAATCTTTATCATTAAATAAATAAAACAATTCTATTTTATCTCCCCTTTATTTCCCCTTTTCTTCTCATCACAATTGTTAAGACATTTCTATTTAATTAATTGAAGGACATGTAAATATTAGAACACCAATAGTAGCAAGACCCGCGTAAGCGGGGCGGAGTGGGTGTTTAAGCACTTCCCACTCCGTCACCTAACCCCCGAACCCTTCTCTCCCGAATCTCTGGTTTTGTACATAAATTAGGCTATTTCTAGGTTTTTCTTATGTTCCTTTAAAAACATAGGTGGCGACTCTAAACAATCTAAAACAAGTTAGACATCCTAGGATAATTCACCGCTCTAGCCAAGCCGTGGTTCCCCGGGGTATCTACAGTGGCGACTCCGCTGGGGATGTATTAGAGGGTTAAACTTGCGTTTTTAACTTTTGGTGTTCTTATTACTGTTTTCTGGGCATTCTGGTAAAAAGGGTGGGAAGCGTGCGCCTCTGGCCTTCTTGGCCTAAAGCGCGCGCGTCCGACCCCAATTACCAGAATCGCCCGTCTTCCTTCTTGTCCTTCCATTCCATGTTTCTGTGCTAACAAATTCTGCAGGGGAAAGCATTTTTATTTAGGGTCAAGGCAATCCCTTGAACCCACTGATTCGCAGGTACTGCCTAGAATCGGGCGCCTCTGCCCCTCTTTGTCTAACGCGCGCGCCTCCCGAGTAGGCATCTTAATGCGCGCGCTTCTGGTCATTTTCCAGAAATAGAACAGTGCACAGAACAGAGTGGTTTTGACAGTGTGTGGGCACCGGGCCTGCACAGAACTTGTTTTACTTTCTGTTTATTTTTATCGGTCACACGGTGATTCGAAAGTTGTAATTATGTGCTTATTTGTTTTTTTTTTTATTTCTTTTGAAAAAAAAAATGTTTTGTCACATGTTAGACCTCACACTACATGCACATATTCTTATCAATTGCTCACTATCGAGTCGCACAAGTCCAACCCCAAACCCGTCGAGACCCGTCCTAGAAAGTTTCAAGCTCCACTCGACCTTGGCTCTTTCGAAGCGGTAAACGTCAGCCCATGGCGTAGTTCATGACTACATGCCGGGGGTGACCTTTGAGCCTCATATTCAAAGCCGAGCACAAGCCACACAATTCTAGTCTAGGGTCTAACACTCCGTGACTCACGTCGGTTTTTCATGTATCGAGATTTCCCTAAACTAATGTCTTCAAATCATACATGCCAACTTGTTGCAATGGACGAAATAAAACTCCGTCCCCAAAAGTGGTTATTTTGGACGAAAATAAAAATCCGTCCCCGCATGTATGATTTACTACATTAATTTAGTTTAATCCCGACACATGTAGGTCTCACAAGCGTGGTGGAATCCGATGAGTATATGGGACCACGAGAAGGTCTATATACTAGTGTGACGATTCCTCTATTTTTTCTAGAAACCCTAAAAAGGACTCCGTCCTTCCGACTTTTGTAAATAAAAAAAAACAAAAAAAAAGAGTCATTTTCTTTATATGGTTGAGTCTTTTTCGTGTTTGTGGGTGTAGATACCCCGGGTAGAAAAACCACGGCTTTAGGCTCGAGCGCGTGGGTCGTCCTAGGATGTCTAACTTGTTTTTAGAGTCGTCACCTATGTTTTGAGGAACATAAGAAAAACCTATTGATTGTAGCCTAAGTTTGATTACGAAAACAGAGATTCTTTGTTTTGAGGTCCGGGGGTTAGATTACGAGATGGGAAGTACCGAAACACCCATCTCGCCCAACTTAAGTTGGTCTTGCTTGATCAAAATCTACATGAATGAAAATGTTCTTCTTCTTCTTCTTTAAGTCATAAAAAAGGGGGTTTAAAATAGGATTTGGAATGTAGGAGATGACTCCTTAACCAACCTCAATGAGATAAGGTGATCATTAGAGTCATGTCCCAAAATGATTTGGGTGATTGCACATTTGATTAAAGTAAAAGAGAGAGATGAGATGAAGTAGAAAAGAAAGGAAAAGATGGACTTTTACCTACAATTTGAAGAACTTCAAATGTTGCTTGATGAGATCCTTGGAGAACCTTTAGAAGGTGATTTTTTGTCTAGTTTTCGATGATTTTTCGATCCTTGAAAATGGAGGTAAAGGGAGGTTTTTATAGGTGAAAGAGGGGTGTTTTTGGTGCCAAAACTCAGTCACCAAGAAATCCTTCCCGGGCAAAATCCTGTAAATTGAGCAAGGGAGAGAATCCTGGCCAGAAATCTATAACTGACGCCCAGAGGCGCGCGCTTCCTGCTTTGAGGGCGGGAGGCGCGCGCGCCTGGATCCTCCTGTCGGAGGCGCGCGACTCAGAAAAGGCACTTTTGACAGAATGGGCTGGAAAGTCAGCCCTGTCATTCAGTTTAGTCCCTGGACTTAACGAATTCAGTCAGGAACTTAACGGAAGTGACAGAAACTAACGAGAAACACTTAGAATGGGGAGAAACACAAAATCAAATGTGCAATCGGGGTGAGCGGTCCAAGGCGGGGTGTCTACAGAGCCCCTCGGCGACGTGGACTGCAAAGCAAAACGGGTCGACGAAAGTTAAAAACACCCGCCGAGGACATCACCAAGAAAAGGCAAAGACTCGATGAAAGCAGGAATTTGAAATTGCGAGAGATAGTGGTGCGCTCCCTGTGTGAGCGGCTTTTGCTGGAGTGTTGTATTGGAGCTCATGGGAGCTTGTCTCGATATGGACCGAGTTGCCGACTTGGAGCTCATGGGAGCTTGTCTCGATATGGGCCGAGTTGCCGACTTGGAGCTCATGGGAGCTTGTCTCGATATGGGCCGAGTTGCCGACTTGGAGCTCATGGGAGCTTGTCTCGATATGGACCGAGTTGCCGACTTGGAGCTCATGGGAGCTTGTCTCGACATGGACCGAGTTGCCGACTTCGAGCTCATGGGAGCTTGTCTCGATATGGATATGGACCGAGTTGCCGACTTGGAGCTCATGGGAGCTTGTCTCGATATGGACCGAGTTGCCGACTTGGACCGAGTTGCCGACTTGGAGCTCATGGGAGCTTGTCTCGATATGGACCGAGTTGCCGACCTGGAGCTCATGGGAGCTTGCCTCGATATGGGCCGAGTTGCCGACCTGGAGCTCATGGGAGCTTGCCTCGATATGGGCCGAGTTGCCGACCTGGAGCTCATGGGAGCTTGCCTCGATATGGGCCGAGTTGCCGACCTGGAGCTCATGGGAGCTTGTCTCGATATGGGCCGAGTTGCCGACCTGGAGCTCATGGGAGCTTGTCTCGATATGGACCGAGTTGCCAACTTGGAGCCGCGTCTGCTTATGTTGTTGACTTTGTGGGGTGTGGGCACGGTTGAATGTTTTGAATGAGGACGTTAGTGAAACCTTGTTGACGAATCCGTTAGTGAATCCGTTTGATGAAATATTGCTTTGAAGTCTCGTACCATTTGGAGTCACACTTGACTTTTTGAATTGTGGGGTACGGGCACAGTTGACCGCGACCAGAAAAATGTTCCTGCTGGGGATGAAATGTTGAGATTGACTCTTGAGGGGGGTGTGGCACCCGTGACAGAACTTAGGGAGTTCGGAATTTTGAAGAGGACAGCCTACTTTTGAGTGGGAGTTTCTATCCTACTTTCGATTTTTGACATGCCTTAAGGGCGGATCAGAAGAATGTGTGCCCAACTGGGTGTCCGAGGACAGGGGCTGTGACTTAATTTAGGCTGGAGATCTCTGACAAGGCCCTTTTCTTGAAGCGATTTAGACCTGTGAGGCGCGCGCCTTCCTATGTAGGATTGTGACGCGCGCGCACTTCAGACTGCTGGCGGGTGGCCGGCGCGTCTGGGAGGCGGAATTCCGGGCTTGACATTTGCTGACCAAAAGAGCCCCCAACAGCTGTAATATCATCTTCTGTTCGACCACTTGACTCTCACAGCTCCTTTCTGCCATTTTTGAACATCATATTATTGCTTAACTTTGCTTGTGATCAACATTTTCCATGGCTTCCAATTCTTTTGCCCTTGATGCCAAGGTCGTTAGTGCGTATGAAAAGGACTTGGGCACTTTTGTGTATTCTTTCAAGACCCATCCCAAGAAGGCCTTCATTAAAGATTTCGGGTTCCGAATTCTTTTCACCTTGCGGACGTTGAAGCCGGATTGGGATTTGTTGAGAGCTGCCGCGGCTTTCTGGGATTGCGACAGCCATACCTTCAACCTTTCAGCTAATGAAATGGTGCCGACTGTTGACGATTTCGGGTCCATCCTTGGCATGCCTTTGGCCGGTCGGATTGCCGTCCCTAAATATCACCGCGGTGCCATCGACTCTTGGGTTGGGTTACTGAATCTCCCTGTTGAGGACGTGAGGAAGATGTTGCATGGTACCGTGATTGACATAACTGAGTTGCCAATGTTCTTCAGTTTACACTCGGAGGACCCGATGGTTCACTCTTTCAAAAGAAATGCCATGGCCGTTTGTCTCTTCAGCGAAGTACTGTTTGTTACACCTTTCGGGACTGCGGACGTGCAGTTGGCTGAGATTATTTTGCAAGCTAAGGAGCAGTAATTTAGTGTAATCCCTCTTATTGTAGGGGAGACGTTGCACGGCCTTGATGAGTTACATAGGACGGGCAAGATGTGTCGGGGAAGCCCTTTGCTCTTGACCATATGTCTCCGAGAACACTTCAGAATTTATTCTCCGGATGGTGATTTGTCTCCTTTTGCTGTTCATAGGAGGAAGTTGTTGATCCGGGATTTATCTGAAGATGATTGGAAGAAATTCTTTGCCTCTCGGGTGACCGCCGATATTGAGTGGTGTCCTCCTTCTTGGGGTCTTCGTCCTTTTGTGGAATGGACTCTTGGTTTTCAGCACGTGGTTGTACCCGGTTTGAGAGATTCTTCATTTTACCAGCCATAGCGGGTTCTGCGGCAGTTCGGTCGCCAACAGACAATTCCTTTTCCGAGGGATGGAATGCTTCGTCCAGTTGCTTACATGGGTCCTGACTTCTCGAGTGAGCTTCAGTCGGCTTGGGGAGATGACCGCAATCGTTGGGCTTTCGCTCCTCTGCATCGGGGGAGTGTCTTCCTTCCCGAGAGCTACTTGGACTATTTATTTGGCACCCTTTACCGTGGCATCACTTGGGTTGATGTGCTTCGTGCCGAGTTGTTGGGACAGGGTTTTGAGCCTAGCAGCACTTTGAGATATAGGGAGGCTGTTGCTGATTCGAGTAACATTCTCGCTGACCCTTTCGGTACTCCTTTGGATGACTTTTATTCTAGGAGACGTGTTGCAGCACAGAAGGTTTCGGTGCGTATTAGTGCTCCTTTACCCAAGAAGAAAAGGATTGAGAGACGATCGGGTGGTCCTTCGAAAGCTAAGAGAAAATTGGATTTTTCTTAGTACCCTAAGAGATTGCAATTAGACCACTTTGTTTTAGGATTTAATATTTTGATGTATTTTGTTGCTCAATAAATCCGTTGTAATGGTTTGAATAATTCATTGAATGAATAAAAATTGCATTTTGTTATTTGAAGTGAATTGGGTATTTTTGATATGTTTTAGACCGCACCCGAAGGTTGCCTACGTTTCTCCAGTTGGGAGGCTCAGGTCTTCGTAGTTCAAACAAACAAAGACCATTTTTTTTTTTTTTTTTTGTGCACCCTGTTTTTTGCCTAGACCGCCCTTGCGGGTTTTCAATCTAGCGGGCTTCTTTTTTGCACGTGCTCTAATTTTTGCCTAGGCCGCCCTTGCGGGTTTTCAACCTAGCGAGCGATTTTTTTTTTTTTTTTTTTTTTTTTTTTTAATGGTCTTTGTTTATTAAGCGTAGAACCTCTTGAGCTTGTCGAGGTTGACCTCCTTTGGCAGCTGGTCACCATCTAAATCCACGAGCCGGACTGCACCACCGCTTAGTATCTTTTTGACCACGTACGGACCAATCCATCGGGGTCCCCATTTCCCCAGGGGATTCATGGCGTTAGGAGGATGTTGTCTTAAGACCAAATCTCCCACATTGATGTTTCGAGGCTTCACTTTTTTGTTGAAAGCTCTCGCCATCCTTTGCTGATTCGCCCTTATGCGTTCGAGTGCTCTTAACCTTTTCTCGTCGAGCAAGGCTAGTTGTTCATATCGACTTTGCATCCAGTCGACCTCGTTGACTTGATTCTCGAGGAGGACCCGTAGAGATGGGACTTCAAGTTCGATAGGGAGTACGGCTTCAGAACCATAGACCAATGCATAAGGAGTTTCTCCTGTTGCGGACCGTATGGATGTGCGGTAGCCCCACAATGCTAATGGTAGCTTCTTGGGCCAATCCCTTCCTGTTGAGGCCATTTTCTTGACGATGGTCTCGATGGTCTTATTTGCTGCTTCGACTGCGCCATTTGCTTGGGGCCGGTAAGGAGATGACTTGTGCTTGGTGATCTTGTATTCCACCAAAAGTGCATCCATTTCCTTCTCAAAGTGAGAGCCGTTGTCGGAAATGATTTCATGAGGCACGCCGTATCGGCACATGATATTGATCTTTACAAATTCGGCCACTTTCTTGGCGCTGAGGGTTCAATAGGCTTGTGCTTCGACCCACTTTGTGAAGTAGTTGACTGCCACTAGGACGAATGACTGCCCATTGCTCCCGGCGGGATGAACTTTACCGATGATGTCTATCCCCCAACAAGAGAAAGGCCAAGGTGTGACCATGTTGTAAAGTTGTGAGGGTGGAGCATGTTGCAGATTAGCGTGGAATTGGCACTTGGCACACCTTTTGACTTTCTCGATACAGTCTCATTCCATAGTGCTCCAATAGTAACCAATGCGAAGTATCTTCTTGACTAGCATAAACCCATTCATGTGGGGTCCACATTCTCCTTCGTGCACTTCACACATTATCTCTTGAACTTCGGTCTCATCGGCGCATAAGAGATTGATCCCGTCGTGGTGCCTTTTATAGACTCGGTCCCCAATCAGTACGTACCGAGAGGCTAACCTTTGCAGAGCTGCTTGAGACTTCTTATTGATGTTCTCGGGATAAGTGCCGTCTTTGAGAAAGTTCATGATATCCGAATACCACGGAGAGTTTGTTTGAACCTCGTTGATCTCGATACTCATGCAATATGCCGGACTGTTCCTTCGAGCAATTTTGAAAGGCTTCACCATTTTCCCTTTGGGCATTTCAACTAATGAAGCTATAGTGGCCAGTGTATCGGCGAAGCGATTCTTATCCCTTGGCAGGTAGTTGAAAGTGATCTCTTGGAATTGTTCAACCAGTTCTTCAAGGTGCTGACCATACTGTTGGAGAGTCGGGTCTTGGGTTCGCCATTTTTCCCGATTGCTGATTGATAAGGAGCAAAGAGTCGCCGAACACTTCTAGTTCCGTGACGTTCCTTTCGAGAGCTGCTTCGAGCCCTGCTATGCATGCTTCGTACTCGGCAATGTTGTTGGTAGCTTCGAATTCCAGGCGTATGGCAATGGGAGTGTAGATGTCTTTTGGATCAACAAGCAATACCCCTATACCAAAACCGTGTTTATTGGCGGAGCCATCGAAAAAAAGTTGCCACTTGTCTTCCTCGGTTGCAGTACAAATTAAATTCTCGTTGGGGAACTATACATCTTCCCCCTTCACTTCGTCACACGGAATTCGGCAAGCTGGTCACTGAACACTTTCCTCCTGACGGACTTTAGTGTGACGTAAGTGATATCATAGCCGGCGAGCATGAAGTACCATTTGGCTATTCTTGTTGACATAAAAGGCTTCTCGAAGATGTAGCGGAGCGGGTCTACCTTTGCTACTAGATTGATCGGAAAAGCTTCCATATAGTGTTTGAGCTTTTGAGTGACCCAAACCAATACTGCACATGACTTCTCTAAGACAGAGTAGTTCTTTTCGCCTCCTTGGAATCGGCGACTGACAAAATAAATGGCGTTCTCCTTTGTGGACTCTCGTTGCTCTTGTGCTAACATAGCCCCTAGGGCTTCATCATTGACAGTGAGATAGAGTAACAGAGGTTTCTCCTTGTGTGGCGGAACTAGAACAGGAGGGCACGTCAAGTAATGCTTCACTTGATCGAAGGCTTCTTGGCACGCGGCGGTCCATTCTAGAGCCACATTCTTCTTGAGTAGCTTGAAGATTGGCTCGCACATGGAAGTGAGTTGGTGCACAAACCGACTGATGTATTATAGTCTGCCCATGAAACCTTTAATCTATTTCTGCGTCTTTGGAGGAGGCATGTCAATGATTTCCTTGATTTTGGAGGGGTCTACTTCGATTCCCCTTTCAGTGACCATATAACCAAGAACTTTGCCTCGGATAACCCCGAATGTGCACTTTGCGGGGTTGAGCCTCATCTTGTGTTGACGAAGCCTTTCGAAGAACTTGCGGAGATCGATTAAATGTTGACCATCGGTCCCTTTGGAGTGAATGATCATGTCGTCCACATAGACCTCGATTTCTTTGTGAATCATATCGTGGAACAAGTCTGTCACGGCTCTTTGGTAGGAAGCCCCAGCATTTCTTAACCCAAATGGCATGACTGTGTAGCAAAAGGTACCCCACGGTGTTGTGAAGGCTGTCTTATGTTGATCTTCCTCGGCCATGAGAATCTGATTGTACCCAGCGAACCCATCCACGAATGAGCGAACCTCGTAGGCAGCAGTGGAGTCGACTAGCATGTCGATATTAGGGAGTGGAAAATCATCCTTTGGGGAAGCTTTGTTTAAATCCCAGAAGTCTACACAAACTCGAACCTTGCCGTTCGCCTTCCTGACTATCACAATGTTGGCTAACCATGTCGGATACTTGATAACCTTGATGAAACCCACACTGAGGAGCTTCTCAGTCTCTTCTTTGACCTGCAGAGACCATTCTGGCTTGATCTTTCTGAGCTTCTGCTTTACTGGCCTGGCATCTTCTCTGATCGGAATCCTGTGCTCCGCTACCTTTCTGTCTAAACCCGGCATGTCTTTGTATGACCATGCGAACACATCCACGAACTCCCGTAGTAATGCAGTCAATCTGTCTCTGTCGTCTCCCTTGAAGAAGCTTCCAATCTTGGTTTCTTTGGCTCTTCTTCGGTACCCAGATTAACAACATGCAATTCTTCGTCAGCCTTTGGACCATTCTCGCCACGACTACGGACTTGTTGAGCAAGTTCATTTAAGTATGTTGTGTTTTCGTGGTCTATTTCATCATAATTTGAATCGTTATTAACTTGTTCGTTAAGTTCATTATTAGTTAATTCATCATTTATGATGTTTGCAATCTCAGGGTACTCAGAAATATCAAATTTTTCATTAGCAAAGAAAGGAAACACACGCTCGGCTATGGCCTCCAAATCCTCTTGGGTGAGGGTATTAGAGACACTCTCGGACTCGAAAGTAAGTGTGAGCTGCTCTTCCTTTGTTGCTGTGCGGGGTATGCAACCCATTTCTTGGACTAAGAATTCCTCGGATACCACGGGCCCTTTTGTTGAATACCAATTGTTGATCGGCTCGGAACTTGACGGGATCTTACTGATAGTCTCGTTCATGATGACGGTGTCATGGATGGCATTGACTTGGCATTCATTCATCATGGCAAGCTCTTCGAACATGGAGGCTAAATCTGTCAGTTCTTCCCCCACGGTGATTTCTATCTCGGATTCTATAGTCATCTTCCTTCCCCACCATTCACGGGGTGACATGGGAGTTGGTTCTCTTTCGGATATCTGGATCTCACAATCGGAGAAGATTTCGAGGCCGAGCTTTTTGACACCTTTATTGTTAACCTACGGCTCGGGAAAGATCATGTATGGAACGTCTTCCCCTTGGCGGACAAAATAACCATTCAACGTCTTGCGGTAAGGCCTTAGATTAGGGACTTCATACCGACGGCCTTCTTTACGAGCTCGGGCCTTTTCGTTCTTGATCGCTTGCTCTTGTTTTAAGTCTTTTTGGAAGGCTCATACCCCAAACCGAAGGTGTTCTTGACAAATGGGACTTGCACGGGATGTAGGATTCCTTGTTGATATTTCCCTAAGCCTAAACCAGGGAAGTGGTCCATATTCCTCATCATGCGGAGGACTTTGTGATTGCTGGGGGTCCATGATCCGTTTCCCCCTTCTTTGTCAATGGCGTTGATTGAGACGCCGGAGAGAGTGGAGTCTGGTAGACCATGCTGAACTTGGTGGACGGGCTCACCTTTTCTGTGGATAGTGATGTTTTCAGCCATTACGGTCACTATTTCATCACCATTTCGGATCTTGACACATTGGTGGAGAGTTGACGGTACGGCATTAGCACTGTGAATCCATGGTCGACCCAACAGTAAGTTGAACGAGGCCGGGATATCAAGCACTTGGAATGGAACGGACATGACCATGCTCCCAAACTCAATGTCTATTTCGATCATACCCATGACTGTACGGGCGGTGCTGTCATAACCTCGGATTACTTGAGTAGAAGGCTTCAAATCAGAATCCTTAAGCCCCAGTATGCCCATGATTCTACCGGGCATGAGATTGAACGCGGAACCACCGTCCACTAAGACTTTTGAGACGGGCTTCCCCCTTGCTCGTACCTTGAGGTAAATAGCTTCGTTGTGGTCGGAACCAAACGGTGGAAGGTCCATATCGGCAAAGGTGATGACGTTGCCAAAATGAATGTGACCAATCATTGCCGTGAGGTCCTCGGGAGTAGTATCGGGAGAAACTGATGTATCATCGAGATTGCGGATGACAAGATCTCGGTGTTTCTTCGAGGATGCAATGAGGTCCCAAATAGAGATGTTGGCTTGAGTTTTCTTGAGTTGGACAAGTAGAGGATCTTCGGGAGCGTTGTGAGCTTGCGGCCTTTGAGAAGAGGAGCTCGGTGCGGAAGTGGAAGGGTTGCTTGCTATGACTCGACCGGATCGAGTTAGCATGTTGACGTTCCCATCTTGCTTCTTTTTCCTATTCTCTAGTACTTCCCTTATTACTTCATCGTAAGTCACTACATAACAAGAATTGTCAAGTTTATTCATAACATTGGGGCCCCCATTCACAATTGGGATTGAATGGGTGGTCCCCTCGAGTTCTCCTATCTCTATTACATTGACATGCTCGTCATTAGTCACTACAAATTCTTTCTTATCTATGAGATCTTGAATGACATTGAGGAGAACGAAGCATTCCTCAGTGGTGTGGCCACTATATTGGTGGTAGCCACAATATTTGTGGTGAGCATGATTGGAGTTGATCGTCTTGGGTTGGTACCCTTGCACAGGTGTGACTTGACCCTTTCCCTTGAGGACCTCGAACACTTCGGTTTGAGTCATGCCTTGGAGAGGCGTGTAGATACGGTCACTTCGGGACTTCTTCCCTTGAGGTGGAGGAACCTTTTTGTAATTCCCCTTGTCAATAGTGACGGCGTTGACCGAGGCCTCTTTTGTGGAGTTGGAAGCGGCCTTGTAGCGGTAAGTAGGAGTGGACTTCTTAATCTCCTTGAGCAAGTCATCCATGCGTACCCCTGCCTCATACATTTGGGAGAAGTCGGAGTAGCAAGCCCCACTTAGGTGAGTGCGGAGATCAATCTTGAGACACTTGAGAAATATGTCCATTTGCTCTTTTGTGTTCGGCCTCTCAACAATTTCAGAGAGTTTGTCATTCCATCTCCTTGTGAAGTCGATGAAGGACTCATTGTCTCGTTGAGTAGTGTTCTCTAGCTCTTTCCTTGTGGGCCGGTGAGTGGTGTTGCCTTGGTATTGGTTCTTGAAGGCAAGCATGGCGGAGTCCCAATCAAGACGGACAGTGAGCGGGAGAGTAGCATACCAATCTTTTGCCGCCCCCTCGAGAGTGAGAGGAAAGCATTGAGCCATCACCTTGGGGAGACCTTCTTTGGAACCATTTCCCAAATATAAGTCTCAATGTGAGCCATAGGACAAGAGTTGCCCTTAAATTTGCTTATGTCGGGCATCTTGAACTTATCGGGAAGAGCGGCCATAGTACTCATGAGGATGGATGATTGATAAAGGCTTGTGTCGGAGCCTTTCCCCATGTTGAGCCCATTGAATTTTTGGTCGATGTAGGCCATGATAGAATCCACCATTTTGGGCTCATTGTTCTCGGAACTTGGTTCCCCATTTTCTTGGTGCGGGTGTTGACATACGGACTTTTGAACAAACCCTCGGTCCACTCGGATTCATCATCATTGTTCTTGTTCTTTCCCTTGGCAAGGTTGGTGAGCTTTTCTTTCATTAGCTCCATCTCGGCCTCGTGGGCCTCCCTTTGGCTGTCGAGGTGGGATTGCCAAATGTCGTCTTTGCTTTGTGCCTCTTTGTTAAGGGTGGAGACTTTCTCTTGGAGGAGTTGGACCATGGTTGAGAGCTGTTCGAGAGACATGGTGTTGCTGCTGCCGGTCATGGTTGATGTTGGAGCTGTTGGAGTGATCTCTTCACGGACTAACCGATTTGCTGAATCCTGGTAGACTTTGTAAGTACCAATTGAACCTATATTCCAGAAGAGGCCCTTGTCAGTCTTGAGTAACACTTGCGGTCCATGAAGAGGCTTAGAACACACAGTTGGGCACACGACTCGAACCACAAAAGAAAAGACTTTTTTTTTTTTTTTTTTTTTTTTTTTTTATAAGTCGGAGGGAATGAATCCCTTTTTGGGGTTTCTAAGAAAATAATGGAATCGTCACACTAGTATATAGACCATCTCGCGGTCCCATATACTCATCGGATTCCATCGCGCTTGTGAATCCTACATGTATCGGGATTAAACTAAATTAATGTAGTAAAGCATACATGCGGGGACGGATTTTTATTTTCGTCCAAAATAACCACTTTTTGGGGACGGATTTTTATTGCGTCCTTTTCAACAAGTTGGCATGTATGATTTGAAGACATTAGTTTAGGGAAATCTCGGTACATGGAAACCGACTTGAGTCACGGAGTGTTAGACCCTAACTAGAATTGTGTGGTTTGTGCTCGGCTTGAATATGAGGCTCAAAGGTCACCCCCGGCATGTAGTCTTGAACTACGCCACGGGCTGAGGTTTACCGCTTCGAAAGAGCCAAGGTCTGGTGGAGCTTGAAACTTTCTAGGACGGGCCTCGACGGGTTTGGGGTTGGACTTGTGCGACTCGATAGTGAGCAGTTCATATGAATATGTGCATGTAGTGTGAGGTCTAACAAGTGACAAAAAAAAAATTATATTTTTTTTTTTTGAAAAGAAAGAAAAACACACAAAACACATAAGCACATAAAATTACAACTCCCGAATCACCCGTGTAACCGGTAAATAAAACACAAAATTAAAACAGTCCGAGGGTTCAATTCTATTCTGATGCAGGCAACTGTGCCCACACCCCACTATTCTGCTCAGTCACTGAAACCTGTTTCTGTTCTGGGAATCAACCCAGAAGCGTGCGCCTCTGAGTGCTGATATGGGACGCGCGCGCATGTCGAAATGCTTATGGGAGGCGCGCGCTTCTGGGGCACACCTGTCAGAATGTTAAACTTTGGACTCAGGGGATTGCCCTGGTCCTATGTTCATATTGTAACCCCTGCAGAAGTGATTAGTGCAGAATAACAGAAGAAGAACATGAAGAACATGAAGAAGTGGGCGATTCTGGTTCTTGATGCGGGATGAGCGCGCCTTAGGCTTAAAAGGCCAGACGCGCGCGCCTCCCCCATCAGGAAACAGAATGCCCAGAAAAGATGTAGATTTCGATCAGAATGCAAGTTTAACCCTTAAATAGTCCCCAGCGGAGTCGCCACTGTAGATACCCCGGGTGGAAAAACCACGGCTTTAGGCTCGAGCGCGTGGGTCGTCCTAGGATGTCTAACTTGTTTTTAGAGTCGCCACCTATGTTTTGAGGAACATAAGAAAAACCTATTGATTGTAGCCTAAGTTTGATTACGAAAACAGAGATTCTTTGTTTTGAGGTCCGGGGGTTAGATTACGAGATGGGAAGTACCGAAACACCCATCTCGCCCAACTTAAGTTGGTCTTGATTGATCAAAATCTACATGAATGAAAATGTTCTTCTTCTTCTTCTTTAAGTCATAAAAAATGGGGTTTAAAATAGGATTTGGAATGTAGGAGATGACTCCTTAACCAACCTCAATGAGATAAGGTGATCATTAGAGTCATGTCCCAAAATGATTTGGGTGATTGCACATTTGATTAAAGTAAAAGAGAGAGATGAGATGAAGTAGAAAAGAAAGGAAAAGATAGACTTTTACCTACAATTTGAAGAACTTCAAATGTTGCTTGATGAGATCCTTGGAGAACCTTTAGAAGGTGATTTTTTGTCTAGTTTTCGATGATTTTTCGATCCTTGAAAATGGAGGTAAAGGGAGGTTTTTATAGGTGAAAGAGGGGTGTTTTTGGTGCCAAAACTCAGTCACCAAGAAATCCTTCCCGGGCAAAATCCTGTAAATTGAGCAAGGGAGAGAATCCTGGCCAAAAATCTGTAACTGACGCCCAGAGGCGCGCGCTTCCTGCTTTAAGGGCGGGAGGCGCGCGCGCCTGGATCCTCCTGTCGGAGGCGCGCGACTCAGAAAAGGCACTTTTGACAGAATGGGCTGGAAAGTCAGCCCTGTCATTCAGTTTAGTCCCTGGACTTAACGAAGTCAGTCAGGAACTTAACAGAAGTGACAGAAACTAACGAGAAACACTTAGAATGGGGAGAAACACAAAATCAAATGTGCAATCGGGGTGAGCGGTCCAAGGCGGGGTGTCTACAGTGGGTTAAATTTATTTTATCCAAAAGGTGTTTGTGGGGCCAATCTAAGATCAACCATGCTCTTCCAATAGGTCCAATGGCTTCCAACGGCAACAACAACAACGGTGGAAATGATTTCGTGTCCAACGAAGGGTTACTCAACGTAATGAAATCAATGGGGGAACAAATGGATAGGATTGTCGAGGATGCCCGCCGTAAAGACAATTTGTGGCAAGCCCGTTTCGATATCGACAAGAGGATTCACAAAGAAGAGGTTTCCGAACTCAAGGCCCGCCTTGATTATGAAAGAAGAATTCACAAGGAAGAGGTTTCCGAACTCAAAGCCCGTTTGCAAGAGCTCACCGACAGCAAAGCAAAGTTCAATGATAAAGCATGCTCAAGTGGCCCGACCCTCAAAAGCTACAAAGGTACCACCAACAACTGAGTTTTCACTCCTCTCCAAGGAGTAACCCAAGCCGGGGCATTTGAAATTTTGGTGGCAAGAGGGAAGATCAAACCTTTGGAGGGGTACAAGCCGAAGGCGATACTGAAAAATCATGCTCATGGTGAATGGTGCGGCTACCACAAGCATAGTGGCCACACTACCGAAGGGTGCTTCCTTCTCCGAAACATCATCCAAGATTTGATCGACAACGGCGAATTTACCGTGGGTGAAGAGCAACTCATCAAAGAAGTGGCTTGGTTTTGAAATGGGGCTTCAACAAAGAGGACGACGACAACAATCTCCGTTTCTCTTTCTCTACCTAGTAGTAGGAAAAAAAAAAAAAAAAAAAGAGTCAAAAGTCCTCTTTTGTGTGCATTAATGTTTTCTCTCGTCCCATGTTAAGTGTCGAGTCTTCTTATCAAATAAAAGTCGTTCTTGTCCTTATACACTCTTCCAAGTTGTTCGATCTAATTCTTGGCAAAATGATGAAAAGATGTCTAAACAAGTTTTAGAACAAGGCCATCACTTGAACGCCTAGGGGCTAAACATCGACGCCAACATCAACGACGAAGCCAAGACAAACAAGGTGGAGCAACAATCATGAAGAAGTCAAGCAAAGTTTTCAAAGGGGGATTAAAATAAAAAAAAAAAAAAAAAAAAAAAAGAGCTCGCTAGGTTGAAACCATCAAATCAACCTAGGCAAAAGTTAGAGCACAAAAAAAAAAAAAAAAAAAAAAAAAAATCCCCCTCAATCAAAGAAGTTCACATCAAGATCATCATCATCATCCACCAACGAAGGACGAAGCAACAATTCATCACGAAGAATGGAGAATCCACAAGAACTACGGTGACCTGAGCCTCTACACTGGAGGAACGTAGGCAACCTGCGGGTCCGGTCTCATGCAAGAAAGAAGATATGTTTAGCCCTAGCGCGTTATGGTGTTTGGCCTTCATCTCGAACTTGTCAAGACATCTTTGTACGATTCATTTGCCAATGAATTAATCACCAAAAAGATTGAACAACTTTCTTAGATTTGGAATCATTTCGCGCTTCTTGTCGAGTCTAGGGACTTCTATTCTTTCTGCATACTCCCAATTCCTTGCAATCAAATTGGGGCTTTCCTTCTCTTCTCTCTTAATGACATACTTGCCTTCGCGAGTCATTCAATTCAATAAAAAATACATGTCAATACTAGGGACACTTCCCTAGTCAAGTCAATGTCACTCATCATTAGTGACAAAAGGTCTTCACCGCAAAATCACATGTCTTATCTCCTCAACTAGAGTCAATGCACACTTCCTCATCAATTGAGTCAAAAAAAAAATGATGAAGACGCAAAAGAGATGCCCGCTAGATTGAAAACCCGAAAGGGCGGTCTAGGCAAAAAACAGGGTGCGTCATAAAAAAAATGAGAGAGTGAGAGAGAGAGAAGGGAAAGAGAAATGGAGATCCCCGGCCTCTAAAGAAGACAAGTTCTACATTGAATCTCCTCAGCAAGTCCATTCCCCACCGAGTCAACTTTGGGATTGCAAAAGGCTCGATAAGATATAGCACCATCAAAGGTTGTCTTGGGTTATCGGCATCATTCTCCAGCAGTGTGCATTTTTGGGTTCATGAAAAGAAGGCCCGTGGTAACCAAGATCCATCCGAGAACAAGCCCATCATAAAAGGGCACGAGGTTGCACAAATAATCCCTAGCTAGTCAATTGGCTTGGGCAGCAAATAGCAACAACATGTGTCTCAGTTTTCAAGGCTTCTTCAAGTATGTGCTTCTAAAGTACGCCGAAAGGCTCCCGAGAAATGGAGTAGCTCTTGCCATATCCTCTCATGTTTGTTCCCTCGCACGAGGATGAGTCACTCTTGCTTTGCTCAACAAATGGTGACGCCCTAGGGGCTATGTGACTCAAGGACAAGGACTTCTTTTGCTTCACTTGACAATCAATACACCCTAGAGGCTATGTTCGAGAAAGATGTGTGAGACTATCCTCAAAGTCTCCCAAAAGGGATGTCAAAAAGCCCTCTTGCCGCGTGTGCCCGTGCTCATTCCCCCAATCAAGGATGGACCTTTCTCGCAATCAATGATGGAACTCTAAGGGCTACGGTCAAGTCTTAAAGGTTCTCTCAGCAAAGAGCAATTAACTCCCCAGCAGTATCCCCAGCCGAGTCATGTGCAACATTGGAAGCTTCCTCAATTCGGCAACGAAGGTCTCAAGGGGCTTCGCAATCTACAATCTTTTAGGGTACGGCATTATAGTAATCCGAGCAAAGGGAAATATTGGGGCTTCGCGACCGACAGTCTTTTGGACAACAATACTCGAGCAACGCAATTTGGGAGTAGTCTCCATGAAAGGGATCAATCTTCAAAGGGTCTCTCAACACTTCAAGTCAAAGTCCTCTTGGTTTTAAAATGAAGACTCCGATGTTATGAATGAAGTTGATGATTTTTGTTAGAACTTTCAACGAGATCATGAAGAAAGTCTCAGAGAAAAGGAAAAAGATTCAATATGCTAAACTCTAATCAAAACAGGGTTATAGCTGGAAATGCCACGGCCAATCCCAATGTTTCTGCAATTCAGCACCTCCTTCTCCAAGATCAAAAGCACAAGGTGCAGCTCAGATAAAGTTGGGCCACAGCACTGGTTGCATCCAATGATCCGTCATTAGTTCAACTCAAGAAGAGTCAAGCAAGCATACCCATTTGGGACTTTATCACACCAATACCTTATCCTCCGCGACCTCGACGGCACCGCAAGACATTACTGCATCCTTTGACATAAGCCCTCCGCCATTTGGGTATCAACCACAATGAGTCCATTCATCTCCCCAGTAAGAGCGAGAAGGGGATCTCTATCAAGAATTCTACCCGACGGTACATCCGCTCTCAATGCCGAGCCAATCACAAGATAATTTGGGGCTTTACATTCCACCGTCTTGAAGCTCACAAACAAAAAAGTCCATGACATTTGGGGCTTAGCAATTTCTCGAAGCTTGGCATCCATAATCTTCTCTTGGGGCTTGCTCTCGCCAACAACAAAGGGCGATTTACTCGAATGGGCCAAGAACTGATTTATCTTGGGGCTATGCAAGCCACTCAAAGTTTGGCGCCAAAGGCGTTCTAGGGACTTCACAATCAGCAACCCCTTGGTATCTCGGCATCAAAAGCCATTTGAAGCCCCATAACCGACAAATCTCTTGGGGCTAGACATCAATCTTCGTTGGGCACACCGGCGACAACAGAATTCAAGCTAGGCAATCCGGACTTCGACTGAACATGACTTGATCTTGGGTTGGCTTCATAAGCACACAATGGTTAAAATGGTTCACCCACGGACTAAAAAAAAAAAAAAAAAAAATCTTTTCCTCACATGTGTGCATATTCTTTCCTTTCTAATCTAAAAAAAAAAAAAACTTTTTTCTTTTTCTCCTTCTATGTGCAAAAATATGTGTTTTACTTTGCCTTGCTCCTTAGCTTCTTCCCCAGAGTTCTCCATCATCCCTGAACTACGCTGGTCTGATTCTCTTAAAGGGATACGTAGGCAGCCTTTTGGCACAACCGACCCATCATCCAGAGTACCATCTCGCCAACCCAACATCAAGGGCATTCTCTCATCAACATCTAAAGAATGGACATTCTCCATCAAAGCATCCTCCGCGGACATCAGGAATCCATCTCCACTCAAGCGGCAATGGTAAGTGAAAGTATGAATACATCCAAAGTTTTCCTCAAAATCACACCGCACACAAGATCACTCTCTACATTCTTACTTCTCTCTCATTGCAAGGGTGTTCAAAAATCTCATCACACCACGAGCACAATTTCTCTCAATCACCACACTTCATGCATCTTCTTGCACAAACACATATACCTGTCAAGCACACAGATAACAGGTACCACCACGAAGTCAACAGCACCCGCTACTCAAGGCACTTCATCCCCATTAGAAAGTGGTCAACGGTGCCCACACCCCACAAAGTCAATGCGGCTCCAAACAACATACGACAAAACTCGGTCCATATTGAGACAAGCTCCCATGAGCTCCAAGTCGGCAACTCGGTCCATATCGAGACAAGCTCCCATGAGCTCTAAGTCGGCAACTCGGTCCATATCGAGACAAGCTCCCATGAGCTCCAAGTCGGCAACTCGGTCCATATCGAGACAAGCTCCCATGAGCTCCAAGTCGGCAACTCGGTCCATATCGAGACAAACTCCCATGAGCCCCAACTCAACACTCCAGCAAAAGTCGCTCATGCAGGGGGCGCACCCCTATCTATCGCAATTTCAAAATTCCCCTCTTTCTTTAAATTGCGGCCGTGGTGGGCCGCCTCAAGCCACCACACCTTTTTAAAATTTTGTGGCCGTGGTGGGCCGCCTCAAGCCACCACACTTTTCTAAATTTTTGTAGCCGTGGTGGGCCGCCTCAAGCCACCACACCTTTTTAAATTTTGTGGCCGTGGTGGGCCGCCTCAAGCCACCACACCTTTTTAAAATTTTGTGGCCGTGGTGGGCCGCCTCAAGCCACCACACTTTTCTAAATTTTTGTGGCCGTGGTGGGCCGCCTCAAGCCACCACACCTTTTTAAAATTTTGTGGCCGTGGTGGGCCGCCTCAAGCCACCACACTTTTCTAAATTTTTGTGGTCGTGGTGGGCCGCCTCAAGCCACCACACCTTTTTAAATTTTTGTGGCCGTGGTGGGCCGCCTCAAGCCACCACACCTTTTTAAAATTTTGTGGCCGTGGTGGGCCGCCTCAAGCCACCACACTTTTCTAAATTTTTGTGGCCGTGGTGGGCCGCCTCAAGCCACCATACCCTTTCCATCGGCGAAATCCGCTCACACAGGGAGCGCCCTCCTATCCTTTGCAATTTCAAATTACTGCTTTCATCGAGTCTTTGCTTTCTTTTTCTTTGTCGATGTCCTCGGCGGGTGTTTTTACTTTCGTCGACGCGTTTTGCTTTGCAATCCACGTCGCCGAGGGGCTCTGTAGACACCCCGCCTTGGACCTCTCACCCCGATTGCATACAAAGTATTTTTATTTAACGTATTTTTGTTGATTTCTGTTACTTCGGTTAAGTTCCTAACTGATTCCGTTAGTTTTGGACTAAACTGCATAACATAGTTAACTTTAGAGCCATTTCTGTCATTCTGTCGCTTTTGGACTCGCGCGCCTCCGGCACTTCTTGTGGGCCGCGCGCGCCTCCCGTTTCAAAGGCGGGACTCGCGCGCTTCCTATTATGGCAGTTACGGATTGCAGCAGTTTCCCTCCTTTTTCTTGATCACAAACAACCCTTTTTACATCCACATTCATCCCCCCTTTTCTCATTAACTCCCATTCTCAAATTCTAAGCCTTTTCCCAAAAACTAATATTTCTTTCATTTATTCTTTTATTTCTTTTATTTTTCTTTTATTCATTTATCTTATTTGTGATTGGTCAATTCCATCTCACATGGATTGACCAATTTCCCTCCAAATTTTCCCTCCTATTTTTACCTATAAAAGCCATCTTCTTCTACCTACCTTAGAAAAGGACCTTGGACCTTAATCTCACATTTTCACTACACCTACACTATACACAATTCTCTACACAAACTCTCCAACAAGAGTTTTTATACAACAAATTGTTCTACAACAATTTCATTACAACAACAACACTTTCAAGTCAAGGTTCCAAGTCCTCTTTCTCAAGGTACAACTCCATTTTCTTCCTTTGTTTTCTTCTTCTTGATGTATGCAATCCCCATTAATGGGACATGACCAACATGACTACTTCACATGTTGAAGTTAGTTAAGGTTATCTCCCTACATTTTAATCTTAACTTTAATTCACCATGTTAATTTCTTTTTATCTCTTAATGTAATTCTTTAACATTACTTGTTACATGTAATCTTTATCATTAAATAAATAAAACAATTCTATTTTATCTCCCCTTTATTTCCCCTTTTTCTTCTCATCACAATTGTTAGCACATTTCTATTTAATTAATTGAAGGACATGTAATATTAGAACACCAATAGTAGCAAGACCCGCGTAAGCGGGGCGGAGTGGGTGTTTAAGCACTTCCCACTCCGTCACCTAACCCCCGAACCCTTCTCTCCCGAATCTCTGGTTTTGTACATAAATTAGGCTATTTCTAGGTTTTTCTTATGTTCCTTTAAAAACATAGGTGGCGACTCTAAACAATCTAAAACAAGTTAGACATCCTAGGATAATTCATCGCTCTAGCCAAGCCGTGGTTCCCCGGGGTATCTACACTTTGATGTTCAAATTAGCAAACAAGTAGTCGTTTAAAAGTGCAAACATAAATTATAAAGCATCTCTCTTAGAAAGAAAATAATATATGAACTTAAGCTAATATATAATTTCAAACGTATTATTCCACATTTTGAGATGAATATAAGATTATTTAAACTTTAAATAACAAAGGCAGACCCAAAGTAAAGAGAAAAAACAACGTAAATTAGTAATTATAATAAAAATTGCAAAACTTCCACTTAAATATTAGAATAAAGCAAGCTATCCGTAATGTTTTTGTCGCACTTCTTTATCATCGTCCTAATTAGTTGTTTATCGCACTTATTTCTTTCAATCACACGAGATAAATTAGGGCTATTTTTGTTTCTTTCGCAAACCACAGGTTATCTTTACCCCATTTTTTTCTAAACAAAACATTTGAAGTTATAACCTTTGTTACTCGGACTCGCATAGAGTATCCGATGCGGGTACATATCTGAGTGTCGGATTCGGGAAAAAATAAAATAAAAGAATTTACACTAAATGTAGTGTGAAATAGCCATGTGTCGGACTCGCCTACGAGAATCGGAAACAGGTGTCGCCACGGGTGCGGCGGGGTGAAATGAAGAGTCTGAGCTTCATAGGTTAAAACATTAAAACTTAAATTACAAGTGACACAGCTTAATATTACACATACGCTTATTATGCCTTTTGACAAAGGCGGATACATCACGCCTCTTGCCATAACCAAGAAAAGCGTCACCTGAGTCAAAAAGGCGCACAACAGCCGCCATAAAACCAAAAGACGGTCGACCCCTAAAGACGCCAAAAAGGCGAGGCGAGCGAGGAAGGCGCTAGCCTTTCGCAACTATGACTACACACTTCATTTATCTTGTACAAACGAAACCTTTTATTCCAATCTACAAAAACCATGTCAATAGAATCCCCTCCCCCCTACGCACACAATATAATTATTTTAGCTGATGGGGTCACTCGACCCCCTTAAATTTTTGAAAATGTCATTTTAGTACCTCGAAATTATAAATGTAGAATGAAATACTACTTTTATCAATTTCGACCCCTTTCACTTGAGGTAAATTTGCACTATGATATCATTTTCACCCCCTTTTATATCAAATTTGTACATGAAAACTATTATTTTTATTCTCTAAACAATGACCCCCTTTGAAAACTAAACTTATTATAATTAATCACTCCTTCGCGCATGTCATAACCTATTCATATTAAGCATTTTCTGTCGATAGGTTCGTTTTACCAATCGAGTAAGTCTCTAGCGTTTGGAGTCTCTTGATATGTTGGGACTCTTTAACAATTGCCCCAAGTATTTAGCAAAATCTAGCATATAAATACTTCGTTTTTAACTATGCGTTTACCAAACCGCCGCTTTTCAGCAACAATATCTTCGTGAGTAAACACACAACCCAAACATCACGCAGGTTTAAGGAGAGGGGTAAAAAATTAACTTAACCTAGGACACGTAGCATCTGCATTTTGCCCTCAGGCTCCTGTGTTCTGTCAACAAATAGCTAAAGGTGATGAGGAAACTAACCCACCATATGATTACACTCTACACAAAACAAATTGTGTTCATATAATTAATACATGATCATCAAACAAGAAGAAAAAGTATTTTTACTTAATCAACACACACACCACCCCCCCCCCCCCCCCCACCCCACCCAAAATAAATCTTATAATAATAGTCCCATTTGACTATTCAAACATATTAACATCATTCATTTTCATTACTACCCTTATGAAGTCCAAATATTACTCCTCATAACCTCTCCCTTGGAACTATCTGCATCACTCAATAGATTTATCACAAGGTTAAGTTTGGATGTTCAATCATTTTAACACGCTAATTTTAAAAATAGGACTATATTTTAAAGTTACTAAATTTTTAAAACTTATAATATAACCATAAAAAATTTGAAAAATCAAATGAGACTATATTTTGAGACGAGGAGGGAATTGTTTAGACGGCGGGAGTATGTTGGAAAGTAATGTAATTAATTACAGTCGGTGGCATCATAGCAAATAAAGTATGTAAATAAGTGCACTCTGGGTTTGGTCGGGTTGGGCAGGTTTAAGTGTCACCTCGAGCCTAGACCCGTTGAGTTCTGAAAATTTCCTTAGAACTCATGAGGACAAAATAAAGTATATTATTGATAGTGGTGTAGGTATTATTAGTATGAAAAAGTAAAGTAGGGAAGAGATGTAGAGTAGAGAATAGTAAGTACTGTTGTTGTGAGTGGGAGGTGGTAGGGATGGCCAACGCCGGTCCCGGTCCCGGTCCCGGTTCCGGTTCCGGTTCAGAACCGGTGATTCCGGTTTGGCTTTTATGTGAACCTTAACCGGCCCTTGGTTACACCGGTTCCGGTTGTCACAATCTGGTTCCGGTACGGTTCCGGTCCGGAACCGTGGTATCTTTTTTTTTTTTAATCATACAATAATGAATAAACAACTTAAAAATTATTTCATAAGTGATTTAAAAAAAAATCTAAATCAACATTATATTGAAAAACAAACATAGAAAAAAATAAAATAAATGATAGTATATAAAAGAAAAAAAGGATGGTACCCTTTAAATTTTATTAATTAAAGGCAAATTTACAATGAGGGGGACAACCAAATTTTTATTATTTTCATTCACTGAATTTGACTAAAAAATCAGTCAAAACACAACTTTTCTTGTTAACCTTCCATTAGTAACGGTTAATTCTAATGAAACTGTTATAAATCTAATGATTTTGATGATTTTTTAACGGTTTTACTGAAGGTTCAGACGGTTCCGGTTCACGGTTTGGTTGGGCGGTTCGGAACCGCCGGTTCACGGTTTTTTGGGGGGTTGAACCTTAACCGGCCCTTATCCAAAACGGTTCCGGTTCCCACGGTTCCGGTTTTCGTGGCGGTTCATGGCGGTTACGGTTTTTTTGGTTCCGGTTCCGGGACGGTTCGACGGTTCCGATTCCGGTCCCGTGTGGCCATCCCTAGGAGGTGGTTACCATCGAATAATAAAGTATTTTCTGTAAGTACCCCAATCTGAAACCGACCAATCTTAGAGGTAGCCTTAGCACCGTTTCAGGGATAAGCTAATAGGCCAGGACCTCCCTAGGATAAACTATAAATTCCAGGACTACTCTGGTATAAAATTGGAAAAATCCAGAAGCTCGCCAGGCTGAGCCGTACGGATGCTTTGGGGACCAGAGGGGCCTAACCGTACGGCTGGTTTGGGCACCCTCAGTCCCTATAAATAGAACCCCTTGCTGATCATTTTAAGGGGGGAGAAATACACATTAGAGAGGTCACTCTGTTGGAATTGCCACAGAGAAAGAGTGAGAGTGATCACATACAAAAAAGGAGAGAAGAAAGGAAGATTGGCCTTAACCATCATAGGTAAAGCCACCTCCCCCCTCCTTTCTCTTCATCTTACTCCTATTTTATTTCCCATATCTTGGTTATACATGTATTTACTATTCATTCATGCAAAGACTTGTCCATTTCAAGCACCTTTTGTTTCTTGCAAGACTTGTCCATTATCAAGCACTACATATCTATCTATTATATTACTATCTTGTCCAAGCTATGAGAAGTTCCAAGGTGCCCTCCATACTTTGTATGGAAGAGGTTCTAAACCTAGACACTCATAGACTTGTTGATTGTCATTTACATTCTTTATTTATTTAAATGTTGTGCTTGTTTGGCCATGATAATCATGAGGATGGTGGAACCTTAGTGTCCATCATTTTCCTCTTTGGTTTAGCCTCAAAATCCCACTTTTGGGTCATAAAGATTCAATCTTTATGTGTTATTTTGACTCTTGGAAGGATTTTAAGTCATAAAATGTCATCTTGGTGATAAAGTTTCAATCTTTATTCACCAAAGGACCAACTTTGGTCCAAAGGGGACACTTATCAACTTTCTTGATTTTCTCCTATGATTGCTCATGATCACACCCAAATACTTGTTTTGGGGAACCAAGTGATGATCATTTAGCATAGGAATGATGCTATAAGTTTGTAAAATGATTTCTTGCAAACTGGGATCACAAACAGTTTGTCCAGCTTCAGACAGAATACCCTGTTTCTGTTCTGAACTGGACTGTTCTTGAGCAAACTGTAAAACCC
This sequence comes from Campanula takesimana, assembly GCA_026119855.1. NCBI lineage: Eukaryota > Viridiplantae > Streptophyta > Magnoliopsida > Asterales > Campanulaceae > Campanula > Campanula takesimana. Next base: position 191,071 of record JAOWBW010000307.1, read on the forward strand.
CAGAATTGCCTCCTCCAGCCGTACGGCTACTTTAGGTAGGAGGGCAAAATTGTCTGTTTTGCCCTCTGACCTTTATCTTATCACTCAAGGCCCCCTTTTCAGCCGAGTTTTCTCAAATAAAACGAACGACAGAATTTTTCCGTTAAATACACACACACGTATGCACATTTTAACTAACTTAGGGAGACTCGGCTTTGTCCGAGGCAACTTGAGAGGACGTAAAAACTCCTCCCAAGTTGTAACCTGACCTCCGAACCTTTGAACTCAAACCTTTGTCATTTTGTTGGGTTTAAAATTAACAAAATGTGGCGACTCCGTTAAATTTGACCGGTTCCCGTGTTTGGCATTTTGTCCTCGAGCGAACCTCGCTTGTTTCGCCCCCGAGGACGGGATCCTTACATTTTCGTGTTTCTATTTTGGGATAATAACCTTTGTTATAAGTGTAGACACCCCGCCTTGGACCTCTCACCCCGATTGCATACATAGTATTTTTATTTAGACCAAAATATGTTTAGCCCCCCAATGTATACACCGAATCCCACTTTGCACCTCGGCGCGAATTTTGTCCCAAAGTCATACCCAATGTTTAAATAATCCCACTTTGCCCCCTCGATCCAAACGTTCGTTAGAAACTTAACGAAATCTGTCATGTGCCATGCACATGACAGATTTTTATGTTTTTGAAACCAAAAGTCAAGGGCGTATGTGTCATTTCACCTTTAAAAACTTTCAAATCTGCATCAACATGACTACCACGATCGGAGCATCCAACCACCATCACCGGACCACCCTACCACCACCACCACCGAACCACCCTACCACCAACAACAGACTGCCATTGACATCGCCACCTTCCATCCACCCTAATTCATTAAATTTAGTTCTAATTCCAAAATTATGTGTCCATCCCAAAATTGAGAAGAGATCTTTAAGTATTGCAGAAAAATGTAGGCCAGAGGGGAATTGATGTTGGGTTTGTGTGCAACACAGGGATCAAGATTATGTAGAGGGAGAGAACAGTCGAAGGATTAGGGCGTTAATGTTACAGGGAGAGAGAGAGAGAGAGAGAGAGAAACAACCTGGGATTGAGGAATGGAGTCGACGGCCAATGAATTTGGATTTGGGTGCCGATCTTTCGAAGGGTTTGTGTGGAATAGAGTCGATCGATTTTGAAATTGGGGAAGGAAATGGAGAGGATGAAGGATGGGAAGAGGCGGAGGAGGGAAGAAGACGTTGGCCGGAGGAGGGGAAGGGGGTGAACAAGGCGTATTTTGGGAAGAGGGTAGGATACTGGTAGGTTTTTGGGTTTTTAGTATTTAGTTATCTTTCCTTTTAATTTTTTTCCTACATTTCTCATTTCTTTACTTTTTCTTCTCTGTTTTTTTTTTCCGCTACTGGTTTCTTTTATCTAAACTTATTTTCGGTATGTTGTTTACAAAATAATTATTTATATTTTTGATGCATTAAATAACAGTTTTATTTATTATCCATTAAAAGAGTTTTTTTTTTTATATATAAAAATTGTATTTTTAGAAAAGTGAACAATTAAATTAAAAGGAAATTAAAAGTTAAAATAACAATAACCAAATTACCCATCATGTGCCATGTACATGACTAATATCGTTAAATTTCTAACGCCCGTTTGAATCGAGGGGGCAAAGAGGGATTATTTAAACATTGGGTATGACTTTGGGACAAAATTCGCGCCGGGGTGCAAAGTGGGATTCGGTGTATACATTGGGGGCTAAACGTATTTTGGCCTTTTATTTAACTTATTTTTGTTGATTTCTTCTTTATTATTTGATTTTCTTTATTTTCTTATTGGTTAGAAAAGCTTCTTTTCCTCTCTTTCTCCACCCATTCAAACCTCTTCTTTTTACCTTAGAAATGGACTTTTAGCACTTGAATTTTCTTCACAACTACATTATACACATTTCTCTCAAGAATTCTCCCTACAAGAATTCTCCCAACAACAATTCATGCATCAAAACTCTACTATTTTCAAGTCAAAGTTTAAAGTCCTCTTCTTAAGGTACAACTTCATTTTTCTTCTCTTATTTTATTCTTCTTAATGTATGCAATCCCCATCAAATGACATGACTAAATGACCACTTTACTACATTAAAGTTGGTCAAGGTTATCTCCCTACATTTCAACCTTTACTTCAATTTATTATTCTTCTCTTAATGTAATATTTAGCAAGAATTAATATAATAAAACAATTCTCTTTTTATTTCCCTTTGCAATTCCCCTTTTCCTTACTATATAATTGTTAGCACTATTTATTAAAATAAAGACATTTAGCATTAGAACACCAATAGTAGCAAGACTCGCGTAAGCAGGGCGGAGTGGGTGTTTAAGTACTTCCCACTCCGTCACCTAACCCCCAAACTCTTCTCTTCCCGAATATCTGGTTTTGTATATAAAATACGCTATTTCTTTAGGTTTTTCTTATGTTCCCTTAATAACATAGGTGGCGACTCTACAAATTAAAATCAAATAGACATCCTAGGATAATTCACCGCTCTAGCCAAGTTGTGGTTTTCCCGGGGTATCTGCAGTGGCGACTCTGCTGGGGATAATTTAGAGGGTTAAACTTACGTTTTCATCTTTTGGTGTTCTTTTATTCTATTTTCTGGGCATTCTGGTAAAAAGGGGTTGGAAGCGCGCGCCTCTGGCCTTCTTGGCCTAAAGCGCGCGCGTCCAACCCCAATTACCAGAATAGCCCGCCTTTCTTCTTGTCCTTCAATTTCATGTTTCTGTGCTAACAATTAGTACAGGGGAAAGTTTTCTTATTTAGGGTCAAGGCAATCCCTTGAACCCACTAATTTGCAGGTTTTCACCCAGAAGCGAGCGCCTCTGCCCCTCTTTCTCTAACGCGCGCGCCTCCCGAGTAGGTAGCCCAATGCGCGTGCTTCTGGGCGCATTTCCATAACAGAAACAGAACAGATTTGACAGTGTGTGGGCACCGGGACTGCACATAACTTCTTTTACTTTCTGTTTATTTTATCGGTCACACGGGTGATTCGAAAGTTGTAAATACATGCTTATTTGTTTTTTTTCTTTCTTTGAAAAAATATAATATATATTTTGTCACTTGGCTTGACATCACGCTACATGCACATATTCCTATGAATTTCTCACTATCGAGTCGCACAAGTCCATAACCCCAAACCCGTCGAGGCCCGTCCTAGAGAGTTTCAAGCTCCACCCGACCTTGACTCTCTCGAATCGGTAAACCTCAGCCCGTGGCGTAGTTCATGACTACATGCCGGGGGTGACCTTTAAGCCTCTCTTTAGCCGAGCACAAGCCAACACAATTCTAGTTAGGGTCTAACACTCCGTGACCAAGTCGGTTTTAGTGTGTCGAGATTTCCCTAAACTAATGTCATCAAATCATACATGCCGTTTTCAAAAGAAACAAGTGGTTGTTATGGACGAAATAAAACTCCGTTCCCAAATGGTTATTATGGACGAAATAAAACTCCGTCCCCGCATGCATGCTTTATGACATTAATTTAGTTTAATCCTGTCATATGTAGGTATCACAAGCGTAGTGGAATCCGATGAGTATATGGGACCGCGAGAAGGTCTATAAACTAGTGTGACGATTCCACTATTTTTCTAGAAACCCCAAAAAGGACTCCGTCCTTCCGTCTTTTGTAAATAATAAAAAAAAAATCATTTTCTTATGTGGTCGAGTCTTTTCTTGTTTGTGGGTTAATTTATTTTATTCAAAAGGTGTTTGTGGGCCAATCTAAGATCAACCATGCTCTTTCAATAGGTCCCATTACTTCCAACGGCAACAACATCAAGGGTGAGAACATTTCCGTGTCCAACGAAAGGATTTTCAACATAATAAGAGCCATGGGGGAACAAATGGATAGACTTGTCGAGGATGCCCGCCGCAAGGATGATTTGTGGCAAACCCATTTTTCTCTTGAGAAAATAATTCACGAGGAAGAAGTTTCCGAACTCAAGGCCCGTTTTGATCATGAGAAAAGGATTTGCGAAGAAGAGGTTTCCGAACTCAAGGCCCGTTTGAAAGAGCTCACCAATAACAAGGCAAAGTTCAATGATAAATCATGCTCAAGTGTCCAGTCCCTCAAGAGCCACAAAAGTGCCGCCAACAACCGAATTTTCACTCCTCTCCTAGGAATGACCCAAGCCGAAGCATTTGAAACTTTGGTAGAAAATTGAAAGGTTAAGCCTTTAGATTGATACAAGCTGAAAGGGATACGTAAAAATCACGCACATGATGAATGGTGCAACTACCACAAGCATAGCGGCCACACTACCGAAAGATGCTTTGCTCTCCAAAACATCATCCAAGATTTGATCGACAATGGTGAATTTACTGTGGGTGAAGAGCAACCATTAGAGAGTGACAACATGCACGAACTCATCAAAGAAGAGGCTTGGTTTTGAAATGGGGCTTCAACAAGAGATCATGACACAAGGAGGACTACAACAACAAGGACGACGACAACAATCTCCGTTTCTCTTTCTCTACCTAGAAATAGGATTTAAAAAAAAGTGTCAAAAAGTCCTCTCAAGTGTGCTTTAAAGTTTTCTCTCGTCCCGTGTTAAATTTTGAGCCAATTATCAAATAAAAGTCGTTCTGGTCCTCATACACTCTTCCAAGTTGTTCAATTTAATTCGTGGCAAAATGATGAAAAGATGTTTAAGCAAGTTTTAGAATGAAGGCTATCACTTAAACGCCTAGGGGCTAAACATCGTGACGAAGGCGACAACATCAAAGACGAATCCAAGACATCAAGCGCCAAAGCAAGGTGGAACTACAACCATGGAGAAATATCAAACAATGATTTAAAGGGGATTAAAAAAAAAAAAGGATCGCTAGGTTGAATTCCTCAAATCAAACTAGGCAAAAGTTAGCCAAAAAAAAAAGAGAGAGAGAGAAAAGAAATCCCCCTCATTCAAAGAAGTTCACAACAACATCATCATTCAACCAACGAAGGACAAAACGACATCAACAACAAATCACGAAGAAGCAACAAATCCTCACATCAAAAGCATCATTAACAAGAACTACGGTGACCTGAGCCTCTACACTGGAGGAACGTAGGCAACCTGTGGGTCCGGTCCCATGCAAGAAAGAAGATATGTTTATCCCTAGTGCGTTATGGTGATCGGCCTTCATCTCGAACTTGTCAAGACATCTTTGTACGAGTCATTTGCCAATGAATTAATCACCTTAAGATTGAACAACTTTCCTAGATTTGAAATAATTTCACATTCCTTATCGAGTCTAGGGGCTTCTTATCTTTCAGCAACGCTCCCAGTTTCTTGCAATCAAATTGGGGCTTTCCTTCTCTTCTCTCTTAATGACCTACTTGCCTTCGTGGGTCGTTCAAAAATATACATGAAGTCAATACTAGGGGCTACTTCCCTAGTCGAGTCAATGTCACTCATCATTAGTGACAAAAGGTCTTCACCGCAAAATCACATGTCTCTTATCCTCGGCTAGAGTCAATGCACACTTCCTCATTAATCGAGTTAAAATGAAGACGCAAAAAGAGATGCCCGCTAGATTGAAAACCCGAAAGGGCGGTAAAAAAGCATGGTGCGTCATAAAAAAATGAGAGAGTGAGATAGAGAAAGGAAAGAGAAATGGAGATCCCCGGCCTCTAAAGAAAAAAAGTTCTACATTGAATCTCCTCAGCAAGTCAATTCACCACCGAGTCAACTTCAGAATTGCAAAAGGCTCAACAAGATTCGGCACAATCAAAGGTCGTCTTGGGTTGTTGGCATAAGAGAGATTGTTCTTGCAATGTGCATTTTTGGGCTCATGTGAAAGAAGTCCCATGGTAACCGAGATCCATCTGAGAATGAGCCCATCATTTAAGGGTACGAGGTTGCACAAATAGTCCCCAGTAATTCAATTGGTTTGGGCAGTAAATGGCAACACCGTGTGAATTAGTTTTCAAAGCTTCTTCAAGCATGTGCCCCTACAGTATGTCAAAAGGCTTCCCGAGAATAAAGTAACTCTTGCCATGTCCTCTTATGTTTGTTCCCCCACACGAGGATGAGTCTCTTGGTTTTCTCGACAAATGATGACGCCTTAGGGGGCTATGTGACTCAAGAACGAGAGTTTCTTTTACTTCATTTGATAGTTAATGAGCCCTAGGGGTTACGCTCAAGAAATATGTGTGAGACTACCCTCAAAGTCTCTCAAGAGGAATGTCGAAAATCCTTCATGTCATGTGTGCTCGTGCCTGTTCCTCCAATTAAGGATATGCTTTTCTCGTTCTACTTGCAATCAATGGTGGCACACTAGGGGCTACAATCAAGTCTGAAAGGCTCTCTCAGCGAGAACCAATTCACGTAATCTCCCAACAATGGCCCTAGCAAAGCCATGTGCAACATTGGAAGCATCCTCAATTATTTCGGCACCAAAGGTCTCAAAGGGGCTTCACAATCTACAATCTTTGGGTTACGGCATTACAGTAATCCAAGAAAAGGACAATATTGGGGCTTCAAAATTGACAATCTTTTGGGCAATGGTACTCGAGCAATGCAATGTGGGGAGTGGTCCAAGCTTAAAGGGTCTCCTAGTACTTCACGTCAAAGGTCTTCTGGTATGAAAGGAGGGCTCCGATGTTATGAATGAATTTGATGATTCTCATGTTGTGACTTACGATGATATTATGAAGGAAATCTTAGAGAAAAGGAAAAAGATTCAATATGCTAAACTCTATCAAAACAGGGTTATAGCAGGAAATGCCTTGGCCAATCCCAACGTTTCTGCAATTCAGCACCCCCTTCTCCAAGATCAAAAGCAAAAAGTGCGGCTTTTGAGCTTCAAGCACTAGTTGCTTCCGAAGATCCGTCTTTAGTTAAACTCAAGAAGACTCAAGCAAGCATACCCATTTGGGGACCTTATCACACCAAGACCTTATCATCCACGACCACGACAACACCAAAAGACATTACTGCATTTGGGTGCCGACCACAACGAGGCTATTCATCTCCCCAGTAAGAGTAAGAAGGAGATCTCTATCAAGAATTCTACCCGACGGTGCATCCGCTCTCAATGCCGAGTCGATTCCAAGATAATTTGGGGCTTTACATCGAAAGGTCTTCACATTCCACCATCTTGAAGCTCGCAAACAATAAATACATGACATTTGAGGATTAGCAATCTCTTGAAGCTTGGGGCTTGCTCACGTCGACAAAAGGCAATTTATTCAAATGGGCCAAAAGCTGATTTATCTTGGGGCTACGCAAATCACTCAATGTTTGGCATCAAAGGCATTCTAGGGGCTTTACAATCAGCAACCCCTTGGTATCTCGGCATCGTTAGTCTTTGAAGCCCCATAATTGACAAATCTCTTGGGGCTAGACATCAATCTTCATTGGGCACAACAGCGACAATAGAATTCAAGCGAGGCAATCCGGACTTCGACCGAACATGATTTGATCTTGGGTTGGCTTTACAAACACACAATGGTTAAAATGGTTCACCCACGAACTAAATATATATATATATATTATATATATATATATATATATATATATATATATATATATATATATATTCTTCTCACATGTGTGCATATTCTTTTCCTTCTAAACTAAAAAAAAAAAAAGTTTTTTTCTTTTTTTCTTTTTTCTTTTTCTTACTTGTGTTAAAAGTATGTGCTTCATTTTGCTTTGCTCTAAGCTTCTTCCCAAGCGTTCTCCATCATCCCTGAAGTACGCTGCTCTGATTCTCTTCAAGGACACGTATACAGCCTTTTGGCATGACCAACCCATCATCAAGAATATCATCTCACTGACACTCCATCAAAGTACAAGCGACTCATCTTCATCAAAAGTGTCGACATCCTTCATCAAAGCCACGGCATCAGAAATCCATCCCAAATCAAGCGGCCATGGTAAGTAAAGGTATGAACATCATCCATCAAAGCTTCTTTAAAATCACATCGCACATAAAAGGCAATTTCTCCATCTTTGCAAAATATCTCTCTCAAGCAATCTCTGCTTTTCAAATCACATTTCAAACCACAAGCACAATTTCACACTTCACACATCTCACACAAGCACATATATTGTTGGGAATTTAGTGGTACCCCTTTGCAATCTAGATCAAGAACACAATACCCACAAGCACAAATATGAGAGAATCACACACACAAGAACACAAGAATTGTTTACCCGGTTCGTTCAACACATGAACTACGTCCGGGACCAATCGTCAAGCCAATATATTATTAAACACTCTTTAATATGTGTAGACACCCCACTTTGGGCCTCTCACCCCGATTGCATACATAGTATTTTAATTTAACTTGTTTTTGTTAATTTCTGTTACTTCCGTTAAGTTCCTAACTGATTCCGTTAGTTTTGGACTAAACTGCATAACAGAGTTAACTTTTAGAGTCATTCTGTCATTCTTTATTTTCACCCGCGGGCGCCTCCCGTAATGGTCATGGGGCGCGCACGCGTTTGGTCCAATAGGCCGGACTCGCGCGCTTCCCACTTTGACTGTTACGGATTGCAGCTTTTTCCCTCCATTTTTAGAATCAAAAACATCTTTTTATCACATGTCTTAATCTAGCATTAACCCCTTTTTATTTTGTAACCTCCCAATCCCATATTCTTAGCTTTTTCCCAAAAACTAAATATTTCTTTTATTTATTATTTGATTTTCTTTTATTTATTTTATTTCTCTTTATTTTTCTATTGGTTGAAAGACCATATTTTCCTCTCTTTTCTACCTATTTAAACCCCTCATTTTTACCTTAGAAAAGGACCTCAACATTTTCTCTCTAGCCAAGACTCTCTTTTTGGACCTTGAACTTTGAACTTTCTCCCTACACAAACTCTACACCATTCTCCCTACGCAAATTTCCCCAACAAGAGTTCTAGCAACTAAACTCTTCACAAATTTCTACACAATAATTTCTCTACAACAACTCCAAGTCAAAGTTTGAAGTCCTCTTTTCTAAAGGTACACTTCTTCTTCTTCTATTTTATTTATGTCTTTTTAGATGTATGCAATCCCCACCAAATGGGACATGACAAAATGACCACTTTATTACATTAAAGTTGGTCAAGGTCATCTCCCTACATTTCAATCTCTACATTAATTTTCAATCCATTTCTTAATGTAATTGTTTAGTATAACTGTTACATGTAATCTTTAGCATAAGTTAATAAATAAAACAATTCTCTTTTATTTCTCTTTTATTTTTCCCTTTCTTTTCACTTTAATTGTTAGCACTTTTTATTGAAGGACATTTAACATTAGAACACCAAAAGTAGCAAGACCCGCGTAAGCGGGAAGGAGTGGGTGTTTAAGTACTTCCCACTCCGTCACCTAACCCCCGAACCCCTCATCTCAAGAATCTTTGGTTTCGTAATCAATAAAAAAAGGTTATTTTCTTAGGTTTTCTCGCGTTCCTCTAAAACGTGGGTGGCGACTCTTAAAATCAATTAGACATCCTAGGTAATTCACCGCTCTAGCCAAGCCGTGGTTCCCCGGGGTATCTACAGTGGCAACTCCGTTGGGGACATAGAGGGTTAAACTTGCATTTTCTGCTTTTGGTGTTATTATATCTGTTTTCTGGGCATTCTGGTAAAAAGGGTAGGAAGCGCGCGCCTCTGGCCTTCTTGGCCTAAAGCGCGCGCGTCCGACCCTTATTACCAAAATCGCCCACCTTCCATCTTTTCCTTCAAATTTCATATTTCTATGCTAACAAGTTTCTGCAGGGGAAAGTTACATAATTTGGGACCAGGGCAATCCCCTGAGTCCGCGGTTTCTTCTGACATTCTGACAGGTACCCCAGATGCGCGCGCCTCACACATTCATGGTGCAATGCGCGCGCTTCCCACGTAACTGCCCTGAGTCGCGCGCTTCTGGGCCATTTTCCAGAACAGAACAGTAAAAAGAACGGTGAACAGAATGGGCAGTTTTGACATTGTGTGGGCACCGGGCCTGCATACACCCCCTTTTACTTTTGTTTATTCATTTTTATCGGTCACACGGTTGATTCGAAAGTTGCAAATTACGTGCTTATTTGTTTTTTTTCTATTTCCTTTGAAAAAAAAAATATTTTGTCACTTGTTAGACCTCACACTACGCGCACAATTCTTATCAACTGCTCACTATCGAGTCGCACAAGTCCAACCCCAAACCCGTCGAGGCCCGTCCTAGGAAGTTTCAAGCTCCACTCGACCTTGACTCTTCCGAAGCGGTAGACCTCAGCCCGTGGTGTAGTTCACGACTACATACCGGGGGTGACCTTTAAGCCTCTCTTTAGCCAAGCACAAACCACACAATTCTAGTTAGGGTCTAACACTCCGTGACTCAAGTCAGTTTCCATGTGCCGAGATTTCCCTAAAATAATGTCATCAAATCATACATGCCGTTTCCAAAAGAAACAAATGGTTGTTATGGGACAAAATAAAACTCCGTCCCCAAAGTGGTTATTTTGGACAAAAATAAAAAAATCCGTCCCCGCATGTATGCTTTATGACATTAATTTAGTTTAATGCCGTCACATGTAGGTATCACAAGCGTGGTGGAATCTGATGAGTATATGGGACCGCGAGAAGGTCTATATACTAGTGTGACGATTCCACTATTTTTCTAGAAACCCCAAAAAGGACCACGTCCTTCCGACTTTGTAAATAAATAATAAAAAAAAGAGTCTTTTCTTTATGTGGTTTGAGTCTTTACTTTTGTTTGTGGGTGAAATAATTTTATCCAAAAGGTGTTTGTGGGGCCAACCTAAGATCAACCGTGTTCTCTCCATAGGTCCAATGGCTTCAAACGGAAACGACAACGGCATTCCCGTGTCCAACGAAGGGTTATTCCGCATGGTGGAAGCATTGAAAGGGCAAGTTGATACACTAGCTGAGAATGTCCGCCGCAAGGATGATTTATGGCGAGTCCGTTACGAGCATGTAAAAACGGCCCACAAGAAAGAAGTTGCTCAACTCAAGAACCAATTGAAAGGGCTCACGAATGAAATAAAGGTCCAAAGCATTGATACCAGTTTGGTCAACACTCTCATGTCCTACATTGACCAAAGGCTTAATGGGCTAAATTTGCGCAAGGGCCCAAGCACCGATCTTCATCAAGCTTCTCTCCTCATGAACACAATGGAGGCTCTTCCCGAAAAATTCAAGATGCCCGACATCGGCAAGTTTAATGGCAACTCTTTCCCCGACGCTCATTTCGACTCTCCTCAAATAATGGCACAATGCTTCCCGCTTACTCTCGAGGGGGTCGCAAAAGATTGGTATATGGGTCTTCCAGTTTCCACCCGCCTCAATTGGGATGCCGCAATGCTTGCCTTCAAGTCACAATATCAAGGCAACTCCATCTTCCGTCCCACCAAGAAAGAGTTGGAGAGCACCGTGCAAGAGGGTAATGAATCATTTGGGGACTTTTCTCGACGTTGGAATGACAAGTTAGCCGAGATGGTTGATAGGCCCTCAAGGAAGGAACAAACGGACATCTTCTTGAAGTGTTTGAAAATAGACTACCGCACTCGTCTTAGTGGGGCCTTTTATCCGGATTTTGCAAGCATGTACGATGCGGGAATTAGAGTTGACAATTTGCTCCGAGAAGTGGCCAAGTCCTCCTATGAGACAAGCCTCGACGACGAAGGGTCCCGAGCAATCCGAGCAATGACATGGAAGAATGTAGTGACATGGAAGACTACAATGACAATGAGGACTACAACGACATGGGGGATGACGACAACAATCTGCGTTTCTCTTTCTCTACCAAGAAATAGGATTAAAAAAAATAATAATAATAAAATAAAATTCAAAAGTCCTCTTAAGTGTGCATTAAAGTTTTCTTTCGTCCCACTTGTTTGAATGTTCGAGTCAATTATCAAATTAAATTCGTTCTTGTCCTCATACACTCTTCCAAGTTGTTCAATTTAATTCTTGGCAAAATGATGAAAAGATGTCTAAACACGTTTTAGAACGAAGGATATCACTTGAACGCCTAGAGGCTAAACATTGACGACGGCATCAACAACGAAGACATCAACAACGACGAAATCAAGACAAAGAAAGGTGGAGCAACGATCATGAAGCAAAGTTTTCAAAAGGGGGTAAAAAAAAAAAAAAAAAAAAAGCAAGCTCGCTAGGTTGAAATCCTCAAATCAACCTAGGAAAAAGTTAGAGCACAAAAAAAAAAAAAAATCCCCCTCAATCAAAGAAGTAGAAGATCAACATCATTCCACCGATGAAGGACGAAGCAACAACCATCTTGATGAATGGAGAATCCACAACTACTATGGTGACCTGAGCCTCTTTACTGGAGGAACGTAGGCAACCTTCGGGTCCGGTCTCATGCAAGAAAGAAGATATGTTTAGCCCTAGCGCGTTATGGTGATCGGCTTTCCTCTCGAACTTGTCATGACATCTTTGTACGATTCATTTGCCAATGAATTAATCACCAAACGATTGAAGAACTTTCCTAGATTTGGAATCACTTTCCGTTCCTTGTCGAGTCTAGGGCTTCTATTCTTTATCCATACTCCCAATTTCTTGCAATCAAATTGGGGCTTTCCTTCTCTTCTCTCTTAATGACTTACTTGCCTTCGTGAGTCATTCAACAAATACAAATTCAATACTAGGGACACTTCCCTAGTCGAGTCAATGTCACTCATCTTTAGTGACAAGAGGTCTTTACCGCAAAATCACATGTCTTATCTCCTCAGCCAGAGTCAATGCACACTTCCTCATTAATCGAGTCAAAAAAAAAAAAAAAAGAAGAAGAAGACGCAAAAGAGATGCCCGCTAGATTGAAAAACCCGAGAGGGCGGTCTAGGCAAAAAAACAGGGTGCGTCATAAAAAAATGAGAGAATAAGAGAGAGAAGGGAAAGAGAAATGGAGATCTCCGGCCTTTAAGGAAGACAACTGCACAAGTTCTATATTGGGTCTCCTTAACAAGTCAATTCCCCACCGAGTCAACTTTAGGATTGCAAAAGGCTCGACAAGATATGGCACCATCAAAGGTTGTCTTGGGTTATTGGCATCATTCCCCAGCAGTGTGCATTTTTGGGTTCATGAAAAGAAGGCCCGTGGTAACCAAGACCTATCCGAGAACGAGCCCATCATAAAAGGGCACGAGGTTGCACAAATAATCCCTAGCTAGTCAATTGGATTAGGCAACAAATATCAACAACATGTGTCTCAGTTTTAAAAGCTTCTTCAAGTATGTGCTTCTAAAGTAGGCCGAAAGGCTCCCGACAAAATGGAGTAGCTCTTGCCATGTTCTCTCATGTTTGATGAGTCACTCTTGCTTTTCTCAACAAATGGTGACACCCTAGGGGCTATGTGACTCAAGAACAAGGGCTTCTTTTGCTTCATTTGACAATCAATAAGCCCTAGTGGCTATGCTCGAGAAAGATGTGTGAGACTATCCTCAAAGTCTCTCAAAAGGGATGTCAAAAAAGCCCTCTTATCATGTGTGCCCGTACTCGTTCCCCCGATCAAGGATGGACCTTTCTCGCAATCAATGATGGCACTCTAGGGGCTATGGTCAAGTCTTAAAGGCTCCCTTGGCAAGAAGCAATTCACTTCAATGTCCCCAGCAACATTTGAAGCTTTATACCGAAAGGTCTCAAGGGGCTTCGCAATCTACAATCTTTTGGGCTACGGCATTACAGTGATACAAGCAAAGGGCAATATTGGGGCTTCGCAATCAACAAGCTTTTGGACAGTGGTACCCGAGCAATGCAATTTGGGAGTAGTCTTATGGCTCCATGAAAGGGATCAAGCTTCAATGGTCCCTCAACACTTCCAGTCAAAAGGCCTCTTGGTTTTAAATGAAGGCTCCGATGATATGAATGAATTTGATGATTCTTGTTAGAACTCACAGCGAGATTTTGAAGGAAGTCTTAGAGAAAAGGAAAAAGATTCAATATGCTAGACTCACCCGGCTGAGTTATAGCGGGCAATGCCAATATGTTAACTATAAGCAGAGTTACGGCCAATCCCAATGTTTCTGCAATACAGCACCCCCTTCTCCAAGATCAAAAGCACAGGCTGCATCTGAAGATCCGCCGTCGGTTCAACTCAAGAAGACTCAAGCAAACATACCGATCGAGACTTTATCACACCAAGACCTTATCATCTGCAACAACATCACCATCTCCCACGAGACGTCTCCTGAAGACCGTACTACATTTTCAACATGGACCTTCCGCCATTTGGGTATCAACCACAAAAGGGGCCATCCATCTCCAAGCAAGAGAAAGAAGGAGATCGCCTTCGAGAGTTCTTCCCAATAGCACCATCCGCTCCCAACATAATGCTAAGCCGATTCCAAGAAAATTTGAGGCTTCACGCCGAAAGGTCTCCACAGCCCGCCATCCACAAACTTGATAAGCCCATGACATTTGGGGCTTAGCAATCTCTCAAAGCTTGGTATCAATGATTATCTCTTGGGACTTGCCCACATCACAACAAAAGACAGTTTATTTGAATGGGCTAAGAGTTGATTCATCTTGGGGCTTCATAAGCCACTCAAAGTTCAGCATTCGAGGGGCTTTACAATCAGCAACCCCTTATCTCGGCATCAAATGCCTTTTGGAGCCCCATAATCGAAAAATCTCTTGGGGCTAGACATCAATTTCGTTGGACACCACGACAACGACGAAAGAATTCAACAAGGCAATCCGGAATTCAATTGAACACGACTTGATCTTGGGTTGGCTTTACAAACACACAATGGTTAAAATGGTTCACCCACGAACTAAAAAAAAATCTTTTTCTCACATGTGTGCATATTCTTTCCCTTCTAATCTAAATAAAAAAAAATCTTTTTCTTTTTCTTTTTCTTTTTCTATGTGCAAAAGTTCGTGCTTTACTTTGCCTTGCTCCTAGCATTCTTCCCCAGCGTTCTCCACCATCCTTGAACTACACTGGTCTGATTCCTTTCAAGGGATACGTAGGCAGCCTTTTGGCACGACCAACCCATCATCCAGAATACCATCTCGCCAACACTCCATCAAAGGCAAAAACAATTCATCATCACCAACATCATCATTCTCCATCCAAAGCATGGACATTCTTCATCAAAAGCATCAACATCCTTCAGAAATCCATCTCCAATCAAGCGATAATGGTAAGTGAAGGTATGAATACATCCGAGGCTTTCCTCAAATCACACCGCACACAAAATCACTTTCTCCATTCTTACAAAAACTCTCTCTCATGCAAAACTGCTTTCAAATCACATTGCACCACGAGCACAATTTCTCTCTTCATTTCACACTTCATGCATCTTCTTGCACAAACACATATACCTGCCAAGCACACACATAACAGGTACCACCACGAAGTGAACAGCATCCGCTACTCAAGGCACTTCATCACCAGCAGAAAATGGTCCACAGTCAACCATGCCCGCATCCCCACGATAAGGTCAACAGCAACTGCAGATCTAGACAGCAATTTGGTCCATGGTGATCCCGCAATTAGCAAACGGATCCCGCCATCAGAAAACAGATCCCGAAATCAGCAAACGGATCCCGCTTCAGCAAGCGGATCCCGCCTTCAGCAAACGGATCCCGCACAGCAAACGGATCCCGCTTCAGCAAACGGATCCCGCTTCAGCAAACGGATCCCGCATCAGTAAACGGATCCCGCAATCAGCAAACGGATCCCGCACCAGCAAACGGATCCCGCACAGCAAACGGATCCCGCATTCAGCAAACGGATCCCGCATCAGCAAACGGATCCTGCTTCAGCAAACGGATCCCGCATCAGCAAACGGATCCCGCATCAGCAAACTGATGCCGCTTCAGCAAACGGATCCCGCTTCAGCAAACGATCCCGCATCAGCAAAACGGATCCCGCCATATCCTTTCTATATCAATAAAGCCGCTCACACAGGGAGCGCACCCCTATCCTTCGAAAATTTCAAATTCATGTTTTATCGAGTCTTTGTTTTCTCTTGTCGATGTCCTCGGCGGTTGTCTTTCTTTCGTCGACGCGTTTTTCTTTGCAATCCACGTCGCCGAGGGAATCTGTAGACACCCCTCTTTGGACCTCTCACCCCGATTGCATACATAGTATTTTTATTTAACCTGTTTTTGTTAATTTCTGTTACTTCCGTTAAGTTCCTAACTGATTCCGTTAGTTTTGGACCAAACTGCATAATAGATTTAGAGTCATTCTGTCATTCTGTTATTTTCACCCGCGGGCGCCTCCCGTAATGGTCATGGGGCGCCCACGCGTTTGGTCTAATAGGCCGGACTCGCGCGCTTCCTACTTTAACTGTTACGGATTGCAGCCTTTTCCCTCCTTTTTTAGAATCAAAAACATCTTTTTATCACATGTCTTAATCTAGCATTAACCCCTTTTTATTTTGTAACCTCCCAATCCCATATTCTTAGCTTTTCCCAAAAACTAAATATTTCTTTTATTTATTATTTGATTTTCTTTTATTTATTTTATTTCTCTTTATTTTTCTATTGGTTGAAAGACCATATTTTCCTCTCTTTTCTACCAATTTAAACCCCTCATTTTTACCTTAGAAAAGGACCTCAACATTTTATCTCTAGCCAAGACTCTCTTTTTGGACCTTGAACTTTGAACTTTCTCCCTACACAAACTCTACACCATTCTCCGTACGCAAATTTCCCCAACAAGAGTTCTAGCAACTAAACTCTTCACAAATTTCTACACAACAATTTCTCTACAACAACTCCAAGTCAAAGTTTGAAGTCCTCTTTTCTAAAGGTACACTTCTTCTTCTTCTATTTTATTTATGTCTTTTTAGATGTATGCAATCCCCACCAAATGGTACATGACCAAATGACCACTTTATTACATTAAAGTTGGTCAAGGTCATCTCCCTACATTTCAATCTCTACTTTAATTTCCTATCCATTTCTTAATGTAATTGTTTAGTATAATTGTTACATTTAATCTTTAGCATAAGTTAATAAATAAAACAATTCTCTTTTATTTCTCTTTTATTTTTCCCTTTCTTTTCACTTTAATTGTTAGCACTTTTTATTGAAGGACATTTAACATTAGAACACCAAAAGTAGCAAGACCCGCGTAAGCGGGGCGGAGTGGGTGTTTAAGTACTTTCCACTCCGTCACCTAACCCCCGAACCCCTCATCTAACGAATCTTTGGTTTCGTAATCAATAAAAAAGGCTATTTTCTTAGGTTTTCTTGCGTTCCTCTAAAACGTGGGTGGCGACTCTTAAAATCAATTAGACATCCTAGGTAATTTACCGCTCTAGCCAAGCCGTGGTTCCCCGGGGTATCTACAATATGTTGCTACAATGTGTTCTAGGTCGGAACTAAGTTTATATAGGCTAACAAGAAAGACCTAAACCAAATACATGTGAGAAACCTAGAAAAAAATAGCAGTTTCCCGAAATTCTGACGCGGCACCAGGCGCCTGCCTGGAGTAACCCAGGCGCCCACTTACTCCTCTCGCCAGAGTCTGTTCCTTTCTGCCAAGACCGGGCGCCCGCCTGGTATGGTCCAGGCGCCCGCCTGCTTCCCTGTGTGGTTTTCCTACTCCGTTTTGATGTCCTCCAATCCCCCATTGGTTTGAACTCCTTTGTCTCCTTATCCCCTTTTGGTTTTAGGACTCCACTCCAACAATCTCCCACCTGGAGACTAAAACCATAAGCATAAACCGATTATCACTCCCACCACGAAATGAACCTCATTTGAACACATCTTTACTCCATATTGACTTGGCATTGCCTTGCCTCCCCGCTTAAGTGCTAAAGCGAGTTGAAACCAAGCGGCGTTTCAACCTCTCCGTGTTAGATAGTTTTTGCCTCCCCAAATTAGCTTCTACCTTGATTTCTCCCCGCAAGTCTAACTTCGCCTTCTCCCTCCAGACCCACCTTCCACGCAATGCTTCCCCTTAAAACTTAGACATACCTTGTTTCTTGCATCATCTTCTCTTGGTCTGAACACGCTCTCTGTTAGGGAACTCGGACTTCCACACCCCATTGATCAACTTTGTGTCCCTCTCCCCCCTAACACACCGTTTCTTGGAGTCTCTCCTTTCTACACCAATAGGCCGGTTCTTTAGCCTCTTGCTCCCACCCGAGCGAACATTGACATTGTAGGTAGAGTACAACATCTTCTCCTTAACCCATGAGCTATCACCTTAGCTTCTTTTGTGACTTCCCAAGACCCACCAATGAAGGTTACACCATACCCTTTGTAGATACCCCGGAAAAACCCCGCTTGGCTAGAGCGGTGAATTATGCTAGGATGTCTACTTGATTTTAGAGTCACCACCCATGTTTTAGAGGAACGTGAGAAAACCTAAGAAGAGCCAATTTTATATACAAAAAACCAGAGATTCGGGAAGAGAAGGGTTCAGGGGTTAGGTGACGGAGTGGGAAGTACTTAAACACCCACTCCGCCCCGCTTACGCGGGTCTTGCTACTTTTGGTGTTCTGATGATAAATGTCCTTCAATAAAAAGTGCTAACAATTAAAATGAAAAGAAAGGGGAAATAAAAAGATAAATGATTTTATTGATTTAATTTATGCTAAAGATTACATGTTGAATTATCCTAACAATTACATTAATAATGAAATGGGGAGATTAAAGTAGAGATTAAAATGTAGGGAGATAACCTTAACCAACTTTAATGTAGTAAAGTGGTCATTTGGTTATGTCCCATTTGATGGAGATTGCATACATTACCAAGACATGTGAAAATAAGACAAGAATAATAAAATACCTTAAGAAAGTGGGCTTCAAACTTGGACTTGAAAATGGTGTTGTTGTAAGGCGATTGTTGTAGAACAATTTGTGTAGAGTTTTGTTGCGTTAAACTCTTGTTGGGAGAACTCTTGTAAAGAGAATTATTGGGAGAATTGTGTATAGTGTATTTGTGTAGAGATTTCAAGTCAAAAAAAAAGGTCCTAAAAGTCTAGAGTTTTGGCTAGAGAGAAAATGTTGAGGTCCCTTTTCTAAGGTAGAAGAATGGGGTTTTTATAGGTAAAAATAGGAGGGAAATGTTTGGAGGGAAAAGATGATCATCCATATGAAATGGAATTGACCAATCAAAAATAAGATAAATAAAATAAAAAATAAAAGAGAATAAAAGAATAAAGATAAAATCATTTGTTTTTGGGAAAAGACTAGAATAAAGGATTTGGGAGTTACAAAATAAAGGGGGATGAATGTGGATGAAAAAGGGAGTGTTTGTGATCAAGAAAAGCAAAACGCGTCGACGAAAGAAAGACAACCGCCAAGGACATCTACAAGAGAAAACAAAGACTCGATAAAACATGAATTTGAAATTTGCGAAGGATAGGGGTGCGCTCCCTGTGTGAGCGGCTTTATTTATATAGAAAGGATATGGTGGGATCCATGTTGCTGAAGCGGGATCCGTTTGCTGAAGCGGGATCCATTTTCTGATGGCGGGATCCGTTTGCTGATGGCGGGATCCGTTTGCTGATGCGGGATCCGTTTGCTGATGCGGGATCCGTTTGCTGAAGCGGGATCCGTGTGCTGAAGCGAGATCCGTTTGCTAAAGCGGGATCCGTTTGCTGAAGCGGTATCCGTTTGCTGAAGAGGATCCGTTTGCTGAAGCGGGATCCGTTTGCTAATTCGGGATTCGTTTGCGGATGGCAGGAACCGAGGCTCCGTCTACCTATATGTGATATTGTTGTGTTTCTTGATGGAAAGGTCGTGATTTTGCGGCTCTCCATGGGCCAAGTTGTTGTCATTGAACTGTAATTGTTTGACTCTGTGGGATGCAGGCGTAGTTGACGGCGGATTACTTTCTGCTGGGGATGAAGTGCCTTGAGTTGCAGATGCTGTTGACCTCGTGGTGGTACCTGTTAAGTGTGTGCTTTTGTAGGTATACGTATTTGTGCATGAAGTGTGAATATTGAGCGAAATCGTGCTTGTGGTGTGATGTGATTTTGAAGCACTTTTGCATGAGGGATAAGTAAAGTGATTTTGTGTGTGAAGTGATTTTTGAAAGCAGAGATTTGCTTGAGAGAGATGAATGATGTCCATACCTTCACTTACCATTGCCGTTGGATGGATTAGTGTTGTGGTGGTGGATGCCTTGATGCTTTTGATGAAGAATGTCCATGCTTTGGATGGAGAATGATGATGTTGGTGATGATGAATTGTTTTTTGCTTTTGATGGAGTGTCGGTGAGATGGTATTCTGGGTGATGGGTTGGTCGTGCCAAAAGGTTGCCTACGTATCCCTTTAAGAGAATCAAACCAGCGTAGTACAAGGATGATGGAGAATGCTGGGGGAGAATGCTAGGAGCAAAGCAAAAAAGGAAACACATAATTTTGCGCAAGAAAAGAAAAAAGAAAATAAAATCTTTTTTTTTTAATTAGAAAGAAAAGAATATGCACACTCGTGAAAAAAAGTTTTTTTTTTTTTTTAGTTCGTGGGTGAACCATTTTAACCATTGTGTGTTTGTAAAGCCAACCCAAGATCAAGTCATGTTCAATCGAAGTCCGGATTGCCTTGCTTGAATTCTGTCGTCGTTGCCGTTGTGTCCAACGAAAAGTGATTTCTAGCCCCAAGTCAGTTATGGGGCTCCAAAAGACATTCGATGCTGAGATAAGGGGTTGCTGATTGTAAAGCTCCTAGAATGCCTTTGATGCCAAACTATGAGAGACTTGCATAGCCCCAAGATGAATCGACTCTTGACCTTTTCAAATAAATCGCCTTTTGCTGTTGACGTGAGCAAGCTCCAAGAGAATATCATTGATACCAATCTTCGAGAGATTGTTAAGCCCCAAATTATCAAGTTTGTAGATGGCGGGATGTGGAGACCTTTCGGTGTGAAGCCTTAAATTTTCTTGGAATCGGCTTAGCATTATGTTGGGAGCGGATGGTGCTATTGGGAAGAACCCTTGAAGGCGATCTCCTTCTTTCTCTTGCTTGTAGATGGATGGCCCTTTTTGTGGTTGATACCCAAATGGCGGAAAGTCCATGTAGTGCGGTCTTCGGGAGACGTCTCGTGGGAGATGGTGATGTTGTTGCAGATGATAAGGTCTTGGTGTGATAAAGTCTCGAACGGTATGTTTGTTTGAGTCTTCTTGAGTTGAACTGACGGCGGATCTTCGGATGCAGCCTATGCTTTTGATCTTGGAGAAGGGGGTGCTGTATTGCAGAAACATTGGGATTGGCCGTAACTCTGCTTATAGCGTTAACATATTGGCATTGCCCGCTATAACTCAGCCGGGTGAGTCCAGCATATTGAATCTTTTTCCTTTTCTAAGACTTCCTTCATAATCTCACTGTGAGTTCTAACAAGAATCATCAAATTCATTCATATCATCGGAGCCCTCATTTAAAACCAAGAGACCTTTGACTTGAGGTGTTGGGAGACCCTTGAAGCTTGATCTCTTTCATATAAGACTTCTCCACATTGCATTGCTTGAGCATTGTTGTCCCAAAAGAATGTCGGTTGCGAAGCCCCAATATTTCCCTTTGCTTGTATCACTGTAATGCCGTAGCCCAAAAGATTGTAGATTGCGAAGCCCCTTGAGACCTTTGGTGCCGAATTGAGGAAGCTTCCAATGTTGCACATGACTCCGCCGGGGACACTGAAGTAAATTTCTTCTTGCCGAGGGAGCCTTTAAAACTTGATCGTACCCCCTAGAGTGACACCATTGATTAGGAGTGGAACGAGAAGGGCCTATCCTTGATCGGGGGAACAAGTATGAGCATACATGACAAGAAGGTGCTTCTCGACATTCCTTTTGAGAGACTTTGAGGATAGTCTCACACATCTTTCTTGAACGTAGCCCTAGGGATCATTAACTGTCAAATGAAGCGAGAGAAGTTTTCTTTCTTGAGTCACATAGCCCCTAGGGTGTCATCATTTGTCGAGCAAAGCAAGAGACTCGTCCTCGTGTGGGGGAACAAACATAAGAGGACATGGCAAGAGTTACGCCATTTCTCGGCATACATACGTGTAGAAGCTCGAAAATTGAGTCACATGTTGTGGCCATTTGTGATCCAAACCAATTGGCTTGCTGGGGATTACTTGTGCAACCTCGGGCCTTCTTTTTCATGAACCCAAAAATGGCATACTGCTGGAGAACAATATCCCAAAACAACCTTTGATTGTGCCACATCTTGTCGAGCCTTTTTCCATTCCAAAGTTGACTCTGTGGGGAGTTGGCTTGCTGAGGAGATTCAATGTTGAACTTGTGTCTTCATTAGAGGCCGGGGATCTCTATTTCTCTTTCCCTTCTCTCTCTCACTCTCTCATTTTTTTATGACGCACCCTGTTTTTTGCCTAGACCGCCCTTTCGGGTTTTCAATCTAGCAGGCATCTCTTTTGCGTCTTCATTTTTTTTTTAACTCAATTGATGAGGAAGTGCATTGACTCTAGATGAGGATGAGAGACATGTGATTTTGCGGTGAGGACCTTTTGTCACTAATGATGAGTGACATTGACTTGGCTAGGGAAGTAGCCCCTAGTATTGACTTTGTATATATTTGTTGAATGACTCACGAAGGCAAGTAAGTCATTAAGAGATAAGAGAAGGAAATCCCCAATTTGATTGCAAGAAATTGGGAGTATACAGAAAGAATAGAAGCCCTAGACTCGACAAGGAACGAAAAGTGATTCCAAATCTAGGAAAGTTGTTCAATCTTGAGGTGATTAATTCATTGGCAAATGACTCGTACAAAGATGTCTTGACAAGTTCGAGATGAAGGCCAATCACCATAACGCACTAGAGCTAAACATATCTTCTTTCTTGCATGAGACCAGACCCGCAGGTTGCCTACGTTCCTCCAGTGTAGAGGCTCAGGTCACTGTAGTTCTTGTGGATTCTCACTTTATCGTGATGGTTGTTGATGTCACTTCGTCCTTTGAAAGTGGAACGATGATGTTGATCTTGTGCACTTCTTTGATTGAGGGTTTTTTTTTTTTTTTTTTGTGCTCTAACTTTTGCCTAGGTTGGTTTGAGGAATTCAACCTAGCGAGCCTTTTTTTTTAATCCCCCTTTGAAACATTGTTTGTTTTCTCCATGGTCGTTTCTTCACCTTGCTTTGACATGATTTCGCTGTTGATGATGCCGCCTTCGTCACGATGTTTAGCCCCTAGGCGTTCAAGTGATAGCCTTCGTTCTAAAACGTATTTAGACATCTTTTCATCATTTTGCCAAGAATTAAATTGAACAACTTGAAAGAGTGTATGAGGACAAAAACGACTTTTTATTTGATGACTCAATGGACTCGAACATTTAACATAGGACAAGAGAAAACATTAATGCACACTTAAGAGGACTATTGACTCCTTTTTTTTTTTTTTATTCCTACTACTAGGTAGAGAAAGAGAAACGGAGATTGTTGTTATCGGCCTTGTGGCATGATCCCTTGTTGAAGCCCCATTTCAAATCTGAGCCCCTTCCTTGATGATTTCTTGCATGCTCTCACTCTTTAACTGTTGTTCTTCAACCACGGTAAACTCACCATTGTCAATCCAGTCTTGGACGATGTTGCGGATGGAGAAGCAATCCTCGGTGAGGTGACCGCTGCATAAGTGATAGTCACACCACTTGTGGTGGGCATGGTTGCGACGCAATGGTTGTGGTTGCTTGTACCCTTGGAGAGGAGAAATTTGTCCCTTTGCTTTGAGATCTTCATAGGCCTTGGTGACGGTCATACCTTGGAGGGGAGTGTAGACACGGTCGTTGGTAGAACCTTTGTGACTTTTGAGAGGCGAGCCACTTGAACATGCCTTATCGTTGACCTTTGCCTTGTTGTCGGTGAACTCTCGTAAACGGGCCTTAAGTTCGGACACTTCTTCCTTATGAATTCTTCTCTCGAGATCAAGATGGGCTTGCCATAAATCATCCTTGCGGCGGGCCTCCTTGACAATTCTATCCATTTGTTCCCCCATGTCTCTTATTATGTTGAAGAGCCTTTCGTTGGACACGGAAGTATTCTCACCCTTATT
Source organism: Campanula takesimana (assembly GCA_026119855.1). Lineage (NCBI taxonomy): Eukaryota > Viridiplantae > Streptophyta > Magnoliopsida > Asterales > Campanulaceae > Campanula > Campanula takesimana. The sequence continues at coordinate 215,021 of JAOWBW010000307.1, forward strand.
GTTGTTGCCGCTTGAAGCCATTGGACCTATGGAGAGAACACGATTGATCTTAGGTTGGCCCCACGAATACCTTTTGAATCAAATGATTTAACCCACGAACAAGAGAAAAGACTCAAACCACATAAAGAAAAATGACTCTTTTTTTTTATTATTTACAAAAGTCGGAAGGACGTAGTCCTTTTTGGGGTTTCTAAGAAAAGATAATGGAATCGTCACACTAGTATATAGACCTTCTCGCGGTCCCATATACTCATCGGATTCCACCACGCTTGTGATTCCTACATGTGACGGGATTAAACTAAATTAATGTCATTAAGCATACATGCGGGGACGGATTTTTTATTTTCGTCCATAATAACCACTCTGGGGACGGATTTTTATTTCGTCCATGACAACCGTTTGTTTCTCTTGGAAACGGCATGTATGATTTGATGACATTAGTTTAGGGAAATATCGGTACATGAAAACCGACTTGGTCACGGAGTGTTAGAACCTAAACTAAGAATTGTGTGGCTTGTGCTCGGCTAAAGAGAGGCTTAAAGGTCACCCCCGGCATGTATCCACGGGCTGAGGTTTACCGCTTCGGAAGAGTCAAGGTCGGGTGGAGCTTGAAACTTCCTAGGACGGGCCTCGACGGGTTTGGGGTTGGACTTGTGTGACTCGATAGTGAGCAGTTAATAGGAATTATGTGCGCGTAGTGTGAGGTCCATCACGTGACAATTTGTTTTTCAAGAAATAATAAAAAAACAAATAAGAACGTATTTACAACTTTCGAATCACCCGTGTGACCGATAAAAATAAAACAGAGAATTAAAAGATGGTTTTGTGCAGGCCCGGTGCCCACACACTGTCAAAACTGCTCTGTTCTGTGCACTGTTCTGTTCTGGAAAGTTGCTGTGAGGATGGGAGGCGCGCGCCTTAGGCACTAGAGGGCAGAGTCGCCCGCTTCTGGGCAGTACCTGCAAATTCATGGGTTCAAGGGACTGCCTTGACCCTAAATAAAAACACTTTTCCCCTGCAGAAACTGTTAGTACAATAACATGAAATTTGAAGGACAAGATGAGAGGCGGGTGTAAGTACCCCAATCTGAATTTGACCAACTTAGAGGAATTCTAGGCACCATTCAGGGATAAACTGATAGGCCAAGACCTCACTAAGACAAAATATGGACACAGGGACTGTTCTGGAATTAAAAGATTGAAAAATCCAGAAGGTCGCCAACATGAGCCGTACGGCTACTTTGGGCACTATCAGCCCCTATAAATTGAACCCCTTGCTGATCATTCCAAGAGGGGAGAATCGATTATTGTTAGTGTTACTCTGCTAAAATTGCTCCAGAGAGTGTTTTGAGAGTGAAAGAGAAAGGAAGATTGGCCTAACTAAACATAGGTGAAGCCACCTTCTCCCCCATCATTCTCTTCATCTTATCTCTTTTGTTTGTTCATATTATTGTTGTTCATCTCTTAATTCTTGCAAGTCTTGTCCATTCAAGCAACTTAATTTCTTGCAAGTCTTGTCCATTCAAGCAACTTAATTTCATTGCAAGTCTTGTCCTTCAAGCACTTTAATCTTAATCTTATTGCAAGTCTTGTCCTTCAAGCACTATATATATATATATATATATATATATATATATATATTATACATTATGGTCCAAACCATGGATGATTCAAGGTGCCCTTCACACTTTGTGTGAAAGTGGTTCTAACCTAAGGATGATCATGGTTTGTTGAATTTCTTACTTATAACAAATTAATGATCTATTTTTATGAAAAAGGCACATGTTTTGGTTGATTATGTTGTTCATTGGTAGCAAGGATGGTCATTTGGATGATTAAGTTTCAATCTTTATCATCCAAACATTGGTCTCGCTTCAAAATCCCCTTTGGGGTCATAAAGATCAAATCTTTATGACAAATAATGTTGCCCCAAGGTTACCTTTGGCTTAAGGATCCACTCTTGTGGTGAAAGCTCAAATCTTTATGTTGATTTTGTTTTGATTTGGCCATGATAATCATGTGGGATGATAAGACCTTGGTGTTTATCACTTCCCCTCTTGATTTAGCCTTGAAATACAATTTTGGGTCATGAAGATTGAATCTTTATCAATAATTTGGTCCCTAGAAGGTTAATAATGTGTAAAAATGCCATCTTGATGATAAAGTTTCCATCTTTAGTCATCAAATGGTCATTTTGGTTCAAAAGCCATGTTCATCAACTTTTTCTTAATTTCTCCAATGATTGCCTTTGATCACACCCAAATCTTTGTTTTTGGGGGTTCTTTTGATGATCAAAGTGCATAGGAATGATATTTTCAAAGTTTTGTTATTAATCACAAACTGAAAATTAGCATTTCAGTCCAGTTTCAGCAGGATACTCTGTTTCTGCCTGAAACTGGACAGTTTTCTGATGAATCTGTAAAAAACCTCGGGACGGCCAAACCAGCCTTACGGCTAGTTTAAACTAGCCTTACGGCTGCTTTGGCCAAAAAGGTGTTCATTTTCTGTTAAACTGTTTGCAAAATAACCCTTCTCTGTTAAATAATTAACCGGTTTTGTTAAATGTCAGTTTCTCCCATTTTTGAAATACACACACACACACACACATACACGTTTGTTACTAACGTTAGGGAGACTCGGTCTTATCCGAGGCGACTTGGGTGACGTAAAACTCTTCCCAAGGCGTAACCTGACCTCCGAACCTTCTATCTCTAACCTTTTTCATTTTGTTGGGTTTAAAATTAACAAAGTGTGGCGACTCCATTAAAATTGTACCATTGTGTTTGGAACCGTCCCGTCTTTGGACACGTGTTGACCTTGCCGCGCGGGGCGGGATCCTTACAGTGGCGACTCTGCTGGGGAAAAGTTTGTTTCTGGACTTCTTTCTAGAAGATCCGGGGGCATTCTTGTGTGGGTCAAACTCCCGTTTCCATTAGTTGACTTTGTGCATATTTGTGTGTGTTTGATGTTTCTGTTTGAACTATTTTGAGTACATATATTCTGAAAATGCAATAAACTGGAGTATGATGATCAGAAGTTGCAGAAACTGAGAAAAATCTCAACACCATGGTTCTAGCCGTATGGCTAGTTTGGTAAAAGGGTCAGAATGTTGCAAATTAACAATTTTGTGCAGGGAGCAACATTCTGAATGCCCTTCTGCTTCTGCTTGTCCAGGTTCCAAATTTACAGCCTTACTTGTGCACATTACCTTTATTCTTTTGGCCAAAACTTGGTTATGCATGATCTCTTGTCAATAAAAATGGTTTTCAAAGCCTCATTGTGCATAACCCTTCTTGAAAAAATTTCTTTGTTTTCAAAACCCTCTTTTTGTTGTGCACAACTTGATTTGTACAAATGCCTTTCAAATGAATTGCTCTTCTTGTAAAAATGTTTGGCTTTCAAAAATTCTTGGTTGTGCACAATTGTTACATGTACAAAGTTTTGGTCCTCACTTGTTCATATTCTTTGATTGATTTCTTGTATAAATTTCTTATTCCATGCTTGCCCATATTTGTTCATATATTGCTCATGTCTTGTTCATAATATTGAAAAACGGATTGAAAATTTCTATTTTTTGACTCAAAAGGGAATATAGAATGACTTCACACAACGCGCACTTGACCTTGCACGTTCCAAATACCCTTTAAGCCCGGGATGGATGCCAGATGCAGCTCGATTGGCGCTCTTGTTCCCTTCGAGCGCGCACGGGTCCATTCCACCTCCCCTTCCGAGCCGAGTCAACCACACTTGTCCATGACACACAAATGCCGTGACTTCGGTTGGTTTTTGGTCTAGCTCACGTTGCCACATCCTTAATGCGTGTCTAAGGTTAATCATGGCCAAGTTAGTGCCCGAGTCATGACTCCATGTGAAAGCAAGTGTGACCATGGTCAACTTTGACCCGGTCCTTGACTTACACGTTAATGTTGACCGTAATTAACCTAAGTCATGTATTAAGGATAGGGTGACACCGTGTTGTCAAGCCCTAATGAATAGTCCATACTAATCATCCTTAATCCCAAGGATAAGGTTCGAGAGCCCTCATCAAAGATGAGGTTATGCCGGAAGTCCCTTAAGTCCCTAAGACGAATCTCGACCTTAACCGGGGCTTAATCATGATTGGAATGGTTCACGCATTGGGAATCTTGTGACGCACTAGACACTAGGTTCATTAATTTCGGCAGGTGGAAGCCGCTTGCCCTATAGGACCCTCGCCCGGGACAGTCCATCCTTGGGAGTGTGCAAGGCAGGTGAAAAACGAGGGGTCTATAGGCGTAGTGATGGCCTCCACTGATCCAGGATATGGAATAGTTGCGGAAAAGAAGAGGAATCTTTTCCAACCATTTAGGAATAAAAATGTGTTTTAAGTAAAGTTGAATGAATAAATAATTGCACGTGGCATGAGCTTTCTCCGTTCTTTGTTTCCTGTCTTCGACACATTCTTGCGTTAATAAATGTCACCTTGTTAAGTCTTTGGACGGACCCCCGTTGTCCTCCAAGACCTCCATTATGAAATTTCGTTAAGTCTTTAGACGGACCCCCGTTGTCCTCCAAGACCTTCTTTATGTGATTTAGTTGAGTCTTTGGATGGATCCCTATTGTCCTCCGAGACCCCGTTAAGATTCCCGTCAAGACCTTAGGCGTCGTCCCCTAGGTCCCCGGTTAAGATTCCCGTCAAGACCTTAGGCGTTGTCCCCTAGGTCCCCATTAAGATTCCCGTCAGGACCTTAGGCGTTGTCCCCTAGGTCCCCGCTAAACCCTAGGAATAGTCCCCTAGGAAGTCAAGTCTTTGAATGGATCCCCCGTTGCCATCCAAGAAGTCTGTTACAACCTTGTAAGTAGACCCTCATTTGAATCTCGGATGGATTTAAAATCCCATTTGACCCTGTCCACCTTTTTACCCCATAGGTCTAAGCCTAGCGGTCATTCCCCATCAGTAGCATGAGCATTCATTCAGTGTTTACCCAAGCCTAAAGCTACCTTTTGTCTTCCCCGTAGCTCAGAGGAAGTGGAAGAGAGCATCATGTCGCCGCCTAGTGCATGTGGAGTTAGAAAGTTCCCCTATTACTTCAACTTCTCCGATCCGGTAACTTAGAAAGACCGCTTTGATGGATGGTAGTTTGGGAAACGACGTTGCAGACAACCCAGATAGCCTGACGAAAGAAGAGCCGCTCCAAACTCTAGAAGCCTCCGGTGCTACGGAGGAAGTCATCACGAAGATTCACAAGGAAACACGGAACCCGTTCAATGAGTCGATGAGACAAAGAGATGTCACAACTGATGGCTCCTTCACCAAAGTGACCAACCACAATGAAAGGGTGGAAGCTACCCGACCTCCGGATTGTAACCGAAGATTGCCCCCTCCATCTCACCAAAATACCGAGGCCTCCATTTCTTCGCCCCAACACGCCGTCATCCATAACGGGCCTCTCACTCAAATCTTCCTCACTCCGCCTCATCCCAAATCCAACATCTCCCATGAGACACTTCCTATAAAACCCCAAACACAATCCACTCAAAAGGCCCACAAACCACTGTTCACACCGGTTACGCCCCAAGCAACATACTCACAATACCATACCCTTCGGTTTCATGCCATCAACCAAGTCACCAGAGCTCAGTCACTGTTTAGACCATATGTGGATACCCAACCATGCATCACTAACCGACTTCCACCGGATTTCCAGATAAGATTCCATGGTGACCCGTATAATTTCTGCAATCAGAGACCTCTTGGACCACGAGCTCATTGCATGCCTCCAATGTGTATTCCCGCAAGCACCCAAGGTTATGGGTATGCCTACACCCACGCACTTCCACAGAATCCTCATGTTGCACCTCAGTCGAGTACGTTGTTGGGAAAGAGAAAACAAATGGAAGCTAAATTTGAAAGGACACTCGAGGGGCACCCCTTTGCATTGAGTAACGGTGATTCTCATCCCCACCACGCTCCGGTCAACAATGAAAGAAAATCCAAAGGCCGAGCCAAGCTCCATTTCACAAAGTTTGAGGATTTCGGAATGCCCATAAGCAAAGTGTTTGAAGGATTGGTCAAACAAGGCCTCATGTGGCCCCTCGAAGATTTCCGGCCAAAGAATCTTGAAAAACGTCGCGACAAGACCAAAAGGTGTGCCTTTCACAACTACCATGGCCATGATACCAATGATTGCACCACCATAAAAGCATCATCTCGAAGCTAATCGAGAAGGGAAAGCTTGGACGCCCCCACGCTCCCGGCACAGTCAATGACCCGAGCGTCAAAATGCTCGAATTTGTGACTTCCCTGATGATCGATAAATGGAGTGATGTTCGCCCCAAGGAAAAGGAGCCCGCGGTTGACAAAGTTGTCAATCCCAAAGTGGGAGAGCCTGTTTTGGAAGAGTTGACAAAATCAGTGTCCCAAATGATGGTTCCTAAACTCAGCAAAGCTGAAATGACGGAAGGCATTTAGAAAGGATCAGCGGCACAAAAAATGTCTGAAGGGCTGAATGCCCCGGGTTGGGAAATGAATGGTGCTGCGGCCGCCACAATTGAGGACGGAGTTTCGAAACCCCTTCCATCAATCTCCCCTTAGAAAAAGTCTGTTTTCATCCTTAGGAAGAGTCAGCTGCTTTTAGGATGTGTGGTAAGCCCTCAAGAAGAGTCAGTTAAGGTGTCTGTTAGGTTTAGTTAGAGTCTTGACTCCCCGGTTGATGCCATGTGGTGACCATTCTGAGTCCATTGTCAGTTTTCTTAATAAAATTATTATTATTATTGCATTGTCAAAAGTTTGCAAAAATGTGTGTGAGTCTTTCATTCAGAACAAAAGTATGTCTTCAAAAAAAAAAAAAAAAAAAGATCAAGTTTTTCCTAAAAGGCTAATCCGATAATGAAGCATTTTTCTCAAATCATGGTTATAATTTCACCTTGAGGTTTAATATGCTAAAAGTCCTTCGCGGTTCTGTCCATCGGAAACATCGACCAAGGAGCCCACACCTGAATTGGCGTCCGAGGCAACCGCCCACATGAGGAAGGAAAGTTGGAATACCGATTGCAAGAAAATGCTTGTGTTTTCGGAAGCCCAAAGGCGGCTACATCAAATGGCCATACCCTCGCTGAATGCCATGCACGAAGGTTACGCCCCTTGAAAGGAAATCACCAAAAGAAGATGGCCAAAGATGAGCCCGGTAGTTACAACGCCAAGCCAAATGGAGGCCTCGCGACATCTTTTCCCGATGACACGGAACCCGAGTTCCCCGTGGAAGACATGGAATATGCCGCCGACAACCCCTCCAACAACAGAAGAAGGAAACAGACCATCGCACTTCATAGGGGCCCATCCCTAAAAAAAAAAAAAAAAAAAAAAAAAAAATAATAATAATAATAATAATAATAATAATAATAATAATAAAAATATGAGTCTTCTAGCCTCGTAGGATCTAGATTCTCACCAAAAGTCCTTCTTGGACTGTGTCTTTTCATTTTTACAAAGGTCCAGACTTGGACATGTATGTACAAAGTTATCTAAATAAAATAGTCATTTTCATTCTCTTCTCTCTAGACTTGAGACATTATTTGCAATATACATTTACTCTTGAAATTGCCTTGCTTGTTATTTTCAATTGATTGCTACGTCCCCAAAATGATGAATTGACTTCTAAGCATACTAGTCAATGACGACTCATTAAGGACGAATGGACCTAAACACAAATGAAAAACGCTAAATGCAAACAATTAATCTTGATGTGAATAAATGTTGTGATCAATTGACATGAAGAAACCATTAATGGCAAGTCTTCCCTCATACACATTCCCGATACACATTTCCGATACACAACCCGATACACCTTCCCGAGACAAATTCTTGATGCACATCGAAGGCATCCCGAAACAGTGAAAAGGCGAGGACGTTATTGCTCGACCACCGAGATTTGATAGTGCTCACACGTGTGCGACCAAGCATAGGGCTTCCCAAAATCTTCAAACTCAGCCAAAGTAACGGACACGCCACCAAGGGGCTACAAAGGAGACAATGCCCGAGAAAGCGAGCTGGGGCTAATGTTTACCTCATCAAAAAAAAAAAAAAAAAAAAGGGAGAAGAGGGAAAGGAAATGAGCATATGCAAAGAGGAAGTTTGCCTCAAGAGCTCGTCGCAAAAGGTCCACCCCCAAGAGTTCACCCCAAAAGGCCCGTCCCAAAGAGTTCACCACGAAGTGGAAGGATCTACATCAAAGGATCAACAACGTCCTCCGAGACAACGTGAGAAGAAAGCCAATTTCAGCAAAAGACGACCCAAGGCCGAACTACGGCGACCTGAGCTCCTCAAACTGAGGAGAACGTAGGCAACCTTCGGGTCCGGTCACAGCATGAGAAAGAACGGTCAAACCATGGCTTTCCCAAAGTAGCCAAGCCTCTCCCCATTGGTCCCATCAATGACCAATTTACCAGACAAGGACCAATTCCCCATAAACACCCTTTGATCTTGCCATTGATTGAATCTTAATCCTAATTGATCACAGCATTTATACATGTTAAGGCTAATTGCCTGTTATAATCTTGACTTAATAATGAACATGGTCCATCCAAGCAATCATTTGATGATATTAACTAAGGTAAATTTCAAATGTCTTGACAAGTCTTCTTCTCTACATCTTAGGAAAGAGCTAAACACTTGTATTCTGTCAAGCAAGGGCTTCCTTCCATTTCATGATAAATTGCTCAAAGAGCTCACCAAAATAAAGGGACTCTCTCCCGCTTAAATAAAGGCCCTTGCATGTTTCCCCCAAAAGGACATATTAAGTCCCCGTCCCATCAAGTCGGTTGGATCACTCATAAAAGAAAGAGAAAAATAGAAGGAAAAGGCACAAAAAAAGTAGCCCGCTAGGTTGAAAACCCGTAAGGGCGGCCTAGGCAAAAAACAGGGTGTGCCATAAAAAGATGCAAAAGAGATGCCCGCTAGGTTGAAAACCCGAAAGGGCGACCTAGGCAAAAGAAAGGGTGCGTCATGAAAAAGGGATGGGTTCGTAACCTCACCTCAAAAACCGAAAGACGACAATGGGTCCACATCAAAGGTCGAAGGACGACAATGGGGCTACCTCCACGACAACGAGGACATTGAGGCTACCTCCACGACAACAAGGACATTGGGGCTACCTCCACATAGACAACAACGAGGACATGGGGCTGCCTCCACATCAACGGTCAGGATGACATTGGGGCTATCCCCACAACAGTGACGAGCAGATCCCCTACAATTAGTAACTTCTCAACGAATGGACAAAATCCAAAGGACTTTATGCATGGCAAACCTCACGGTTAAGTTAAAATCAAAAAATTTGACTAAAATGCTTTGTTAAAAGATTTACCTTTAGGAATAAGCATTTCTGAAATTTGCCCTTTTGGCATTATTTATCAAAGACCATGTTTCAAGCAAAATGCTTTTGATCTCCTCTCAAAATGATTTTCCCAAAGTTTTGGACTCTTTCGTCCACAATGTGTCTGAACGGTTACCCCTAGGCTCTTCTCCGGTATCAAGAAAATGTGTCAACCGTCCCGTAGAGTAGAGTTGACCCAAGTCAAACCTTGACTCATAATAGTCATTTTAGGTTGAGACCCTTGTCCCCGGCAGTACTTAATCGGACGTAAGACCAGTTTTTCCGTCAAACTCCCCAAAGATGGAGTTGACCCAAGTCAAACCTTGACTCAGAATAGTCATTATAGGTTATGAGTTGTCCTTTGGACGTCCGGCGTGACGTAAGACCATTAGGTTTCGTAAAATTCGTCCTTGGTCGTCCGGCATGACGTAAGACCATTGGGTTTGGATGACCCGACAGTCCTTCGTAAGTCCAGCCATTTAGTCAACCCTCTCCCATAGAGTCAAGTTGACCATGAACCGGCAGTCTTTCGTAAGTCCAAACTTGTGTGAAAAGAACTGGTAGTGTAGCGACCCCAAAACCCGTCCCTATTTATTTTATATTTTTGGGGATTTTTATTTTACTTATATGTGCATTTTATGTGTTGCATCATATTTTATGATTTGCACATCTTACTTGGTTATATGTGTTATTTACTTAGTTAGTAAAAATAATGATTAAAGGAGTTAAATGATTAAGTTGAAACTTTAGGGTCCTTGTTGAAAATATAAGTTAAGGGGTTTAAGTGTTAAATTTGAAAGTCCAGTGACCAATTTATAAAAATGGGTAAAACCCCTTTATTAAGCCATTTGCTTTCTCCTTCTTTCACTGTATGATTTCTTCTGCAACATTCCTCTACGTTCAGCTTAGGGTTAGGAGAAAAGGTAAGTTCGACCCATTTTGATTTAATTCTTTTTATTTACTTACCCGTTTTAAAAACTAATTATATAAAAATGATCAGGGCGTCGAGTAGTTCATTTTTAGCCGAACAAAACTTATTTCAGCGGTACTTTTTCCGGAACTAGGTAAGTTACTAATTCCCCTTTAAATGTTAAAATAGTCATATATGCTATATTTGATACTTCTACTTGTTAATTTTGTGATTTGGGTAATATTTGCTATACTTGTAATTTTGGGACAAAGGGAGTATATGGAATTGGTTTTAGCTGAGTATGGGAATGGTTTAGAAGTTCAAATTGTAACCTTAATGAAAGTTACCAAAGTTGTGTAGTTTATGTGTTATACTTGTGGGACGGAAGGAGTAAAAATTGAACTAAGAAAGAAATCTGGGATTTGACCCAAAATAGGAGGGGGCGCGCGCACCCTAAATAAGGAGGCGCACGCACCCATTGACTAATTTAGGCAAAAGGGTCTGATAAAGGGAGGCGTGCGCACCCTTTTGGGTGGGGCGCACGCACCCTTAGTTAGCCAAAAAGTGTGAGGATCTAATGAATGGAAGCGCGTGCACCCTTTTGGGTGGGGCGTGCGCACCCCCCCCCCCCTGTTTTCCAGGTTTGATAGTTTGTTTAACTTGGGTATAAGAGGACAAGTGTTTGTGTAGTCCTTGGAGTTGTTTAGGACCCAAACGTGAATGTATATGACTTTTATGTCGTTGATGAAAAAATTGGGTTGTGATTAAATGTCCTTATTATGGACTCTTTATAAGAAATCTTTTGTGTGCATCTTGTGAAGTATTTGGCTTAGTTCCTTCTTGGATTAAATGCCCCGGGTTTTGTTTAGCAAGTATTCATTACTGTGATTCTTGTGAAAAGTCCAGCTGGTCTTGTTGTAGAGTCAGCCAATGGAAGAATTATAGTGGTACAGGTAAGTCCACTATAAGGTTTTCCATTGTAGCTTCTGAGTCAGGCGGTGGAAGAATTATAGTGGCACACAAGCCAAGTTCACTATAAGGTGTCCACTGCGCCTTCTTTGTTTCCCCAGTCCAGATTGGCCTTGGATGGGATGAATTTCTCCCTTTGGTGAGTATTTGGGTTATGACTTTGTGTCATATTTCCCTCTCTGGTTACTTTGGTTTTATTGGTTATGGTTTGGTTTTCGGGATCCCGGCTTCAGCTATTTATGCTGCTCAGATGGTTTTCTCAGATGGTATTCTCAGACAGTTATGTTATTGGGTAAACCTTGGCTTGGTATCCACCGGAGTGTGGGCTATGTGGTAATTGTGATATATGAGTTGATGTTATCTCTCATGCTTTATGTGTTATTATGCTATATGATTACTTGTTGATATTGTTTCTTTATGACTGCCATATCAGCATGTAACGTAGTTGCATTTTAGTAGCTTACTGAGATTTATTCTCACCCTTATTTGTTTACTGTTTTAGATAAAGGCGAGTCCAGGGGATAGGACACTTGTCACGGGAGGACGTTGGATTGGTAAGAGATGGGACTTGTTTTGTGAAGGTTACATTATGTAAATGTAAACCATTTGGGTAGAGTACCCGTATTTCTTATAGTCACACCTATTTTGGTTAATGTTGGTGTATGTACATTTGTTTAAAAGTTTGTAAGCCTTCGGGCTAAGTACTTTCGTTGTGAAAGTGTTTGTAAAGTTTGTTTAAAAAGTTAAGTGAAGTCTTTGAACTTCAAGTGTGTTTTTGTTAAACTTTATGAAAGTACATTTCGAAAAATTTTCTAAAAAGTTTTATAACGTCTTCCAATCGTGTCCCGAGCGTGGTGCCAAGTAGGACCACGGGTCTGGGGCGCGACAGGCAGTCCTTCGTAAGTCCAGCCATTTAGTCAACCCTCTCCCATAGAGTCAAGTTGACCATGAACCGGCAGTCCTTCGTAAGTCCAAACTTGTGTGAAAAGAACCGGCAGTCCTTCGTAAGTCCAGCCATTTAGTCAACCCTCTCCCATAGAGTCAAGTTGACCATGATGTAAGACCATGCTTGTTAGTCAACCATCTCATAGTTAGTGTTGACCAAACCCTTAGGCTTGAGACGCTAAGTTCTCCACCCGACCTTTTACGGTCGCCCTTAGGCTTGAGACGCTAAGTTCTCCACCCGACCTTTTACGGTCGCCCTTAGGCTAGAGACGGTAAGTTCTCCACCTGACCTTTTACGGTCGCCCTTAGGCTCGAGACGCTAAGTTCTCCACCCGACCTTTTACGGTCGCCCTTAGGCTCGAGACGCTAAGTTCTCCAGACGCTAAGTTCTCCACCCGACCTCAACGGTCGCCCATAGGTTTGAGTAGCCTTAAAATCTCTCACCCCTCTTTCGAACTACGATAGGCTTGATTCCCTCGAATAAGGATACGTAGGAATCCTATACTTCTAGGTCCAGCCATAGAACAAATCGGCTATGCCGTCCTCCCATCAGATTGGGATGCTTGTTTTATCGACAACCCCGCTTCCTTCAAAAGTGATGTTGCCGAGGGGCTCTGTAAGTACCCCAATCTGAATTTGACCAAATTAGAGGAATTCTAGGCACCATTCAGGGATAAACTGATAGGCCAAGACCTCACTAAGACAAAATATGGACACAGGGACTGTTTTGGAATTAAAAGATTGAAAAATCTAAAGGTCGCCAACATGAGCCGTACGGCTACTTTGGGCACTATCAGCCCCTATAAATTGAACCCCTTGCTGATCATTCCAAGAGGGGAGAATCGATTATTGTTAGTGTTACTCTGCTAAAATTGCTCCAGAGAGTGTTTTGAGAGTGAAAGAGAAAGGAAGATTGGCCTAACTAAACATAGGTGAAGCCACCTTCTCCCCCATCCTTCTCTTCATCTTATCTCTTTTGTTTGTTCATATTATTGTTGTTCATCTCTTAATTCTTGCAAGTCTTGTCCATTCAAGCAACTTAATTTCTTGCAAGTCTTGTCCGTTCAAGAAACTTAATTTCATTGCAAGTCTTGTCCTTCAAGCACTTTAATCATAATCTTATTGCAAGTCTTGTCCTTCAAGCACTGTATATATATATATATATATATATATATATATATATATATATATATATATATATATATATATATATATAGATATAGATATATATTATACATTATGGTCCAAACCATGGATGAATCAAGGTGCCCTTCACACTTTGTGTGAAAGTGGTTCTAACCTAAGGATGATCATGGTTTGTTGAATTTCTTACTTATAACAAATTAATGATCTATTTTAATGAAAAAGGCACATGTTTTGGTTGATTATGTTGTTCATTGGTAGCAAGGATGGTCATTTGGATGATAAAGTTTCAATCTTTATCATCCAAACATTGGTCTAGCTTCAAAATCCCCTTTGGGGTCATAAAGATCAAATCTTTATGACAAATAATGTTGCCCCAAGGTTGCCTTTGGCTTAAGGATCCACTCTTGTGGTGAAAGCTCAAATCTTTATGTTAATTTTGTTTTGATTTGGCCATGATAATCATGTTGGATGATAAGACCTTGGTGTTTATCACTTCCCCTCTTGATTTAGCCTTGAAATCCAATTTTGGGTCATGAAGATTGAATCTTTATGCAATAATTTGGTCCCTAGAAGGTTAATAATGTGTAAAAATGCCATCTTGATGATAAAGTTTCCATCTTTAGTCATCAAATGGTCATTTTGGTTCAAAAGTCATGTTCATCAACTTTTTCTTAATTTCTCCAATGATTGCCTTTGATCACACCCAAATCTTTGTTTTCGGGGGTTCTTTTGATGATCAAAGTGCATAGGAATGATCTTTTCAAAGTTTTGTTGTTAATCACAAACTGAAAATTAGCATTTCAGTCCAGTTTCAGCAGGATACTCTGTTTCTGCCTGAAACTGGACAGTTTTCTGATGAATCTGTAAAAAACCTCGGGACGGCCAAACCATCCTTACGGCTGGTTTAAACTAGCCTTACGTCTGCTTTGGCCAAAAAGGTGTTTTTTCCAGTTTTGCCCATTTTCTGTTAAACTGTTTGCAAAATAACCCTTCTCTGTTAAATAATTAACCGGTTTTGTTAAATGTCAGTTTCTCCCATTTTTGAAATACACACACACACACATACACGTTTGTTAACTAACGTTAGGGAGACTCGGTCTTATCCGAGGCGACTTGGGTGACGTAAAACTCTTCCCAAGGCGTAACCTGACCTCCGATCCTTTTATCTCTAACCTTTTTCATTTTGTTGGGTTTAAAATTAACAAAGTGTGGCGACTCCGTTAAAATTGTACCATTGTATTTGGAACCATCCCGGCTTTGGACACGTGTTGACCTTGCCGCGCGGGGCGGGATCCTTACAGCGGGCGATTCTGGTAGAAGGGGTCGGACGTGCGCGCTTTAGGCCAAGAAGGCCAGAAACGCGCGCTTCCCACCCTTTTTACCAGAATGCCCAGAAAACAAAAATTAGAACACCAAAAGCAGAAAATGCAAGTTTAACCCTCTAGTTCCCCAGCAGAGTTGCCACTGTAGATACTCCGGGAAAACCCCGCGTGGCTAGAGTGGTGAATTATCCTAGGATGTCTACTTGATTTTAGAGTCGTCACCCACGTTTTAGAGGAACGCGAGAAAATCTAAGAAGAGCCAATTTTATATACAAAAAACTAGAGATTCGGGATGAGAAGGGTTCGGGGGTTAGGTGACGGAGTGGGAAGTACTTAAACACCCACTCCGCCCCGCTTACGTGGGTCTTGCTACTTTTGGTGTTCTGATGCTAAATGTCCTTCAATAAAAAGTGCTAACAATTAAAATGAAAAGAAAGGGGAAATAAAAAGATAAATGATTTTATTGATTTAATTTATGCTAAAGATTACATGTTGAATTATCCTAACAATTACATTAATAATGAAATGGGGAGATTAAAGTAGAGATTAAAATGTAGGGAGATAACCTTAACCAACTTTAATGTAGTAAAGTGGTCATTTGGTCATGTCCCATTTGATGGGGATTGCATACATTACCAAGACATGTGAAAATAAGAGAAGAAGAATAAAATACCTTAAGAAAGTGGGCTTCAAACTTGGACTTGAAAATGGTGTTGTTGTAAGGCGATTGTTGTAGAACAATTTGTGTAGAGTTTTGTTGTGTTAAACTCTTGTTGGGAGAACTCTTGTAAAGAGAATTCTTGGGAGAATTGTGTATAGTGTATTTGTGTAGAGATTTCAAGTCAAAAAAGAAGGTCCTAAAAGCCTAGAGTTTTGGCTAGAGAGAAAATATTGAGGTCCCTTTTCAAAGGTAGAAGAAGGGGGTTTTTAGAGGTAAAAATAGGAGGGAAATGTTTGGAGGGAAAAGATGATCATCCATGTGAAATGGAATTGACCAATCAAAAATAAGATAAATAAAATAATAAATAAAAGAGAATAAAAGAAATAAAAATAAACTCATTTATTTTTGGGAAAAGGCTAGAATAAAGGATTTGAGAGTTACAAAATAAGGGGGGATGAATGTGGATGAAAAAGGGAGTGTTTGTGATCAAGAAAAGGGAGGGAAAAGGCTGCAATCCGCAACTGCCATAATGGGAAGCGCGCGAGTCCCACTTTTGGGGCGAGAGGCGCGCGCGTTCTGTTGACAGTGTCAGAGGCGCCCGCGGGTAAAAATGACAGAAAGACAGAAATGACTCTAAAATTAATTATGTTATGCAGTTTAGTTCAAAACTAACGGAATCGGTTAGGAACTTAACGGAAGTAACAGAAATTAACAAAAATAAGTAAAATAAAAATACTATGTATGCAACCGGGGTGAGAGGTCCAAGGCGGGGTGTCTACACCCTTCATCATCAAGTTGTCCAACGGAAATCACCCTCCTCCATAAATCCGGAACATGCATCACATCGTGCAATTGTAAAACAACCCCATTAGGTGTCTTCATCATCACATCCCCTTTACCTTTGATCTTCAATGGTTGATAATCAACAAGATAAACAACCCCAAAATCTCCCGGTGTATATCGCTTCATTGATTCTGCATCCCCACTAGCATGACAAGAAGCTCCAGAATCCAACACCCAATCTTCACCCGACTGCTCCTCTCCTAGGATTAATACATCCTCATCCACCATGTGTGCATCACTATCCTTATCCGGACAATCATAACTAATATGACCTAGCGCGCCACAATTGTAGCACTTGACCGATTTATTTTTCCCCTTTTTCGGTCCTCCCCTTCCCCTAGTTTTGTCCACCCTAAGTGCAGACCCATCTGCGGAAGATTCTCCCCTTTTCTCTTTCCTTCTCAACTCCTCTTGAAGGATGAGATCTCTAAGTTCCGTATACATCAATGGTGTTTTCGACGTACTAATCGTTGTGACAGTTACCTCCCAACTATCTGGCAACGATTTTAGTAGAAAACATGCTAACACTTCATCGGAGAAAGTAATATCGACACTTTTTAATTGGTCCACCATACCTTTAAAACTGTCGATATGACTTGCTGATGTCTGCCCCTCCGACATCTTCGCATTCGCAAACCTCTTCATCAAATGCACCTTATTGATATTAGACGGCTTCTCATACATGTCTGACAGCATCTGTAGCAACCCCACCGTTGTCTTGGCCTCCATCACGTTCCGTGCAACATCGTCGGTTAGAGCACTCCTCACCGCTCCTAACGCCTTACGATCCAACGTCTCCCAATCCCCTTGTGACATGTCTTCGGGTTTCTCACCTAAGGGTTTATGAAGATCCTTACAATAAAGGTAATCTTCAACCCTTGTTCTCCAGAACGTGAAATTCACACCGTTGAATTTCTCGATTGAGTTCTTCATTATGATTGCTTCACAAAGTCCCCAAGAACGTGATTCAAAATTATCAACGGATGAAACTTTGAATCCTCCTAACCAAAGCTCTTGATACCAGTTGTTAGGAATTTAATGGTACCCCGTTGCAATCTAGATCAATAACACAATACCCACAAGCACAAATATGAGACAATCACACACACAAGAACACAAGAATTGTTTACCCGGTTCGTTCAACACATGAACTACGTCCGGGGGCAATCGCCAAGCTAATATATTATTAAACACTCTTTAATAGGTTGCTACAATGTGTTCTAGGTCGGAACTATGTTTATATAGGCTAACAAGAGAGACCTAAACCAAATACATGTGAGAAACCTAGAAAAAACAGCACTTTCCCGAAATTCTGACGCGGCACCAGGCGCCCGCCTGGAGTGACCCAGGCGCCCGCTTACTCCTCTCGCCAGAGTCTGTTCCTTTCTGCCAAGACCAGGCGCCCGCCTGCTTCATGTGCGGTTTTTCTACTCCGTTTTGATCTCCTCCAATCCCCCATTGGTTTGAACTCCTTTGTCTCATTGTCCCCTTTTGGTTTTAGGACTCCACTCCAACATATATCTGCAAAGCACACGCATAACAGGTACAAGCACACAGCTCCATGGTGAACCACTAAAATACCACCTCATCAGCAAAGTCTACTCAACAAACTCGCACCATCGGCAGACGAATTCTCGGATCTCGCCAGGTCTTCTCTAGACTTTAAATGCGGCACACGGATCCTCGGATCTCGCCAGGTCTTCTCTAGATTTAAATGCGGCAGACGGATCCTCGGATCTCGCCGGGTCTTCTCTAGACTTTAAATGCGGCAGACGGATTTTTGGATCCCGCCAGTCCTTTATCAGCAAAAGTCGCTCACACAGGGAGCGCATTCCTATCCCTTGCAATTTCAATAATTCCTGCTTTTTATCGAGTCTTTATTTTCTTTTATCGATGTCCTTGGCGGTTGTCTTTCTTTCGTCGACGTGTTTTTCTTTGCAATCCACGTCGCCGAGGGGCTCTGTAGACACCCCCCCTTGGACCTCTCACCCCGATTGCATACATAGTATTTTTATCTAACTTATTTTTATTGATTTCTGTTACTTCAGTTAAGTTCCTAACTGATTCCATTAGTTTTAGACTAAACTGCATAACAGAATTAACTTTAGAGTCATTTCTGTCTTTTCCACCCGCGGGCGCCTCCGGCACTGCTTGTGGGCTGCGCGCGCGTCTCGCCCCTAAAGCCGGACTCACGCGCCTCCAATTATGGCAGTTACGGATTGCAGTCCTTTCCCTCCTTTTTCTTGATCACAAAAACCTCTTTTTACATCCAAGTTCATCCCCCCTTATTTCATAACTCCCAAATCCCATATTCTAGCATTTTCCTTAAAACCAAATATTTGATCTTTATTTTATTTGATTTCTTCTTTATTATTTGATTTTCTTTATTTTCTTATTGGTTAGAAAAGCTTCTTTTCCTCTCTTTCTCCACCTATTTAAATCTCTTCTTTTTTACCTTAGAAATGGACTTTTAGGACTTGAATTTTCTTCACAACTACATTATACACATTTCTCTCAAGAATTCTCCCAACAACAATTAAAGCGTCAAAACTCTACTCTTTTCAAGTCAAAGTTTAAAGTCCTCTTCTTAAGATACAACTTCACTTTTCTTCTCTTATTTTATTCTTCTTAATGTATGCAATCCCCATCAAATGGGACATGACTAAATGACCACTTTACTACATTAAAGTTGGTCAAGGTTATCTCCCTACATTTCAACCTTTACTTCAATTTATTATTCTTCTCTTAATGTAAGATTTAGCATGAATTAATATAATAAAACAATTCTCTTTTATTTCCATTTGCAATTCCCATTTTCTTTACTATATAATTGTTAGCACTATTTATTAAAATAAGGACATTTAGCATTAGAATACCAATAGTAGCAAGACCCGTGTAAGCGGGGCAGAGTGGGTGTTTAAGTACTTCCCACTCCGTCACCTAACCCCCGAACCCTTCTCTTCCCGAATCTCTGGTTTTGTATATAAAATAGGCTATTTCTAGGTTTTTCTTATGTTCCATTAAAAACATAGGTGGCGACTCTACAATTAAAATAAGTTAGACATCCTAGGATCCTTCCACCGCTCTAGCCAAGTAGTGAGTTTTTCCGGGGTATCTACTACAATAAGACATCAAAAAAGGAAAAAGGAAATGAGTACACCATCCGTCCCAGAGTATAAATCCACCCACACCCCCATTTACACGCACGGAGATTAAGAAACGGTGGAAGTGATGCAAGTGTTGTGAGTATGAAAAGTGAGGTAGGAGAGAGGTGGTTGGGTAGGGAACAGTAAGTTGATTGGTGTTGTGAGTATAAAAGTAAAGTATGAGAGAAAATGGGTGTGAGGAATAATAAAGATTCGTTGCCATTTTGGAAGTGTACTTATACTCTGGGACAGACTAAAAAATAAAGATGAACATACACTTTAAGACAGAGGGAGTAACATTTATTATGGGATGGATGGATACTTTAAAGACAGAGGGAGTAAAATTTATTATGGGATGGATGGAGTATATAACTGAGACTCTTACTTTTGGCTTGAAAATTAGGGGTGGTCAATGGTACATATCTAAACCAACCACGTACCAACCGTACCAAACGTATTTGATATACCAAAAGTTGGTACATGGTATAAATATCTTATTTTGGTTAGTATACCGTACCAACTTTAAAAATTTGGTCGGTACACAGTATGAATATTTGTCTTTAGTTGGTATACCAAGTACCAATATTATTTGAAAAACGTGTTAAATTATTAATTATGTACCTAGCTGACCTTTGATTGGTTGAGATTTATATTTAATTTTTGATTTAAAGACAATAACTATTATTACATCACATGTATTTTCATGTGAAGGTTCCTCACAAGTCAAGTTGCAAAAATCTCCACTAAATTGATTTAACTTTTATTGTATAGTAAAATTGTATTACATGTTTGTTTTTACTATTTTTAAACGCATGGTTCACCTTTTGTTCTTTATATTATTCACCTCTTTAATAATTGATGGAAAATGCAAAAAATTGTTCAAATAATATTTGACTTTTTTTATATATATATTTTGTATCTCAATTCATACTTTTGGTCTTATGATGTGTATGTCAATGATGGGTTGTTTAACTTCAGGAATGAGGGCATAAACGTCATTCAACCAACAGACTGAACCCAAGTCTTCTAACCATCTTGCTACCTTTACAACCACCTGTCTACCGTCATGCCACCACCATAACCAGAAAAACCAGTGTTCTAAAAATTGGCCTAGGCGGCGCCTAGGCGCTGGGCGGCACTCCACCGCCGCGATTTCCTCCAAGTCCGTCATCTTAGGCGTCAGGCGGGCTAGGCGGAGACTAGGCGGGCTCGGCGGCGACTAGGCGGGTTCGGCGGCGACAAGGCGGGCCCGGCGGTCCAGGCGGCGTCGCAGGCTAGGCGGGATCGGCGTTGTCGCTGGTCGCCGAAACCCCGATCAAAAAGAGAGAAAGGGAATAGTATTCTGTTTTTGCGATTTCGTCGTCCGGCGTGCTTTGTTTTCGTGGTCGGCGTGCTCAGTTGTCTCTTCTTCGCCGTCGGAATCTACAAAGTCGCCGGATTTCGAAGGTGTAGAGGGAATCGATTTGTCTAGTGGTGGTGAAGAGAAAATAGAGAGAGACGAGAAAGAGAGAGAACAAAGAAAAGAAAAGAGAGCGATGGATGGACTGGAGAGTGACGGCGCAAAATGAGAGAGAAAAGAAAAGAGAGAGACTGAGAGAGAGAATAGGGTTAGGTTAGGTTTCTAATACAATAGGATGGGCTGGGCCAAATAAAATGGGTTAAATGGGATGGGCTGGGCCAAATAAAATGGGTTGGATGGATGGGTTTAACTTTGTGTTATTGTACTAATGTTTTACCAATATTTTAAAATACTCTTACTTATTATGATTTTTTTACTTTAGTTACTAAATTATTAAATTTTAACAAATAAAAAAATGTGTGGCACTATTTATTTTTGGATAAATACACATATATTTATAGATTTATGAAAAAATAAATAAAAATGTGCTAAACTTTCGGCCCGCCTAGCGCTTTTTATAACACTGAGAAAAACACAACCACCGCCTCCCCTAAATCACCATGACCACCAATTTTAGTCCACAAAATCAAATAAACCTCAATTACAACCATCAAAATTAAACAAACATAAAATGAAAAAAAAAAAATTGCCCCATAATTTGCTCCATATCAAAACGAATTCCACCTCAATGCACTAGATCTTGATCATTTTTTTTTTAATCTGTGTTTTATAAATGAATTGTGCTTTCTCTAAATCTGTGTAGTCTTCTTCGATTTTCGGTAGTTTTCTACTTCAAATTCGGGAATCAGTAATTTATCTGTTTTTTTGTTTGGGTTTTCAAATCTCAGATTTCGAACAAGAACAAGAAGAACAAGACAAAAAGGGGTAGGAAGAATCTATATTTCTTAACCTATTTTTTTTTTTTCAAATCTGGGTTTTTGAATTCGAACAAGAACAAGAAACATGAAGGGGAAGGGGAAGGGGAAAGGTAAAGGAGGGAGAAGAGATAATGGTTTGAAAACTGTGAGAGGGGGTGGAGGAGGAGGAAGAGGGTAGGGGATGATTGCAGGATTGAAAACTGGGTTTGGGTATCTTAGCCTTTTTTTCTTCCCATTATTTAGTCCTCCTTCCGTCCCCAAATCATCTTCACATTTGACTATTCAAACTTTTTAAAACTTTTTTAAGGATATGAACACTTGTTCTTATATACTCCCTCCGTCCCAGCACAAGTGACACTTATTTCCTTTCCGGTCCGTCTCAGCACAAGTGATACTGCCCAAAATGAAAATGTTTTAATATATTATATTAAACCAACCCCACCATTTAACCCCATTCATTCTGTCTCTTCATTTTCCTCCACTTGTGCCGGGACGGAGTATATATATAATAATAAATAAATAAATAAATAAACACTTGTTTCACTAGTTAGTCATGTTGTGTTTATGCGCATTTAAGCCTAAGTTGTAGAAATATAAAGAATTTTTTGGGATAATGAAAAATGGCAAATGCGAAGATATTTTGGGACAAATGGGACAAAGGGAGTATTATTTCCCTAAACACGAAGTCATATTGAATCATCTTTTATATTAAAAAGATGTATATAATACCCATCATGACATGACATGCACATGACCAAAATATGTAATTTTCTAATGTCCACCGGTACGAAGGAGGGGGTGGCGGGGGGTGTTTAATGTGGGACGATTTACAAATTAAAGCACCGAACAAACCCACTTTTCAATCAAATTGGGGTGGCATATTAGGATCAGGTGAACACTTTAGGGATAAATTTGCATTTATTTTGGGGCAAACTGAAATTAAATATGGAGTATAAACAAGAACTTGGTGAAGAATCCAGAAAAATCATATAGAACACATTTTTGGATTCCATATTACACAATGTCATGCAGACAACAAAAATATGCAACAAAATCTCTAGCTAAAGTGCTTGCTACTTTCCAGCTTTAGCAGGTTAACTTAACTACTAGTGGAAAACAAAAACAACAATAGAAGTACCAAGAACAAATCCATCAAATGGTCACCAAAGCAGTTGGGGGAACCGTTCCATCAATTGGCAGTCCAGGAATGTTCTCTCTTCCAAGTACAGAAGCCAGCTCCTAGCATTGATAGATGAGCGGTCCCTGGTCCTAAGACACGATCTTCTTCAAATGTTTACGACACAATTTCAGCAAGAAACAAATTGAATATTTTCTGACAAAAAATGGCTACATGATAGAAACTAAAAATCAGGGAAAACTTCGGTAATTGAACAAATTTCATAAATAAGCTGCGAATCCACATAAGAATTGTTCATAAGTTAATCCAAAACTTGTACAAAATAATAATAATAATAACAATAATAGGTTAATCCAAAACGAAATATAAATAAGAAGCCTGTTAAGAACAAGAAAGTTCACCGCTTGAATACAAATTTGACTTCACGCAATGAACAACTCTCCAAGGCAATTGGGTGGACGCTTCCATCCACAGGCAGTCGGATTTCATTGCCATTATTTCATTGCCATTATCAGCACCCACAAATTTTATCTCTTCCAAGTAAGGAAGCCATGAGCAACATGAACCAACACCTACCATAATGTCTCGTAGAAATCTCACAACACCAGCATTCTCAAATTGTCCTAACCGCATAGTCAAAATACGAGGGTGACAACTCCATAGCAAGCCATTGAAAATAGAATGAGCACTCTTTTTTCTAAAGATCTCGACAAGTATCTCCAATTCCTCGATGTTAGCGACAGGTTGCACCACTCTTTCTTTGCGTTCATCAAGACTAAACCTTGCATACATTTTGATATATATTCTAAGATCATTAATACGTTCCAGCCGAGAAACAAAGTTCCTAAAGTTAACAACAAAGTTGTCAACCAAAGAAGGTTCCCGACCAATGTTAAGAGTAATGTACGACTGGCCCATTATGGTATGCATTGACGACATAAGAGGGACTGAGTAACTGACAAACTCAAACAAAAGCAAATTCGAAGCATTAACCTCAAGCTCCACGAGGTTTGTACATTCAATAATCGCAAGCTTTTTGAGACTATCATTCGATATCTTAAACTTTGTCACTAAAAACAAATCGGTCAACCACAAACAACTCAGTAAGGGTAGCCGGGACAAAATTTCTTCCAACTGAAAGTTCTTCACCTCGACATTACTCAAACTTAATTCAGCCAGCCGCGGACATTCAACGATTCCAATCTTACAGGGAGGAATACCAAGTCCGTTCAAAAGTTCAAGACAATGAAGCATTGGCGCATCAACCTCAACCATCTTCAAGTCATCATTGTCAAATCTATGAACCACCAAACTCTTAAGCTTGTGAAGACGAGAATAACGGAGATTTGTTAAGCCCATAGCATCTTTAATTTCTAGTTTCTCCATCAAAGGGCAAATAGAGATTACATATTCTAGTGCCAGCTCATCAATGTAAACTCCATTAATAACTAGCTTGCGCAATAAGAGCAGAACAAAGGATAAGTTTGGAGAGCGAGGGAGAAGATGTATATTTGTTGGTTACCCTTATGGAAAGAAAGGGTGGAAGGTGTACGACATTGAAAAGAAGGAGATTTTTACGTCACGAGATGTGATATTCTAGGAAAAAGAAATTCCTTATGCTGAAAAGGTGGATATGGCTCTGGACAGGGGGAGTATTGAGGCTACAGAGGCAGATATAGTTGACACTTCGTGGGTGGAGGAACGAGAAGAGAGACAAGATGAAGAAATAAGTCTTGAGCATAGTGACAATGATGAAGTAGAAGCGGAGAACAGTAGTGCTAGAAAAGATGATATTAATCATGGAGAATCAAGTGGTGAAGCAAGTATGAGGCGTCATGAAGATAGTAACCAGATTGTTAATGAGGACCTAGGAATGGGTAAACGTGAGAGGCGTGCACCTGGTTGGATGAAGGATTATATTTGCAGTACCATGAAGGCAGTAAACTCTGAAGCTACTCACCTGCACCAAAAGGCTAATTCAACGACAGGTACAAGGTATCCTATTGCAAATTATGTCACATATAATTCATTTTCTGCTGCACATAGAAATTTTCTTGCAGCCATTACAGTAGAGAAAGAACCAATACATTTTGGAGATGCAGTAAAGGAGAAGAAATGGAGAGATGCAATGAAAAAGGAGATAGAAGCTTTCGAGTTGAACAAGACATGGACGGTCGAGCAATTGCCACAAGGAAAACGTCCCATAGGCTGCAAATGGATATATAAAATTAAGTACAAAGCAGATGGCACGGTTGAGCGGTGTAAGGCGCGTTTAGTAGCACAAGGTTTTTCTCAAGTTGAAGGGGTTGATTTTCACGAGACTTTTGCGCCGGTAGCAAAAATGGTGAGTGTACGTTGTTTATTAAAGGTTGCCCTTGCTAAAGGATGGGGTATATTTCAGTTAGACGTAAACAATGCTTTTCTTCATGGAGAGTTGAACGAGGAAGTGTACATGAAACTTCCTCCGGGATTTCAGGTTAGTGGCATAAACAAGGTGTGTCGTCTAAGGAAGTCGTTGTATGGATTAAGACAAGCTTCAAGAAACTGGTTTGCGAAACTGACTGATTCACTAAAGAGATATGGATTCATCCAGTCATATGCTGATTATTCACTCTTTACTTATGGGAAGGGTGATGTGTTTTTGGCAGTATTGGTGTACGTGGATGATATGATATTAGTTGCAAATAACCAGGAGGAGTGTTTGAATTTTAAATGTTTTCTAAATAAAAATTTTGGGATCAAAGATTTGGGTCATTTGAAATATTTTCTTGGCATAGAAGTGGCAGCAGGGACAAGGGGGCTATTTCTTAGTCAACGGAAATACGCCATTGACATTATCAGTGAGTGTGGGCTTCTTGGAGCGGAGCCAGCTGATTTCCCCATTCAGCAAAACCATAATTTAGCATTGGCGGATGGAGAGCTTTTGAAAGATCCAGTCAAGTATAGGCGGTTGATCGGTAGGCTGATCTATTTAACCATTACCCGTCCAGAGCTTGCATATTTTGTTCATACCTTGTCGCAGTTCATGCAAACACCTAGGAAAGAGCATTGGGAGGCGGCACTAAGAGTTGTTCGATATTTAAAAGAGAGTCCAGGAAAGGGCATTGTACTGGAAGCTGATGATGATCTGCAATTATATGGTTTTTGTGATTCAGATTGGGCTAGTTGTCCATTAACAAGACGATCTCTGACGGGATATTATGTCACAATAGGGAAATCACCAGTGTCATGGAAGACTAAGAAACAAAATACCGTAGCAAGATCTTCAGCGGAGGCGGAGTATAGGGCAATGGCCAGTGCAACGAGTGAGTTACTATGGATAAAATCTTTTTTGGCATCTCTCGGAGTATTTCATACACAGCCGATAATGTTGTTCTGCGACAATCAGGCAGCACTTCACATTGCAAAGAACCCTGTTTTTCATGACAGGACGAAGCACATAGAGATTGATTGTCATTTTATACGTGAACACTTAGTGAAGGGAAATATTTCTACCTCATACATGAGGTCTCATGAGCAACCTGCTGACATGTTTACAAAGGGATTGGGTAAACAACAATTCAGTGCTCTTCTTCGCAAGTTGGGCATTTGGGATCCGCATGCTCCAACTTGAGGGGGAGTGTGAAAAATAGATGTGTACAGATTCTAGGTGTTAGATTATTTTGCACACACATTAGGAATAGGAAGAGTTTGGGTATTATAGGGTCAGTAGTTAAAGGGGACTGAACTGTTTTAAGTTCATGTATTTTGTAGATAGGGAGTCATAGTGTTTTTGAGTGTATATATATATATATATATCCATGTAATGCTGATTTCTAGCAGTGAAAATAGAAGAATACATTCTCTTCTATATTTTAACAACGCAAACCTAGGGTTGATAAGGGTTATAGGAATTCTGATTCTCCGAATTAGAATTCTAGGGTTACGTTCATGGAATCTACAGAGAGTTTCACCGATATACTTCACATATCTCTCTCGTAGCGGTATCAATTTTGGATCGAAAAAATCTTCTTCGTCTTTAAGGAATTCTATATCATAATGATGATGGACATACATTCTTCTATCGATATAATAATCTTCGAAATCCAGACAAGGGAAGGAAGAGCAGAAATCATACCAGGTTTTCGACAAAGAAGTAGCTAATTTGATGGATTTGGTGGGTAGAAGCGACAGAATGCGATGAATAATCGGCTCAGGCAGGGCGGAGATCCGGTCAGGAGATATAACTTGAAGCTTCTTCATCAGATTAGTTGCAGAAGGCCGGAAAGAGGATCGATAGATTCGATTTCCAACGGGGTTTGACGGTGGCGGGTTCGGCGGTACGTTTTACCATCCAATTAGTACTTCGCAAAAGTGAAGGTTTCACATACTTTATGGGCAGGGGTTATCTCTGAGTTTTTTGGCTCGACTAACACACGATTTTCTTTTAACTAGTGTTTCACCGTGTGATACACGGCCATAGCATAATTTTTTTTTTTTTTTTTTTTGTTCTTTCGAAATATCCGTTAATAAACATAAATGTGTAGAAGTTTGATATCCACGAACATCGTTTTCTCAACCCAATTAGAGCAATGTGTAGGAATTGTGAAGGATATGATATAACTTGATGTATCTTCTAGGCGTGGATCACACTTTCCTAAAAGTAATATTTCACCCCTATATAGAGCACCGGGTTTCCGCGAAATTACTTTTGAGACACAAAGAAGACTCATTTATAATTGATGCTCTTTCAGTTATAATCACTTAGGATGGATGTGTAATGTGTTTCATGTATTTTTGCAAAGAAAAATTTTGCAGAATTTTTGTGCTTGCAAAGCTTGTACCTTGATGAACTTGATGAATTTGATGATTTCCATCATTTTCCATCTTATCCCAAATGAATGAAAGTCTTTCATATTTATAGAAACAATCATTCTCTATCAAAGGAGGAAGTGCCTTTTCCAAAAGTCACATTTCGAAAGGTTACATCTTCTAAAAGAGATGTGTCTTTTACATTCAAATAAATGTCTTTTGCAAAATACACTATTTAAAAAGTCACATCTTTTCAAATTGTTGTGTCCTTTACTTTCATATTTCTATAAATATTTATTAAATAATTATGATACGCCATAACATAATCATAATTATTAAATAAATTCATTTGGATGTTTATACACTTATAATTTACTCTAAATTTTCCAACAAACTCAAATTTTAAATTGTACATGTACATACAATTGTGCAAATCTCAAGAAGAAATCCGCAACATATTGGCAATACATGTCACATGTGTAATACAGTGAAAGGAGTTGACAATTAATAGTGTTGTACTATTATCTTCAAACATTATCGGGAGAAAGCATTTGTCGAATATATGCTCGTAACTCAAACTCCATCTAAGGCCTTGCAGAACAATGACTTGGGGCACGCAAAAGCTTCTCCAAGTAAAACTTGGACACTGCCCAACACGGACATTCACTAAATCTCTACACGGACTAAAATTGGCTTTGAGGTCACTACAAACTGAAGCATTTGAGTCGACAACCAGTGTCAAACCAAGTATCTCAAGGATGTTAACCAGAAGATATATATAACCATTAAAAAAAGGCTCTCAACATAATGGAGAGAAATCACGGGCTCTCAACAAATGAGAGAAGTCACAGGCTCTCGACAAAGGAGATAAATCACAGGCTCCCGACAACGGAGAGAAAAATCAATAGACAAATTGTTAGTACCCGATCTGAAAATGAGTTTATTAGAGCTTTCCTAAATATACAAGGACTTTATAAGAATTAGAAACAATGCAAAGACTTGTCCCGGATTCCCAAAATATAGCTCAATATTCTTGAATATCCTAAAATTAACCAAAATAGGGTTTCCATAAATCAAATCAAACCCTAGCTTAAAAATCACGTCAGCCAGAAAGGATGGCCACGCGGCCACTTTCGACTTTGGCCACGCGGCCACAATCGCCTCGGATGATCTCAGCCTTCAAATCTCTCCGCCAGTTTCCTATTTAAAGGGCCCTTAGCCTCATAATCAAGGATCATCAAATAATCAGTATAGATCCCGATTCCAGAATTCCATACATCGTTTCTTAGAGCTCCCAAGACTCCTAAGTGAAAAATTTCCTCTCAAATCAAGTCTTTCGAGTATCTAAGAACATTCTCAAAACCGAGTAAACGGGCATATCCTCAAAAAATCGTGCGCGCGGACCCTGTAGCGGGTCCAGCACTCCTTAAAAGCTTTTTTACCAGCCATCTAATGCATTTAAAATTATACTATGCTATTCATTGCTCTTTGATAAACTGCTGATACACCAGCGGAACGGAAGAAATATTTCGAATAACTTTCATGTTGGGTCCGCGGACAACCGGGACACCGGAGCGCACACAACGGAGCAGTTGCGGAGCAGAAAGACGGAGCCGGAAGAAATTCATGCACACTCACGTCAAGACCAGCCTAAACTAGACACTCGTCATAGTATTATTGGCCTAGGAAGAATTTTTTTTAACTTTTTGGCCTGATGCTCGGCCGAGCACCCCTATTTTCCAGCTTTCTCAGCTTTTCTCTTATTTTCAAACTAGACCATGATCATTTTTATCCATCAAACTCCCCATCACCCATCAACCCTATGGCCCCAATCCGGCCTCCCCCTCCTCTATCCCTACCATAGGGGTAGTTTAGTCAAAAAAACCACCTCCCTCCTCCCTCAAAAACTCTCCTAAAGTGGCCTAAGTGAGGGGAGGCAAAAAAGGACTTTTTCAACACTCTTACAATTCACTACTCTTTCTCTCCAAGTTTTCTCTCAATTCTCTCTTCAAGTTCTTAACTCCACCACTCCTCCACCACTCAACCACTATCCAAGCACCACTCTTACAACACTCAAATACCTCAAAATAACCCAATAAAACACACTTTTCCATCTCAAAACTCAAGCAACCTTCAAGCACTTCCAACCCTCAAACTCAAACAAAAAAAGAAGTCTTCCCTTGGTAAGATAAAGGAAGCACACCTTCCCCCTATTAACTAGGTAATCTCTCCTTTGTAACTCTTAAATCTTCAAATATGTAAGCAATTTAGATGTTTGTATAAGGGTCTAGCTACTAGTTGGCTAGACTCCCATGTTTCTTGAAATATCAATGTAAATAACTTGCAATATGCTATGTAAATAATGTTATGAATGTTTGAATCTGAGTTTTATTGTGTCTACACGATTTCATGATGGTTATGTGTTCATTTCTTGGCCAAGTTTTGAGTCATTCATGCATAAGTGTACTTCTTGTTCTCAAAAGCCATGAATCTGCCCTCTTTTCCCATTTTCATGTATATTCATGCTTAGGATGATATTTGATACAAAATAACTCTTGGATAATGTTCTTAACATGCTAAAGTATGAGTTCCATGAGTTTCAAGGATTAGTTTTGAGTCTAAGTCATGTTTTGGGGTTCGTTTTTGTCCTAAGTAAGTGGTCCATACAATCTGCTCAAATGAAAGATTTTTATGTGCTTAGAACCCCATCTTAAAGTGATTTCTAGGCTTGGGTCAAGATATGAAAGTTTCTCCTTATGTGTTAAAGTTCATGCTCGTGAAGTTTCATATCCATATTCCATGTTTAGCTTAGGGTTTCATGTGTATTTCTGAGTGACCCAGATGTGCTGTCCTTTCTCTGTACCATGATGTGTTCTTGTATTTAAAACTCTATCAAAACTTGGTTATTGGGATCAAGTCAAAACATTAATTTTGTTCCCAACAAACTCAGTAAAGTATAAACATTTTGTTAAACATTTTTAAGATCCCATAAAGTGCCTCTTTTGCTCTCTTGTTTCAACCTTCAAATCCCAGAATCTGCACTTTCAGCTTCTGACATCAAAAAGTCAGAGACCTTTTACACCATTAAACTCATCTTCTGAACCTAAAATTTGGAGTACTTCGTGTTTCGAATGTGGTCTTAAACTTTCATTCTTTGTGTTTTTCCATATTCATGAGTTTTGATGTAGTAAATTGGTTCTGAATGTATGAAGGTCATGATTTTCCTGTGCTGAGTGCTTTTTGTGATCATTGTTTTTGTTAATATTTGAGTCTAAAACACTACTCCAAAAATTCCATAAAAACTCACAAAAACTCTCTAATATTATGGGAGTAAGTCCCAATTTCTAGTTTTGGATTTGGCTAAATTTAGGACAGGTACATTAGCCCGGGGACGGAGAATGATGTCAAATTCAATGATCGAGCCCGTGGCGTGGACATTTATTCTTTTAAGGGATTTTTCTCCCTTTTGTATATAATGTGTATAAATCCCCCAAATGTACTTAATCCCCTCCCCTTTAAATGTTTTCTTTTCTTGATATGTCCAAAATCATTTTCAAAAACCGATCAGAAAATCCACCCAAACCGATTTCCGATCGTGATCAAAACGAACGTACCTAGACTAGGAGACAGCTTTGTATATAAATACATATTTTCAAGTTAAGGCATAAAACCATCTTTTAAAACAAGGCATTAAAATGAAACGTAGGCGGAAGCATGCTAGAGACCGAAAGGGCGAGTGAAGTGCCTAACAGCTTCTCTACTCGTAACTTAGCCCCCGAACCCACTCATTTTCAAAACAAAAGGTTTTATCTCTATTTTCCTAAATAAAATGAGGTGACGACTCTCTATTTTCAAAACCAAAGGAGGGTAACCATTGTGAGGACACGATCACGGATCTTCCGAGGTTCGAGACGCGGGCTCTCACAGTGGCGACTCTACTAGGAACTTTTTCTATGTGGGATAGACTCAAAATGTGTGCTTTCGCCATTATGTGCTTTTTTTGCCTTACATGTATATATGTGCCTTAACATTTGTTTTGCGGGTTTATCTCTTTCTTTCTTATTTATGTGTGAATAAAATAAAACAAAAACAAAAATGTGTGCTTTTTCTTATCTTTCAAAAACTCATTTTTCAAAAATTAGATACCTCACACACAATTACATTTGCGAACTTATACCGTCATTGTTACCGTACAAACCTTTAGGGACTTGGTGCCCGAGGGTGACGTAGATCTCTTCCTCCCTCGAATTGATACCCGCGGTTGCCTTTCCCGACTCGAGGCCACGTCTCACTGCCGTGGTTTAGAGTTAAGCCTTCATGCCAGCCAGCCAATAAAGCTGCATCTGTGACCCTATTTTCAAAAAACTTACATGTCCTTGACTTTGGGACGGTTTTTGTCCAAGGAAGTTTTTAGTCAATCTTATTCATTTCCCAAGATCATAAAACGATCTCAAATGTGGACATCAAATGAAATGAGTGGTATTGACTCAAAATTTCAAAAATACTCTCACGTAGACCGCAACGAGAATGGTGGATCCCCGAAAGGGTATGGGCCCTTTGCTATAGGCTTATGACGGCCATAGGTACAGGTGAAAAACATTGGTCTCATAATCGGGAAAAGGGATCCACTACTCCAGGATTAATCAAGACAAGGTGTCAAAATAAAGCATTGTGCTTATCCGGCTTTCTAGGATGTTTTTTTATGTGATCCTCTGAATCAAAGCTCAACTTTTTCAAAATTTCCACCCCATTTTCTAAACAAATCTCCATACACTACCCTTTCAGATTCGGGGTCTGGCTTATTGGAAAGGGGCAGTACGAAATAGTAGAGGAAGGCTAATTAGGTCAGCACCAACGATTGAAATGGCCGAGGAACAGGGTAATCAAGGTTTTGTGCCGCCAATAGGACTGCAGACGTGGTTGGATCAGAACTTGAGAACTCACTCTGAAGGGTTGATGGAACAGATAAGGGTTCAGCAGGATGCATTTCTTGCTACTTTAGTGCAGATGCATAGGGGAGGTGATGCACCGAATAATCAAGGGCATAATGAGAATGGTCCTAACTCCGATTTGAATCAGAATATTGTTAATGGGACGGCCCACAGCCGAATCAGAATAATGTTAATGGGAACGGCCCGCACCTGAATCAGAATAATGGTAATGGGAACGGCCCGTAGCCGAATCAGAATAATGGTAATGGAAATGGTCTGCAGCCCAATCAGAAGGAAACAGAAATGGTCATGCAACCGACAGCTGTTGGAGTCTCAAACACATCTTGGAGAACATGATCGACGATGGAATCATTCAGAAACCCCCTTAACCGCATGTTGTGAATAACCCTTTACCTAACGCAAACATGATCGAAACCGAAAAAAGCTACCCCCGTGCTATCTTAATTGTCCCAAAAGAACCTCTCAGATATTCGGTCACTCCTATTCCAGCCTCTTGTCTGGATTGCAACATGATATCATGGGAATCGATTATATTAAGTGCCAAGGCTGCAGAAGCACAAGAAACTCCGCTAAAAACACTCAGTGGATCAGCGGGAACGTTAACCACCTGACTCCTTCAGGAAGAGCCTATCAACCCCCTAATGTTAATGCGAGTGGATCCGATAAGGATAAAACTCCCGCAAACCCTTCCAAGGAAACCAACCTCTTCAAGGGAAATGAGGTTGAAAGCCTGATCCTAGCCCAGCGCAAGAAAACGCAAGCTAATATCTCTATTTGGGGTCTCGTGTCTTCTTCTAAAGAACATAGAGATACTCTTTCCACAACACTCAAGCAAGCCACCATTCCCATCAATACTTCTCCAAATGATCTTGTTCATATGGTGGGAAATATCCATTTCGGTAACTGTAAGTACCCCAATCCGGGCTCAACCCCTCTATAAGGCATAAAACCCAAGTCAGAGGTAATCTTAGTACTATTTAGGGATAAACCTGATAGGCTAGGACCTCATAGGAATAAACAGAAAACCTTAGGACCAATCTGGAATAAAAAAGAAGAAAGTTCCAGATCTCGCCAAGGCTAGCCGTACGGATGGTTTGGCCATGAGGAAAGACCGTCCGTACGGATGGTTTAGGTCCTCCAGGTCCCTATAAATTGAGACCCCTTGCTGATCATTTCAGGGGGAAAATAGTTTTGATTGAGAAAACTCTGTAGGAATACAGCCACAAACATTTGAGTGTGAAAGGAGAGGAAGATTGGCCTAACAAAGATAGGTAAAGCCACCTTATCCACCATCCTTTCTTAATACTCCACTTCTCTTTTATCCATATTGCTCATCATATTGTTCATTTATATTTACAAGTCTTTATATTACAAGTCATTATTTATTCATGTGATCTTTATATGACTTGGACCCAAATATCCATATGATCCTAAAAGCTTCATCTTGCACTCAATAGTGCATTAAAATGGTGAACTAAATGGAGATGGGATTTGTTACATTTAAAGTCTTAATTTTTAATGTTTATTTCCCATTTAAAGTCTTTATTTCAATTCTTTTCTTGTTTATCATTACTTGGATGAATAAAGATTGTATCTTTGCTTGATGATCCATTTTAATGGTGAAAGTTTGTATCTTTATGATTGTTCTTGTTGTTCTTGGCCATGATGATCATGTTGGATGATAAAGCCTTGATCTTTATCCATCCAAGCCTTGATTTAGCCTTCATACATCACACTTGGATGATAAAGTTTCAATCTTTAATCATCCAAGTGTTGATCATGTTGTCCCAAAGGTTCAATCTTGCATAAAAGGCTCATTTGGATGATAAAGTTTCAATCTTTACTCATCTAAATGTTTGCCTTGGCTCAAAATCCATGTTCATCACCTTTCCTTTTTTTTCTCTCCAATGATTGCCTTGATCACGCCCAAAATCTTTGTTTTGGTGTATAAATTGATGATCAAAGGCATAGGAATGATTGTATGTAATGTTTATGTACATAATCATGAACTAAAAATGAAACAGTTTAGTCTAGTTTCAGCAGAATGTTCCGTTTCTGCATGAAACTGGACAGTTTTGATCAAACTGTAAAATCCCTTGGATGGCCCTAACCATCCGTACGGATGGTTTGGCTAGAAAGGACTTACTTGCGTTTTAGCCAGTTTCTGTTAAATTTGTTGCAGTTTAGCCCTTTCTAATAACTGGTCTATGCATTCTGTTAAGTTACAGTCTATTCTTCTAAAATACACACGCACACACTTTACACTTTTTGGGTCAATAAAGTTAGGGAGACTCGATTTATTCGAGGCGACTTGGGTGAATTGATCTTCTTCCCAAGTCGTAACTTGACCTCCAAACCCATTATCTCAAACCATTTTCATTTGTTTGGTTTAAAGTTAACAAATGTGGCGACTCCGTTAAGTTTTAAGATGTTTTGTGTTTGATTTCTGAGGGGCAATAAATAAAAATGATTTTAGTCGCGATCCCACAGGTATCTTACAGTAACATCATTACCTTCACTGATCTCGATGCTCCTAAGCTTGGTCCCAACCATATCGAGGCTCTTCATATTACCGTTAGGGTGGGAGGCGAACATTTGGCCTGCGTCTTGGTTGATAATGGTTCCTCAGTTAATGTGTGTCCAGTTCACGTCCTTGCTGACTTGGGTATTAAGATAACAGATCTGACACCATCCTCGCAAGTGGTTCGTGCTTACGATAGCACTAGTCGCTGTGTGTTGGGAGTAGTAACTCTCACTCTTACCATTGGCCCTCTTGTCATGCCAGTGGAGTTTCAGGTGATCGATATCAAGTCAAGATTCAGCTTACTTTTGGGGCGCCCTTGGATCCATAGGGTAAAAGGCGTTGCTTCATCTTATCATCAATGTGTCAAGTTTGTTTATGACAACCACGTCGTAGTAATTCATGCTCAATATGGCGAGAAGTTTTATGACGCCCAGTTCTCGGAATTGAACACACGGATACTGGAATCTTCCTTAGTGGCTTCGAGGTAATCCTATAAGCTGTGATTAACTACGTCGAATACGTTAAGGAGACATATATCATCGGGAAAAAGAGAACCAAATACGGGGACGCTCTAGCCTTGAACATGGTGAAGAAAAAATGGACTTTCTGCCCATACTGGGACTTGGAAAGAATCAGCAAGGACGCCTCGAGACCGTAGAAGATGAACCTGTAGTTTTCATTCCGTCTTTTGGGCTTGGGTATAAACCAACCCCGGTCGAGGTTGCAGAAGTTATGCGTGAGAAAAGGAAGCGTCGCACAGCTATTAAACAGGGGCTACCTTATGAGCTCCCCCAGATACGCCCATATGCACTAACTCTAAATGGTTACTTTGTTCGTGAAAGGGATGATGTTGCTTACCTCATTTTTCCAGAAGCTTCTATCGATGCCAATGGGATTTGTCACCCAGGATGGGAAATCTTTAATGATATGGATTTCGAAGACGAGAATGATGCAAATAAACCAAGGGGATCCTCTAAACGGCCCACTCCAGTTGATGTGTAGGCAATTGAAGAGCAAGAGAGCATGTTTTCCCTCTTTGAAGAATGCGCTTTAAAAGACGGTTTTCTAGAAATGATCGGAAATGGTAACGAGATACGCTATGATCCAGCTAAACACCTCAAGCCCGCAGAAGGACCACTTCAGAACTGGTACCAAACTTCTGGCCCGATGACTACTACAGACGTGCTCGTTGAACATTTTGGATGTGCTCGCCTCGATCCTCCTCCTTTTGAGCCTTTTGTACTAAATGTTTTTGTTCCTAGAACTCCGAATGAGGACCTTACTAATAAGGACCTCGACAGAATTACCGAGTTTGTACTTCCTTCAGTCGTGAATGAAATTTCCTCTGTTTCCGAGTATTCCTTGGTTGCCAATATTTTAAATGATGAATTAACTGAACCAATTGAAAGCTCAACTCAAAACCAAGTTAATAACGATTCATTAAAATATATAATCCAAGACGAAAAAAATTATCTAATTGAATTAAACAGGTTAGCCATGCAGCGTGCTGAGCAGAAATTGGAAACATGCGGAGAAGACTTGTCCACTATCAACTTGGGGCTGGGTGAAGAGGTCAAAGAGGTCAAGATCGGAAGTTTTATGCAAGGGGCTGATAAAGAACAGTTGGTCAGTTTTCTCAGAGAATTTGTTTACGTGTTTGGCTGGTCATATGAAGACATGCCGGGGCTGGACACCGCCATTGTTGAACACCGAATCCCTACCCATCTTGATGTTAAACCAGTCAAACAAAAGTTGAGGAGAATTAGACCAGAATGGGCCCTCCAAGTCAAGGAGGAGATCGCACGGTTGTTGTCAGTAGGTTTCTTCCGGGTAGTCGAATATCCTCAGTGGCTGTCGAATATGGTTATAGTGAAAAAGGCAAATGGTAAAGTCCGAATATGTGTTGACTTCAGGGACTTGAATAAGGCTTGCCCCAAAGATGATTTCCCATTGCCAAACATCGATAGAGTAGTTGATTAGGTCGCGCTACACAATGTGCGCTCATTCATAGATGGTATGGCAGGATACAACCAGATTAAGTTGGTGGTGGAAGATCAAGAAAATACATCGTTCATGACACCCCCCCAGGTTCCGGGATCCCCTAATAGAACCTCGAACCTGGATGGGAGTGCCTAACGAGAAACAAGAAACTTAACAAGAAACTTAATGACATTTGTTTAACAAACTGACATGATATATATACTCTAGAGTAAGGAGCTATACTAGCTCACAACACGAGTTCTAGACAAGAAAATTTAAAACCAAACTTAATACATACACAGCGGAAACATGCCTCGCACCTAAGCTGGCATCAAGAGTACTATACAAGATGTCTAGTGACAACAAGAACTGAACAAGACTGTCTACCCCAAAATAAGGAGTTACAAAACCCATAATACATCGTCCTCACCAAGTGTAAAAGGACACAAGCCCCAAAACAATCACGACCTGCGAAGTAAGCTCCCAACTATGTCGAGCCTCACTGCGCACTATCCTTCCTTTCCTGGGGGGGGAAACAAATAAAGGGTGAGATAAATCTCAATAAGCTATTAGATGCAACTACATGACATGTTATCATGCAATTCAAGTAGATACTCAAATAATCATATCTCAAGTATCATCAAGTAACAAGTATATGAGAGGATAATCCACTCATCAAATAGCACATAAGGCTAAACAAGCAAGTTATAAGGATATTGCTTCCTTCCTTATTCCTCCCAAGAATACCATTGTTGTCGAAGCTTGTATTACTTTGACATCACGATCAATAACAGGAACTGATTATTCAGTATATATCAGAAGACCCGGTAACCAGTGTCATTCTCAATATCAGTACTCATGATTATTCACGAGGTGTTCGGGACGGGAGTTTAGCATTCACTTAAGTCAGGCTTATTGCTCCAACTAAGGAAGCTATGCCCTTACTATGGCCGGTAGTAAGGGGTCGGGCGGAAATACATAGGGACCCGATTGTCACTTAAACCCCAGCTCTCGCGACAAGCGTGAACCTATACATTTTCGAACAAGCAAGGAGAACCAGCTGGACTCACACAAGAAAGTACAAGTAGATATTTACTTGAACAACGGGAGACGA
Organism: Campanula takesimana; assembly: GCA_026119855.1. Taxonomy (NCBI): domain Eukaryota; kingdom Viridiplantae; phylum Streptophyta; class Magnoliopsida; order Asterales; family Campanulaceae; genus Campanula; species Campanula takesimana. The sequence goes on from JAOWBW010000307.1 coordinate 253,091, forward strand.
ACTAATCCAAATGTAGTGGACTAGCTCAACAAGGAACATGCTTCAAGTACTCAAGAAGTCACCTTGTTATCAAGCAACTATATGCAATGTTTGCACATACACAACAAGAACATGTCTCATACACGTTAGTGCTTGTTCATAGCACTTTCCAGTTCACTACCATACATATGTATTGGTGTCAAGCCATGTACAAGATTTTATTATCTTATACTTCAAGTCTAAATCCATTTCTATGGATGTTCAAGTCATGTACAAGCTTTTAATGTCTTATACTTCAAGTTATAACTTCCAATCTTTGGACATTCAAACAAGTATAAGAGTTATACATTTACTCTTACCGAATCCCAATCCTATTCTTAGGATGTTCAAGTCTAAGACCTTATGCTAATGCCTCTAAGGTGCACAATCATTGGATTCACAACAAGTATAACACATTAGTGCCTATTCATAGCACTTTCAAGACATAAAGAAGAGATAATACTCTTATACTTATGTTCTCATTTTAATTCAATGAGTATACATATTTAAGACCAAGTCTGATGCCCCTAAAGTATCACAACACTTGCTAGGACATCTTATACTAAGGTTATATACCTTAACTAGGCTTACTTCCAACTTATACAAACTTTAAACAAAATCTTTGTTTTTCAGATGACTGTGCGGTCGCCCAAAATGGACTGTGCGGCCGCACACAAGCATGTCAATTTCTTTGAAAAACCCTTCAGAAAGATGTGCGGTCGCACAATAATTTTTGTGCGGTCGCACAGTGTACTAAAATGCGAAATTCTCATTTCTTTCCCAGGTTGAACTATTTCCGTCCCAAAACGTAGGAGTAACTTTACACTAACAATTTCACACTCTAACAAAGGCATAACATATTCATTCTAATATTTCCAAGTCCCTTTTATCATTTTACACAGGGGAATTTTTACTCCCTTTGTCCCAAATTTACAAATACCACAAAAATCATCCCAAACACAAAATTAACAATCACAAGTATCGAGAATAACATTTATGCATGTTATTACAAGCAAGGGGGAGCTAATAACTTACCTAGTCAAAATTCAAGTTGACCAAAACTTATTTCTGTTCGGCCTGGAACGCTCTATTCAACGCCACGAATATTAATCCGGGATCGGAATCAAGAACGGAGGGATAATTAAACTCGAGGAGTCGAGAATAGGCAAAACTTTTAACCTAGGTTTTAGAACAGAGGGAGAGAAACGTAATGATTTGGGTGAAAATGATTTCCCCAGGCAACTAAGAAGTTGATATACATTCAAGTTTCAAAGAATGACCAGTAGGCCCCTCAAGTTTCACTTTTAACAAAAAGACCCCTAAAGTCAAATTTTCACAAATGACCCAAAAGTCAAAACTAAACATTTAACCACCTTAACTATTTAAAGCAGTTAAAAATTTAACCCAAGTAAAACTAACACCTAATATGCAAGTTCAAATATTTAACAAGTAGGTCAAATATTTAACAAGAAATTCGATGGGTGTTACATCCTCCCCACCTTAAAGAAAATTCGCCCACGAATTTTACTTACCAAAGTTTTCAAATAGGCTCGGGTATTTATCTCGCATCTCTTTCTCGGTTTCCCAAGTAGCCTCTTCAATTTCATGATTCCTCCAAAGGACCTTCACAATAGGAATCCTTTTTGTACGCAATACTTGCTCTTTCCAGTCAAGAATTTCAACAGGTTGTTCCTCATAAGACAAATCAGGCTGAAATGGAATAGCCTCATACTCAAGAACATGTGATTCATCTGCCATATACTTGCGAAGCATAGATACATGGAATACATCATGAATACTCGATAAAGAAGGAGGTAAAGCCACTCTATAAGCCAACTTCCCAACTCTTTCAAGAATCTCAAATGGACCGATATAATGAGGAGATAACTTTTCTTTCTTCCCAAATCTCTTTATACCTCTACGAGGAGAGACCTTCAAGAATACAAAGTCACCTACCTGAAATTCAAGATCCCTTCTACGATGATCTGCATAACTCTTTTGTCTACTCTGAGCTGTGCGCAATCTATCTCGAATAAGTTTCACACTTTCAACTGACTGTTGAACCATTTCAGGACCCAAGAGTCTAGCTTCTCCCACTTCATCCCAGCATATAGGAGATCTACATTTTCTGCCATAAAGAGCCTCATAAGGAGCCATTTCAATGCTAGACTGAAAACTGTTATTATAAGCAAACTCAGCCAAAGGAAGATGAGTATCCCAACTGCCTTTGAAATCAATAACACAAGCACGTAACATATCCTCAAGAATCTGTATAAGTCTCTCAGATTGCCCATCAGATTGAGGATGAAAAGCAGTACTGAAATTCAATTTAGTACCCATGGCACCCTGAAGAGCCTGCCAAAAACGAGAAGTAAAACGAGGATCTCTGTCAGATACAATACTCACAGGAACTCCATGGAGTCGGACTATCTCCTGAACATACAAACATGCCAATTGAGACAATGAATATCCCATGGAAACAGACAAAAAGTGAGCTGATTTAGTCAACCTGTCCACTATAACCCAAACAGCATCATGGCCTCGTCTGGTACGTGGCAAACCAGTCACAAAATCCATAGTAATATGCTCCCATTTCCATTCTGGAATTTCCAATGGTTGTAACAAACCTGCTGGACGTTGATGTTCCACCTTTACTTGTTGACAAGTCAAACATTTGGAAACATACTCAGCAATTTCTCTTTTCATATTATTCCACCAGAAATGTTTCTTCAAGTCTTGGTACATTTTAGTGCTTCCAGGATGAATAGTATACTTGGCTTTGTGAGCCTCTTCAAGAACTTTCTTCTTAATCTCAAGATCAACTGGAATACAAACTCGACCTCGGAAGGTAAGAATTCCATCACTATTAAAAGAAAAATCTGGTTGCTTTCCTTCATTCATTCCACTAATGATTTTCTGCAATTCAGAATCAATTACCTGAGCTTCTTTGATCTGTTGGAGTAAATCTGAAGTAGCCTTTATATTAGCAAAGATAACTCCATGATTTGATTCACAAGGATTCCAGTCACTCAAATCTTCAAACATCTTCCATTCACGAATCATCAAACAAGAGATATAAGTCTTTCTGCTCAGTGCATCTGCCACAACATTTGCTTTTCCTGGATGATAAAGGATAGTACAATCATGATCCTTCAATTTCTCCATCCATCTACGTTGCCTCATGTTAAGCTCTTTTTGAGAAAACAAGTACTTCAAACTTTTATGATCAGTGAAAACCTCAAATTTGGTTCCATACAAGTAATGCCTCCATTTATGCAAAGCAAAAATAATCGCAGCCAATTCTAGATCATGAGTAGGATAATTCTTTTCATAAGGAGATAGTTTTCGAGAAGCATAAGCTATTACCTTTCCATCTTGCATTAGAACACAACCCAATCCTTCTTTAGAAGCATCAGTATAAACCATGAAATGCTCAGAACCATTAGGCAAAGCCAAGACTGGAGCTGTAGTCAAACGCCTTTTTAACTCCTGAAAACTTGCTTCACATTTGTCATTCCATTCAAAAGAAATAGCTTTTCGAGTCATATTAGTCAATGGAGTAGCAATCTTGGAGAATCCCTCAATGAACCTCCGATAATAACTGGCCAAGCCCAAGAAACTACGGATCTCTGTCACTGTAGTTGGCCTCTTCCAGTTTACAACTGCTTCAACTTTAGAAGGATCTACTGCAATACCAGTAGCAGACACAACATGCCCCAAGAATGAAACCTCTTCTAACCAGAAAGCACATTTGCTGAATTTTGCAAATAATTGTTTCTCACGAAGAACTTGTAATACTACTCTGAGATGTTGTTCATGCTCAGCCCGTGACTTAGAATACACAAGAATGTCATCAATGAATACCACCACAAAACAATCAAGATATGGCTTGAAGATACGGTTCATCAAATCCATAAATACAGCTGGAGCATTTGTCAAACCAAATGGCATAACAATAAACTCATAATGCCCATACCTGGTACGGAAAGCTGTCTTTGGTATATCCTCAGATCTGATTTTCAACTGATGATAACCACTTCTCAAGTCAAGCTTCGAATACACTACTGAACCCTGAAGCTGATCAAACAAGTCATCAATATGAGGTAACGGATATTTATTCTTGATAGTTACCTGATTAAGATCTCTGTAATCAATACACAATCGCAGAGTCCCATCTTTCTTTCTGACAAATAACACTGGTGCACCCCACGGTGATACACTAGGCCTGATAAAACCCCGATCAAGCAATTCCTCAAGCTGTGTTTTTAACTCTCTCAACTCAGCTGGAGCCATTCTATAAGGTTCTTTAGAGATTGGTGCTGTACCTGGTAATAACTCAATACAGAACTCAAGCTCTCGATCAGGTGGCATACTATACTCAGAAGAGAACACATCTGAAAATTCAGACACAACAGGAATATCCTCCATCTTGGGAACAGATAAACTCTGATCAAGCACACATGCGAGATACCCGGCACAACCACGAGATAAAAGTTTTCTAGCTTTTAAAGCAGAAATAACATGTATAGCACATAAAGGCCTATCACCTTCAAAGGTAAAATCAGGCAAACCAGGAATAGAAAAAGTTACTACTTTTCTATAACAATCAACAGATGCATGATGCACATAAAGCCAATCCATGCCAAGAATCACGTCAAAGTCCCTTATAGGTAACACGACTAGGTCAGCAAGAAGGGCATGATCACCCACAAGAACCTCACATTTCTTGTAGACCTCAGAAGTAAACATGCAATCTCCCATAGGGGAAGATACTTCTAGCACATAAGGCATAGAATCAGGAAGAACATGCAAATGCGACACAAAATGAGATGCCACATAAGAATGAGATGAGCCTGGATCTATCAAGACTCGCGCTCTCGTACTAGAAAGTAATATAATACCTCCTATGACTGCAGAAGACTCAGCTACACCCTGCTGATCTAGAGCAAACACTCGACCCTGAACTTTTGGTCGACCCCCACTATCTCTCTTGGAACCTGAGGCTGGTTGACTTGTACCCCCAACTTGATTTACTTTACTTTTAGAACAATTTCTAGCAAAGTGCCCCGCTTCACCACACACTATACACTTTCCTTGCTTTAGCCAACACCTGTCTTCAGAATGGCCTTCTTTCGAACAAAAGCCACATACTCTCCTGAGACCTTGGACTGTTGTCCTCGACCCCGTTGATACACTACCTTTACTTTCAGTTGGCTGTCGGAATCGATGATCTTGGCGGCCAGATTTACCACCTTTAGAACCAGATCCCTGAGTTTTCTCTGATACACGACCAGTCATGGTTGTTCCCAACTTCACCTTATGTTCTTCAATATCATTTTCAATAGTATAAGCCTTCTCCACTGCTTGCTGATAGCTAGTGAGCTGTAGAGAAATAAGTTGCTTTCTATACTCAGTCCTTAACCCTTTAACAAACCTCTGTGCCTTCTTGGCTTCGTTTGGAACTAAGTGATCACAATACCTTGCCAATTCTGTGAACTTGGTTGAGTATTGCCCCACGGTCAGACTTCCCTGCTCCAGATTAAGAAATTCCATCTCTTTCCTATCTTGGACCACTGTTGGAATAAACTGTGACTTGAATGCTTTAAGAAAATTTTCCCATGTCTGTGGTACACCTTCCAGTTCCCAACTTTTACTCAACACTTGCCACCAATGTTCAGCGGCTTTCTCAAGTTTAAAGGTTGCAAAGGTTACCTTATCACCACCTGCACATCTCAAGGCTGTAAAGATCTTCTCAATACTTTCAATCCATTCTTCTGCCTTCTTAGCATCAAATTCCCCATCAAAACTACGAGGTTTCAGCTTCAAGAACCTTGTAAGGCGATTAGGATAATCCCAGTCAACATTATCAACCATTTCTTCTTGAGGAGTTATAGATCTCAGCTGATTACTACCACTAGTACCTTCAGAACTCATTGTACCTGTAGGTAAACACTCAGCGTCATTAATAACACCCCAAGACTCACCCATACCTAGGCCATAGACCCTATCCAGACTTAGAGCAAACCAAGGTAGCTAAACAGGGTAGCTAAACCAGGGTAGCTCTGATACCAACCTGACACGCCCCCAGGTTCCGGGATCCCCTAATAGAACCTCGAACCTGGATGGGAGTGCCTAACGAGAAACAAGAAACTTAACAAGAAACTTAATGACATTTGTTTAATAAACTGACATGATATATATACTCTAGAGTAAGGAGCTATACTAGCTCACAACACGAGTTCTAGACAAGAAAATTTAAAACCAAACTTAATACATACACAGCGGAAACATGCCTCGCACCTAAGCTGGCATCAAGAGTACTATACAAGATGTCTAGTGACAACAAGAACTGAACAAGACTGTCTACCCCAAAATAAGGAGTTACAAAACCCATAATACATCGTCCTCACCAAGTGTAAAAGGACACAAGCCCCAAAACAATCACGACCTGCGAAGTAAGCTCCCAACTATGTCGAGCCTCACTGCGCACTATCCTTCCTTTCCTGGGGGGGAAACAAATAAAGGGTGAGATAAATCTCAATAAGCTATTAGATGCAACTACATGACATGTTATCATGCAATTCAAGTAGATACTCAAATAATCATATCTCAAGTATCATCAAGTAACAAGTATATGAGAGGATAATCCACTCATCAAATAGCACATAAGGCTAAACAAGCAAGTTATAAGGATATTGCTTCCTTCCTTATTCCTCCCAAGAATACCATTGTTGTCGAAGCTTGTATTACTTTGACATCACGATCAATAACAGGAACTGATTATTCAGTATATATCAGAAGACCCGGTAACCAGTGTCATTCTCAATATCAGTACTCATGATTATTCACGAGGTGTTCGGGATGGGAGTTTAGCATTCACTTAAGTCAGGCTTATTGCTCCAACTAAGGAAGCTATGCCCTTACTATGGCCGGTAGTAAGGGGTCGGGCGGAAATACATAGGGACCCGATTGTCACTTAAACCCCAGCTCTCGCGACAAGCGTGAACCTATACATTTTCGAACAAGCAAGGAGAACCAGCTGGACTCACACAAGAAAGTACAAGTAGATATTTACTTGAACAACGGGAGACGAACTAATCCAAATGTAGTGGACTAGCTCAACAAGGAACATGCTTCAAGTACTCAAGAAGTCACCTTGTTATCAAGCAACTATATGCAATGTTTGCACATACACAACAAGAACATGTCTCATACACGTTAGTGCTTGTTCATAGCACTTTCCAGTTCACTACCATACATATGTATTGGTGTCAAGCCATGTACAAGATTTTATTATCTTATACTTCAAGTCTAAATCCATTTCTATGGATGTTCAAGTCATGTACAAGCTTTTAATGTCTTATACTTCAAGTTATAACTTCCAATCTTTGGACATTCAAACAAGTATAAGAGTTATACATTTACTCTTACCGAATCCCAATCCTATTCTTAGGATGTTCAAGTCTAAGACCTTATGCTAATGCCTCTAAGGTGCACAATCATTGGATTCACAACAAGTATAACACATTAGTGCCTATTCATAGCACTTTCAAGACATAAAGAAGAGATAATACTCTTATACTTATGTTCTCATTTTAATTCAATGAGTATACATATTTAAGACCAAGTCTGATGCCCCTAAAGTATCACAACACTTGCTAGGACATCTTATACTAAGGTTATATACCTTAACTAGGCTTACTTCCAACTTATACAAACTTTAAACAAAATCTTTGTTTTTCAGATGACTGTGCGGTCGCCCAAAATGGACTGTGCGGCCGCACACAAGCATGTCAATTTCTTTGAAAAACCCTTCAGAAAGATGTACGGTCGCACAATAATTTTTGTGCGGTCGCACAGTGTACTAAAATGCGAAATTCTCATTTCTTTCCCAGGTTGAACTATTTCCGTCCCAAAACGTAGGAGTAACTTTACACTAACAATTTCACACTCTAACAAAGGCATAACATATTCATTCTAATATTTCCAAGTCCCTTTTATCATTTTACACAGGGGAATTTTTACTCCCTTTGTCCCAAATTTACAAATACCACAAAAATCATCCCAAACACAAAATTAACAATCACAAGTATCGAGAATAACATTTATGCATGTTATTACAAGCAAGGGGGAGCTAATAACTTACCTAGTCAAAATTCAAGTTGACCAAAACTTATTTCTGTTCGGCCTGGAACGCTCTATTCAACGCCACGAATATTAATCCGGGATCGGAATCAAGAACGGAGGGATAATTAAACTCGAGGAGTCGAGAATAGGCAAAACTTTTAACCTAGGTTTTAGAACAGAGGGAGAGCAATGTAATGATTTGGGTGAAAATGATTTCCCCAGGCAACTAAGAAGTTGATATACATTCAAGTTTCAAAGAATGACCAGTAGGCCCCTCAAGTTTCACTTTTAACAAAAAGACCCCTAAAGTCAAATTTTCACAAATGACCCAAAAGTCAAAACTAAACATTTAACCACCTTAACTATTTAAAGCAGTTAAAAATTTAACCCAAGTAAAACTAACACCTAATATGCAAGTTCAAATATTTAACAAGTAGGTCAAATATTTAACAAGAAATTCGATGGGTGTTACAGTTCATCACGCCATAGGGAAGCTTTTGTTGTACAGTCATGCCCTTCGGTCTTAAAAATGCCAGGGCTACTTATTAACGGGCCGCAACGACCCTTTTTCATGATACGATACATAAGGAAGTTGAAGTGTATGTTGATGATATGCTTGTGCATTCAGTGGAAGAGGACAACCAACACCTGGTTGATCTTAGAAAGTTCTTTGAAAGGCTTCGCAAACACCAAATGAAGCTCAACCCAACAAAATGCACCTTCGGTACCACCAAGGGGAAAGTCCTCGGATTCATGGTGACAGACAAAGGGATTGAAATTGATCCAGAAAAGGTCAAAGTCATTATTGACATGCCGACACCCAAAAGCCAAAAGGAAGTCAAAGGGTTTTTGGGGTGAATCCAATATATCAGCAGGTTCATTCGGCAGCTGACCTCTATGTGTGAACCGCTTTTCAAACTTCTTAAGAAGGATACGGACTGTAAATGGGACGAAGAATGCTAGGTTTCCTTTGAGAAAGTCAAAGAATACTTGTCCAATCCCCCAGTATTGGCTCCACCACATAAGCATAAACCGCTCCTCTTGTACCTTACGATTACAGACACTTTGGTTGGAGCTATGTTAGCGCAAGAGCGGAAGGATTCCTGAGTTGAAAATGCCATTTACTTCGTCAGCCGAAAGCTACATGGAAGCGAATTTAATTATTCGGCTTTAGAGAAAGCATGCACTGGTTTAGTGTGGGTTTCAAAAAGTGTAGACACCCCATTTTGAACTCACATTTATGATTTCACTACTCTTGTGTCTCGCCTTTGTGTTTGGACGAAAACCCATTAGTTTCTTCATGTTTCATTAAGTTTCTAACTGACTCCGTTAGTCAGGGGCTAAAATGAACAAATGAAACTGATAGTAGGGAAAAACAGTACTTTTGTACTGGATGTCTCGTACGAGACATTGATATCTCGTACGAGGCATCTCCCACTGTTTCGGGTTTAATCCACTTTCCTTCTCCGTCTCGATCTCTTTCTTGGCCAACACTCTCCTAATTCGGGGAATATCTAATAGGAAGCTTCCTAGGTGATTTCCTACTGATTTCCTACCTCCTTTAACCTCTCCAAATAAGGACTCTATTTCTACCAAACTTAGGACTCCTAGACTTGGTCTCTAAGTAATCCAATACCTATAAAAATAGAGTCTTTCACCACAAAAAGATGTTAACAACTCTTCAATCAGTCTCTCTCTCAAGAATCCCGTTTTTCCTCTCCCCTCACACCAAAAACCATCAAAAACTCATCCTTTCAAGCCAAAATCATCATAAAACTCTTGGATCATCAAGGCCTTAGTCAAGGCCATCAATTGGAATCTCAAGAACGCTTTAGGTAAATTCTTACGCTTTCAATCTCTACTTCTCATCTCATTCTTTGTTTTATAGTAGTGTAATCCCATCAAAAGGATCAGCCTAGAGCCTTTCCAATCCATGGAGATGGTCTCGAAGCACATGATCCGACATTCCAATAATTAAAAAATTAATTATTGGCTTTATTTGTTTTAATTGTTTATTTGCTATTTGATTAAAAACACCTAAGCAAGACCAATCCTAGATTGGGTGGATTGGGTGCTCCTTGACCTTCCCAATCTATAACTTAACCCCCGAACTCAAGAATCTCACGGTCCGTGTTCCGTTCAACAACATGGTGGCGACTCTCAAATCAAAAAGGCGAGCCGGTATCTTCTCGAATGCAAACAGTGGCGACTCTGCTGGGGACGATATTAAGTGGGTTAGATTCGCATACAAATTAGGTGTTTTTAATCGTTTTAATTTTTTGCAAAAAATTAAATTTTTCTGAATTTTTCTGTGAATTTTCGGACTGTTTCTGTTTCGAATCTATTCTGTTTTGGAATTAAGAGATGTCCCGTACGAGACATCGGATGCCTCGTACGAGGCACCTCTTTTTTAAGCCGCCAAACACTTTGCAAGTTTGTAGAATTTAAGGTTTTAATCATGCAATCATCATCACATAATGATTACTGATGCTGCCAAAAACGTGTCGGATCAACCCTCCGTCTAGCGGTTCGGATAAATCCATCAATGAGATCTCCCCGTTCGGATCTGCGCACAATGAACAAATGTAAACTACGCTAGGGCTTCACCGGCAAAGGCCCTCCGGCGTGAGAGTAAGAATACGAGTGATATGAAATAGAGAAATCAATTGACTAGTTTAGAGCCAAAGAGTTCATTACCCGTCTCCTGTTGTAAGGACCTGTTTTTATAGGCGCGGGTGAATGAGTCCTAACTTGTTAGAGAAGCTAGGGAGCCCGTATCACTGTGGGACTCGTATTCCTTGGAGATAGATTCCGGATAAGGATGATTGGCATCCCAGTTATCTTATAGAAGAGATATCCGTATTCAGATAAGGATCTTCACTGTTAGAGTTGTAATCAAACTCCGTAAGTGGACTCCCTGTGATAATGGGAGGTCTCTGATATAACTTGGCCCATCATCCAACTCGGCTCGTCCTGGAGGCCGGCTAGGGATTAGGCCTCTTGTACTCGGCCTAGGCAAGAGCTGCCTGCTCGGCCTACTTGATGTCGGCATATGAGATTATGGGCTTCAGGTGAATGGTCCTCTCGGTATAGGCCTCCTAGGTGTATGGGCCCAGAGCATATGGGTCCCGCTTACCTAAGTCGGTTTATGTCGTTCAGTGGCCCCCGAGTTTCTATCTCGGCATGCCGAGTAGGAACTGTAGTCCCTTGTACTTGCTCTGCCCTTCATTTACTTTGATTTGATTGTTGGCCGCCAAAATCCCTTGATAATTGGATTTGCTGATGTCACTATGGATTTAATTCAGGTGGAATCATTGCTCTTCATGGAAAACAAAGGCTCCATTAATTGCACTCCAATTATGAGTAGTATTGATAAACTCCCCACCCCCTCATATTCTAGGGGTATAAATAGACGATCTGTCTATTGGTTATCTCCTATCTTGCCTTCCCCTTCCATAATTCTTCAAGAACATTCCAAATTTCACGAAAAATTCAAAGATGGCTCCAAAGAGGAAATACGACGATGCATTCCCGGCAGAAGTGAGTGCAGAATCAGAAAATCAAGTTGAGTACTATGATTCTTCGAGCAGCGATGGTTCAATGTTCCCATTCAAGAAACGTTCATCTTTTCCGGTGGAAGAATCACCGTCCGATAGTAATGGCGAGTACTCGGAGCCGGACCCTGTTGATGAATTCTCCGACGACTCTCATGCAGAAGAGTCAGAGGATGAGGACGAGGATGATACTGAAGATGATGACAGTGAGGACGATCCTGAACCCATCATTATCGATGAATATGGGTATGATGGAGACGTGGAGTGGGAGGAGGATAATGAAGATCAAGAACAAGATTGTGATCTTTCTTGAATCCTTTAGCTAGCATGATCCAGTAGTAGTTTCCTTTTTTGTAAAGGTCAGGCCCCCGGCCTTGCTGTGGGGGTCCTTTTTGTTATATATATATATAGTGGGATTTTATCCTTTGTCACCTTTGCTCTGATTGTGATTTGACTTCATAGCTTGAATTCCTTGCATCTTGCCTGACCTTGATCTTTATCTCATTAACCCTACCTTTTTCATGATGTCGTCTTAAAGTAATGCCGATCATCTGATCCTTGTTGACATGTCGGCATGGAATGCGTATCTGGTAATCTTTTCATAGTTTAGTCAAGTCTAGTCAAAGTCAAGGTGTCGCTAAGCCATAGGTCGGTCTGTGCTGGCAGTCTCTTGACCGTTCGATACTCTCCAGGCTAATGATGTCAGAATTGTGACGTTAGCTGTGCCAGGCGGCGTGGGACGAGTGAAAGGACATATGCTTTATGGGGAAATCACCATCCTTAATTATAGGTAATGATGGTCTGGGGTGATTACGTGTGTAACCGCCACTTACCGTGAGATTTCCACGAGATCTCGGGCGAGTTGAGGTCAATTTCTTGGGTATACCCGAACCCGAGAATTCTAAACGGTTGAAATCCCTAGAATCCCCCTTTCATCCTTTGATTCTATTTTGAATAGCCAAAAAATCTTTTGACTTCAAGGCCTACGGCGATTGCACTGGCGGTTCTTGTACGTTGCTTGATTCCGGCGAGTTTCAACCAGTGCTTTTGGCAATACTTCCTCTTTTGGTATGCCCATCTTCCTACCTCGACTTTCGTCGATTTTCCAGGTATCCTTTTATCCCCCTTGCTTTTTTGGTTTCTCTGCGCCATTTTCTGGCTTAGCTCTGTTTCGCCTCTGTTCTTCATTCAAATGTCTTTTGATTGTTTGTCCTTGGTCCGTCTGGGCTTCCATAGAAAGAACCGTAGGATTTACTAGAGGACGGATGGGCCTTGGTTTTTACTGGCTCTGAGTAAAGTTGAAAAACTCCTTGTAACACACAGGGCTTTTAAAGGCACTGTGAAATGGCCTGTCAATAGCCGTCGGTTCGATCGTTTTGGGGAGATGAATCCCAACTTAGTGGTTGTTCCTTGCCTGTCTGACCTTTTAACCCATATTTCTTCCCATTATGTATTGTCTGAAGATGAGATATTCCCCTCGGCTTCAGTGAACGAGGAGAGGGGGGTAAATGCAGCTCCCACTTTGATTTTTGATGCTAACCCCCTTCTTTCCTCTGCAGCCATGTCGGGGGAGAGTACTTTGGAACGAATAGTGGATCAGTTTAGTGCCGCCATCCCCGAAGGAGGTCTAGGTCGAAGGAATGCCGGTCGGAGGGGGAAAGCGGTAGCGTCTACCAGGCCGAAGCAACCCAGGGCCGGAGACGAGATGATCGAGTACCTTCATGATACCTGTAGGATTTCCCGTGAAGATTACGATCTGGTGTATCAGCGTGCTTCCCCTTTGAGTACTAGTGAGGAAAAGGTTTCCTTTTATTTGAACCACACCGAGGTTGCATTCTTTTTTAAGCAATTTGAGCTAGGGCTCTGTTTACCCCTTGACCCATTCATTTGTGAATTCTTAGAGGATTGGCAAGCCGTCCCCGCCATGCTAGGTGCCAACGCAGTTAGGTACCTTACATCCTTTATTACTCTATGCCGTAGCTTGTGTTTCGAGCCATGTCCCTGGGCCTTTTACCAGTTTTTTGAGGGAAGCTTTAACAAAAATACTTGCGTGTTGACTATGAGGAGCAAACAGAGGAGGCCCAAAATTATCGCTCCGATCTCCAGTTCGGTCAGTAAAGTGTCAGGTTGGAATAATCACATTATCAAGGTCGAGAGCCGTCATGGATGGGAGTCTCCCCTTCCGACAAGCATTCCCCAGGATCCTGAAACATGTTACAAGGCCCCGTGGAGCGATGCCTTAGTCCAAAGGTTAACAGAGTTTGCCTCGGTGCAGCAGTTGGAATGGTCGGCCTTAGAAAACAACCACGGCTATTATGTCCAAGTTAGTATTATGCCGGGACCGTGGGCCGGTGTGGACGTCATGGTGCCCATAGTTAGGGGCAATCGTTACCCGGATTGGGTTGTTCATCCTGATTTTGTTTTTATCAAGGATTGTGATATTTGTGGCACTCAGGACGAGGCTTGCCTAAAAGTCCAAAAAGTTGTTGGATGTAAACTCTTGATCTCGTCATTTCTGTTTATACTATGATAACCTCGTGTTCAGCTTCTAACTCTTGTCTTTGTGATTGTTAGATTTGACCATGGAGGAGGAGAGAGAGCTGGCCCGTGTGTATTCCTCTGACCCTAATAAGCTTCTGAACAAGAGAAAGGCTGAAATCAAAGGCTTCGGGTCGCTCCAAGAGGCACGCTGATATGGGAGCTCGGCAGGAGTTTTTGATCACCAAGGAAGCCGGCCCACTCCCTACAATTGATGTCGCTGTCGGAGGATGAGCTGAGGTGCCGGCTAGTGGTGCAGCGGCAATGATGGGTGCTCTGGAGCCGGACCAGGCTGCTGAAACAGTTTTTTAGGATATAGGTGGAGGAGATGGAGGTGAGTCCCTTGGTGAGAAAAGGGTTAGAGATGGTGGTGACGAGGTGTTAGAGGAGCCTTCTCCCAAAAGGCATTCATCTGCTGCTCCAACTGGTACTCCGCCTGTTTTTTCCTCCGAGGAGATAGATGCTTTGATTGCCGATTTTGCCGATGTCCGTCCACTGACGAGTTTGGATGTTACTGCTCGATCTGGTCCAATGTTGAGACTTGGCCGACCAATTTTGGAACGGGCTTTTGATGTGGACCTTTTGCGAGGATTGGATTCCATGCCGCCTACTTATGCCCACATGGCTGAACGCAAGAGGCTCATTATCGCTGAGGTAACGTACTAACTTGTTTTTTTCCTGATTGCTCTCCATTCCCATAATTGATTTCAATTTTCTCGTTCAGCTTGCTACCCTTGCCAAACATGAGGCGGCGCAATGGGCTGGAGTAGGCAAGAAGATGGCCGATCTGGAAGGCAAGGCATCCCGTGCCCAAGTGAAGCTAGGCCAAACTGTGGAGTTGGTCAATAAAGCACGCGAAAGCGCCAAACTGGCTCATGCCGAGAGGGTTAAAGCTGTTGGGGATGCCGAGGCCGAGGTAGAGAAACAGAAAGCCGTTGCAAGGCAGTTTGAAGAGGAGGCCAAGTTACTCAGAGAAGAGATCGATAAGGAAAGGGCGAGTGCCGCCCTGCTAGCCAAAGAGAATGAGGAGGTGGAGATGAAGTTCAATAGTTGGAAGAGAGTATTCTGGATAAGGAGAAGGCTGCCGTGTTGAACTTTCAACGTACCGTGATGCCATCGATCATTGACGACCAGGTGAAAACTACTTATGTCGATGGTTATACGCACACAGCTCGCCAGCTCCACATTGATCCTGAAGTGGACGTCCCTGTTGAAAAACTGGCTCGCCTTTTACTAAACGACGCGTATAGTGTTGAGGCCCGCGCCGCTCACTCTGTGATCCCCTATTCCGAGAAGACTTTAGGGTTGATAGCTCAGAACGATGAGGCTGACGAGAGGCCGGCTTGGAGCGTTCCCCCGGTGGACCCTAACAACTTTCATGCTTTGGTGGAGCGTTTCAAGGAAGAGTTAGGCTTCGATGATGAAGAAGACGAAGAGGAGGAGCAGTAGGCTCCATGAGTTTCATAAACTGTCAGTTGATGTAGGTCTGGTGTGATCTGATACAATTTTTATCTTTTACCCGCGAGCCGGTTTGGCTTGAAACAATGTTTTTCTTTTATATCTAACAGCCCGGGCCCATCGTAGTCTGGGGGGCGTAAACACTCGTTATTTGTAGAGATTGGCCTACCTCAGTTTGAGGTATTAATTAGCCCTTGTTTTCTTAACTTGTTGCGTAGTTAAGTGTTATCTCGTCACTTGTTCACGTTACTTTACCTCAGTTTGAGATGTTTTAACTGACTGGAATGACGAGATATGGCAGCTGGTTTAGGCCATGTTGTAGGCCGTGGTCGTTCACCGTTATGGCCGTGTCGAGCGTTAGGAGCTCGGTTTGTAAGAACTAATTCGTGGTTAGTCTCAAATTGTCGTGGGGACTGGATGTATTGATCTTAACCCAAATTTGAGAGCACTAACCGGCAGAATTAGGTTTTAATGTAGCCGAGCTAGGCTACGTTTGTAGGCCGTGGTCGTTCACCGTAATGGCCGTGGCGAGCGTTAGGAGCTCGATTTGTAAGAACTAATTCGTGGTTAGTCTCAAATTGTCGTGGAACTGGATGTATTAATCTTAACCCAAATTTGAGAGCACTAACGGACAGAATTAGGTTTTGAGTGTCTTGAGACATGACGTTTACGTCTTAACTCGGAATGATGATCTCGGCATAGATAAGTAATGCTTGGACCGTGCTCAAGTATCAGTTGTAATAAGGAAAACTTTTATTAATAATAATAAAGGAATATCTAATTTGATAGATGCTATGAACTAAAGACTAAAAATCTAATCTAGAAAGCAAAAAGGATAGATAGGGTGCTGAGGAGTTACTGGTAGTATTTCCTCAAGTGTTCCGAATGCCATGGGTGTTTAAGCTCCTTTCCTTCTGGAGTTTTGAGCATGTAGGTTCCTTCTCTGATAACGTGAGTAACAATGTAGGGACCTTCCCAATTTGGGGAGAGTTTATTTTGCTGAGCCTTCAAGTGTGTCGACTCGATTTTTCTGAGTACCCAGTCACCGACTTCAAAAACTCTTTTCTTTACCTTGCTGTCATGGTAGGCCTTGGTCCTCTGCTTATAGTTTATCATTTTGAGTTGAGCCATCAGCCTTTTTGCTTCAACTAGGTCTAGGTCTAGGAGTCGGTTGTATTCATTGACCACCTCGTCATAATTGGACACCCTGAAGGTAGGTAAGGCCATCTCGGCTAGAGCCATAGCTTCTGATCCGTAGGTTAATGCAAAGGGAGTCTCCCCAGTTGACCCCCGAGTGGTTGTACGAACTGCCCATAAAGCAAGGGGAAGATCGTCCAGCCACTTTCCTTGACTTCCTTCTAAGCTCTTGGTTAGGGCTTTCAGTATTAATTTGTTTGCTGCCTCGCTTGTCCATTGCCTTGAGGATGACTGACTGATGACTTTTTGTGTTTGACTCCTAGTCTGTTCAATTCTTCAGTGAAGGCGTCAGAGAACTGGAGTCCGTTGTCGGTCACGATGGAATGTGGGACGCCGAACCGACACCATATATAGTTATGGATGAAGTTGATGGCATTCTCCTCTGTGATTTTAGCCAAGGGCTTAGCCTCCACCCACTTGGTGATGTAGTCTACCGCTACAATTACGAACTTGTTGCTTCCCTTTGCCAGGGGGAATGGTCCAATGATATCAACTCCCCACATGTCAAATGGCCATGTCGGTATGATAAGGCTTTGTTCTACAGGTGGCACCTTTGGCAGGTCCGAGAAGCACTGGCATTTGTCGCACTTCTTTACGTAGGCTTGGGCTTCTTCTCTTAAGTTAGGTCAGTAGTAACCAAGCGTGATTATTTTATCAGCAAGGGTTCTGGCCCCCGGGTGTCCTCTGCAAACTCCTTCATGTACCTCGACCAGAATTTTCTCGGTATCTTTAGGGGAAACACATCTTAGGAGAGGCCTGGAGAATGACCTTCGATATAGAATGTCGTTCCAGACTATGTACCTGGCCGTCTTCTTCTTTATCGTTTTGGCCTCTAACTCGTCTTCCGGTAGCCTGCCCTTCTCGATGTAGTCCTTGTAATCATTAATCCAGGTTCTCTCTTCGTCATCTAGAATTAGGATTTCAAGTCTTTCGTAAGCTGGTTGGTCGGCGTAGATGATAAGGGGATTGATTTCTTCTGATGTGGCCATCTTTGACAACAAATCGGCCTCCAGGTTGTGTTCCCGTCCTACTTGCCTGATTTCCCAGAACTCTAAATTCTTAGTGAGATTCAGGACGAGGTCCCTATACTTAGTCAGCATGTGGTTCACAGTGTTGTACTCGCCCTTCACTTGGTTTACTACTAGTTGGGAGTCACTGTAGGCCACCAGTTTATTCGCACCAAAGAACTTAGCCCTTTCTATTCCTAAGATCAAGGCTTCGTATTCCGCCTGGTTGTTTGAAGCTGGGAATTTAAATCTGATGAAGTCACGGGCCACATGTTCGCCGCCTAGACTCATTAAATATACCCCGTCTCCACTTCATCCTTTTGTTGTTGATCCATCTGTGTACAGGATCCAACAGTCTTCAGGCAATTCTTCTAAGGGCTCTCTGTCCATGGGAAACTTCCTTTTCCTTGTGGTCGGTGTATGCTCCCTGGAGAACGCGGTCTCAACTAGGAAATCAGCCAAGGGCTGCGCCATCAATATCTTCATCAGCTTGTAAGTGATGTCGAATTCAGTTAACTCAATGGACCAGTTCAGCAATCTGCCCGAGCTGTCCATCTTGTGGAGTATCTTTCTAAGCGGCGTGTCGGTATAAACCGTGATGGGATGAGCGGAGAAGTATGCACGTAGTTTTTGGGCAGCAATGACTAAGGCATATGCTATCTTCTCGGCATTATAGTACCGCTCTCGGTATCTGACAATGCTTTGCTTACATAGTACACCAGCTTCTGAATTTCATTATCTTCTCGTGCTAACAAGGCCACCACGGCTCTGTCCGGTGCTGCAAGGAATACGGAGAGTGTTTCTCCTATAATCGGAATGCTAAGCAATGGGGGTGAACCCAAGTATTCTTTTATTTGCTGGAATGAGGCTGAGCATTCTGGGGTCCACTCGAAGTCCTTCGTTCCTTTCAGGGCTTTGAAGAAGGGTAACGACTTTTCTGCCGACTTGGCGATAAATCTTCCCAGGGCGGCCACCCTGCCATTCAACCTTTGAACCTCTTTTACACACGTCGGCTCTTTCATGTCGACCAAGGCCTGTATCTTCTCCGGATTTGCCTCGATGCCTCCCTGGGAAACCATGAAACCGAGGAACTTGCCCGCCGTGACCCCGAAAACACATTTACTTGGGTTGAGCTTCATGTCGTTTTCTTTCAGATTTTTTATAGTCTCTGCCAGGTCCAGGACGTGGCTTCCTGACTTGGTTTTTATTACCATGTCGTCAATATAGGCTTCCATGTTCCGGCCGATCTAGGATTTGAACACCTTGTTCACCATCCTCTGATAAGTTGCGCCGGCATTATTGAGGCCAAAAGGCATCATCATATAACAATAGATCCCTCCTGCTGCTTGGAAGGCGGTCTTTTCGATGTCGTCCTCGGCCATTTTGACCTGGTGATAACCAGAATAAGCGTCTAGGAAGCTCAAGGTTTGGTGTCCAGCTATGGAGTCGACCAACTTGTCTATTCTGGGTAGAGGGTAGCTATCCTTGGGGCATGCTTTGTTGAGATCTGTGAAATCGACACACATTCTCCACTTGCCGTTCTGTTTTTTCACCATTACGACATTAGCCAGCCACTCGGGGTATGTCGCTTCTCGGATGATCCCGGCCTTCATCAACTTATCCACCTCGGTCTGTATTGCCTGTTCTTTTTCTACAGAAAAGACCCTTCGTCCTTGCTTGACGGGTTTGAAAAAACTGTCCACCTCTAGTTTGTGGAGAGCAATGGCTTCTTTAACTCCAACCATGTCTTCAACTTTCCAAGCAAACACGTCTAAGTTGTTTTTTAGCAGGTTGATGATTTCTTCTCTTTCTTCCGAGGGGAGTTGTTTTCCAATTCGTACCCTATGTTCTGGGTAGTCGGGGTTGATGACGACCTCATCCAACTGGTCGACTGGTCTTAGCTCATGACCGTCCCTGAACTCCAAGGTTTCCACGATGATTTGCTTTACTTTTTCCTTGTCTTTGCCTTCTAGGCTCAAATTCTCCATATCTAGGAGTCTGTCAATCTCGGCGTCTATGTGGGCGGGTATTGTGGCCCCCGAGCTTAGGACGAGGGCGACGTCTGAGCCACCCGGCTCGTCCGAAGCTGTGTTCATAGAGATACAACCGAATCCTTCCATACCATATGTCACCTCGGTCTCTGTCATGGCATTTCAGCATCCAGTACGACCCATTCCTCAGGTATGTCTACCGTTATCATGCCGATGTTAGGGGCTGATGTAGTGACCGTGGTCGACTTCGATATAGTGATATTTATTTCTGGAGTTTCAATTTCCATCTTAGATTTTGCCTTTCTTGACCTCATCACGTGCTCTAAGAAGTGTTTGGGGTTGCCGAGGACGCAGCCTACGCCTTCTGGGGTTGGGAATTTCACCCTTTGATGACTAGGAGAACCGAGGATGGCATGGTAGTCACTTGCCAAATCCATAACGATGAAGGTGATTGTTGCCGATATTTTGTAGGGGTACTCACCGACTTCTAGTACCAAGTCCACGGTTCCCTTAGCCTCGGCTTTGTGATTTGTAAATCCCTCTAGTCTCCCATTGTAAGGGGTGAGCATGGTGTCTGGCAACTCCATCTCTTTGAAGGTTCTGTAATATAGCACGTCTTTAGCGGCCCCATAATCTATTAAGAGCCTTTCCGACTCGCAGTTGTCGATTCGGCCTGTGATGACCAACGGCTGTTCTCTCATGGCCCTGTTTCCGGCCATCTCGTTAGGGGAGAAACTAATCACCTCCTCCCCTTTGTGAATCCAAGGGGGGATATGGTAAGCCTTGCTTAGCTCATAGATCTGCTCTTTTAACTTGGTGTTGGAAGGGATTTCCTCCCTAATTACACCAATCAGTTTTGCCCGAGGTGGCCTGTCTTCGCGGTTATCCATTTTCTCATCCTCTCTTGGACGTTTGTTGTCTTTATTTGCTAAGTATTCATTTAGTTTCCCCTGATCGGCCCACCTCTGAAGTATTTTCTTTAGGGCAAAGCAGTTATCCGTCTCGTGCCCATTATCTCGGTGGTAGGCACAGTACTTGCTGGTGTCTCGTGGGAACTTCGGGTTATCTTTAAGGGGTTTTGGATTTGGGAGATTCACCAGGTTCATGATCTCGGAAATCGGCTTGGTAAGGGGGGTAAAGACCTCAGTCGGTCTCGTTCTGTTCTTCCCTCGGTTACCACTTCCACTGGTACCCTGGACCGAGTTAAGAGTGAGTGGCCTACGTTCCCCTTCTCGGTCTCGATCTCTGTATCCGGACATCAGTTTCTTTTTTTCCTTAGCAGTGGCTGTCGCGTAGGCCATCTGGTACAGCTCAGACTTTGTACGAGGTTCTCTTACCGACAATTCATAGGTGAGCTCGTCTGATCTCTGCCCATTATAGAAGCACATTATGATTTCCCCGTATGTAAGTCTCTCTTCTATTGAGTCAGCCAAGTCTCTGAACCTATTGTAAAAGTCCATAGTCGACTCGCTCTTTCCCTGAACTATGTTTGCCAGATCCGACAATCTTTTCTTTCTAGCCCCGGCGGTGGCGAAATATTCTAGAAAACTTGACTTTAATTTGGAGAAGGAGCTGATGCTTCTTCTCTCCAAGTCCATAAACCAAGACCTAGCCGCTCCAACTAACGTACTAGCAAAGGCCTTACAACGTATGTCGTCTTTGTTGGAAACCAAGGCCATCATTCCTTCGAAAGATTGTAGGTGGTCCATGGCGTCTGTACTGCCGGAATACTTTTCCAGGTGGGGAAGCTTCAACTGGGGATTGGGTGGAGAATCCTTTATCCACTGAGAAAACGGACGCATTGCGTCGTAGTCAGTTTTCGGCTTCCTCTGCCCCTGGTTCATCTCTATATTGTCCATCCTCTCCTGCAAATCCAATATGATCTGCTCACTAAACCCTGAGCTGCGATGGGAGATTCTCGGCCTGTCTCTTTCTCTGTCTCGGCCCCTTCCAACAACACGGCTTGTGTCTGGATCATCACGAGTCGTCTCGGAGGAGTATGACGAGGTGGCTCCTGTCTAGGCGGGACTTGATCTTGATTTTGCCATCGCCGCCTTTCCCCTAGAAATCTCACATCTGGAGATTCTGCCTCCTCCTCTCTCCTACGGTTTATTTGATCCCTCAGATCTCTTCCATCGGGATTAATTGGGCCAAGTCGACCTTCTAGTCGGCTTGGTGGAGCAGCTCGATTTCCTGGGGGGGCGTCACACGGTTCCTGATGACGTCTGTCCTCAGTGCGTGTGTTCCCCCTTCGGTCACTTCTTTCTCCGCCTCCCAAAGCTCCTCTCGTGCCAGAGGGCTGGGCGAAGGGTGCCAAGGAGTGGTCAGGATCAAATTCTAGAAGAGCTCTCTGGGCATCAGCTAATTGCTGCAGGGTTGAGAGATTCTGATGTAACAATGCCCTTCTGTCAATTGGTGCCAGCCTAGAAGGGCCAGCCTCGGTTAGCTGAGGACGTGAAGTCGTCCGCCTCCGTCATCCATACTGGTGAGCAATTTCAGGCGCCGGTCCTCTCGAACGGGTGTGCATCCCGCCTCCCTGAGGTGGAGGGGGGAGGCCTTGATTCGGAACATTGTCATTTGCCACGTTAGGAGGTGGCGGATTGAGATTAGCGTCTGGTGTAACGCTAGCTTCCCGACCGTCGACGTGAGTTCTAGACATGGGGAAATTTGTGGTTTTCCGAACAGAGATTCTCCAACGACGCTTCCCGGCAATGGAACCAAACTGATGCTGCCAAAAACGTGTCGGATCAGCCCTTCGTCTAGCGGTTCGGATAAATCCAGCAATGAGATCTCCCCGTTCGGATCTGCGCACAATGAACAAACGTAAACTGCGCCGGGACTTCACCGGCAAAGGCCCTCCGGCGTGAGAGTAAGAATACGGGTGATATGAAATAGAGAAATCAATTGACTAGTTTAGAGCCAAAGAGTTCATTACCCGTCTCCTGTTGTAAGGACCTGTTTTTATAGGCGCGGGTGAATGAGTCCTAACTTGTTAGAGAAGCTAGGGAGCCCGTATCACTGTGGGACTCGTATTCCTTGGATATAGATTCCGGATAAGGATGATTGGCATCCCAGTTATCTTGTAGAAGAGATATCCTTGTTCAGATAAGGATCTTCACTGTTAGAGTTGTAATCAAACTCCGTAAGTGGACTCCCTGTGATAATGGGAGGTCTCTGATATAACTCGGCCCGTCATCCAACTCGGCTCGTCCTGGAGGCCGGCTAGGGATTAGGCCTCTTATACTCGGCCTAGGCAAGAGTTGCCTGCTCGGCCTACTTGATGTCGGCATATGAGATTATGGGCTTCAGGTGAATGGTCCTCTCGGTATAGGCCTCCTAGGTGTATGGGCCCAGAGCATATGGGTCCCGCTTACCCAAGTCGGTTTATGTCGTTCAATTACCTATCATTGTCCAATCATGGGCAATCATAGTTAGTCATTATCATGATTGTATGATTAGGTCTCTTAAAAAAAATGGGGGGGGGGGGGGGCTGCGGTTGTATTAAAAAAAAAAATCAAATTGGTCACCAAAACTTTAGGAATTACATTCTTGTCACTGGACTTTAAACACTACCAAACAGCCCTTGGGTTTCAGAAAATTCCAAAAACAGTCCCAGTTTTTCAGAATATTCCAGAACAGTCCCAGATTTTCAGAAATTCCAGACCAGTCCATGGACTTCAAAAAAAAAAACTTTTCTTTGCTTGTTTTACTCCGTCCCCATATGTGCAAAAAAAAATGATTTATGTCATATACATGTATTATTTTTGCACGGCCAAAATACATTTTACCCCCCAAAGTATCCACCGATTCCCACTTTGCACCCCCGTTTGAAAAGTCGGTCTGTTTGGTACCTAAACTTCCAAATTTTCCCACTTTGCACCCCAGTACTAACGAATGACAGAAAATTTAACAGAATATGTAACAAATGGACTATTTTGTAATGCTTATTAGTTTTTATGGGTCAAAATGCAAACTTTTAAATATTAAGTACTAAAATATTATTTCTTTTTCCAAATATTTAACATTATCTTAAATCTTAAATAATTAATATTTCTTGAAAATAATGCAATTTTTTTATGCTAATATATTTTTTTTAAAAATAAAATGCATTTTTTAAAAAAATAAATATTATTACATTTTTTTGTTTTTTAAATAAAAATATTTAAAAAATAATTTTTTTTTTTCTAAAAAAAACATTGTAATGTCTTATTTATATTTTTTAAAATATAATATAAAACTTGTAAATTGTAATTTTTGTAAGAATTTTATTTTTTTTTAAAAAAAACATTATAGTGGTTTTTTTTTTTAAAAAAATTACTCCCTCCGTCCTAGTTTAAGGTTCTTACTTTCCTTTTTGGTATATCCCTGTTTAAGGTTCTTAGTTACTTTATTCCTTAAATGGCAAAAGATGAATAGTGTTTTGGATATTCTTGTCCTCATAAAGTTTATATATAAAAAAAAAAAATCATCACTTACTCATCTACTTTTCACCCACTTACTTTATGAATGAACAATTATATCCTCAACACTACTTTTTTTACTCAAATTCACCTTGGTTTCTTAATAAGCGTGTAAAGTCAAACTAAGAACCTTAAACCGGGACGGAGAGAGTATTAAATTTTTCAGAAAAATATTGTAATTTTTTTTTGAAAAAAATACAATATTCTTTTAAATTTGCTAAAATAATGTCCGTAATATCATATATTCACATTATCTTAAATAATTAATATTATATATTTAAATTGGGTATTTTTATTGATATTTCTTTTTAAAAAGAATATTGTACTTTTTTTTCCAAAAAAAGTACAATATTTTTCTAAAATAAAAAAAAACGCTATAATGTTTTAATTTTTTTTTAAAAAAAAATTCTTACAAAATTAAAATTTAAAATTTTTATTTTATATTTTTAAAAAATATAAATAAAACTTTACAATTTTTTTTTAGAAAAAAAATATTTAATTTAAAAATATTTTTATTTAAAAAAAACATACTTAGTTTTTAGTTTTATTAAAAAAATAAATTTCATATTTTTTTTTTTAGAAAAACCATATAATTAGTAGAAGTATTAATTATTTAAGATTTAAGATTATTATAAATAATTGGAAAAATAAATAAAATTTAGTACTTAATATTTAAAACTTTGCATTTTGACCCTTAAAAACTAATAAGCATTACAAAATAGTCCATTCGTTACCTATTCTGTTAAATTTTCTAACATTCGTTAGTCCTGGGGTGCAAAGTGGGAAAATTTGAAAGTTTAGGTACCAAACAGACCAACTTTTCAAACGGGGGTGCAAAGTGGGAATCGGTGGATACTTTGGGGGGTAAAATGTAATTTGGCCTTTTTGCACTAACATCTTTTGCAGCGGAGTATGAAAAAAAATGAATAAATTAGGGATGACTACTGTACTCATTCCCTAGTTTATTTTGCACCCATTAATGGGTAATGCAAGCACTGTGAGTACTTCTATCCATCTCTTCTATGTGCTCCTACGTGCTTATGTGCTCTTCCTCTTCTCAAAAACTTTTTGCAAACTCGAACTACGTTGACCTGAGTCTCTCTTTCTTTTTCTGAAGATTGAGAGAAACGTAGGCAACCACTTTGGTCCGGTCAATCTTTTACTTGCTTTAAAAAAAAATCTCTATTTTTCCTTTGACACCTAGAACTTGACTCTCACACACGTGCACGCATATAGAATAATTGCACTACATACCCTATAAACCCGGGTCCCAATCGGAGGACGGATGTCGGTTAGCACCCCCACTCTACGAGTGGCACTCGCCGGTCTCTCCAAAGATGGTGTACCCACTCCGTGACACGCTCCTCGACTGTGTTCATGGGGAGCCTTAGCCGTAAGCCCTGCATCAACCTCATGCATACATACTAGTCAATAGGACACTCCTTATGACCGGTCGGTTTGATTCTTAGGGTTGTTTTAATCTTTGCCCAAGATAACGCTATTTATACAATCTACAATCCTCCCTTCATGAATTCTTGACGAATGTCCCTTCGATAATAAATTGTCGAACAAAGGAATGAGATGGTGGAATTGAGAATTTTTCTACGTTCATCGAGTCTAGTCTCTTTTACCATCAAGATCTCGCGTTTGACAATGTCCCTTTCGGTTGTCCCTTATCAAGAATTCATAAGGTTTGATTGCATAAACGGCGTTGTTTAACAAAGTACAAAACAATTACGGAATCGCTTAGGTTTGGTTTTGAGTGGTGGATTCCGATGAGAATATGAGACCTTTGCCCAAATTGTCCGTTTGGGAGAGTGCATTACAGGTGAAAAACAAGGGGCTCATATTCTAGGGTGACATAATCCACTATTCCAGGAAATTAGGTAGCCCCCCCCCCAAAACGGATGAAACTCCGTCCGACCAATTTAGGACCAGAATCCCTGATTCTGATGTGGTTGTCTCGTACGAGGTTTCCATTATCTCGTACGAGACATTGCTTGCTGAATGTGTTGGGTTTTGAGCAAACATGCACATCGGAATAAACCCAAAAGCCTAGATCCGATCACGATGATTAAATTAATATGGAGATGAATTTAGAACACTAACCGTGACGGAGCTTTAAAATTCTGAGATCTTCAATCTTTGTTCTTCGCGCTTCTTCGAATCACGAACGTAGGAACGACCGCAAAACTTGGATCACGAACTTTGAAGGAGTTGATGCCAACGCCCTCTATGTTTATCCACACGCGAACGAATTTCAAGAAGGATTCTTGTACCGGATTGCTAGACCCAATAGAAACTATTTCTATTATGAAGGCTATATGAAAAATCAATGTTCTTGTTCTTGAGGAAGAAGAAGAACTTATTTTTTTCTCTCTTGGAGGCTCTCTAATTGATATGGAATCAATCTCTACTGATTAGGTCGTTGTTAGGAGTTTATATACTTATTAGTCCTAAACCTTTTAGGAGAAATAGGTTAAAACCCGTCACAACACGAAATCAGTTATTGGGCCCGAACAGGGCCTGCTCGGCCGAGTCCTTTGAGGTGCTCGGCCGAGCACCTTGCTCCAAAACAATCTGACCTTCTGATGGACACGCTCGGCCGAGTCTTATGAAGTGCTCGGCCGAGCACCACCAGAATCCTGATTTTAGCCTTTTAAATAATTCGTTCTTTTGTGTGTGACCCCATAAGATTATATTAAGTTAGCAATGAGCCCAAACACATTTGTGCTCATAAATCATGAGCGGACTCTAGCAAGCCATCATGACTACCCAATTAATATAACTTGTATAAGTTTGTGAATCCTTTATAGAATATATTACAATCTCTTTGTTTCACGATGTCTATTGAACGTAAGCCATGGTCAATGGTCAACTTACAATGTTCAATGCTTTCTCGATCCAGAATGTATTGATAGTACAAATCTTATTTGAGCATGGCCATGCATTTCATCAACACCATTCTTCGAGTGGCCAAAGCTTGACATCTCTCTCTTACGAGGAACAAATCCCTTCTTGATTTATTACCTTTCCCTACATGAATCTGATTACGCCAATCACATTCTTTGTAGCTACCCGATTAGGGGTAACGTTTGAATATGTCAAACGTAATGTTCATCAAGTGGAAGACTGTGATAATCTCAGGTCTAAAGATTCCAGTAATATAACTATATGAGACTTAATTATGACATTGTGACCATGACATAAATCTCATATGGGTCAGTCCAGTATTTGGTCTCCAACAAATACCCATAAGTTTAATTGTATCCCATACACCATAATCATCATATGATTATCTATTAAACTTATACTAACAATTAATCATAATTATCAGGGACGGGGATTGTTATAATAAACATGCAAAGGATATAATAATCAAACATTCAATATCTTTAATATAAATAACATTAATCGTTTTACAAAACGTGCCTAGAGCATACAACACCAACAATCTCCCACTTGCACTAGGCCTAATTAATGTATCGAATACCCATAGACCTAACATGACCATCATGCTTTGCTTGTGGAAGACCCTTTGTCAATGGGTCGGCAATGTTATCATCAGTCGGTACTCTGCATATATTCACGTCACCTCTGTTAATGATTTCTCGAATGACATGGTAACGCCTAAGTATGTGTTTGGACTTCTGATGGTTTCTTGGTTCCCTTGCTTGGGCAATAGCACCATTATTATCACAATAAAGGTCTATTGGATTAGTAATGCTGGGAACCACCTCTAGTTCAGTGATGAACTTCTTGATCCAAACAGCCTCTTTAGCAGCATCTGATGCAGCAATATACTCAGCTTCAGTTGTAGAGTCTGCGAGAGTACTTTGCTTAGAATTCTTCCAGCTAACAGCACCTCCATTAAGCACAAATATAAATCCAGATTGCGATCTAAAATCATCTTTATCGGTTTGGAAGCTTGCATCTGTGTAACCACTTACTACAAGATCACCTTCCACACCTCCATACACCAAGAACGAATCTTTAGTCCTTCGTAAGTACTTAAGAATCGTCTTGACTGCAATCCAATGATTTTCACCAGGATTTGATTGGTATCTACTCGTCATGCTCAAAGCATACGAGACATCGGGTCTAGTACATATCATGGCATACATGATTGATCCAATTGCAGAAGCATATGGAATCCCAATCATTCTCTCACGCTCATCAGTTGTCTTAGGACACTGATTCTTGCTTAGAGATATGCCATGACCTACTGGAAAATTTTCTCTCTTAGAGTTTTCCATGCGGAATCTCTTAAGAACTTTGTCAATATATGTATCTTGACTTAAACCAATCAATTTCTTGGATCTATCACGATAGATCCTAATGCCAAGGATATAAGCGGCTTCTCCCATATCTTTCATAGAAAAACACTTTCCTAACAAAGTCTTTACAGACTGTAGTGCAGGAATGTCGTTTCCCATGATTAATATGTCATCAACATATAGTACTAGAAATAATACTACGCTCCCACTAATCTTCTTGTAAACACAAGGTTCATCTTCGTTTTTGATGAAGCCAAACTCTTTGACCGATTCATCAAATCGAAGATTCCAACTCCTAGAGGCTTGCTTCAATCCATAAATGGATCGCTGCAATTTGCATACTTTGTTAGAATTTTCTGGAATTACAAAACCTTCAGGTTGTGTCATATAAACATCCTCAATTAAGTTCCCGTTAAGGAACGCTGTTTTGACATCCATTTGCCATATCTCATAGTCAAAATATGCGGCTATGGAAAGTAAAATTCTTATAGACTTGATCATTGCTACGGGCGAAAAGGTTTCATCATAGTCGATTCCATGAATCTGCCTATAGCCTTTCGCTACAAGTCTAGCTTTATAAGTATGCACCTTTCCATCCATGTCAGTTTTCTTTTTGAAAACCCACTTGCATCCTATGGTTTTTACACCTTCGGGCGCATCAATCAAGTTCCAAACTTGATTATCATACATGGATTTAATTTCAGATTCCATGGCTCCAAGCCATTTTTCTGAATCAGGAGCGGACATCGCTTCTTGGTAGGAAGTAGGTTCGTCATCAACTATGACTTCTACTTCATTGCTATCCGTCATGAGAAATCCATATCTCTCAGGTTCGGATCGTACTCTACCAGTTCTGCGAGGAACTTGAGTATTCTGAACAGGTTCCACAACTCCTTGTGAGGCTTGTTCAGATCCAACAATCAGTTCCATATTATTTTCGGGTTCTCGAACCTCTTCGAGATTAATTTTACTCCCACTAATTTCTTTGGAGAGAAACTCTTTCTCTAAAAAGGTACCATGACGGGCAACAAACACTTTGTTTTCCGTGCGGTTGTAAAAGTAATAACCCTTAGTTTCCTTAGGGTAACCAACGAAAATACATTTATCAGATTTAGGTGTGAGTTTGTCAGATATGAGTTTCTTAACAAAAGCTTCACAACCCCAAATCTTCATGAAAGACAAACTAGGTTTTCTTCCAGTCCACATCTCATGTGGAGTCACAGATTTTGTTGGAACATTATTTAGTGTTAGAGCAGCAGTTTCTAGTGCATGTCCCCAAAAGGATAAAGGAAGATCAACTTGACTCATCATGGAGCGGACCATGTCCAATAAAGTCCTATTTTTCCGTTCAGACACACCATTCCATTGTGGTGTCCCAGGTGGAGTTAATTGTGAAACAATTCCACAATCTTTAAGATGATTGTCAAATTCTTGGCTTAAATATTCTCCACCACGATCTGATCGAAGTGCTTTAATAGTTTTGCCAAGTTGATTTTGTACTTCATTTTGAAATATTCTAAATATCTCAAATGATTCACTTTTATGTTTAATTAAGTAGACATAGCCATATCTACTAAAATCATCAGTAAAAGTTATGAAGTATTGATATCCTCCCTTAGCATTGCAACTCATTGGTCCACACACATCAGTATGTATGAGGGCCAATAAGTCATTAGCCCTTTCACTACTCTTAGTAAAAGGTGCCTTAGTCATCTTTCCAAGTAAACAAGACTCACAAGTTTCATATGATTCAAAATCATGTGAATCTAGAAGTCCGTCCCCATGGAGTTTTGAGATACGCTTCTCATTAATATGACCAAGACGGCAATGCCACAAATAAGTATGATTTACATCATTAGGTTTGGATTTCTTATTTACATTATAAACATTCTTATTATTCCCACTTTCAACATCAAGAACATAAAGGCCATTAAATGAACATGCAGTAAAATAAAGCATATCACTTAAATAAATAGAAAACTTCTTATTTTCGATAAGAAACTTAAAACCTTCATTATCCAAACAAGAAATTGAAATAATATTTCTACTTAAATCCGGAACGTAATAACAATTGTTCAAAACAAGAATTAATCCGCTAGGTAAAATGACATCATATGTTCCTACGGCTAATGCAGCAACTCTTGCTCCATTCCCCACGCGTAGGTCCACTTCGCCATCTTTAAATAGCCTTCTATTCCTTAGTCCCTGCCCATTTAAACAAATGTGAGATCCACATCCAGTATCTAATACCCGGGAGCTAGAAGTAGAAAGTAGAATATCTATAACATAGATACCTGAAGTAGATGCAGTCCCACTGCTCTTCTTCTTCTTTAACTCTTCCTTGTAAACCTTGCAATTGCGTTTCCAGTGTCCAATCTCATTGCAATGGAAACAGATTGCATCCTTTTGGGAAGCAGGTTTAGCCACAATAGCATTGACAACATTTGCCTTGCCAATCTTAGGTTTGACAACTTTTGCCTTACCCTTTCCTTTGCCTTTTTGGCCCTTTCCTTCCTTTGACACCATGAGCACAGGAGCGGTCTCTTTACCGATTTTCTTTTCTGCCTGCTTAAGCATCCCATGCAATTCAGACATAGTCTTATCCATCCCATGCATATTAAATTTCATGATGAACTGGTTGTAGCTTTTGGGCAATGAATTAAGAATAAAATCGGTAGCCAACTCAATATCAATTGGATGGCCTAGCCTCTCTAGTTTCTCAAAGTAAGCCTTCATCTTCAAAACATGAGGGCTCACAGACTGTCCATCGCTCATCTTGCATGAGACTAGGGCAGCTATGGTGTCGAACCTCTCTTGCCTTGCTTGTTCTTGAAACATATCTTTCAATGTAGCAGCAAGGTCAAATGCTTCCAAGTGTTCAAGAATCTTCTGAAGCTCTGAACACATGGCCGCAAGCATAAGACAACCCACCTCACGAGAATCATTCACATGTTTCTTGTAGGCGTTTCTCTCATCCTTGGGTGCATTAGAAGCAGGTTCTTCTTCAGGAACGGGCTCATCAAGAATATAGAGCTTGTCCTCATGCTTTAGAACAATTCTAAGGCTACGGATCCAATCCGTGTAGTTAGCTCCATTTTCTTGAAGTTTCTCCTTCTCAAGGATAGATCGCAGTGATAAATTTGTACTTTGAGCCATTATCTACAATTATGCAAATATATAATTAAAGATAAGTACCGATTTAATTAAGGATATTAAATTAATAGTATTTCATAAATACTCCCACTAAATTATACAACCTTCAAATGCATCCAATGCATCATATAATTTAAATGGGCTAAGATCCATATTTCACTTAACTTTGAGTCGGCTAGGGCACGACTGCTCAAAATAAGTTATTTAGGTAGACAACTCCTTGTCAATCATATCATATATGACTCTTAGATCTTTTATGAGATTTTAGATATCATATATCTAACATGTTTTAATATCATCTGTGCCTTAGGCCCAAAACTGTTTTGATAGCCTAATTAAGTTAAACCATTTTAAACGTATAGGAATCACTGTTTCCTCATCTTGCTCATAAATGGATAGAATCAATGCACCTACGCTAGGGCGTAACCCACATAAAACTACCCACGTACTCACAAGTGTTTTAATCATGGATTGGCACGGAACTTAAATTTTTTAAAGAAGGTTCACAACATATAGCATGGTAAATGTTTATAGTCACATAATATAAACACATAAAGCATCGGTTAATAATTTAATCATTCCAATTAATTAAACTATGATTTCATGTGATTGATTTATGGGGATAATTTTCTAACACATTATTGAGAGCACGATTGTACGGTCGAAACTAAGCCAGAAGGCATCCACAATCCCGTACCAAATTTAGAAACTAGAAGAAACAATTATGTAAGGTCGAAACTAAGCCAATAGGCATCCACATTCCCTTACATAAAGTAACTTGATTCTAAATTCTTTTGTCCCTTCAATTTGTTACTTTGACCTTGAAATTTGTTTTTAGGAAACACGGTTTCTCAAACCAGCCATCTGACAAACAAATTCAATCCAAAGCGATTTCAAACAAGACATTTAATTTCAGGAAACACAGTTTCTAAAACCAGCCATCTGAAAAACAAATTCTGTCCAAAATCATTCTGCTCGGCCGAGTCCTTTAAGGTGCTCGGCCGAGCGCCTTTGTGTTCCAGAAAACCCTCCCTTCTGATGACTCTGCTTGGCCGAGTCTTATAGACTGCTCGGTCGAGCACCAGCATCAGATCAAGATTTTCGAATTTTAATTCTTAAATTACTTTCCCGATTCATCTAGGATTTGGTGTTCATGATGATCAAATCATCATGTTCATCAAAGCCTTGAATAAACGATTTATTCATGAATCAAAGATTATCAACAAATCAATCAAATTAATTTTTGATAATCTATAAGAACACAATAATCAAATTATTATTGCAATCTTAGATCCCTCATAACGTATTTAAACGGTGCGATTTTATGATTTCAATATATCTCATATACAAACATAAAACTCAGATCACATAAACATCTTGAATCTAAATTCACATAGCATGCTAACACATATAATCCAATTATATAATTAACATGATAATATTAAAATAATCATGATGAACGGGGCTCTGATACCACTGTTGGGTTTTGAGCAAACATGCACAGCGGAATAAACCCAAAAGCCTAGATCCGATCATGATGATTAAATTAATATGGAGATGAATTTAGAACACTAACCGTGACGGAGCTTTAAAATTCTGAGATCTTCAATCTTTGTTCTTCGCGCTTCTTCGAATCACGAACGTAGGAACGACCGCAAAACTTGGATCACGAACTTTGAAGGAGTTGATGCCAACGCCCTCTATGTTTATCCACACGCGAACGAATTTCAAGAAGGATTCTTGTACCGGATTGCTAGACCCAATAGAAACTATTTCTATTATGAAGGCTATATGAAAAATCAATGTTCTTGTTCTTGAGGAAGAAGAAGAACTTATTTTTTTCTCTCTTGGAGGCTCTCTAATTGATATGGAATCAATCTCTACTGATTAGGTCGTTGTTAGGAGTTTATATACTTATTAGTCCTAAACCTTTTAGGAGAAATAGGTTAAAACCCGTCACAACACGAAATCAGTTATTGGGCCCGAACAGGGCCTGCTCGGCCGAGTCCTTTGAGGTGTTCGGCCGAGCACCTTGCTCCAAAACAATCTGACCTTCTGATGGACACGCTCGGCCGAGTCTTATGAAGTGCTCGGCCGAGCACCACCAGAATCCTGATTTTAGCCTTTTAAATAATTCGTTCTTTTGTGTGTGACCCCATAGGATTATATTAAGTTGGCAATGAGCCCAAACACATTTGTGCTCATAAATCATGAGCGGACTCTAGCAAGCCATCATGACTACCCAATTAATATAACTTGTATAAGTTTGTGAATCCTTTATAGAACATATTACAATCTCTTTGTTTCACGATGTCTATTGAACGTAAGCCATGGTCAATGGTCAACTTACAATGTTCAATGCTTTCTCGATCCAGAATGTATTGATAGTACAAATCTTATTTGAGCATGGCCATGCATTTCATCAACACCATTCTTCGAGTGGCCAAAGCTTGACATCTCTCTCTTACGAGGAACAAATCCCTTCTTGATTTATTACCTTTCCCTACATGAATCTGATTACGCCAATCACATTCCTTATAGCTACCCGATTAAGGGTAACGTTTGAATATGTCAAACGTAATGTTCATCAAGTGGAAGACTGTGATAATCTCAGGTCTAAAGATTCCAGTAATATAACTATATGAGACTTAATTATGACATTGTGACCATGACATAAATCTCATATGGGTCAGTCCAGTATTTGGTCTCCAACAAATACCCATAAGTTTAATTGTATCCCATACACCATAATCATCATATGATTATCTATTAAACTTATACTAACAATTAATCATAATTATCAGGGACGGGGATTATTATAATAAACATGCAAAGGATATAATAATCAAACATTCAATATCTTTAATATAAATAACATTAATCGTTTTACAAAACGTGCCTAGAGCATACAACACCAACAGAATGTGCTCCTATGTGCTTTATGGTAGATAATCAATGTACGCTCCCTCTTTGAGTCAAAACTCTATTCCTAATAAAACTAAAGCTTCAAAAATCTCGCTCGTGGGGTAAATTTTCACCATAATCCTTTTCCTATTTAAGATTGTTTGGGACCGTTCTTCCAAAAGTCATCTTGTTGGGATATCTCGAGTTCACCTTTAAGATTGTCAAGCTCCCCAACCTCCTCAATGGAAACTAGTCTGATCACTCCTAAGTCAAGTTGTGCTTCCGATGAGAGTGTGCAAGTTATGGGAATCATGTCCAAGGAAATCAAGGCTCTCAAGAACCACCTCGAGCTAGAACAAAGGGCTCATGCCGAGATAATGACCAGTCTTATGGAAAAATTCAATGAGCTAGAATTAATGGAAGGCATGAAACAAAATGCACAAGTCCATGAAATATGTCCGACTAATTATGGTGCTACCCCTAAGGTTAGCAAAACCACCATCGAATACGAAGAAGGAGTCGAGACTATCATCAAGAAGTGCATTACCGACGTGTGTGCCCAAGTTGAGTCAAACCTAAGGGCCCAAATGGAAGTCGAACTACAAGATCACCTACAAGCACAAAGGAGCTTCTACGAGAAAGAGATCATATCGCTTCGTGAGATGGCCAAACCCAAAGAGAAGAAGACTCAACATAACGGCTTTCACTTCAACAAAAATACTTCCACAAGAGATGCCTTGTCCAACATCGCGTATATCCATCCTTATAGAAGCAAAAACTCCACCATTCCTAATGGTAAGAAGAAGAAAGAAAGGTACTATGACCCATTGGTTAGCATTACCCAAGAAGAGCTCTTTGACCTCCTCATTAAGGAAGGAAAGATTAAACCAATAAGTCCTTCTACAACACCAAGGGAACTCCCCCTAATCATGACTATAGTCTCTATTGCAAATTCCACCACTTTAGTGGTCACGACACCAACTCTTATCACCTCCAAGATGTGATCCAAGATATCATTGACAAAAAGGAAATAGAGATACCGAATGTCGTCACCAACTCTCTTTCTTAGAGACATGAAGAAAATGAAGCCTCAATAAGAACCGAAGATCTACACAATCACTTTGGGGCTACAACTATCCTCTCCCTTTGTCCTTGTCAAAAAAAATAAAGAAAAATAATAATATATAGATTAGGTCATTCCGATTTCCTAGTATTCGAAGAGTCATTCTGTCATTCAAGTCCATCTCCCTCCTCTCTAGTCTGTGTCAACTATCGAGTCTCTTTTTAAATTCTAGTTATTAATAAAAGTCGTTCTTATTCCTTATGCACAATTCCAAGTTGTTCTATCTAATTTCTAACAATGGTGAGTTAGCTTAAACCGAAACATGATAAATCTACACAAAGCTAATGATGAAATCATTAAGGAGTAATGGATCCACCAAACAATAGCCACTAATATAAAATATTGCAATTGATAATAGTCATGTCTAAACAAGTTCGAAGGCCTAGGGGCTACACATCATCATCTTCTCGCTCGAGTTGAAAGTCGACGGATCACAATTGAAGTAAGTCAAAGTCGTTCATGTCAAACATTTCCCAAGAAGAGTGGGGCTACTCAATATAAGCTTTGAGAGTAAAAAAAAAAAAAAAACTCTCAGGCTTCCGCCCCACAACAAAGAAGACATTTCAACAAGTTCCAACAAAGTCAAGGAGGATTTCTCAATCATACCTCCTCCAAATGAAGAATCCAAATGAATAATTCCTCAACACCACACCCTCCTATAAGAAACTCGAGCAAATGAGGCTTTCAACATGAAGACCGTCTCCACCATTCGAAGACATTATCCATCAAGAAATTCACATCATTCATAGGGCGTACTAATGATTGGCCTTCTTCTCAAAAACTTGTTAAGACATTTCTAAATGATTCACTTGAAAAATTAATCAGTCAAACATCCAAGGCATTCAAAATAAATACTAGGGTCCATTTAAGGTAGAATGACTTTCCTAGATTTTGATCCAAGTAGCATTATTTATTGAGTCTAGGGGCTTCCTTTTCTCCACTTTCATATACTTCTCTTTGAAATCCAAGCATCAAGGCTAGGGGCTTTCAATTCTTTCCGTCCCCTTCTAATTCATGCTCAAGACGTGCGAACTTGTCAAATAAAATCCACACTAGGGGCTATCCACCTCACCTCTTACTCTCACTACATAGTGTGGTATCCTCAAAGGGTCGATGCTTGGAACACTTTCTCAAAAATCCAAGTCGATAGCTAAAATGCCTAATTCATTCAAACCCAAAAATCTCGTGAGTCTCTCCCCAAATAAGAGACAAAATCACTCTCCTTCTGAGTCATCTTCGAGTACACATTCAATAAAAAAAAAGACGCAAAAGAGATGCCCGCTAGATTGAAAACCAGAAAGGGCGGTCTAGGCAAAAATCAGGGTGCGTCACAAAAAAAGGATAAAGGACAAAGGGAGAGCTTCCTTCATCAATCAAACTTCATGCAAGAGAGCATTCTTCTTCAAGTCAAAACAGCCTCACAAGCCTGTTCACATTGTCGTCTACACATACAAGATTCTTGGGGTTTGACATGGATCACACATAAGATAAACTTAGGGGAATAGATCATGTCTCTCACCTTCATCGGAGACTTCTAGACACGGAACTCTAGAGTTGTCAACAAGGTACGCTTGGCCTACTAAGAGCTTGCACAATGACCAATACCATCGGTTGTCAGACCAATAGTCGTCTCCCTCGACATGACATGACTCAAGGAACAACCTGGACAGATTGTCCCACACGAGACAACCATGACAGAAACTCCACGGCATTTCTACAAGGAAACCTGATTAGGTCCGTCTGAATCATAATTAGATCATTCCGAACACACCCAAAACCATGATTGGAAGCACCGGCATCAATACTGATAATCTTGATGAGGCCAAAGCTGAAATCTTGGAAGCCACCAAGCAACTAGAGGAGAAGCAAGCTCACATAGATGCCTTATTTGCAGAGCTTAATGCATTTAAAGTCAAGAAAGCTAAGAAACAAAAGAAGAAGGATTATGAATCCCCCGCCTCCTCCGAAGACGAGGCATCCTCTAGAAGGACAAACAAGAAGTCTAAGAAAGAAGAGGGCCTTGGACAATACTTGCTTTGGAGTAAGCAATAGAAATTCTACATCGCGAAAATCACTGGAGTGGTGAACGCATTAAGCAATCATCAACTTGGGGCTTGACAACGAAGAAGTCCTGTGACTACAATCCAATACTTGAAGTATTCTTAACCTTAGCAGTTAACTTGGGATATCTCAACAAAATCCTATTAGACGACTGTCTCTTTCAATCTTTAGATAGGCCCCACGAGTTTGTCTTTCAAAAACATCATCATCTTGATCACATAAACAATCTTCACTCCTCACAACATTGAAATACACTGGTCTGATTCCCACCTAGGGATATGTAGGCAGCCGTTCGGCACGACCAACCTTTAAATCATTCTCCCCATTGAGTCATCGAGTTGAGTGCACATTGATCGTCTTGAACCATAAATGCTATACAACTGCTTCTGCTAACCATGCAGGCACACAAAATCTACAACACAAATTTCAACTGCAAAGAGATGACACATCAGAATGAGTAATTACCTCTCATTGATTTGGAGTGTGATCAAACCATCCGGTTCAGATATACTTGGATCGTCAATAACCATCCTCTTGAAGATTCGGAGTGTGATCAAATCATCCGGTTCAGATATACTTGGATCGTCAATAACCATCCTCCTGAATATTGTAGTGTAATCCATCGTCCGGTTCAACATCACATGGATCGTTAATCAGAGTGTAATCCATCGTCCGTTTCAAAATCACGTGGATCGTCAGTCACCCTCCTCCCTAATCAAACGAGGCATCTATCCCTCATACGAGGTATCCTCAGAAAAATCTCAGAAAACCCTATTTTCTTGGGAAATTCCAAAAAAGCCCTGCTTTTAACAGAAAGGTCAGAAAAGGCCCTGCTTTTGACTGAAAGGTCAAATCTGAACCCGGTTCAAGATGGAACATTGAGTCGTCAAAAAAAGAATATTTTCAGAATTGGAACAAGCAAAGTTGTTTCTCAGTACGAATTTATTCTCACTGCACATCCAATATCATGGGTGAGCAACAAAATCTACATCAGAAAACTTCAAATCTGGTAACTGTCATCGAGACGTATGTTAATGAAATAGGATTTACAACCAGGTATCCCATAACTGTTATCAAGACGTAAGTTAATGACACAGGATCCCACCATTTAGAGTCCCATAATTGCCATCGAGACGTATGTTAATGGTATAGGATTCACTTTTCTGACGGAAAGGCAGTCTTGTCAGAAGGAGAAGCAAGGATCCAAGTAATTGGCATCTCCGCAACCAGTGGTCCCATAATTGTTATCAAGGCGTAGGCTAATAACATAGGATTCACACCCCTCAGAGTCCCATAATTGCCATCGAGACGTATGTTAATGGCATAAGATTCACATTTTTCGACGTAAAGGCAGTCTTGTTGGAAGGGGAAGCAAGGATCCAAGTAATTGGCATCTCGAAATCTGGGTATCCCACAACTGTTATAAAGACATAAGTTAATAACACAGGATCCCACCATTTAGAGTCC
Organism: Campanula takesimana; assembly: GCA_026119855.1. Classification (NCBI taxonomy): domain Eukaryota; kingdom Viridiplantae; phylum Streptophyta; class Magnoliopsida; order Asterales; family Campanulaceae; genus Campanula; species Campanula takesimana. Next base: position 292,426 of record JAOWBW010000307.1, read on the forward strand.
CATAATTTCCATCAAGGTGTAACCTAATGGCACAGGATTCACATTTTCAATAGAAAGGCAGTCTCGTTGGAAGGGGAAGCAAGGATCCAAGTAATTGGCATCTCCAAATCCGGGTATCCCACAACTGTTATCAAGACATAAGTTAATAACACAGGATCCCACCATTTAGAGTCCCATAATTGTCATCAAGGTGTAAGCTAATGGCATAGGATTCACATTTTCTGACGTAAAGGCAACCTCATTGGAAGGAGAAGCAAGGATCCAAGTAATTGGCGTCTCCAAACCCAGAGTCCCATAATTGTCATCAAGGTGTAAGCTAATGGCATAGGATTCACATTTTCCGACGTAAAGGCAACCTCGTTGGAAGGAGAAGCAAGGATCCAAGTAATTGGCATCTCCAAACCCAGAATCCTATAATTGTTATCAAGACGTAAGTTAATAATATAAGATTCGCAACAGTTTTAACGGAAAGACGGTCTCGTTGGAAGGAGAAGAAAGGTCCGAGCGATCGGTGTCTCCAAATCGAAGACAGTTCATCATCAACAACAGGGCATATTCAGAATTGGGTCAAAGAGATTGATCCCTCAGTATGGATTGCAACTGGAGATGGTTCGTCATCAACAACAAGGTATATTCAGAATTTGGTCAAGACCATTGATTCCTCAGTATGGGTTACTCTCTAAACTTTAAACTTTACTTACTACAGTATTGTTTTCAAAAATGATTTTGAAAATTCCTCAAACATTCGTTTTTGTGTGTTTTCAGAGTCGAACTACGTTTGGTCTGATTCCTCTATAGAGGATATGTAGGCAGCTTTCTAGCATGACCATACCCAAAGTTCTAAATGGTGTCTTTTCTATCGACGACGTTACTTCATCCATAAGTATCGTCACTGAGGGGCTCTATAGACACCCCATTTTGAACTCACATTTATGATTACACTACTCTTGTGTCTCGCCTTTGTGTTTAGATGAAAACCCGTTAGTTTCGTCAGGTTTCATTAAGTTTCTAACTGACTCTGTTAGTCAGGGGCTAAAATGAACAAATGAAACTGACGGAAGGGCAAAACAGTACTTTTGTACTGGATGTCTCATACGAGACATTAATGTCTCGTACTAGGAATCTCCCGCTGTTTCGAGTTTAATCCACTTTCCTTCTCCGTCCCGATCTCTTTCTTGGCCAACACTCTCCTAAACCGGGGAATATCTAATAGGAAGCTTCCTAGGTGATTTCCTACTGATTTCCTACCTACTTTAACCTCTCCAAATAAGGACTTTATTTCCTACCAAACTTAGGACTCCTAGACTTGGTCTCTAAGTAATCCAATACCTATAAAAATAGAGTCTTTCACCACAAAAAGAGGTTAACAACTCTTCAATCAGTCTCTCTCTCAAGAATCCCGTTTTTCCTCTCCCCTCACACCAAAACACCATAAAAAAACTCATCATTTCAAGACAAAATCATCATAAAACTCTTGGATCATCAAGGCCTTAGTCAAGGCCATCAATTGGAATCTCAAGAACGCTTTAGGTAAACTCCTACCCTTTTAATCTCTACTTCTCATCTCATTCTTTGTTTTAGAGTAGTGTAATCCCATCAAAATGATCAGCCTAGAGCCTCTCCAATCCATGGAGATGGTCTCGAAGCACATGATCCGACATTTCCAATATTTAAGAAATTAATTATTGGCTTTATTTCCTTTAATTGTTTATTTGCTATTTGATTAAAAACATCTAAGCAAGACCAATCCTAGATTGGGTGGATTGGGTGTTCCTTGACCTTCCCAATCCATAACTTAACCCCCAAACTTAAGAATCTCACGGTCCGTGTTCCATTCAACAACATGGTGGCGAATCTCAAATCAAAAAGGCGAGCGGGTATCTTCTCGGATGCAAACACAAAGGCTCAAGATTTATTTGCAAACCTGTTGGGTATGCTTATTATAAACCACTCCTATTACCTAGATTTGATTGATCCCATAACCTAATTTTACTTTTTGTGGACTTTAGAATATATTGTAAGAAGTGTTAAACTTCATTTTTAGAATAGTCCATTTTAGTAGAATAGGCTTTAGATTTATAGGTCTTAAAAATTTCTAAGTCTGGAAATTTCAAGGTTAAGAGGTTGACCGTGAATCTCTTGACCGCAGGTCAGTCACTTGACTGCAAGTCCCTTGACCGCAAGCTATTGATCGTATTTTAAGATAGTCCAAGTAACCTAGTTTGTTCAAACTTAACCATCGTCACACTAGTGTCCAAAACTATGGTTAGTTTAGAACGTTGCAAAATTCAAATTTCAAATTTGAATACAACTGTCAATTGGACCACCACTACTCTGCAACAAAAGGACAACTCAGACTGAGCTCCAATCAGAATTCAACAGCTCGCTGTCCTTCAACTTGGACCCCAAGTATTTCGAACGGCTAGTCTCTCATTCAAGGCTATAAATAGACCTTGAGTTCTTCATTGAATTTTGTTGAGATTCTAAGAGAGAAATTGTTGTTGAAATTCTTGGTGATTGAAGATCATACTCAAGATTTCCAGAATCCTTTGAATCTTCAAGCGTTCACCTTCAAATATTTAAAGATCTCCAGCAACATTCAAGTCATCTCAAGCCTTGTAATACACAAGATTCATTAGGCTCTATAATCATATAGATTTAAAAGATCTTTTGATTCGTACACACACACTCACCCCGATTGATCAATCACATAGATTGAATCATTAGGGATACACTGGTCTAAGTCTAGGATTTAATCTTCATAGAAAATAGGTGTTGATTCAATACTTCATCTCTGTAATTTATACTCAAGTGAATCAATATATACCTCATTCAAAATCAAAGACTGACCATCTTGGTAAAGGACATAGATCTTTTAACAGATCAAACATTTCCAAATCATTGTGTCATTTACTTACTGTTCTTTACTTTCTGTAAATTTACTTTTAAGTTTTGTTCATCTTGTTCTTCATTGTTCATATTAATCTTGTTTGTCATTTAGTGTTTGATATTTCAGATACTCAAACTTATTGTGAATTGTGTTTGTATGTTCAACATATTGCCTAAGCTAAAATCTGACTAACTTATCATTTTGCCAAACTTTCTAGACAACAACTTTCAATCTCTCAACCTACTTTAACCGCGCCCCTTGACCGCATTCACTTGACCGCAAGTGGTCGACGTGAAGTGCTTATTTCCAACACGTAATATTTTTGGTCAAAACCAACTCTACCTTATTTCTATCGAAAACTTCCGCTGTGCATATTACACTTGACCGCGTGCTTTTCGTTGACCGCAAAATTCAAAGTGTAAGCATAAGGTTGAATTTTGAAAAAGGGTTGAAATTTTAAAGTTGGCTATTCACCCCCCCCCCCTCTAGCCTCCTTTTCATACTCTTGTTGTGTCTTTGGGACCAAAAAGTGGTATCAGAGCTAACACCTTCATAAAACTTCTGTTTTTCAAGTTTAACAGCTTGGGTGGCGATTCAATATGGCAAGTCAGAAAGCTATGGCAACGGTTAACTACACTCATGTTCCAATGTTTGACGAAGATAACTTTGACGTATGGAAAAACAAAATTCTAACCCACTTCTACTCCATGGATGATCAACTTGGTGATTGTCTTACCATTGGACCATACTTTCCAATGAAAGCAAATCCAGACCCCGCTACCAATGCTGCCACACCATCAATCAAGAAACCAAAAGCTGAATGAACTGATGAAGAAAAGAGATTAGTTAGAATGGATGTGAAAGAAAAAAGTATACTCTTGAGTACTTTAAGTACGTCTCAGCATCGATAAATCATGGAATGTGAGACCGCTAAAGATCTTTGGGATGCAATTGAAGATTACATCGAAGGAGATCAAGTTTGCAAAGAAAGCAAAAGATTTTCAATTCAAAGAAGATTCAAAAACTTTGCTAAGATCCCCGGTGAATCACTCAAAGCCACTTATGATCGCTATTGTGAAATCGTGAGTACTTACACAGCACTTGGAAAGAAGCTTACCAAGAAAGAAATCAATGTGAATTTTCTAGCTGCTCTTGGATCTCAATATCTTCACAAAGGAAACACTCTTGAAGATACCAATCTTCTAGATGATATGTAACTCAGAAGCCTCTATTCCAACCTCAAAGTCTTTGACATCAAGCTCCATAACATTGAAGAAATGGAAGGTAAAGTAAAAGGCTTGTCGTTGGTCACTCAAACGGAAGAAATGATCGAGGAAGAAGATCCAAAAATCTCCACATCAGAATTACTTGATATGGATGATGATGACTTTGATATGTTCATGAAGAGATTCCAGAAGTTTAGAAAGACAGCAAGACCCGGATCATAAAGCAAGGCTCCAGCAAGGTTTTCAAGGAGCAGCTCCTCAAAATAGAAAGAGAACTTCAACTTCTCTATAAATAAAGAAGATCTTGTTTGTTTTAATTGCTGGAAACCAGGTCATTTCGCATCAAAATGCCCAATTCCCAAGTTTGAGTATATGAAGGAGAAAAGCAACTTTACTCCAAGATATTCAAAGCAAAAAGGAATGGTGACTGAACAAGACTCTACCACAAAAGAGTTAGCCACATGGATATAGTCAGATTCTGATGAAAGCAATGAGGATTCTGAAGAAGGTCATATTTTCTTAGTCGTTCGTTCTGATGAAGAGGATGATCATGAAAATCATTTCTCACAAAATGCAAAACCCAAACGAAAGAGCTATACGACTGATGAACTTGCTGACAAAGGATTCCTAACTCTAGTTCAAAAGAATGGGGACCTTCTATTCTCAAGATGTGATGTGAGTGCAGCAAAGAAGGCTCTACTAAATCCCAAAGTAAAGGAAGCTCAATCTACCACTCCTCAAGTCAAGTTTGACATTTCCCCCGATAAACAAGAGAAGATGTTCATGAACGCTGAACATGTAATTAGTAAGTTTACTGTCATGAAGGAAGCTTTAGCACTTTGAACTGAAGAAATTCCCCAGCTTATGACGGAGAAAACTCTACTAAAATCTGAACTCACCCTCCTTAAGGAGCATATCAAGAGCATGACTCCTCTTACTGATAGAAACTGTTTCTTAGAAGAAAAAAATGCTATATTTAAAGTTAAGAACGAAGAATTGGTTGTGTGGGTCCCAGAGGGCAACAAGGGTATAGAACCGATAGAGAGGGGGTGAATAGCAGTCCAAACGTTTTCGAAAATACCCTTTAAAATCAACTGAGTACTTATTAGTTTGGCCAACTGCGGTTCAAGGCACTAGAACCGCACTGATAAAATACACAGCGGAGTTTTGCGGTTTGGCCAAAGAGGATATGGAAAGAGTTAGGCAGTTTGACTTGGGTTGAAAAACACAATGATGCAACCGATAATCTCAACTTAAAGATCAAAGAAAAACACAATTCACTTTTCAAGTCATTTCATAGATGGATTAAGTTATAGACCACAAACAATAAAAGTAAATAACAAGCAGAAAGTAAAGATCAAACACACAATTTGAAAAGGTTCATTCTTGAATGAACTACGTCCTCTACCTAGATGGTTAGTCTAGGATTTTCTAATAGCTACTAGACTTGTATTGATTTAGAGAGGTTTTACAAGATGAATATAAACTCAAAATAATCAATCTAACCTAACAAAGCTATTATAACAACCAGTGTTTTCGAAGTATATAATCTTTGTGATCATATAAATCGGGTGTGTGTGTGGAAATGAATCAAATGCTCTAATGATCTAAATGATGAGTTAACAAATGAAAACTTTCGGTGTTAAGGCTGAGTGATGAAAGGTTGTTTGGATTGAAGCTTGATGAAGAATTCTGGGTTGCTAAGGAGATGAATGAAGGTTTGAATTTCTGGGTAAAATCTTCAAAGCAAACTTGAACACTTGGGAATAATATCTCTTGAAACCTTCAATGTTGAGAAATGAAGGCTATTTATAGGCAGTGCACCCTTGTGACCGTTGGACAGAGATTTGAATTAAATCTAATGGTACAACTGCTGTCGGAATCCCATTGGTTGAGCTATCATTTTCATCCTTTTGTCTTATAGTCCTAGGTAGTTGTAGCACCACTACCTGACAACTGTCCTTTGTTGCAGAAAAGGACTAATGGTAAACATTTCAAATTGCTGGACAAAATCGACATTCCTTGCAGAGACTCTAAGTTTACTTGAAGTTATATTGAGAAGTCATAAAACATTCCTTTATGGTTGTAAAGGGAATGTTTGTCTCAAGGAATAAATGACTTAGTGAATTCTTCATTAAATATTCTGCGGTTCCACCAGGCATAGGAGCGGTTCCAAGGATGAACTTGATGTGCGGTTTCATGATATGCGGTTCCATTAAGTTGGCATCAGTAGTTCCATAAGAGACTTTGAAGAACAGTTTCATCAAACTCACAGAATGCGGTTTGATGAATACTATGCGGCTCCATGCTGGCGGTTCAAAGATAGCACAAGTGCGGTTTTAAGGACTAAACCGCTACGGTTAAACCGATTCAAAAACTCAGCCTAGACAAATAAAAATCTAGAAATGGACTTATCTAAAAATTGAAGTATAACTTCATTACATGATTCCTAAAGTCCATAAAAAGACACGTGGCATGGATCAATCAAATCAAGTGGGTGTACTAACAATGAATCCTAACAATCTCCCCCAATTTGATTGATGCCATTACCACACTATGATAAATCAAAACATTGTACTCGGTAAAAACATGTCCAAATGAAATATTCATGAAACTGCATGCCCCAAGTCAATGCACACACTATGCTTGATCATAGATTCCTAAACTATCTAAAATGAAGGGAATGAAGAACAGATAGCAGGAATAATAATTCACATGCATATAAAATGATATGATTTTAAAGATCAGATATGCATGATTAAACTGAATGTTTAAAACAAATGCACTTGAAAATATTTTTCATGATGAATATAATGCATGAGTTTTGAAAAATGCAAGCATTGTTCCATAAACAAGCAGTTTGAATAAACAAAGTTTTGGAAACAGAATGCCATGCAATCATTCTCATTATAATTCATTCATAAAGGTTTTAGAGTTACAATAGTGAATTACAATAGAATTGCAAAAAAAAAAAAAATGAATCAAGTCACAAAAAGACTAAGGAAAGAAATTCTAGTCTACTTGATCAACTGCGGTTGGATCCCTTTCATCTGCAGCATCCTCTGTAATGTGATCCTGATCGGTTTGAGCATCTTCAGCAGCATTCCTTGAGCCGGATGCATAAGCGATTGAAAAGACAAATTCAGTGGCATGAAGCCGAACTTTGGTTGGTTCATTAATTTTCTTCTCAATGTTTGCAGTTTTGTTGTCAATGCATGCAATCTTCTTGTTGATGAGATATGAACTATCAAAGGCATGACTTGATAGAATGTCAAGTTTTTCTTCAATGGAGTCCATCCTAGAGTCAAAGGCTTGCTGCTACAAGGAATAAATTTCATGGTTGGTCTTCATAAGCTCATGAAGGGCCAGTTGATTCTCCAAGATCCCATTTAGTTTCTCATCCAACTGCTGCTGTCTAGAACGATCATCAAATCCCTCATCTACTCTCTCCCCCTTAATGGCATCAAGGTCTGACTGTATAGTGAGAAGGTGAGAGTCAAACTTAGAGGTTGAGGTCATCTGGTGCATTTGAATATTCCTAACTTCATGTATCAAGTCTGCGGTTGAGGCATACAGAGGCAGAAGGGGATAGGAATGAATTGAAGTGAAAGGTTCCTCAGATGGTGTATAATCAGGCATATGATGATGATGATGATGATGATGATGATCATCATCATCATCAGACAATGAGATGGTACCTTCGGTTTGGAGGGGAGAAGAAGAAGACATTTTTGCCTTGCCCTTTAAAATAGTATGGGCATCTTCTAAATATTCACCCATTAAAACCCTAAGGGCAGTTTCAAACTCAACTGGGTCAAAATGAAGTGGTTGGACAAAAGGAATAAGGGCAACGGTTTGATCAGGAGGGCTAGGACAAAATGTATTCAGTTGGGCCGAGAAAGAAAGATTGAAGGTAAAAGGCCGCTGAATAATTTGTAAAGAGAAGGATGGGATCTGTGATCATACCTTAGAAAAAAATTGTTGCAAAGAGTAGGGTCATTCATGACTTTAACTGCAATTTCTTCCATCAGTTCATCAACCACTTTGAGAATAATCTGATCAGCCACGGCTGCACTATCATCGACAGGATAGATTGAGAATGGATTTCTGCGGCCTGACCTAAGAGCTTGGTTCTCGGCTTTGGCAACGGCATGAGAAATGGCTCCAGTACGCCTTTCTCTTAAAGTTATGGCCTTGAACCATTTCAGATAGGCTGCAATCTCAGTAGAACTCTTCCTTTTTCTAACCAATGATTTTATTGGAGAAACCGAAGGTTGAATCACTTGTTGAACCGAAGGAGATGGTAGAAACGGAGATAGAGTAGGACTGGAACTCGGTTGAACCGGATAAGGTAGAACCGGAGATGGGGTTCTTTCAGGAGAAGATTCAAAGTCCATTTTCCTTTTAAGGGCAGGAGGGGAGTCTTCAATTAACATCGGTTCTATCCCTGCGGATTGTTCACGCAACTGCTTTGTAAAACTCCCTTCAACAGGTGAGTGATCCTTCTTACCAAAAGCATTGCTGAAATCAGTTTCCCCGGGCAATCTAGTCTGCCAGTGAACCTCATAGTCACCTTTCTTGATCAATCTTCTTTTCTTCTTCAAAGGTTGAACCTCAAGATTTTTTTCTTCTTGTTCAGGTTCATCAGATGCCTCAGACACTTCAGTCTATTCAGGCATAGCTGCAGCCTCAAACGCTTCGGTTTGCTCAGGCTGAACTGCAGCCTCAGACACTTCGGTCTGCTCAGGCTCGGTTTTGTCACTGGGTTTAATGTTTGGGAAGGCTTTGTAAATTTTTTCCAACTGTTCTTGTGTGAATAGAACAGAGGAAGGTTTTGAAGGTGACGGTTTAATTGGAGATGAAGGTTCATTTTGGGTAGGGTCAGTTTGAAGGAATTCTGATAGAATCTTTTTCAGTGAAGGTTTAGAAGGGGATATCTGTTTGATTTGGATAGATTTGGCTTTGGCAGCTTTAAGTGCAGCTGCATCATGTGCAAACTGCAAAGATTTCTTAACATCCAGTTTAGGAGGAGATATCGGTTTGGAAAACAATGGTTTGGAAGAGGTAGGATTAGAAGAGGACGGTTTAGAAAGAATCGGTTTTGAGAGAGTTGGAGAGAGTCTAATAGGGGGAAATAAAGTTGAAGTAGATGAGGGTTTTGAAGGTGGTTTGGATAAGGGTTTAGGTGAAGGTTTGGCTAGATCAACCTTTATGATAACTGAGGGAATTTGTGCGGTTTGATTTCTCTTCCTTAGAGCTGCGGTTTCCCTGGGTAGAGCCGCAGAGCGAGGCCTTGCTGCAGGCTCCCCCTCAGTCGCAGGCTCCCCCTCAGCCTAAGCACCGGTTTCAGTTATACCACTTAACCCCATTCTATTCAACGTTTCAGCTTGACCTTCCTCTCTTTCCAACATAGCAGCAGCTTAATCAGCTATGGCACCTACATACGGTTTGCCTGACTTATTCAACCGTGCCTCTAGAAATGGACCCCTTTGATTCTCAGGAAGTGGGTCCTCATTCCACACAGCTTGGGCATATCTCCATCCAAACTTAGTTCTGAAGGCATCAAACTTGGACAAACTGAAAATGGTTTTCTCAGCTGGATCCATCCAATAGTCCTTGTTAGCTGAAGAGAACTTGAAAATTGCTGCTTCTTGGTGCAAAAACCTAGTCAGCAACCTACAGTGAGTCCTGATCTTTGATTTACCAGCGGCTTTATCAGCTACGTGGCGGTTCGGTGCATTTATCATATCATGCATCAGGATCTTAGGCCAGTGCAGTTTCTTTCCTTTGTAAATGTCCACATAGTAGTTATACTATTCAGAAGTAAAGTTGTTGTGGTTCCCATTCTTGCACATAACTGCAATGTCCACCAGATCACACAAAAGAGCCATTACCTCACCAAAGTCCTTCATGGTGGAATTTCTGGTGGAGAAGTAATTTACTCCTATCAGTTCCATGGTTGTGCTATTCAAAAGCTCCGGCTTGATACTTAAGATCCCAGAGAACTCAAGCCCAGCTAGCACACCAATCTTCGATGTGGTTAGAGTAATAGACTTTCCACACACTCTGGATCTAATTACATCTTCAAACTTTATTTCTCCAGATTCAAGATCCCTTATCTCTTCACCTCTCCCATTCAACATTGCAGTATTAGTCTTTATCCCATTCTCAAAGAATTCAGCAAAGATAATGGGCACGAACTGCGGTTCATCCATAAGGAATAGCGGTAGAAGCTTAGAGGTCTCTAGCAATTGCAGTAGCTTCCTTCCAACCGTATCTCTTTGGAACTCATTTTCTAAGATTCTTGAGCCTAGCATAAAATTAGTGGTATCCTGAAAAAATATATTCAAGGTTAGAAATAATTTGTGTAACAACGGTTTGAAACATCGAGCAAACCGTGCGGTTTAACATATCTGATCAAACCGTGCGGTTCAACCAAATGTACAAACTTAGCAGTTTGAGAGAAGCCTACAAAACCGTAAAAACAATCAATAAGAAAACATTAAAAAGAAAAACGGATCAAAGAGAGATATTTTGAAAATGAGTTTGAATGCACGAAGAACATGAAGAACAGAGTATAAATATGCAAAACAAAAACTTAACCAAAACATGAAAGAATTATACCAAAACGACCAATAAGAGCAGATTCTAACAAAGTTCTAAATAAGCAAGGACAAATAACATCACATTTACCCAGAATCTGCAAAAATACGAAGAACACCGAAAACCCAAAACACAAAATTGTTCAAAAATTGAACACAAATAACCAAATTTAACATACATTCAGTATATAAAAGCAATAACGAACAATATACAACCAAAGTAATTGAAGAAAAAACAAGAAATTAACATGGAAGATGAACAAGATTTTTAAGCTTCAACAATGGCGGACATGAAAATTAATACTGAGTTTGGGTTCAAGAAATATCTGGCTTGGTTGGTCAAGATGTAGAAGCAAAAGCAATATCAACTGATTTCTTTGGTGCCATAACGAAATTGTTTAAGCATGTAGAAATTTTAGAGAGAGAAGAGAGAGTACGGTGAGTGCAGAAGAGAGATAAAATGTATTTGCCAAATAAGGAAGAAGGTAAAAAGTTAAAATGAAAATGAAATTTTCTTTTATACTCAATTAACCACCTCGGGTAGTGGAGCGGCCATGACGGTTGAAGAAGGCTAAACGTTAGCGTACCTGTCTATCGCATTTACTGCGGCAGAAATAATTGCACAAAGGTCTTTAAAAATTGAAGTGACATAAAGTAAGGACTAAACTGCAATTATACATACGTGAGCGGTTTGTTGAGCAAACCGACATACCTTTCTTCTCTATCGGTTTTGATGAAACCAATATCTCTCAGTTCTGTCTTCGGTTTTACTAGAACCAACCGACATGATTTCTTTTATAATACGATTTGGATAAAACCGATATCATCCTTCTTGACTCTGCAGTTTGACTGGAATCTTGTACGGAACCTTTATTGATGTGGTTTCAATGTTGATTGAACCGCAAGCTATTTTGCATTTTCTAAATAGAGCCAAAATACTTAACAAAAATTATTATAAATAAAAAGTATATAGACATGATATATTAAGTTAGTTCCAGCATACCCATTTCTCCTCGTAAATGATAGAACCTAGAATTTTTAAGCGGTTTGGTGAGGATGTCTGCAATTTGATCATCGGTTCCCACCTTTGCTAAGAAAATGTTCTTCTTTTCAACATGGTCTTTGAGGAAATGATATCTTTTGTCAATGTGCTTGGTTTTTTAGTGCTGAACTGCATTGTTGGAGATGGATATTGCTGCAGTACTATCACAGTAGATAGGGTAGTTCTTTTCAAATACTTCATAGTGTTCCAACTGTTGTTTCATCCAGAGAATTTGAGAGCAACAGCTTCCAGCCGCAATATATTCAGCTTCAGCGGTTAAGACTAAAACTGAAGCTTGTTTCTTGCTGGACCATGATACAAGCCAAGATCCAAGGAACTGACATGTACCACTAGTGCTCTTTCTATCAATCTTACAAGCTGCAAAGTCAGCATCTGAATAACCTAATAAATCAAATGAAGATTCTTTGGAATACCAAAGTCCAAGGTTAACAGAGCCAAATAAATATCTAATAATACATTTAACAGCTATGATATGAGATTCTCTAGGGTCAGCTTGAAATCTAGCACAAACATAAACATTGAACATGATATCTAGCCTACTTGCAGTTAAGTAAAGAAGAGAGCCAATCATACCTCGGTAGAGTGTCTGATTAAGTTTCTTACCTTGTTCATCTCGATCCAAACTGCAGGCCTTTGTTATTGGGGTATCAACTGGTTTTGCGGTTTCAAGCCCAAATTTCTTAATTAAGTCTTTGGTTTATTTGGCTTGGTTGATAAAGATTCCATCATGACATTGCTTTATTTGGAATCCAAGAAAGAATGTCAACTCTCCCATCATACTCATCTCAAATTTACCTTTCATAAGCTTCACAAACTTATCACACATAGTTTCATTAGTAGAACCAAACATAATATCATCAACATATATCTGAACTAGTAATGAATGACCTTTGTGTTTAGCAATAAATAAAGTTATATCAATTTTACCTCGAGATAAGCCTTGTTCAATAAGAAATTTAGATAGAGTTTCATACCATGCTCTTGGTGCTTGTTTGAGTCCATACAAGACCTTCTTGAGCTTGAAGACATGATGAGGGAATTTGTTGTCTTCAAATCCTAGTGGTTATGCTACATAGACTTCCTATTGTAGTTCACCATTCAGAAATGCACTTCACATCCATTTGATATAGCTTGAATTTCTTGAAGGAGGCATATGCCAGGAACAATCTAATGGCTTCAAGTCTAGCTACAGGGGCAAAGGTTTCATCATAATCTATACCTTCTTATTACCTATAACCTTAAGCAACCAACCTAGCTTTGTTTCTTGTTATAGAACCATTTTCATCCATTTTGTTTCTGTATACCCATTTTGTTCCAGTTACAGTGTGATCTCTGGGTCTTGGAACTAGAGTCCAAACTCTGCATCTTTCAAACTGATTAACCTCTTCTTGAATTGCAGCTACCCAACTTGGATCACTTAGAGCTCCATCAACCTTCTTCGGTTCCATTTGAGATAATAGTGAAGTTAAGAACAAAATGTGGTCATCTCTATGAGTTAAGCTACCTCTTGTTTGAACACCAGAATTGATAGGACTAATAACATTTGTAGTTGGATGGTCTCTATGGTCATTGATTTCTGGGGGGAGGTCTTCATGAACCACTATTTCTTGAAGATTTTCTAAATGAGGCTCTTCTTGATAATCATTGAAATCTTCATTGAAGGTGATGATTGGAACTGGTTGAATCACTTGAATGGGTTCAGATGACAGCGGTTCTGCAGCAACACCATTTGCGGTTTGATTGGGTGCGGCTGGAAAACCTGATGGTGCGGTTTGAGTAGGTTAGTCATCTGCGGCTGAATGATTAGGATAATTTCTACCTGTCTCAAAATCACTAAAATCATCAGTAACATTTGGAGACATATGTGGCTCAAGAAGATCATGTTCATCAAATGTAACATGGACAGACTCTATTTTTAATGAAGTCTTATTGAAACAACGAAAAGCTTTGGAATGTTTAGAATAATCAACAAAAATACCTTCATCGGCCTTAGCATCAAAGTTACCTCGATGCTCTCTGCCATTGTATAAGATATAACATTTGCATCCAAATATCTTGAAGAAGGCAATGTTGGGTGATCTACCTCTCCACAATTCATACGGAGTTTTGTTGTGAACTTTGATGATGAGGGAGCGGTTCTGAGTGAAACGAGATGTATTAACTGCTTCGGCCCAAAAGTACTTGGGGAGCTTGGCTTCTGCAATCATAGTTTTCTTGGATTCAATCAAATTCCTATTCTTTCTTTCCACTACTCCATTTTGTTGTGGGACCCCAGCGGCAGAGAAGTTATGATCAATCCCATGATCATCACAATATTGGGCGACACCGTTGTTTGTAAAATCGGTTCCATTATCTGAACGCACACTAACAATGTTATCTAATTTTTGAGTTTGGAGCTGTCTAAAGAGAGCGGTTACGATGCTATAAGTATCATCTTTTGAGGCCATCATTTCGACACATGTATATATTGAATAATCATCAACAACCACCAAGGTATAGCAGTTTCCTCCTATACTTGCGGTTGGGACAGGTCCAAATAAGTCCATGTGAAGCAACTGTAAGCAGCGGTTCATTGAAGGCGCGGTTTTGCTGGGGAATGACTGTTTAGGATGCTTACCAAGCTGGCATGCTTTACATTTCTTATCATGATGGTCAGCCACTTTTGGTAGTCCTTTAACGAGACCGTCCCTTTGCAGTTTTGCTAGATATTTGAAGTTCAAGTGGCTGAGCCGCTTATGCCATAACCAGCTGCTTTCACTAATATTTTTGGCTACAAAACAGAGGTCAATAATAGAAACAATATTACTCAAATCTATCATATACATCACCTGTTCTGTGGCCAGTCAGTAGTGTAACTCCAGAAGATGCATCTTTAATAAAATAGTTCGTTGAAGTGAAGTTGCAGTTCATTCCTTTGTCAGAAAACTGAGATATAGAGAGAATGTTGTGCTTGAGTCCTTCTACTAGTGACACATTTTCAATAGTCACCTTTCCTTGTTTGATTGCTCCATATCCTACGGTTTCTCCTTTCTTGTTGTAACCAAACACTACTGAGGGCCTTTTATACTGATGGTATCACAAAGAAGTTCATTATCTCCGGTCATGTGTCATGAGCAACCACTGTCCAAGTACCAAAGATCCTTCTTTTTCTTTGCATTACCAGCCATAAAGCATAAAATCTGAAAAATAAAGCATGAAAGATTTTGGTCCCCCTTATTCCTTGGGTCCTAGGGTTAGCATCTTTTTGGGACCCTGTAAGGATCCCGCCCCACGCGTAAAACGCGATGAGTTATGGGGGTGAAAAAGCCGAACACGGTTAACATGCCAAAAAAATAACGGAGTCGCCACTTTTGTTAATTATTTAACCCATCAAAAAAAAAGGTTAGAGATTCTATTAGTTCGGAGGTCAGGTTGCGCCTTGGGAAGAGTTTCACGTCACCCAAGTCGCCTCGGATAGGACCGAGTCTCCCTAATGTTAGTCAACGAAAGTGCATGTGTGTGTGTGTGTTTTCAGAATGGGAGAAACTGACTGTTTTGACAAAACCAGTTAATTATTTAACAGAAAAGGTTTATTTTGCAAACTTTCTGGTCAGGAAAGGAAGAAACTGGAAAATGCCCTCCCCGGCAAAAGTAGCCGTACGGATGGGGAGGGCTCTCCAGGGCATTTTTACAGTTTATCAGAAAACAGTCCAGTTTCAGTCAAAACAGAGTATCTTTGCTGAAACTGGACTGGAATGTTGATTTCCAGTTTATGATTAACAACAAAACCTTGATAAGTTCATTCCTATGCACTTTGATCATCAAAGGAACCCTAAAAACAAAGATTTGGGTGTGATCAAAGGCAATCATTGGAGAAATTTAGGAAAAGTTGATGAACATGGCATTTAAAACAAAATGACCATTTTGGTGGATAAAGATTGAAACTTTACCACCAAAATGGACTTATTATACAAGATTAAACCTTTAGGGACACAAATATAACATAAGGATCAAATCTTTATGTCCCATACTTGGTGATTTATGGCTATATCATGGTTGGGGTGATAAAGATTGGAACTTTATCCCCCAATCATGACTCTTATGGCCAAATAAAACAAAATCAACATGAAAATGTAACAAACCATGACCATCTTTAGGTTTTACCACATAATCACACACTAGGTGTGAAGGGAACCTTGAATCACCTCATGATTTGGATCATATACATATATAATCATAATATATATAGCTTGAAAGGCCAAGACTTGTATAATATATAGATATAGTGCTTGAAAATGGACAAGACTTGCAAGAAATGTAAAGTGCTTGAAATGGACAAGACTTTGCAAGAACAAGAAGAAGTAATCACAAGATAAACAAGTAATATGAACAAAGATAAAAGAGAGTTTGAGATGAAGAAGAAGATGGGGAGAAGGAGGCTTCAACTATGATGGTTATGCCTATCTTCCTCTCTTTTCACTCAAATATGTGTATCACTCACTTTCTGCTCTCAAACTGGCAGAGTAACAGCTCTCAAAAAGTTCTTCTCCCCCCTGAAATGATCAGCATGGGGTTCAATTTATAGAGGCTGAGGGTGCCCAAACCAGCCGTACGGCTAGGGACCTCATGTGCCCAAACCATCCGTACGACTCGACTTGGCGAGCTTTTGGATTTTTCCAAGTTTAATTCCAGTTCAGTTCTAGAATATTAGGTTTATCCTAGTGAGGTCCTGGCCCATTGGTTTATCCCTAAAGGGTACCAAGAATTCCTCTAAAGTAGGTCGATTGCAGATTGGGGTAGTTACAGAGCCCCTCGGCAACGTCGCTTTTAAAGAAAGCGGGGTTGTCGATAAAATAAGCATCCCAATCTGATGGGAGGACGGCTTAGCCGATTTGGGTGAGAGATTTCAAGGCTACTCAAACCTATAATCATCCCATTTTAATGGGGGGATGGCATAGACGATTTGGGTGAGAGATTCTAAGGCTACTCAAACCTATAAGCATCCCATTTTGATGGGAGGACGGCATAGCCGATTTGGGTGAGAGATTCTAAGGCTACTCAAACCTATAAGCATCCCATTTTGATGGGAGGACGGCATAGCCGATTTGGGTGAGAGATTCTAAGGCTACTCAAACCTATTGGCCTCCCATTTTGATGGGAGGACGGCATAGCCGTTTTGGGTGAGAGATTCTAAGGCTACTCAAACCTATAAGCATCCCATTTTGATGGGAGGACGGCATAACCGATTTGGGTGAGAGATTCTAAGGCTACTCAAACCTATGGGCCTCCTATTTTGATGGGAGGACAGCATAGCCGATTTGGGTGAGAGATTCTAAGGCTACTCAAACCTATAAGCATCCCATTTTGATGGGAGGACGGCATAGCCGATTTGTGTGAGAGATTCTAAGGCTACTTAAACCTATAAGCATCCCATTTTGATGGGAGGACGGCATAGCCGATTTGGGTGAGAGATTTTAAGGCTACTCAAACCTATGGGCCTTAGGTGGATATCCATTCATCCCTTCCTAAACAGGCATGGCTTAAAGGCCGGACTTGGTCAACTTGACTCTATTCGGAGAGGGTTGACTAAGGAATGGGCATGGCTCAGAGGCTCAAATGGTGGGCATAGCTTAGAGGCTGGGCTCGATTGACTATGCTCTATTAGGAGAGGGTCGATTCGAGGATAACTGGCCTTACGTCCAACTGAGGACTGCCGAGACACATTTGGTCAACTTTTCTCATGGCGGAGGGTTTACTGGCAAATTGGTCAACTTGGCTCTATGGGAGAGGGTTGACTAAATGGTCGGACTTACGGAGGACTGCTGGGACATGGTTAACTTGGCTCTATGGGAGAGGATTGACTAAACGGTCGGACTTACGAAGGGATGTCGGGACAACAAAACCCAATGGTCTTACGTCATGCCGGACGGTCAAGGACGAATTTCACGGAATCTAATGGTCTTACGTCACGCCAGACGGCCAAAGGGTAAATCTAACGAAACCTAATGGTCTTACGTCATACCGAACGGCCAAAGGACAACTCATAACCTAATGGTCTTATGTCACACCGGACGGCCAAGGGCGAGTTTCATGAAATCTAATGGTCTTATGTCACGCCGGACGGCCAAAGGACAAGCCTTACCTAATGGTCTTACGTCATTCTGGATGGCCAGAGGACATAATCTCACCGAACCTAATGCTCTTACGTCACGCCGGATGGCCAAAGGACAAGTCTTACCTAATGGTCTTACGTCATTCTGGACAGCCAAAGGACAAGCCTTACCTAATGGTCTTACGTCATTATGGACGGCCAAAGGACATAATCTCACCAAACCTAATGGTCTTACGTCACGCCGGACGGCCAAAGGGCAAGCCTTACCTAATGGCCTTACGTCATTCTGGATGGCCAAAGGACAAGCCTTACCTAATGGTCTTACGTCATTCTGGACGGCCAAAGGACATAATCTCACCGAACCTAATGGTCTTACGTCACGTCGGATGGCCAAGAGACAAGTCTAATGAAACCTAATGGTCTTACGTCACGCCGGACGACCAAAGGGTAAATCTAACGAAACCTAATGGTCTTACGTCCCGCCGGACGGCCAAAGGGTAAATCTAATGAAACCTAATGGTCTTATGTCACACCGGACGGCCAAGGGCATGTCTAATGAAACCTAATGGTCTTACGTCACGCCGGACGGCCAAGGGAGAAGGCTTGAACCTATAATGACTATTCCGAGCCAAGGTTTGACTTGGGTCAAATCAACTCTATGGGATGACTGACACTCTTTCTTGACACCGGGGGAGAACCTAGGGGCGACCTTCAAGACTCATTGTGGACGAAAAGGTCCAAGATTTTGGAAAATAATTCAAAAGCGTTTTGCTTGAAACATCGTTTTTGACAAATGACGCCAAATGGGCAAATTTTGGAAATGCCTATTCCTAAAGGCAAATATTTTAACAAAGAATTTTAGTCAAATTTTTTATTTTAACTTAACCGTGAGGTTTGTTATGCATAAGTCCCTTTGGATTTTGTCCATTCGTTGAGAAGTTACTAATGGTAGGGAATCTGCTCGTCACTGTTGTGGGGATAGCCCCAATGTCATCCTAACCATTGATGTGGAGGTAGCCCCAATGTCCTCGTTGTCGCGGAGGTAGCCCCATTGTCATCGTTGTCGTCGATCTCGGGGTAACCCCCTGTCCTTGTTGTCGTTGACGTGGAGGTAGCCCCAATGTCGTCTTTCGACTTTTGATGTTGACGTGGACCCGTTGTCGTCTTTCGACTTTTGAGGTGAGGTTAAGAACCCATCCCTTTTCATGACGCACCCTTTCTTTTGCCTAGGCCGCCTTTTCGGGTTTTCAACCTAGCGGGCATCTCCTTCGCGTCTTTTATGGCACACCTTGTTTTTTGCCTAGGCCGCCCTTACGGGTTTTCAACCTAGTGGGCTACTTTTTTTGTGCCTTTTTTTTTATGAGTGATCCAGCCGACTCGATAGAACGGGGGACTTTAAAGTATTTTTCTTGGAGGAAATATGCAAGGGCATTTTATTTGGGAGAGAGTCCCTTTATGCTAGTGAGCTCTTTGAGCAATATATCATGAAATGGGAGGAAGCCCTTGCTTGACAGAATACAAGTGTTTAGCTCTTTCCTAAGATGGAGAAAAGAAGACGTGTGGAGACATTTGAAATTTGTCGCGCCCCGTACTTGTGGTCCTACTTGGCCCCATGCTCGGGACACGCACGGAAGACGTCATAAAATATTTTAGGAAAATTTTTCGAAATGTACTTTCATAAAAGTTTCATATAACCAAACACATTTACTTGAAACTTGATTTCATTTCCACATAAACAAACTTTCACAATCCAAAGTACTTAGCCATAAGGCTTACACACTTTACTTACAAATTTACAACTCACCAACATGTTCCAAAAATAGGTGATACAAAGATGAAGTCACGGGTACACTACCCAAAAGGTTATACATTTACATAATGTAGCCTTTACATAACACATATCCCAAAATGTCTTACCCAAAATCACCACCTCGACGTCCTCCCTTGTGAAGTGACCTATCCCCTGGGCTCTCCTTTATCTAAAACAGTAAACAAATAAGGGTGAGAATGAATCTCAGTAAGCTACTAAAATGCAACTACGTTACATGCTGAAATGATACTCGGAATTGAACAATGTCAATAAACATCCACATAGCACATAACATGATAGGTAAAGCCAACTCATCTTTCCACACGTAAGGCGGAATAAAACACTCATAAGTGGATACTGAGCCAAGGTTCTCGAATCAAACATATAACCATCTGAGAGGTATCAACTGAGCAGCACCAAAGGGCTGAAACCGGTTCATGAACCAAACAACAACAACAAGAGGGGGAAAATGACACATAGTCATAACCCAAACGGTGACTAAACTCACACAAAGGAGAGCTAGCCCAGACCCAATCCGTGGCCCAAGGAAGGGGGTTAAAAATGGGAAACCAATGGTAGAAGCCTTACAATGAACTTGGCTCGTGTGCCATTATAATCCCTACCACTGCCCACCCGACTCTACAACAAGTATCAGCTGGACTTTCAAACAAGCATAGTAATGAATACTTGCTTAAACAACAACCGGGGGAAATGATTCCAAAGTAGGGAATCAAGCCAAACACATCACAAAGATGAACCAATCCAAACCACACCAAAAGATGTTCAACCAAATCCAATTAATATTTAGTCAAATTTCACAACTCTTATGTTCACAAAGGAACCAATTTCAAACACTAGGGTGTTCCACAACAACCCTCTAGGTACTCTAGGATATCACCTAAGACCTAGACCAAGATTGAACTTTAAATCACTTGAAATGGAACAACTCAACTTTCAGCAATTATGGGTGGTCGCCTAAACCAGACTGGGCGGTCGCCCAAAATGCTCTGTCCCAGACCAAACCTTTCAGTAGTTGTGGGCGGTCACCTAAACCCATTCTGGGCGGTCGCCCACAAGCCAGACTCAGAATTCTCAAATTTCTCCTGCAAGCCAAATTCATCCGTCCCAAGCGTAGGAGTATAACTTATTAACACTTATACTATTACCAAGAGTGCAACAACCACCCCAAAACATTACTTTCAATTTAACTCTTCATTCCTACACAAAAGGTGAATACTCCCTTTGTCCCAAAATTACAAGTATCACAAATATTATTCAAATCACAAAATTAACAAGTACAAGTATCAAGTATAACATATATGACCATTTTAATATTAAAGGGGAATTAGTAACTTACCTAGTTCTGGAAAAAGTATCGCTGAAATAAGTTTTGTTCGGGTAGAAATGACCTATTCAACGCCCTGATCATTTTTATATAATAAGTTTTTAAAACGCATAAGTAAATAAAAAGAATTAAATCGAAATAGGTTGAACTTACCTTTTTCTCCTAACCCTAGGAATGAACGAGAGAGAAGTTGCTGAGAAATGCAAACACAGAGAGAGAGAAAGAAGATAACCTTATAAAGAGTTTTTTACCCAAAATTATGTTTTCGTCACTCAAGTTCCATTTTTAACACTTAAGCCCCTTAACTTATATTTTCAACAAGGACCCTAAAGTTTCAACTTAATCAATTAACTCATTTAACCATTATTATTACTAACTAAGTAAATAACACAAATAATCAAGTAAGATGTGCAAATCATAAAATATGATGCAACACATAAAATGCACACATAAGTTCAAATTAAAATCCCCAAAAATTTAAAATAAATAGGGACGGGTTTTGGGGTCGTTACAATCACTCCCCCTTAAAGAAAATTCATCCCGAATTTTAGAGTAACTTACCAAACGAGTCAAACAACCAAGGATATTTCCTCTCCATTTCATCCCGAAGCTCCCAAGTAGACTCCTCAACATTATGGTTTCTCCACACAACTCTAACAAGAGGAATACTCTTAGTTCTCAATTCTTGAACTTTAGAATCAATCACCTGAACTGGATGCTCCTCATAGGACATACTTGGTTCAATATCCTCAGGTATCTCAGATAACACGTGAGATGGATCATACACATACTTTCTAAGCATAGAAACATGGAACACATTATGAATCTTGTCAAGCGAAGGAGGTAACGCAAGACGATAAGCTCGATCTCCAACTCTTCCCAAAATCTCA
Organism: Campanula takesimana; assembly: GCA_026119855.1. Lineage (NCBI taxonomy): Eukaryota > Viridiplantae > Streptophyta > Magnoliopsida > Asterales > Campanulaceae > Campanula > Campanula takesimana. The sequence continues at coordinate 314,343 of JAOWBW010000307.1, forward strand.
AAAGGACCGACAAATCTAGGAGCAAGTTTACCTTTATTCCCATATCTCTTAATTCCCACCTTTGGTGAAACTTTCAGAAACACAAAGTCACCCTTTTCAAACTCAAGGTCTCACCTCCGGTGATCAGCATAACTATTCTGACGACTCTGAGCAATAGTCAATCGATCCCGAATAAGCTTAACCTTCTCAACTGAGTCATTAACCAAATCAATACCCCAAATCTTTGCTTCCCCAACTTCATCCCAACAAATAGGTGAACGACACTTTCTTCCATACAATGCTTCATAAGGAGCCATCCCAATACTCGACTGAAAACTGTTGTTATAAGCAAATTCTACGAGAGGCAAATGAATATCCCACGAATCAGAAAAGTCAACAGATCAAGCTCTCAACATATCCTCAAGAATCTGAATGGTCCTTTCTGACTGGCCATCTGTTTGAGGATGAAAAGCAGTACTGAATCTCAATTCTAAACCCAAAGCCTTCTGAAATGCTTGCCAAAACCGAGAAGTGAATCTAGGATCCCGATCAGAAACAATGCTAACTGGAACTCCATACAACTTCACTATCTCATTAATGTACAAAGTAGCAAGCCTTTCCATAGAATAACCAATCTCAATAGGTAGGAAATGAGAAGACTTTGTCAATCTATCTACAACCACCCAAACTGCATCATGCCTTCTTCGAGTACGAGGTAACCCTGTCACAAAATCCATAGTAACATGTTCCCACTTCCATTCTGGAATCTCTAATGGTTGAAGCAATCCCGCGGGCCTTTGATGTTCAGCTTTCACTTGTTAACAAGTCAAACACTTCAAACACATAATCCGCTATCTCCCGCTTCATGTTGTTCCACAAAAACAATTGCTTCAAATCTTGATACATTTTGGTACTCCTGGGATGAATGGTATACCTCGACTTATGGCCTTCCTCGAGAACTTGAAGTTTAATCCCATCAACATTAGGAACACACAATCTACCTCTAAAAGTTAATACTCCTTCAGAACTGAGAGAAAAGTCTTCAAATCTACCATCTTTGATTTTTCCCATAATCTTTACTAACTCGGGGTCATCTTTCTGAGCATCCTTGATTTGTTGAATTAAGGTTGGCAACACTCTGATATTCGCAAATGTAGCCCCATGCCTCGATTCAAAAGGACACCAATCTCGAGCATCTTCTAACATCTTCCATTCGCGTATCATCAATGAAGCTATATAAGACTTCCAACTAATAGCATCAGCTACCACATTTGCCTTGCCCGGATGATAAGAAATGGTGCAATCATAATCCTTCAACAGCTCCATCCATCTTCGTTGTCTATTATTCAACTCTTTCTGGGAGAAAAGATACTTCAATCTCTGATGATTTGTGAAAATCTCAAACTTTTCTCCATATATATAATGCTTCCATTTGTGTAACGCAAAAACAATAGCTGCAAGCTCCATGTCATGGGTTAGATAATTCTGCTCACTAGGAGTTAAATTCTTTGAAGCATACGCAATTACCTTCCCACTTTTCATTAGAACACACCCCAAGCCTTCTTTTGAAGCATCACTATAAATCACCAATTCATCATTCCCATTAGGCAGTGCAAGAATAGGAGCGGTGGTCAACCTTTTCTTTAACTCTTCAAAACTAACTTGACATTTGTCATCCCACACATATGGCGCATTCTTTCGAGTCAACTGAGTCAATGGTGTTGCAATTTTAGAAAACCCTTCAATGAATCTTCTGTAGTACCCAACTAACCCCAAGAAACTTCGAATTTCTGTAACTGATTCTGGCCTTTTCCAATTCACAATAGCTTCAATTTTTGATGGATCAACAGATATACCTCTATTAGAAACCACATGTCCCAGAAAAGAAACTTCATCGAGCCAAAAACCACACTTACTAAATTTTGCAAACAACTGCTTCTCCCGAAGAATAGATAAAACCATTCGCAAGTGTTGCTCATGTTCTTCTTGAGACTTAGAATAAACCAGGATGTCATCAATAAACACAACCACAAAAGAATCAAGATAAGGCTTGAAAACTCGATTCATCATATCCATGAAAACAGCTGGAGCGTTTGTTAACCCGAAAGGCATGACAACAAACTCATAATGACCATACCTACTACGGAAAGCAGTCTTAGGAATGTCTTCTGAGTGAATTTTTAACTGATGATACCCACTCCTTAAATCAAGCTTCGAAAAGAAAACTAACCCTTAGAGTTGATCAAATAAATCATCAATGTGAGGCAAAGGATATTTGTTCTTTATAGTCACCTGGTTCAATTTTCTGTAGTCGATGCATAGTCTCAAAGACCCATCTTTCTTCTTTACAAAAAAAACAGGAGGTCCCTAAGGTGATACACTAGGTCGGATGAAACCCCTATCAAGCAACTCTTGCAGTTGAATTTTCAACTCCTTTAATTCTGCTGGAGCCATTCTATAAGGTGACTCAGATATCGGGGTAGTACCTGGAACTAAGTCAATACAAAACTCGATCTCCCTATCAAGAGGCATAGAATACTCAGTAGAGAATACATCAGGAAACTCTTTCACAATATGAACATCCTCTACTTCAGGCAACTTTTTAGTAATATCAAGAACACTAGCCAAATACCCCGTACAACCACGATGCAACAACTTTCTAGCTTTCACATAAGAAATAATACGAATTCTCTTACCCAAAGGAGCAACCTCAAAAGTAAATTCAGGCACATCAGGAATAGAAAATGTAACCACCTTTTTATAACAATCAACTGAAGCATGGTATTTACTCAACCAATCCATTCCCAAGATAATATCAAAATCTTGTAATGGCAAAACAACTAAATCAGCAAATAAAACATGCTCCCAAATATGCACATCACAGCCATGTAACACCTTATTAGTCACCAAACACTCCCCTATTGGAGTAGACACTTCTAACACATAAGGTAGAGATTCAGAAGAAACATGCAATCGAGAAGCAAAATGCACAGACACATAATAATGCGAAGAGCCAGGGTCTATAAGTGCTCATGCCCTTAAACTAGACACAGAAATTATACCTCCTATCACGTTAGAAGAATTTGAAGTCTGTTGTTGATTGATAGCAAAAACACGACCTTGCACTTTAGGCTTCCCTGAGGCATCCCTCTTCTGACCCTGAGACGATCCTGCTCCACCCCCATATGGTACAATCCTTGCTCTTGGACAATCCTTCTGAAAATGGCCAAGCTGACCACAATTCAAACACTTTCCTTGCTTCTTCCAACATCGCTCTTCAGTGTTCCCTTCCTTCTGACAGTAATTACATATTCTTCTACCTTGATTCCCTGGGGTGTTACCTTGATTTCTGATAATTGGTTGTCCTTGTGGTTGACTTCTAAATTGTGATGGTGTTCCCTGACCTCCTCGATTATCACCACGCTGTGGTTGAGGTCTTCCTTGCCTTCCCGTACCTGCCAATTCAATTTTCCTCTTATGTTCTTCTATATCATGCTCCACCTGATATGCTCTATCAACAGCATCTTGAAAATCTTGCAACTTGTGGGATACTAATTGACTTCGAATCACAGTTCTCAAACCCTTTACAAATCTAGTTGCTTTCCTTTCCTCAGTTGCCACCAAGTGAGTACATTACCTGGATAACTCCGTGAATTTGGATGTATACTGAGCCACAGACATAGTATTCTGCTCCAAGTTAAGAAACTCCATTTCCTTCTTGTCTTGATCTACCCGAGGAATGAAATGTTCCTTGAACTTCCTCAGAAAATTTTCCCAAGTATAGGGGTACATGATTCTCATCCCAATTTGTTTTTAAAGCTCTCCACCAGTGCTCAGCAGCTCCACTCAGTTTATAAGTAGCAAACCTGACTTGTTCTTCATCTGAACATCTCAAGACATCAAATATTTTCTCCATCGACTCTATCCACCTCTCGACCTTTATTACCTCTGGTTCTCATTCATATCCCATTGGTTTCATCTTCAGGAACTGTTCTAACCCATATCTCGGAGGTGCTTGTTCTCCTCCTTGCCTTTGATCATTTAAAGTTTTCATTGCTACCTCGAATGAACATCCCTTAAAACATGATTCGGGCCTCTTCTCTGACATCCCCTTGCCCTGAAGAACCAGCCTGATCTCCTTCAGTTTCACCCATTTTCAATAAGTACCTGCATAAGACACTCAACGTTACTCACTCTATACACAACAACCCTCCTAGGTCACTTAGTCATTCTAGACCATCTACAACCTAGCTCTGATACCAACTGTCACGCCCCGTACCCATGGTCCTACTTGGCCCCACGCTCGGGACACGCACGGAAGACGTCATAAAACATTTTAGGAAAATTTTTCGAAATGTACTTTTATAAAAGTTTCATATAACCAAACACATTTACTTGAAACTTGATTTCATTTCCACATAAACAAACTTTCACAATCCAAAGTACTTAGCCATAAGGCTTACACACTTTACTTACAAATTTACAACTCACCAACATGTTCCAAAAATAGGTGATACAAAGATGAAGTCACGGGTACACTACCCAAAAGGTTATACATTTACATAATGTAGCCTTTACATAACACATATCCCAAAATGTCTTACCCAAAATCACCACCTCGACGTCCTCCCTTGTGAAGTGACCTATCCCCTGGGCCCTCATTTATCTAAAACAGTAAACAAATAAGGGTGAGAATGAATCTCAGTAAGCTACTAAAATGCAACTACGTTACATGCTGAAATGATACTCAGAATTGAACAATGTCAATAAACATCCACATAGCACATAACATAATAGGTAAAGCCAACTCATCTTTCCACACGTAAGGCGGAATAAAACACTCATAAGTGGATACTGAGCCAAGGTTCTCGAATCAAACATATAACCATCTGAGAGGTATCAACTGAGCAGCACCAAAGGGCTGAAACCGGTTCATGAACCAAACAACAACAACAAGAGGGGGGAAATGACACATAGTCATAACCCAAACGTTGACTAAACTCATACAAAGGAGAGCTAGCCCAGACCCAATCTGTGGCCCAAGAAAGGGGGTTAAAAATGGGAAACCAATGGTAGAAGCCTTACAATGAACTTGGCTCGTGTGCCATTATAATCCCTACCACTGCCCGACTCTACAACAAGTACCAGCTGGACTTTCAAACGAGCATAGTAATGAATACTTGCTTAAACAACAACCGGGGGCAATGATTCCAAATTAGGGAATCAAGCCAAACACATCACAAAGATGAACCAATCCAAACCACACCAAAAGCTGTTCAACCAAATCCAATTAACATTTAGTCAAATTTCACAACTCTTATGTTCACAAAGGAACCAATTTCAAACACTAGTGTGTTCCACAACAACCCTCTAGGTACTCTAGGATATCACCTAAGACCTAGACCAAGATTGAACTTTAAATCACTTGAAATGGAACAACTCAACTTTTCAGCAATTATGGGCGGTCGCCCAAACCAGACTGGGCGGTCGCCCAAAATGCTCTGTCCCAGACCAAACCTTTCAGTAGTTGTGGGCGGTTGCCTAAACCCATTATGGGCGGTCGCCCACAAGCCAAACTCAGAATTCTCAAATTTCTCCTGCAAGCCAAATTCATCTGTCCCAAGCGTAGGAGTATAACTTACTAACACTTATACTATTACCAAGAGTGCAACAACCACCCCTAAACATTACTTCCAATTTAACTCTTCATTCCTACACAAAAGGTGAATACCTTTGTCCCAAAATTACAAGCATCACAAATATCATTCAAATCACAAAATTAACAAGTACAAGTATCAAGTAAAACATATATGACCATTTTAATATTTAAAGGGGAATTAGTAACTTACCTAATTCCGGAAAAAGTATAGCTGAAATAAGTTTTGTTCGGGTAGAAATGACCTATTCAACGTCCTGATCATTTATATATAATTAGTTTTTAAAACGGATAAGTAAATAAAAAGAATTAAATCGAAATAGGTTGAACTTACCTTTTTCTCCTAACCCTAGGAATGAACGAGAGAGAAGTTGCTGAGAAATACAAACACAGAGAGAGAGAAAGAAGATAACCTTATAAAGATTTTTTTACCCAAAATTATGTTTTGGTCACTCAAGTTCCATTTTTAACACTTAAGCCCCTTAACTTATATTTTCAATAAGGACCTTAAAGTTTCAAATTAATCAATTAACACCTTTAACCATTATTACTACTAACTAAGTAAATAACACAAATAATCAAGTAAGATGTGCAAATCATAAAATATGATGCAACACATAAAATGCACACATACGTGCAAATTAAAATCCTCAAAAATTTAAAATAAATAGGGACGGGTTTTGGGGTCGTTACAAAATTTTCCTTAGTTAATATCATCAAATGATTGCTTGAATGGACCATGTTTGTCATTAAGTCAGGATTATAGCAAGCAATTAGCCTTAACACGTATAAATGTTGTGATCAATTAAGATTAAGATTCGATCAATGGCAAGATCGGGAGGAGAATTGGTTTAGAAGGTGGAATTGGTCATTGTCTGGGAAATTGGTCATTGAAGGGACCAAGGGACGAGAACTTGGTCATTTTGAGAGGACCACGGTTTGATGGTTTTTGTTTCATGCTGTGACCGGACCCGAAGGTTGCCTACGTTCCCCTCAGTTTGAGGAGCTCAGGTCGCCGTAGTTCGGCCATGGATCGTCTTTTGTTGAAGTCGGTGTCCTTTTGAAGGATTTTGTTTCTTTGCTGATGTAGATCGCTTCGCTTTGCGGTGAACTCCTCGGGATATTCTTTGAGGTGGACTTTTGCAGTTAACTTGGTGAGATTTTGAGGCAGACTTCCTCTTCGCATGTATTCATTTCCTTTCCTTCTTTCCATTGTTCATTTCTTTTCTCTCTTATCATCTTTTTTTTTTTTTTGAGAGAGACGGAGAGAGAGAGGAGAAACATTAGCCCCAACTTGCTATCTTGGACATTGGCTCATCTGTAGCCCCTTGGTGGAATGTCCGTTACTTCTCACTTTGACTTTGAAGATCCGGGAAGTCCTTTGCTTGGTCGCGCACGCGCGATCTCGGTTGAATCTTGGTGGTTGAACAACAACATCCTTGCCTTTTCATTATTTCGGGATGTTTTTGTATCGGAAAGGTGTATCGGGTTGTGTATAGAGGAAGGCTTGCCATTAATGGTTTCTTCATGCCAATTGATCACAACATTTATTCACATCAAGAGTAATTGTTTGCATTTAACATTTTTAATTTGTGTTAGGTCCATTCATCCTTAATGAGTCGTCATTGACTAGTATGCTTAGAAGTCAATTCATCATTTTAGGGACGTAGCAATCAATTGATGATAACAATCAGGGCAATTTCAAGAGTAAATGTATATTGAAAATAATGTCTCAAGTCTAGAGAGAAGAGAAGGAAAATGACTCTTTTATTTAGATAAATTTATACATACATGTCCAAGTATGGACCTTTGTAAAAATAAAAAGACATAGTCCGGGACGGACTTTGGTGAAAGTCTAGATCCTACGAGGCTGGAAGACTCTATATTTTTTTTTTAAGGGATGGGTTCCCATGAGGCATGATGATCCGTTTTCTTCCTCAATTATTGGAGGGGTTGTCGGCGGCATATTCCATGTCTTCCACGTGGAACTCGGGTTCCGTGTCATCGGGAAAGATGTCGCGAGGTCTCCACTTGGATTGGCGTTGTAATTGCCAGATTCGTCTACTCATGAGTTGGGGATTTGCTTTGGCATTCTCCTTTTGGTGATTTCCTTCTGAGGCGCGCAACCTTTGTGCATGACACTCGACGAGGGTACAGACCTTCATTTGATGTAGCCGCCTTTGGGCTTCCGAAGCACGGGCTTCACCTTGTTGTTCACGTGCACGGTTGTCTCGGACGCCAATTCAGATGTGGGCTCCTTGGTCGATGTTTCCAATGGACAAGGCCGCAAAGGACTTTAGCATACTAAACCTCAAGGTAAAATTATAACCATGATTTGGGAAGAATGCTTCATTAGCGGATTAGCCTTTTAGGAAAAACTTGATATTTTATTTTAAGAAAACTCTTTTTTTTTTAAGACACACTTTTGTTTTGAGTGAAAGACTCACACACATTTTATGCAAACTTTTGACAAAGCAATAATAATAGAAATCTTATTAAGAAAACTGACAATGGATTCAAAATGTTCACCACATGGCATCAACCGGGGAGTCAAGACTCCAACTAAACCTAACAGACACCTTTTCTTTTCTTAAGGGCTTATCACACATCTTAGCAATGTACTTTGACTCTTCCTAAGGGGAGGTTGATGGAAGGGGTTTTGAAACTTCATCCTCTGTTATGGCAACCACGGCACCATTCATTTCCTAACCCGGGCATTTAGACCTTCAGACATTTTCTGTGCCACTAATCCTTTCCAAACACCTTCTGCCATTTCGGCTTTACTGATTTTAGGAACCACCACCTTGGACACTGATTTTGTCAACCTTTCCAAACCAGGCTATCCCGTTTTAGGATTTACAACTTCATCAATCAGGGACTCATTTTCCTTGGGGTGGACATCACTCCATTTATCGACCATCAGGGAAGTCACAAATTCGAGCATTTTGACGCTCGGGTCATTGGCTGTGTCGGGGGCGTGGGGGCGTCTCCCTTCTCGATTAGCTTCGAGATGATGCATTTTATGGCGGTGCAATCATTGGTATCATGGCCATGGTAGTTATAAAAGGTACACCTTTTGGTCTTGTCATGATGTTTTTCAAGATTCTTTGGCCAAAAATCTTCGAGGGGCCACATGAGGCCTTGTTTGACCAATCCTTCAAACACTTTGCTTATGGGCATTCCGAAATCCTCAAACTTTGTGAAATGGAGCTTGGCTCGGCCTTTGGCTTTTCTTTCATCGTTGACCGGAGCGTGGTGGGGATGAGAATCACCGCTACTCAATGCAAAGGGGTGCTCATCGAGTGTCCTTTCAAACTCAGACTCCATTTGCTTTCTCTTTCCTAACAACGTACCAGACTGTGGTGCAACATGAGGATTCTGTGGAAGTGCATGGGTGTAGGCATACCCATAACCTTGGTGTTGGTAGTGGTGCCCTAGGCACGTTTAATAAACGTTGTAATTGTTATCATTTATTTCATATCAATAAAGAGATGTTTTGATTATTATTGTTGTTCATGTTTACTTATAATAATATCCGTCCCTAGTACTTGTTAAGCACTAGTATAAAGGTTAAATGATCATGGGATGATCATGTTAGATTTATGGGTACTTGTTTGGAACAAGGTACTGGACATGACCTGCTGTATGAGATTTATGTCATGGTCCATGTCAAACATATATCTCATATTAGTTATGTCATTTGAATCCTTAGACATGAAGTTATTATAGTCTTCCACTTGATGAACATTATGTTTGACATATTCAAACGTTACCTTTAACCGGGAAGTTATAAAGGGTATGATTGGCATAATCAGATTCACGTAGGGAAGAATAATAAGCTAAATGGATTTGTCCCTCCTCGGAGAGATGTCAAGCTTGGGCCTCTCGTAGGAATGATTTTGATGAAATGTTCGGCCGGACTCAAATGAATTGATTGGATCAATGTCATTTGGATTATCAACATATTCGGAATCGAGAAAGTATTGAACAAAACAAGTTGACTGTTTGACCATGACTTGTGTTCAATGACATCGTGGACAAAGGGATTGTGACATATTCTAAAGGAATGCGAACTTGTATCTAGTTATACTATTTGGGTAGGTATGACGGTTTGCTAGAACCTAATCATATCTTATGGGATCATGTTTGAGCTCATTACCAACTTAGTATAATCCTAGAGGGTCACACACAATAGAACGAATCTTTAAAAAGGACTACATTGGAATTTTGGAAATTCTGGACTTTCTGGGAAGTGGGCGACCGCACATTCTGGACTGGGCGGCCGCACACTTAGCTCAGAAATGTACCAGTTTTGTTTCAGAATGTTGTGCGACCGCACAGAGGTTTTTGGGCGGCCGCACAGTACTGTCGGGTGGCAGATTCCTAATTTGATTAGGAAACGAATTTTGGACGGATTTTGACACAAGTTTTCTATTTGGAATAGGTCATACTTGTGTATAAAAGACCAAATTCGGCCAGCACTCAATACGAATGATTTTGTGAGTCTCAAAGAGTTTGAGAGAGGGTTTATTTTGTTCCAAGACATTCTTGGTTGAGGAACAAAATAATACACAAAATAAATTCCATATAGTTATTTTGATTGTGAAAAGGTGTTTCACAATTTGGTCTAGCAACCAAGATCAAAGAAGCTCCTTTGATATTCGTTCGAAGTGTGGATACCGCTAGAGGGTGAAAATCATCATCTTCAAAGTTCGTGTTCAAGCTTTGTGATCGTGATCAAGTCTTCAAACCTCCACCAAAGACCAAGAGAATTTGATAGCCATCAAGGGTTAGTTTATTCCTTTATTCTTATGTTGTATTTGATTTAATCATATGAACGGATCCATGGCTTTGGGTTTCAAAATTTTAAATGCTAATTTCCGCTGCGCATGTTTGATCGAAACCCAACAGTGGTATCAGAGCCCCGTTCATGTTGATTAATTCAATACTTGGATCATGTTATGTGTATATAAATTGTTTATGTGCCTTGCATGATTTGAATATTGGAATATATGTTGTTTATGTGTTATGTGATTTTACGTGGTTTATTGTTTTGCAACTTTAATCGCACGATTCAATCGCAATAAATAAATTATGGTGGATTCAGAATTGTTGATTATTAATTTTTGATTGGATCAAAGTTTTAATAATCGGAGAAAAACGATTTTGAGACAAAATTTTCGAACTTCAAAATTCTGTACATTCTGATCAGGTTGGGCGACCGCACAAAATAACTTGGGCGACCGCACATGTTTGGGCGACCGCATAGTGAGTTTTGGGCGGCCGCACATAAGGATCAGATTGTCTGATTTTTGGTTGAAATCAGAATTTGGAATTTTCGAGAGGTTCAACAAAACCAGTAACAGAACCAATCCAGACCTGCTGATCTGGAATGGGTTTTGGGTAGTTGGTTTGTGTGTGGATCTTGGGGGTTTGATTTTCCTATTTGTTTTAGTCTTGTGATTCTAAGATTGGTTCAAGGTTTGGATGGCTAATCTGCGTTCATCGAGATTATGTTTCCCAAACTTGATCGCAATCAAAGTTTCAAAGATGAAACGAAGTTAGAATTATGAAGAGTTCATAATTGCTAAAATTGAGAAACAAAGTTCTTGATTCGATGATTGGAGATCCATGTGGAATTGTGAATGCAATTGGCCTACGTTCATCGAGACCATCTATTGCTTAGTTTCGGCCACATGGACTACTTTCTTGGTTTCTTGAATTAGTGCGGGATTGTGGTTGCCTAATGGCTTAGTTCGACCGCACTTCTTGTTGTCTTGATTTGGAAATAATAACCAAAGTTGAAATAGTCTCATCCTCATAATTATAGAGAAACTAATGACACATAAATACCATGCTTAAATTAATGGAGATTAATTTAGTGGCTAAACTTGATGTGTAACATGTTTATATTATGTGCTCATAAATGTGTTATATGCTACATGTGAGGAACCTTCAAAGAAAGTTTTAAGTCTTTTATTGCCATGCCATGATTAAAACACTTGTGAGTACATGAGTGATTTTAATGTAGATTCGCCCTAGCGAGATGCATTAAATTTGTTTATGTATGAGCAAGATAGATAGTGTGGGCACGCCCTAGCGGGACACATTAACTATGCGTTTAAAATGGTTAGACTTAATTGGGCGTCAAAACAGTTTTGGGCCTAGGCAAAGATGAGGTTTAACATGCTTTTTGAAATTGGATTTCTTAAAGAATCTCATAAAAGGAACTAAGAGTCATATGAGATATGATTGACAAGAGTTGTCTACCTAATTAATTTGATTTTGTGTAATCCGCCTTAGCGGACTTGAAATTAAATTAAAGTTGGATCTTAACCCATTTAAATTATATTATACATTGGATGTATATGAAGGTTATATAATTTAGTGGGAGTATTTTGTTTGAAAAATACATTATTTATCTCTTTAATGAAAAACGGTACTTATTAAATTTTGGAAATTTTTGCATATTTGTAGATAATGACTAACACTCAATCAATGTCGTTGCGATCGATCCTTGAGAAGGATAAGCTCGAAGAGAATGGTACTAACTTTATGGATTGGATCCGTAGCATAAGAATCGTTCTTAGGCAAGAAGATAAGTTGTACATTCTCGATGGGCCTCTCCCCGCTGAACCACCGCCTACTGCCCCTAGGGTAGAAAGAGACAATTACAAGAAACATCGTAATGATTCTAGAGATGTAAGTTGTCTCATGCTTGTGCTATGTGTTCAAAACTCCAACAAAGTTTGGAACATTTGGAAGCCTATGAGATAGGCGTGGAGTTGAGAACCATGTTTCAAGAGCAAGCTAGGCAAGAGAGGTACAAGACCATTGTTGCATTCACTACTAGTAAAATGAATAAAGGGCAACAAGTGAGTCCTCACTTTCTTAAAATGAAAGGTTATGTAGAGCACCTTGAGAAACTTGGCTATCCAATCCCATTGGAGCTAGCCACGGATCTCATTCTTAATTCATTGTCTAAAAGTTATAATCAGTTTGTAATGAATTATAACATGCATGGAATGGATAAGAATCTCTCTGAGTTGCATGGGATGCTCAAAACTGCAGAGATGAAAATTGTGGAGAAAGGTTCTCCCGTGCTCTTGGTTCATAATGGGAAGAAGCCTGGTGCCAAAGGCAAGGGTAAGGCAAAAGTTGTCAAACCCAAGATAAGCAAGGCAAAGGTTGCCAAGGCTTCTGAGGCAAAACCCGATACACAAAAGGATGCAATTTGTTTCCATTGTCAAGAAATTGGTCATTGGAAACGTAATTGCAAGGCTTTCTTGGAAGAGCAAAAGAAGAAGAAGAGCAGCAAGGCTGCGTCGACTTCAGGTATCTATATGATAGATATTCTCCTTTCTACCACTGATTCTTGGGTATTGGATACCGGATTTGGTTCTCACATTTGTCTAAATGTGCAGGGACTAACGAATAGGAGACTGCTTAAAGAAGGTGAAGTAGATCTACGCGTGGGGAATTGAGCAAGAGTTGCTGCATTAGCCGTAGGGACTTATGAAGTCACTTTACCTTCCGGATTAATTCTTGTTTTGAACAATTGTTATTATGTTCCGGATTTAAGTAGAAATATTATTTCAATTTCTTGTTTGGATAATGAAGGTTTTAAGTTTCTTATTGAGAATAAGAAATTTTCTGTTTATTTAAATGATGTGCTTTATGGTATTGCTAATTCATTTAATGGCCTTTATATCTTGGATGTCAAGAATGAAAATAATGTCTATCATGTAAATAAGAAATCTAAACCTAATGATGTAAATCATACTTATTTGTGGCATTGCCGTCTTGGTCATATTAATGAGAAGCGTATCTCAAAACTCCATGGGGACGTACTTTTGGGTTCATGTGACTTAGAGTCATATGACACTTGTGAGTCGTGTCTTCTTGGAAAAATGACTAAGACACCTTTTACCAAGTTGGGTGAAAGGGCAAGCGACTTATTGGGGTTGATACATTCCGATGTATGCGGACCATTAAGTAGAAATGCTAGGGGAGGATTTCAATACTTCATAACCTTCACTGATGATTATAGTAGATTTGGGTATGTTTACCTAATGAAACATAAAAGTGAAGCATTTGAGATATTTAGAATATTTCAAAATGAAGTAGAAAAACAACTTGGCAAAAGTATAAAGGCACTTCGATCAGATCGAGGTGGTGAATACTTAAGTCAAGAATTTGACGATCATCTAAAGAATTGTGGAATAGTTTCACAATTAACTCCGCTCGGAACACCACAATGGAATGGTGTGTCTGAGAGGAAAAATCGGACTTTGTTAGACATGGTTCGATCAATGATGAGTCAAGTTGATCTTCCAATATCCTTTTGGGGTTACGCCCTAGAAACCGCTGCTTTCACACTAAATCAAGTTCCAACTAAATCGGTTCCAAAGACTCCATATGAGATGTGGAGTGGAAAGAAACCTAGTTTATCTTTCATGAGGATTTGGGGTTGCGAAGTTTACGTCAAGAGACTTATCTCTGACAAACTAGCACACAAATCTGATAAATGTATTTTCGTGGGATATCCTAAGGAAACTAAAGGATATTACTTTTACAACCGAGAGGACAACAAAGTGTTTGTTGCCCGAACTGGTGTCTTTCTAGAGAAAGAGTTTCTCTCCAAAGAAATCAGTGGGAGTAAAATAAATCTTGAAGAAATTCGAGACCCAGAAAATAACATTGAACCAATAGTGGAACAAGAACAAGAACCACAAGGAGTTGTGGAACCTGTTCAAAATATACAAGCATCTCGCAGATCTAGTAGGTTACGATCCGAGCCCGAGAGATATGGATTTCTCGTAACGGATAGTAATGAGGTAGAAATCATTGAGAATGATGAACCGTCAACCTACCAAGAGGCGATGTCTTCTCCTGATTCGGACAAGTGGCTTGGAGCCATGGAATCCGAATTGCAATCCATGCAAGACAATCAAGTTTGGAATTTGATTGATGCGCCCGAAGGTGTAAAAACCATAGGATGCAAATGGGTCTTCAAGAAGAAGACTGACATGGATGGGAAGGTGCATACTTACAAAGCTAGGCTTGTAGCGAAAGGTTATAGGCAAGTTCATGGTATTGACTATGATGAGACCTTTTCACCCGTAGCAATGATCAAGTCTATAAGAATTTTGCTTGCCATTGCCGCATATCATGACTATGAAATATGGCAGATGGACGTCAAAACCGCTTTCCTGAATGGAAAACTCCAAGAGGATGTGTATATGACACAACCAGAAGGTTTTGAACAAGATTCTAAGGTATGCAAATTGCAGAGATCCATCTATGGATTGAAGCAAGCTTCTAGGAGTTGGAATCTCCGTTTTGATGAATCGGTCAAAGAGTTTGGTTTCATCAAGAACGAAGATGAGCCTTGTGTATACAAGAAGATTAGTAGGAGCATAGTGCTATTCCTTATTTTATATGTGGATGACATATTACTCATTGGAAACGACATTCCTACACTTCAGTCTGTGAAGACTTGGTTAGGGAAGTGCTTCGCAATGAAAGATATGGGTGAAGCCGCATATATTCTTGGCATTAAGATCTATAGAGATAGATCAAGGAGGCTACTTGGTTTAAGCTAAAGTACATACATTGACAAGGTCATTAGAAGATTCCGTATGGAAAATTCTAAGAGAGGCACCTTGCCAGTGTTACATGGAGTTTCTCTAAGCAAGACTCAATGTCCTAAGACAAAAGATGAGCGTGAGAAAATGAATGATGTTCCATATGCTTCGGCAATTGGATCCATCATGTATGCCATGATTTGTACTAGGCCGGATGTGTCTTATGCTTTGAGCATGACAAGTAGATACCAATCCGATCCTGGCGAAAATCACTGGATAGCTGTAAAAGCGATTCTTAAGTACTTGAGAAGGACTAAAGACTCGTTTTTGGTCTATGGAGGAATGGAAGATGATCTCGTTGTAAATGCTTACACGGATGCAAGCTTCCAAACCGACAAAGATGATAGCCGATCGCAATCGGGTTTTGTGTTTATGTTAAATGGTGGAGCTGTAAGCTGGAAGAGTTCCAAGCAAAGTACAACCGCTGATTCTACAACAGAAGCTGAGTATATTGCTGCATCGGATGCTGCAAAGGAAGCTGTTTGGATTAAGAAGTTCATAACTGAACTTGAAGTGGTTCCTAGTATTGCTAATCCAATAGACCTTTATTGCGATAATAATGGTGCTATTGCTCAAGCAAAGGAACCAAGAGCACATCAGAAATCCAAACACATACTTAGGCGTTTTCATATCATTCGAGAGATCGTTGATAGGGGAGACGTAAATATATGCAGAGTACCTACTGATGACAATGTTGCAGACCCGCTAACAAAGGGACTTCCACAAGCTAAACATGATGGTCATGTTAGGTCCATGGGTATTAGATACATGGGAGATTGGGCCTAGGGCAAGTGGGAGATTGTTGGTAGTGGTGCCCTAGGCACGTTTAATAAACGTTGTAATTGTTATCATTTATTTCATATCAATAAAGAGATGTTTTGATTATTATTGTTGTTCATGTTTACTTATAATAATCTCCGTCCCTAGTACTTGTTAAGCACTAGTATAAAGGCTAAATGATCATGGGATGATCATGTTAGATTTATGGGTACTTGTTTGGAACAAGGTACTGGACATGACCCGCTGTATGAGATTTATGTCATGGTCCATGTCAAACATATATCTCATATTAGTTATGTCATTTGAATCCTTAGACATGAAGTTATTATAGTCTTCCACTTGATGAACATTATGTTTGACATATTCAAACGCTACCTTTAACCGGGAAGTTATAAAGGGTATGATTGGCATAATCGGATTCACGTAGGGAAGAATAATAAGCTAAATGGATTTGTCCCTCCTCGGAGAGATGTCAAGCTTGGGCCTCTCGTAGGAATGATGTTGATGAAATGTTCGGCCCGACTCAAATGAATTGATTGGATCAATGTCATTTGGATTATCAACATATTCGGAATCGAGAAAGTATTGAACAAAACAAGTTGACTGTTTGACCATGACTTGTGTTCAATGACATCGTGGACAAAGGGATTGTGACATATTCTAAAGGAATGCGAACTTGTATCTAGTTATACTATTTGGGTAGGTATGACGGTTTGCTAGAACCTAATCATATCTTATGGGATCATGTTTGAGCTCATTGCCAACTTAGTATAATCCTAGAGGGTCACACACAATAGAACGAATCTTTAAAAAGGACTACATTGGAATTTTGGAAATTCTGGACTTTCTGGGAAGTGGGCGACCGCACATTCTGGACTGGGCGGCCGCACACTTAGCTCAGAAATGTACCAGTTTTGTTTCAGAATGTTGTGCGACCGCACAGAGGTTTTTGGGCGGCCGCACAGTACTGTCGGGTGGCAGATTCCTAATTTGATTAGGAAACGAATTTTGGACGGATTTTGACACAAGTTTCCTATTTGGAATAGGTCATACTTGTGTATAAAAGACCAAATTCGGCCAGCACTCAATACGAATGATTTTGTGAGTCTCAAAGAGTTTGAGAGAGGGTTTATTTTGTTCCAAGACATTCTTGGTTGAGGAACAAAATAATACACAAAATAAATTCCATATAGTTCTTTTGATTGTGAAAAGGTGTTTCACAATTTGGTCTAGCAACCAAGATCAAAGAAGCTCCTTTGATATTCGTTCGAAGTGTGGATACCGCTAGAGGGTGAAAATCATCATCTTCAAAGTTCGTGTTCAAGCTTTGTGATCGTGATCAAGTCTTCAAACCTCCACCAAAGACCAAGAGAATTTGATAGCCATCAAGGGTTAGTTTATTCCTTTATTCTTATGTTGTATTTGATTTAATCATATGAACGGATCCATGGCTTTGGGTTTCAAAATTTTAAATGCTAATTTCCGCTGCGCATGTTTGATCGAAACCCAACACTTGGTTGCTTCCAGGAATATACATTGGAGGCATGCAATGAGCTTGTGATCCAAGAGGTCTCCGATTGTAGAAATGATACGGGTCACCATGGAATCTTATCGGGAAATCCGGTGGAAGTCGGTTAGTGATGCATGGTTGGGTATCCATATATGGTCTAAACAGTGACTGAGCTCCGGTGACTTGGTTGATGGCATTAAACCGAAGGGTATGGTATTGTGAGTATGATGCTCGGGGCGTAACCGGTGTGAATAGTGGTTTGTGGGCCTTTTAAGTGGATTGTGTTTGGGGCTTTATAGGAAGTGTCTCATGGGAGGTGTTGGATTTGGGATAAGGCGGAGTGAGGAAGATTTGAGTGAGAGGCTCGTTGTGGATGACAGCGTGTTGGGGCAAAGAAATGGAGGCCTCGGTATTTTGGTGAGATGGAGGGGGCAATCGTCGGTTACAATCCGGAGGTCGGGTAGCTTCCACCCTTTCATTGTGGTTGGTCACTTTGGTGAAGGGCCCATCAGTTGTGACATCTCTTTGTCTCATCGACTCATTAAATGGGTTCTGTGTTTCCTTGTGGCTCTTTGTGATGACTTCCTCCGTAGCCCCGGAGGGTTTTAGAGTTTGGAGCGGCTCTCCTTTCATCAGGCTATCCGGGATGTCTGCAACGTCGTTTCCAAAACTACCATCAATCAAAGCGGTCTTTCTGAGGTACCGGATCAGACAATTTGTAGTGACAGGGGAACTTTCTAACTCCACACGCACTAGGCGGCGACATGATGCTCTCTTCCACTTCATCTGAGCTATGGGGAAGACAAAAGGTAGCTTTAGGCTCGGGTAAACACTGGGTGAATGCTCATGCTACTGATGGGGAATGACCGCTAGGCTTAGACCTATGGGGTAAAAAAAGGTGGACAGGATCAAATGGGATCTTAAATCCATCTGAGATTCAAACGGGGGTCTACTTACAAGGTTGTAACAGACTTCTTGGATGGCAACGGGGGATCCATTCAAAGACTTGACTTCCTAGGGGCTATTCCTAGGGATTTAGCAGGGACCTAGGGGACAACGCCTAAGGTCTTAATGGGAATCTTAGCGGGGACCTAGGTGACAACGCCTAAGGTCTTGACAGGAATCTTAACGGTGACCTAGGGGACAACGCCTAAGGTCTTGACGGGAATCTTAATAGGGTCTCGGAGGACAACGGGGATCCATCCAAAGACTCAACTAAATCACATAACGGAGGTCTTGGAGGACAACGGGGGTCCGTCCCAAGACTTAACGAAATCCCATAACGGAGGTCTTGCAGGACAACGGGGGTCTGTCCAAAGACTTAACGAAATCACATAACGGAGGTCTTGGAGGACAACGGGGGTCCGTCCAAAGACTTAACGAAATCACATAACAGAGGTCTTTGAGGACAACGGGGATCCGTCCAAAGACTTAACGAAATCACATAACGGAGATCTTGGAGGACAACGGGGATCCGTCCAAAGACTCAATGAAATCACATAACGGAGGTCTTGGAGGACAACGGGGGTCTGTCCAAAGACTTAACGAAATCGCATAACGGAGGTCTTGGACGACAATGAGGGTCTGTCCAAAGACTTAACGAAATCACATAACGGAGGTCTTGGAGGACAACGGGGGTCCGTCCAAAGACTTAACAAAATCACATAACGGAGGTCTTGGAGGACAACGGGGGTCCGTCCAAAGGCTTAACAAAGTGACATTTATTAACGCAAGAATTTGTCAAAGACAAGAAACAAAGAACGGAGCAAGCTCATGCCACGTGCAATTATTTATTCATTCAACTTTACTTAAAACGCATTTTTATTCCTAAATGGTTGGAAAAGATTCCTCTTCTTTTTCGCAACTACTTTAAATCCTGGATTACTGGAGGCCATCACTACGCCTATAGACCCCTCGTTTTTCACCTGCCTTGCACACTCCCAAGGATGGACTGTCCCGGGCGAGGGTCATATAGGGCAAGCGGCTTCCACCGACCAAAAGAAACGAACCTAGGGTCTAGTGCATCTCAAGATTCCCAATGCGCGATCCATTCCAATCATGATTAAGCCCCGGTTAAGATCGAAATTAGTCTTAGGGACTTAAGGGACTTCCGGCATAACCTCATCTTTGATGAGAGCTCTCGAGTCTTATCCTCGGGCTTAAGGATGATTAGTATGAACCATTCGTTAGGGCTCGACAACACGGTGTCACCCTATCCTTAATACATGACTTACGTTAATTACGGTCAACATTAGCGCGTAAGTCAAGGACCGGGTCAAAGTTGACCATGGTCACACTTGCTTTCACAAGGAGTCATGACTCGGGCATTAACTTGGCCATAATTAATCTCAGACGCGTATCGGGGACATGGTAACGTGAGCTAGACCAAAAACCAACCAAAGTCTCGGTGTTTGTGTGTCACAGACAAGTGTGGTTGACTCGGCTCGGAAGGGGAGGTGGAATGGACCCGTGCGCGCTAGAAGGGCACAAGAGCACCAATCAAGCTGCATCGTGGTATCCATCCCGGGTTTAAAGGGCATTTGGAACGTGCAGGGTCAAGTGCACGTAGTGTGAAGCCATTCTATGTTCCTTTTTGAGTCAAAATAGAAATTTTCGATTTGTCTTAACATCATTAACAAATGTACACAATAGCACATGAACATGTATGAATATGCATAATCAACAAAAATGAACAAGCATGAATAAGCTATTTACACAAGCAATCAAGAAAAAATCACATGGGCAAACAAAGCCAAAACTTGTACATATAATAAATTGTGCACAACCAAAGGTCCTTTGAAATCAAGACTTCACAAGAAGAACAATCCTTTGAAAACCATTTGTAAAACAAGTTCTGCACAACAAAAGGATTCAAAATCTTTACAAAAGGGGTTATGTACAAGGAGGCCTTGAAAACCTAATTTTATGTACAAAAAGACTTGTGCATAACCAAGCTTTAAAAACTAATTTTTGGCTAAAAAGGAAGAAGGTAATGTGCACAAACAAAACTGTAAATAGAACCTGGACAAGAGCAGAAGCCAAAGGGGCACAGAATGTTTCTGCCCTGCACAAAATTGTCAAATTTCGAAACATTCTATTCCCTGCCCAACATAGCCGTACGGCTATAGCATCCTGGCTATTATGGGGGCGAAAAAGCCGAACGCGGTTAACATGCCAAAAAATAACGGAGTCGCCACTTTTGTTAATTATTTATCCCAACAAAAGAAAAGGTTAGAGATTCTATTAGTTCGGAGGTCAGGTTACGCCTTGGGAAGAGTTCATGTCACCCAAGTCACCTCAGATAGGACCGAGTCTCCCTAATGTTAGTCAACGAAAGTGCATGTGTGTGTGTGTGTTTTTAAAATGGGAGAAACTGACTGTTTTGACAAAACCAGTTAATTATTAACATAAAAGGTTTATTTTGCAAATTTTCTGGTCAGGAAAGGAAGAAACTGGAAAATGCCCTCCCCAGCCAAAGTATCCGTACGGATAGGGAGGGCTCTCCAGGGCATTTTTACAGTTTATCAGAAAACAGTCCAATTTCAGTCAAAACAGAGTATCTTTGCTGAAACTGGACTGGAATGTTGATTTCCAGTTTATGATTAACAACAAAACCTTAAGAAGTTCATTCCTATGCACTTTGATCATCAAAAGAACCCCAAAAACAAAGATTTGGGTGTGATCAAAGGCAATCATTGGAGAAATTTATGAAAAGTTGATGAACATGGCATTTAAACCAAAATGACCATTTTGGTGGATAAAGATTGAAACTTTACCACCAAAATGGACTTATTATACAAGATTAAACCTTTAGGGACACAAATAGAACATAAAGATCAAATCTTTATGTCCCATACTTGGTGATTTATGGATAGATCATGGTTGGGGTGATAAAGATTGGAACTTTATCCCCCAATCATGACTCTTATGGCCAAATAAAACAAAATCAACATGAAAATGTAACAAACCATGATCATCTTTAGGTTTTACCCCATAATCACACACTAGGTGTGAAGGGAACCTTGAATCACCTCATGATTTGGATCATATACATATATATTCATAATATATATAGCTTGAAAGACCAAGACTTGTATAATATATAGATGTAGTGCTTGAAAATGGACAAGACTTGCAAGAAATGTAAAGTGCTTGAAATGGACAAGACTTTGCAAGAACAAGAAGAAGTAATCACAAGATAAACAAGTAATATGAACAAAGATAAAAGAGAGTTTGAGATGAAGAAGAAGATGGGGAGAAGGAGGCTTCACCTATGATGGTTATGCCTATCTTCCTCTCTTTTCACTCAAATATGTGTATCACTCACTTTCTGCTCTTAAACTGGCAGAGTAATAGCTCTCAAAATGTTCTTCTCCCCCCTTGAAATGATCAGCATGGGGTTCAATTTATAGAGGCTGAGGGTGCCCAAACCAGCCGTACGGCTAGGGACCTCATGTGCCCAAACCATCCGTACGACTCGACTTGGCGAACTTCTGGATTTTTCCAATTTTAATTCCAGTTCAGTCCTGGAATATTAGGTTTATCCTAGTGAGGTCCTGCCCCATTGGTTTATCCCTAAATGGTACCAAGAATCCCTCTAAAGTAGGTCGATTTCAGATTGGGGTACTTACAGACCCACACCTGTTTGACCTTAGGCTTTTTACGTCCCTTGGTGTTGGGTGTGAACCTTAAAAGACAATGACCAGCACCATGACCATAATCAGCACAAATAGCACAATGAATGAAACCTGGTTGAGGTTGCGGTTTTACAAACCCCTTACTAATCTTCGGTTTCTCATGTTTTACTAGGTCAGCAGTTTTAGCTTTGACAAAGACCACTTTCTTGAGCTCAAACTTCCTCTTAGGTGTGGCTTTAGGAAAAATGATAGGAATTTCTTTGAACCGACTAAGAGCTGTTTCATCACTCAATACTACCTTGTCAGCCTCAACCGCTGTGGATTTTTCTTTCCAATTAGAATCTCTCCCAGTCTGGTTTTTAGGATACTCAAAGAAATAATTTTGATTCTTAATTTCTTGCTTAGAGCCCTTTTTACCAGCATGACTAACTTTCGGAATTTCATTGGTTTGTTTAGGGGGTAACACACCACCTTCGGTACAGAGGCAAGGACACTTACACCCATCACTGGTTTTGAACCCCAATCCACTTTTATCCGAAGTAGGAATTTGTGAATTTAGGATTTGTTCCACAGTGACACCAGACTTAGTCCACACATCAGTCACTTTTTGAAGGTCATCCCTTTGTGTGGTAAGCTTATGGATTTGGGTTAGAAGTGCCTCGGCTCTATCCTTTAGATAGCGGTTTTCTTCCACAATAGAAGATATCCCAGCAATTTGGAACTTGAGGCCTTCAATTTCCTCCTTGTGGGACTTGCATTATTTTTGGGAATCTTCAAGTTCCGCAGCCATTAATTTATATGCTCTTTTGAGCACTGTGTGTTATTGACAAATAATATTAGCTCGTTCAAGTACCTAGTCATCATGGCTTTGATCTGCTTGAACCTCAGGAAAGCAGTTTGGTGTTGTAGGAGTCTTGCTTGATCTAGCCTCGGGAGTTCTTGGTGAAACTGACTTCATTTGTTGATTAGGCAGTGGAAGGCTTTCGTCAATTTCAAAATTTTCTTCCAATCCCATGAGGCATAGATTTTCCATTTCATCTTCATCATCACTTTCATCTGAATCAGAACCCATCCATGTCAACAGTTGATCCCCTTATTCAGCTACCATTCCTCTTCTCTTGACAAACTTCTTGTTGAATGGTTTCTTTGCTGGTGCGGCTTCATAACGTGGTTTGGGACAACTTGAAGCAAAGTGACCTGTCTGTCTGCAGTTGTAACAGACCAAGTCATCCATTTTCTTAGGATCTGCACCTTTGTTGAATCTAGTAGGAGGGACAAACTTTGCAGGGCCTTTGGATGGAAACTGATCTCTGTTGTTCTTCCTGAACTTGGTGTATTTCTTCACATATAAAGCAAATTCTTCATCATCTATGTCATCAAAATCAACTTGACTAGAGCATAATGATTGAGATGCTACACTCTGAGAATAGGAACATTAAGGAGGAGTGTAGGATTGATGAGATTACTGGTAAGGTTGATGAGATTATGGATAGGGTTGATGAGACTGTTGATAATAATCAGATGGTGCGGTTGGAGGGTTGTATCTGGGTACATTCTGATCAGGAGGTGCGGTTTGCAAGTGGAGGTGAGGTGCGGCTTGATGGTGGTCTAGATTGTAAGTTGGAGATGAGGTATTGTTGAATGCGGCTAGAGAGAGGGTCTTGAATCTGTTCTCAGTTTCATGGACCTCCTCAAGCTTGAATTCAAAAACCTTTAACATGGCATATAAATGACGAAGATCAAGAGCTTCCAGGTCTTTGTTGTCTTCGATATTTGTTGCCTTAATCAGCCATTTGCTACCAAGGGATTGCATGAATCTCATGTATTTGTGTAGACATGTCCAAGAGAAAAACATACATTAACAATATCAATGAACCTCTCATAGCATTGACGAAGAGATTCCTTAGGATCTTTAATAAAGTAGTCAAAGAGTCTTCTCTGTTGATAGAGGCAGTTCTTCTTGGTATCTGAATCTCCTTCCAGAAAGTCAACTATTGCATCCCAAGTTGCCTTTGTGGTTTTGCAATGCAACACCTTTGAGTGGGTCCTCAATTCAATAGCTGACACAAGCATGGACATAACTTTTCCATAAAATTCCACATGGTTGCGGTCTGCATCAGTCCACTCACTTTCCAGCTTCCTGATTTCAGTAGCATCACCCGCAGTACCTGCACGTGGGTTAGCTTTCAAAGGAATGTATGGTCCTTCCACAACTGTAGTCCACAGTCCACGATCACATAAAATCATGTGTTTCATCATCCTATCTTTCCAAAAGATAAAACTATCTTCATCCATAATCGGTAAATGATTCGAGTTGGATGTCTGCATCATATGGGTGTTTGTGTTTGCCATTGGATCAGCACCCAAGCGGTTAAGCTTATAAAAACAAGTTTTGGTGGATATGCTCTGATACCACTTGTTGGTCCCAAAAGGCAACAAGGGTATAGAACCGCTAGAGGGGGGGTGAATATCGGTCGAAACCTTTTTGAAAATACCCTTTAAAATCAACCGAGTACTTATCAGTTTGGCCAACTGCGGTTCAAGGCACTAGAACCACACTGATAAAATGTACATCGGAGTTATGCGGTTTGGCCAAAGAGGATATGGAAAGAGTTGGGTGGTTTGACTCGGGTTGAAAAACACAATGATGCAACCGATAATCTCAACTTAAAGATCAAAGAAAAACACAATTCACTTTTCAAGTCATTTCATAGATGGATTAAGTTATAGACCACAAACAAGAAAAGTAAATAACAAGACAGAAAGTAAAGATCAAACACACAACTTGAAGAGGTTCGTTCTTGAATGAACTACGTCCTCTACCTAGATGGTTAGTCTAGGATTTTCTAATAGCTACTAGACTTGTATTAATTTAGAGGATTTTTACAAGATGAATCTAAACTCTAAATAATCAATCTAACCTAACAAAGCTATTATAACAACCAGTGTTTTCGAAGTATATAATCTATGTGATCATATAAATCGGGTGTGTGTGCGGAAAGGAATCAAATGCTCTAATGATCTAAATGATGAGTGAGCAAATGAAAACTTTCGGTGTTAAGGCTGAGTGATGAAAGGTTGTTTGGCTTGAAGCTTGATGAAGAATTCTGGGTTTGCTAAGGAGATGAATGAAGGTTTGAATTTCTGGGTAAAATCTTCAAATCAAACTTGAAAACTTGGGAATAATATCTCTTGAAGCTCAGCAACCTTCATTGTTGAGAAATGAAGGCTATTTATAGGCAGTGCACCCTTGTGACCGTTGGACAAAGATTTGAATTAAATCTGATGGTACAACTGCTGTCGAAATCCCATTGGTTGAGCTGTCATTTTCGTCCTTTTGTCTTGTATTCCGAGGTAGTTGTAGCACCACTACCTGACAAATGTCCTTTGTTGCAGAAAAGTACTAACGGTAAACATTTTAAATTGCTGGACAAAACCGACATTCCTTGCAGAGACTCCAAGTTAACTTGAAGTTATATTGACAAGTCATAAAACATTCCTTTATGGTTGTAAAGGGAATGTTTGTCTCAAGGAATAAATGACTTAGTGAATTCTTCACTAAATATTCTGATGTTCCAAGGATGAACTTGATGTGCGGTTTTATATGAAATTGAAGTATGCGGTTTCATGATATGTAATTCCATCAAGTTGGCATCAGCGGTTCCATAAGAAACTTTGAAGAACGGTTTCATCAAACTCACATAATACGGTTTGATGAATATTATGCGGCTCCATGCTGGCGGTTCAAAAATAGCACAAGTGCGGTTTTAAGGACTAAACCACTACGGTTAAACCGAATCAAAAACTCAGCCTAGACAAATAAAAATCTAGAAATGGACTTATCTAAAAATTGAAGTATAACTTCATTACATGATTCCTAAAGTCCATAAAAAGACACGTGGCATGGATCAATCAAATCAAGTGGGTACTAACAATGAATCTTAACAGGTTGCTGAGATAAATGACCTCAAAAGGATCACTAATGAGTGGACCAATTCTCGTGTCTCTATAGATCAAATATTACAACTTACAATCTCTAAAATAATGAACAAAGCCTCATTAATAAACCCAAATGATCAACCACTCCACCCCCAATCCTTAAATTCTCAAACCTCGATCAAGGATAAACTGCAAAACTACACACTGGAGGGAGTGAGCTTGGGGCTCAGTAAGAAAGGGGACACACAGTATCACAGAAGCCAATGGAACACTGTTGGATATTATTCCCTAGGCCCTTGACAAAGGCTTATGTGTTACATCATGTCTTCATTTGTTATAGAGATAACAAAATAGATGATTATATCTTTTACATGTTTATTATAATAATTGGTGTCACATCTCACATGAGACCGGCACTTACTATATATGGATATGAAAATAAATGATAACTGACACAAAATCGATACTACACAGTCCTCCTTACCTCAAACTGTCAAATACGGAGCACTAAATAATTGCTAAAATTGAACCTCGGACCCACGAAAGCAACTAATATGAACCTTAACATTTATATTCCCATACATGGTTTGGCTGACCTTAAGCCAAATGCAAATACAGGCCAAAATACATTTATCCTCCCCCTCAAAATATTCAAGCAATCCCACTTTGCACCCTAAATCGAATTTTGTCCAAGAGTAACACTTTAATTTGTCTTGTTGGTCCCAAAGGGCAACAAGGGTATGGAAAATAGCTAGAGGGGGGTGAATAGCTGTTTTAAAATTCTTTTCGTACCCTTGATAAACTCAATTGAAAATGCTCACTTTATCAAATAAGCGTTATGAAATGCGTCTAAGTGAGTGAGTGAAATACACAGCGGAATTTAGTTAAGTAAATAGGCGCAAAGTGTGATAAAGGGGGCGCACACACACTCTAAGTATTTTGGCTCAAAGTGAGTGAAAGATGAAACTAAGGAAAATGATACAACAAACACAACACAATTCAATCCAATCAATCTACAATGATCAAACAAGCAAATAGTGAGATAAGATAATAACTTGAAAGTAAATGACAAGAAATTAATACGCGCTATTTGGAGAGGTTCGATCGGGAAATGATCTACGTCCTCTACCAAGATGGTTAGTCTTGGATTTCTAATGGAGATCTTACAATATGAGGAGTGTTACAAATTACAACGTTTGAGCTTATACACTAACTCAAGATCTAATATTCTATGAAAGAACAAATCCTAGACAAAACCGATGTATCTCTTAAAGAAAGATCTAAGTGATCAAACTTAAAGAGGTGCGTGTGTGTTCTTAGTTTTAAGGCTCTTTAGATATATGAGATTTAGAGCACAATAAAACTAAAGTGTTTTTACTTGAAGATCTGGGCTAAGTATGAAGGTATGAAGATGTCGCGACCCCGACCCCGCGGGCCCGGAGTACGCGAGCTGGACGTCGACTTAAACAATAAACTCTAAAATAATGAAGATAAATTTTTTCCTTTTATACCAAAAGATGATAACACAAAGTTTTGAAATCCAACTTGAACAACAAAATATAAACTAGTGTGAGCTCCATAAGCTTACACCCAAAATAATAATATATACAAAATCTAATGACGTCAAGTTTGGTACAACTATTCCCACAAAGGTTACACATTTATATAATGTAAACCCACCAATAACAACTTGCCCCAAAAGCTCAACCCTCGCGACGTCCTCCTCGTGATCAGCGAGTCTAATCCTTTCCTCCTGGTGGGTTAAGGAAAAACAAAGATAAAAGAAAGGGGGTGAGATAAATCTCAATAAGTTACTAATGCAACTACATGACATGCTAAGATGCAATAAGCAAGAAACAATAATAAATATCACTTAGCACATAGCATTTATCATTTAACAGATAGCAGCGGAAATAAACAATTAACAAAGGATATTAGCCAAGGTTTCCCAACTGATATAACCAAATAAAGGTCGCTGTGCAGCTTCAATAATCAACAATCAACATCTTCATAGTAGCATGAAAGCTTGAAGAGAAAACCCCCCGGTACCGGAACCAATAACCAAGTAACATGCCACAAAGGGAGGGAGCCATGCCACAAAGTCATGCTCCTAAACTCCTAGCTAGAATACTCACAAAAGGAGCTAGCTCATCCCATCCAAGGCCAATCTGGATGAGGAAAGAAGGACCAATGGGCGATGCTATACTGGACTTGGCTTGAGCCATTATAGCATTATCCATTGCCTGACTCGATACACAAATAACCAGCTGGACTTTCAAATAAAGGCTAAGTAATAAAATACTAGCACGATAAACAACTAATGATTCCAAAGTAGGGAACCATTCCATATAAATCACCAAAACGGTGCATCAATCCGACAATACATCAAAAATATGTTCCGACAAACCCAAACCATTTTTAATCGAATTTAATAACACTATCGATCACAAAGGGATCATTCTTGAACAATAAAGTGTTCCACAACATTAACTTAAGTCAACTAGGGTGATACTTCGAGCCTAGATCGGGCTTGGACCTTAAAACAATTCAAAAACAAAGATACTCAGAACAGCTGGTATGGGCGGTCGCCCATAGCCAGTCTGGGCGGTCGCCCAAAACCCAAACCCAATGCCCAAACCAACTGACTTCATGGGCGGTCGCCCAACCCAAAAGTGGGCGGTCGCCCACTCACTTTTGCTCAAATTCTCCGGATCAACTGATCTCATGGGCGGTCGTCCAAACCACCCATGGGCGGTCGCCCACGCACCCAGGTCGCCGGAAAACGGCAAGAACCAACTGGGTTCTCTCATAATTCTTACCCAAACCACATAACTCAAACCCAAAGCTTCCCATAGGTATACTAAGGTACCCAAACACCCTATATACCCAAAACAACTCATAAGACATCATTTAGACCACTCAATTCAATGGATGATTCAAACATCAAAACTTCACAAAATGGAATAAAATGCAAATCATCTCAAAATCAACCAAAGAAGCAATAAATAGAAATCATAGTATCATCTAAGCATAGGATGAACATTTTTAGCATAAATGGGGGAAAAGTAACTTACTCGGATTTTCTCAAAGGTGACGGAACTCGAAATTTCTTAGCTTCCTACGATCCTATCGACGATCTAAACACTTTTCATAAAATGAGAAATGAGAAAAGATGAGAGGAAGAGGAAGAAAATTAAGAGAGAAGGGAGAGAAAAACTTACCCAAAATCAAGGAGAGAGAGAGAGTGTTTGCTGGGAGAGAGAGAGAAGAGAGGGAGTAGGGAGAATTATTTTGAAAAACTTACACTTAGACCCCCTCCCCACTAACTACACAACTCAAATACTTTCTACTAACAACTAAGACCAAATAACACTACACTAGCACAAATGGCCAATTAAAATGCTAGACATAAATTATTATGAAACATAAAATGCACACATAATTATCCAAATAAATAAATAATTCAAATAATTAATTAAGTCATAACTAAATAATTAAATATTTATTATTAGAAAATAGAGACGGGTTTTCGGGTCGTGACATTCACTCCCCCTTAAAGAAAATTCGACCCGAATTTTAACGAGACTCACCCGAATTAAATAGCCACGGATATCTACGCTCCATCTCCTCTCGAAGCTCCCAAGTCGATTCCTCAACATTGTGATTCTTCCAAAGGACTCTAACCAACGGACTGCTTTTGTTCCTCTACTCTTGGACTTTGGTATCTAAAACCCGAACCGGTCGTTCCTCGTAAGTCATGTCGGGCTCTATATCCTCCGGTACCCTCGGTAACACGTGAGATGGATCATGAACATACTTCCGAAGCATAGAAACGTGAAAAACATTATGTAACCGGTCCAAAGAAGATGGTAACGCAAGACGGTATGCTAGAAGTCCCACTTTCCCCAAAATCTCAAACGGTCCAACAAACCTCGGAGCCAATTTACCCTTCTTCCCGAACCTTCGGATACCAACCTTCGGGGACACCTTCAAGAACACAAAATCTCTGGTCTGAAAACTAAGATCTCGTCTCCGATGATCGGCGTAGCTCTTCTATCGACTCTGGGCTGTCTTCAATCGATCCCGAATAATTTTAACCTTTTCCACCGAGTCCTGAACCATGTCAACACCCCAAAGTTTTGCTTCCCCAACCTCGTCCCAACAAATAGGTGACCGACATTTCCTCCCATACAAAGCCTCATACGGTGCCATCTGTATACTCGACTGATAACTATTATTGTAGGCGAACTCTGCAAGCGGTAGATGTGTATCCCACGAATCTGGAAAGTCAACTGTGCAAGCCCGTAACATATCCTCGAGAATCTGAATGGTCCTCTCAGACTGGCCGTCATTCTGAGGATGAAATGCTATGCTGAACCTCAAATCGGTACCCAAAGCCTTCTGTAACGCTTGCCAAAATCGGGATGTAAACCTGGGATCTCTGTCTGACACAATACTAACTGGAACACCATGCAATCTGACAATCTCATGAATATACAAATTCGCAAGTTTCTCCATCGAATAGGAAATGTCAACGGGTAAGAAATGAGAAGATTTAGTCAACCTGTCCACAATCACCCAAACTGCATTGAACCTCCTTCGAGTCCTGGGTAGTCCGGTAACAAAATCCATCGTAATGTGTTCCCACTTCCACTCGGGTATCTCAAGAGGCTGAAGTAGACCTGCGGGTCTCTGATGCTCTGCTTTAACTTGTTGACAGGTCAAACACTTCGATACATAATCTGCAATTTCCCTCTTCATGTTAATCCACCAAAATTGTTGTTTCAAATCCTGATACATCTTCGTACTCCCGGGATGAATGGTATACCTGGATTTGTGACCCTCATCAAGAACTCGCTGTTTAATCCCACCGATATCCGGCACACACAATCTGCTACGGTAAGTCAACACTCCCTCGGAGTCAAGCTGAAAGTCCACATACTGTCTATCCCGAGCATTATCCATAATATTCCTCAACTCTGGGTCGTCCTTCTGAGTATCCTTTATTTGTTGAATTAGGGTCGGAGATACCCTAATATTCGCAAAAATCGCCCCACGTCTCGATTCGCGAGGACACTAATCTCGAACATCCTCGAGCAATTTCCATTCACGAATCATCATTGATGCCACATAAGACTTCCAACTGATCGCATCAGCTACTACATTTGCTTTGCCCGGATGGTACAAAATGGTGCAATCGTAATCTTTTAAAAGCTCCATCCACCTACGCTGACGGTTATTCAATTCCTTTTGAGATAAGAGGTATTTCAAACTCTTGTGATCGGTAAAAATCTCGAACTTCGCTCCATATAGGTAATGCTTCCACTTATGCAACGCAAAGACTATCGCAGCCAACTCCATATCATGAGTAGGGTAATTCTGTTCACTAGGGGTCAACTTCCTCGAAGCATACGCAATTACTTTCACATTCTGCATCAAAACACAACCCAAACCCTCTTTCAAAGCATCACTGTAAATTACTAAATCGTCATTTCCATTTGGTAACGCAAGAATAGGAGCCGTAGTTAATCTCTTCTTTAACTCATCAAAGCTACTTTGACATTTTTCACTCCACACGAACGGTACATCTTTCTGGGTCAACTGAGTCATCGGAGTAGCAATCCTCGAAAACCCTTCTATGAATCTTCTATAATACCCGGCTAAACCCAGAAAACTTCTGATCTCGGTGACTGACTCGGGTCTCTTCCAATCCACTATGGGTTCTATCTTTGAAGGATCCACAGAAATCCCATCTTTCGAAATAACATGACCCAGAAATGAAACCTTCTCGAGCCAAATTTCGCATTTACTAAACTTCGCAAACAACTGCTCCCTCGCAAGAATGGATAAAACTGTCCTCAAGTGCTGCTCGTGCTCCTCTCGAGATTTAGAGTAGACAAGAATGTCGTCGATGAAGACCACTACAAATGAGTCAAGATAAGGATGGAAAACCCGGTTCATCAAATTCATAAATACGGCAGGCGCGTTAGTCAACCCAAACGGCATAACCAAGAACTCGTAATGACCATAGCGAGTGCGAAAGGCAGTCTTCGGAATATCCTCCGATCGAATCTTCAACTGATGGTAGCCACTCCTCAAATCAAGTTTAGAAAACACTATGGACCCTTGAAGCTGATCAAACAAATCATCAATGTGAGGTAGAGGATACTTGTTCTTCACTGTAACCTGATTCAATTTTCGGTAATCGATACACAATCTCAAAGAACCGTCTTTCTTCCGCACAAACAAAACCGGTGCTCCCCACGGGGAAACACTAGGGCGGATAAACCCTCGATCAAGCAACTCTTGCAACTGAACCTTTAGTTCCTTCAACTCTGCGGGAGCCAACCTATACGGTGCCTTTGAAATCGGAGCCGTACCCGGCAAAAGGTCTATACAAAACTCTATCTCACGATCTGGAGGCATATCATATTCAGAAGAGAAAACATCGGGAAATTCTCTAACTACCCGAACACTTTCCAAACTAGGGGATTCTTTCCTAGTATCAAGCACACTAGCCAAGTACCCCTCACAACCACGATGCAACAATCTCCTAGCTTTCACATAAGAAATGATACGAACATTCTTACCCAAAGGCATAGCCTCGAAAACAAATTTAGGCACATTGGGAATAGAAAAAGTAACAACTTTCCTACGACAATCAACAGAGGCATGAAACTTGCTCAACTAATCCATACCCAAAATAACATCAAAATCTTGAATCGGAAGGACTACCAAGTCCGCACACAAGACACGACCACATATAAGCACATCACAATCACGAAATACTCTATCGGTTACCAAACATTCTCCTATAGGGGTCGACACCTCTAGCACATAAGGTAAAGACTCAAATGCAGCATTTAGCATAGAAGAAAATTGCACAGATATGTAAGAATGAGATGATCCTGGATCTACTAACGCTCGGGCGCTCACATTAAACACAGAAACAATACCTCTAATAACAGAAGGATCATCGGTAGCTTGTTGTTGATTCATGGAAAATACCCTTCCTTGGACCTTGGGCTTCCCCGTAGCATCTCTTTTCTGACCCTGTGGAGCACCAGCTCCTACCCCAGACGGTTGACCTCAGAATCTCGGGCAATCCTTCACAAAATGCCCCAACTGCCCACAGTTAATACATTTCCCATGTTTCTTCCAACACCGGTCCTCAGAATGACCTTCCTTTTGGCAATAGGAACAAAGTCTCCTATTTTTGTTCCCTTGGTTCCCAGAAGTAGTACCCGGGTTCCTTGGGATTGGTTGCCCTCGAGACTTAGATTGTCCCCCAAAATTACCTCGGTTATCAGAACGGGATTGTGGCTTGCTCTGTCCTCCCTGCTTGCTTGTGTTAGTTACCTCGACCTTCTTCTTATGCTCCTCTATGTCTTGCTCGATTAAGTATGCACGGTCTACCGCATCCTGGAATGTCA
Organism: Campanula takesimana; assembly: GCA_026119855.1. Lineage (NCBI taxonomy): Eukaryota > Viridiplantae > Streptophyta > Magnoliopsida > Asterales > Campanulaceae > Campanula > Campanula takesimana. Next base: position 347,924 of record JAOWBW010000307.1, read on the forward strand.
CAATCCTTTGGGCTATCAACTGAGTCCGAATAGAAGTCTTCAAACCCCGGATGAATCTCATAGCTTTTTGTTCTTCGGTCCTCACAAGATAGTCACAATACCGGGCTAATTCTGTGAACTTAGCCGAGTACTGAGCTATAGACAACAAACCTTGCTCCAAGTTGAGAAGCTCGATCTCCTTTCGGTTCTGGTCCACTACCGGAATAAAATGCTCCACAAACAATTCCCATGCATACACTGTATGGGTATCATCCCAACTCGCCTTAACTCCTTTCCACCAATGCTCGGCGGCCCCCACAAGCTTATAAGCCGCGAACCGGACCCTATCCTCGTCCGTGCACCCAAACACATCATAGATTTTCTCCATTGACTCGATCCATAGTTCGGCCTTCTTCACATCGGGCTCACCGTTAAACTCTCTTGGTTTTAATTTCAGAAATTGCTCCAACACGTATCGCGGAGGTGGCACATGCTCCTCTCTTGGCCCTTGGTCATGAATAGCCTTCATGGCCGCCTCAAACATGCCTTGGAACATAGCACGGTTCTCTTTCCGAAGATCATTCTGATTCTGAGCCCCACTAGTACCTTCACCCGTTCTCCTTCTAGCCATTGGAAACAATTACATGCATAAAACATCAACCGTTACTCACTCCGAACACAACTACCCTCCTAGGTCATACTAGTCCACCTAGACTTATACTTAGAGCTAAACCATAGCTCTGATACCAACTGTCGCGACCCCGACCCCGCGGGCCCGGAGTACGCGAGCTGGACGTCGACTTAAACAATAAACTCTAAAATAATGAAGATAAAATTTTTCCTTTTATACCAAAAGATGATAACACAAAGTTTTGAAATCCAACTTGAACAACAAAATATAAACTAGTGTGAGCTCCATAAGCTTACACCCAAAATAATAATATATACAAAATCTAATGACGTCAAGTTTGGTACAACTATTCCCACAAAGGTTACACATTTATATAATGTAAACCCACCAATAACAACTTTCCCCAAAAGCTCAACCCTCGCGACGTCCTCCTCGTGATCAGCGAGTCTAATCCTTTCCTCCTAGGGGGGGGTTAAGGAAAAACAAAGATAAAAGAAAGGGGGTGAGATAAATCTCAATAAGTTACTAATGCAACTACATGACATGCTAAGATGCAATAAGCAAGAAACAATAATAAATATCACTTAGCACATAGCATTTATCATTTAACAGATAGCAGCGGAAATAAACAATTAACAAAAGATATTAGCCAAGGTTTCCCAACTGATATAACCAAATAAAGGTCGCTGCGCAGCTTCAATAATCAACAATCAACATCTTCATAGTAGCATGAAAGCTTGAAGAGAAAACCCCCCGGTACCGGAACCAAGAACCAAGTAACATGCCACAAAGGGCGGGAGCCATGCCACAAAGTCATGCTCCTAAACGCCTAGCTAGAATACTCACAAAAGGAGCTAGCTCATCCCATCCAAGGCCAATCTGGATGAGGAAAGAAGGACCAATGGGCGATGCTATACTGGACTTGGCTTGAGCCATTATAGCATTATCCATTGCCTGACTCGATACACAAATAACCAGCTGGACTTTCAAATAAAGGCTAAGTAATAAAATACTAGCACGATAAACAACTAATGATTCCAAAGTAGGGAACCATTCCAAATAAATCACCAAAACGGTGCATCAATCCGACAATACATCAAAAAGATGTTCCGACAAACCCAAACCATTTTTAATCGAATTTAATAACACTATCGATCACAAAGGGATCATTCTTGAACACTAAAGTGTTCCACAACATTAACTTAAGTCAACTAGGGTGATACTTCGAGCCTAGATCGGGCTTGGACCTTAAAATAATTCAAAAACAAAGATACTCAGAACAGCTGGTATGGGCGGTCGCCCATAGCCAGTCTGGGCGGTCGCCCAAAACCCAAACCCAATGCCCAAACCAACTGACTTCATGGGCGGTCACCCAACCCAAAAGTGGGCGGTCGCCCACTCACTTTTGCTCAAATTTTCCGGATCAACTGATCTCATGGGCGGTCGCCCAAACCACCCATGGGCGGTCGCCCACGCACCCAGGTCACAGGAAAACGGCAAGAACCAACTGGGTTCTCTCATAATTCTTACCCAAACCACATAACTCAAACCCAAAGCTTCCCATAGGTATACTAAGGTACCCAAACACCCTATATACCCAAAACAACTCATAAGACATCATTTAGACCACTCAATTCAATGGATGATTCAAACATCAAAACTTCACAAAATGGAATAAAATGCAAATCATCTCAAAATCAACCAAAGAAGCAATAAATAGAAATCATAGTATCATCTAAGCATAGGATGAACATTTTTAGCATAAATGGGGGAAAAGTAACTTACTCGGATTTTCTCAAAGGTGACGGAACTCGAAATTTCTTAGCTTCCTACGATCCTATCGACGATCTAAACACTTTTCATAAAATGAGAAATGAGAAAAGATGAGAGGAAGAGGAAGAAAATGAAGAAAGAAGGGAGAGAAAAACTTACCCAAAATCAAGGAGAGAGAGAGAGTGTTTGCTGGGAGAGAGAGAGAGGTGAGGGAGAAGAGAGGGAGTAGGGAGAATTATTTTGAAAAACTTACACTTAGACCCCCTCCCCACTAACTACACAACTCAAATACTTTCTACTAACAACTAAGACCAAATAACACTACACTAGCACAAATAGCCAATTAAAATGCTAGACATAAATTATTATGAAACATAAAATGCACACATAATTATCCAAATAAATAAATAATTCAAATAATTAATAAAGTCATAACTAAAAAATTAAATATTTATTATTAGAAAATAGAGACGGGTTTTCGGGTCGTGACAGAAGATGTTCTTGAAGAATCTGGGAATTCAAAGGGCAATCTTCAAATCTTCAACAAATGCTTGAGAGAGAAATTCTGAAATGCTTAGAACCTTCAAATGGTTGAAGTTATGGGGTATTTATAGTAGAGCACCAAAAACTAGCCGTTGGAAATCCCTTGTGGATAAGATCAAATGACAGATGTGTTGTCACTCATTGAGTGGAGCACGTGTCCTTTTATAGCCGTTAGACACATAACAAAAATATGACCGTTGTGGACAGGTGTCCTCAAATCTAGGTGCACACGTGTTATTTATCCACCGTTGGATCATTGGCATAGTTTGAATCTCTTCAAGTCTTCATGTCTTCAATAAATCACCAAGTGTTGAGTTACAATCAATGAGGCGCGTTTGAGCAAAGAGGCGTGCGTGAGACAAGGGGCACATAACTTGTGCGCGCGCCTGATGGGGCACGTGGCACAATGGGTTATAGCGCATAGGCGCATGGCGTGGCACATGGCTTGAATCAACACTGATTTTTCTTAAATCTTGATATCTAGCCCTATTCCTAAGCCTAGTCTATTCAAATGGACTACCTAAAAAAATGAAGTATAAATACTTCTTACATATGGGTCTTAAGTCCATGAAATAAAACTTAGGTGATTGATCAATCAAATCTAATTAATCTTATTACATTGAAACTGAGATATAAGTGGGAATACCCAACTATCTCCCCCTATTTGATTGATGCCATTACCTACTATATTAGGGACAAACGTTATACTTCATAATAACATGTCAAAATCAATGAAATTGGTAAATCATGTCTCAAGTTAATGCACACACTATTCCAAAATATAGATTTCTAATATATTCCAACAAGGATAAAACATTACAAATGGAAAGATAGAAACAACAGTTTAACACATTTAAAATGTATATAAGTTTTAGTTTTGAAATGTGTTTAAACAAAGTTTAAACTCAATGCATGAAATATGAAGCAGTTCAAACATGATGCATATGATTTTAAACAACATTTATTGTTCTACAAACAAGAGGTTCGAGTGAACAAGGTTTGAGAGAAATAGTGATGCTTTGTTCTCATTAAAACTCGAAATATAAGAGTTGATTACAAGTTTTCAATATAACAAAAACAAAAGATGTGCTAAAACATTTAAGCACTAGATCACTAACAAAAATTTCTAACGACACAAAAGTTTCTAACAACTTACAAACACAAGAAAATAACTAAGGGTTGGGAAGAGGCGCGTCGTCTTCCTTCAAACCTTCTTTGATCTCCGTCACCGAGCGTTGAATTTGTTTGGAAAGTTGAAGAGTACGGTTAACATTTGTGAATGTCTCTTGAACACCATCTCTGAGGTAGTGCAGATGCCCAACATTGAAGTCTTGATACTCATCAATGGAGCGTTAAGTAATAGCTTGCTGTTGAGAAAAGTTTTCAGTAATCACTTGTAAGTTTGCTTCAACAGCAGCTTGCGCGGACACAATATCAGAGGAGGATCTCTCTGCGCGCCTATCAGCACTAGAATGCGCGGCGTTGAAATGAGTAACAATCAACTCCTTCAAAACGTCTAACTTTAAAATCAAGGAGCGAGAGTTAAAAGGTGCGCTAATCCCAGTGCTAGAAGAGGGCGCAGAAGAGGGCGCATAATCCATACGCGCACAAGAAGAATTTTCAAGCTCATCCTTGATCTCCTTGAGCTTATCCATAACATTCACTAACTTATCACTTTCACCAGTGACTAAGTCCAGCAACTTCTTAATATCATCAGCAATACTGGTTTCCACTTGCTTAATAGCATTAAAAAAAGCTTGACCATCAGTGAGCTTGATCCCTGTGCTAATTCTTTCACGAAGTTCAGCAAGAGTGTCTTTAAACATGTCATTCATTTGAGCTATTGCATCGCTCCATTGCTGAGGGGTTAGAAAATGTTTATCTCTGATATCAGTGCCAATACGCGTAATCTCCCCCCTTAATGGCAGCAATCTCATCTGCCTGATTTATTAACATTGAAGTATGAAGCTCAAATTGAGATTCCAAGCGCTCCTGACCCTGCTGAATTTGTTGAAGCATTGAAATAACCATACTCAAATCAGCAATAGGAGGAGTAGGCGTGGGATCAGATTAGGGCGCAGGTAATGATGGAAATGGAAAGTGAAGGGTCAAATATATAGGTTAGGGTTTCTAGGAGAGGGGAAGGTGAAGGGATGTGTATTTATTGGGTGTCAAAAAGGAAAACGGCTCATTATGGTGAAAGACATAAAGTACAGAGCATTAAATGAAGGATTGACAATGAAAGGACAACCATTAATGCTGAATGACGCAAGGTACGAATGATGTGACACCTTGAGTCCAGAAAAATTGTTCCACTTCCCTCATAAGTGTATGAACAATTATGACCAAATTTTTGCACAAACCCCAAAAACATCTGTTTTGGTGTAAGTTTGGGGTGCAAGAAATATATCCCCAGAAAATAAATTTTTTGAAAAAACGAAAAACGAGGGAAAATTAATTGCACAAGTACCCTTGAACAATCATGGAATGTCAAAAGACAAAGATTCTCCATAATAAATAATAATAACTAACTTACCTGGTACTTGTGAAAAATTGAATACGTTCAATCATTGAAATATTAAATTTTGTAGCATTGATTGAGCCGTAATCATTTATTAGGCGCATGGGAGGCGCATTACTCTTCGAGGCGCACAGTATGATTTAGGCGTGTAAGGTACTAGGGCGCGCGGAGAGTGGAGCGCATAACAGGCGCATGATTTCCTTGAAACATTGAAAATGATTTAACTTTTGAACCTATGATATTCTAACTCAACAAAACATAAAATCATTAGTAGTGACAAAACAATATGTACTAGTTGAGTTCAAGCATACCCATTTCACCTCTCAAAAAAATGAACTGTTTCGCGTCAAGTGCTTTCATTAGAATGTCGGCAATTTGAAAGTCGGTTCCCACGTGTTCCAAATGAATATTGCCTTTTTCCACGTGGTCTTTGAAAAAGTGATATTTGATGTCGATGTATTTGGTCTTGGAGTGCATGACAGGATTTTCAGAAACCGCAATTGTTGATGTATTGTCGCAGTAGATGGGACAATTTACTTCGATTATATCATAGTCCACCAATTGCTGCTTCATCCATAGAATCTGACAGCAACAACTTCCCGCAGTGATATATTCTGCTTCAGTTGTTGAGACAGATACTGAAGTTTGTTTCTTACTCGCCCATGACACAAGTCGATATCCGAGGAAATGACAAGTGGCACTTGTGCTTTTCCTATCAATTGTGCATGCTGCATAATCCGCATCTGAATACCCTACAAGTTTAAAATTTGAATCTTTGGTGTACCAAAGTCCAAGGTTAACAGTACCAGAGAGATAACGTATAATACGTTTCACAGCAATTAAGTGCGCTTCTCTAGGGTCAGATTGATAATGAGTGCAAACACAAACACTGAACATTATATCAGGCCTACTAGCAGTAAGATAAAGGAGTGAGCCAATCATACCTCGATAGAGCATTTGATCAACACGTTTACCTTTTAAATCCTTATCGAGTTTATTTCCGGTAGCCATTGGAGTGTCGTATGATTTAGCATTTTCAAGTCCAAACTTCTTGATTAGATCCCTTGTATACTTGGCTTGGTTGATAAATATGCCTTCATTCATTTGCTTGATTTTGAGCCCGGAGAAGAAAGTGAGTTCTCCCATCATGCTCATTTCAAACTTGCTCTTCATTAGTTTCTCAAAGCGCTTGCACAACAATTCATTAGTAGAACCAAAAATAATATCATCTACATAAATTTGAACAAGTAATTTATGACTATTATGTTTGGTAATGAAAAGAGTTGTATCGATTTTACCGCGAGTGAAGCCTTTCTCAATGAAAAACTTGGATAGTGTATCATACCATGCTCTTGGTGCTTGATTGAGCCCATACAAAGCTTTCTGGAGTTTGTACACATGATTTGGAAATTGTGAATCTTCAAACCCAGGTGGTTGAGCTACGTAGACTTGTTCTTGGAGTTCACCATTTCGAAACGCGCTCTTCACATCTATTTGATATAACTTGAAGTTCTTGTGAGTAGCGTAAGCTAGAAAGAGTCTAATAGCTTTAAGTCTTGCTACGGGTGCAAAAGTTTCATCGTAATCAATTCCTTCTTCTTGCCTATAGCCTTGTGCAACCAATCTTGCTTTATTTCTCGTGATGGTTCCATTCTCGTCCATCTTGTTTCTGAACACCCATTTCGTACCAATCACTCCTTGATCATGAGGTCTTGGAACTAGAGTCCAAACCTTACAATGTTCAAATTGATTGAGTTCTTCTTGCATTGCAACAACCCAATTCGGATCTTGGAGCGCTTCATCAGCCTTCTTCAGTTCAATTTGAGAGATAAATGCAGTGTAAGCATCCAAGTTAGTAGCTCTCCTTGTACGAGCGCCAACATTTAGATCATCAATGATATTATTGATTGGGTGACCTCTAACTTCACGAATTTCAGGAGGTAAGTTAGGTTGGGTTGTAGTAACTTGAAGGTCTTCAATGGGTATATCTTAACCAGATTCAAAATCATCAAAATTAGGGGATTGAACTGGTTCAGAATTGAAACTGGGGTTAACACCAGATGCAATAGTAGATATAGGCGCGTGATAGGAATCTAGATGTGCGACATTCAATGTAGGCGCAACTGAAGATTCATTGGGCGCGCCATAAAATGAGTTAGGAGCAACTGATGTAGATGGATTTCCTTGAGTTGATAGATTCTGATCTTGTGTATGCGCAACATGAATAGGAGCACCTGTCTCATTTAACTCAATAAAATCATCAGCAACATTTGGAGCTAAATGTGGCTCATTGAGGGAATGTTCATCAAATGTAACATGTATAGATTCAACTACCACTAATGTAGATCTATTAAAAACGTGAAAAGCTTTTGAATGTTTGGCATACCCAACAAAAATACCTTCGTCGGCTTTGGCATCGAATTTACCTCTATGTTTGTTTCCGTTGTAGAGGATATAACATTTGCAACCAAAGATCTTGAAGAATGCAATGTTGGGAGTTCTACCACGCCAAAGTTCATACGGAGTCTTGTTGTGAAGTTTGTTGATGAAGGAACGATTCTGAGTAAAACATGTGGTGTTGATAGCTTCTTTCCAAAAGTACTTGGGCAATTTTGCTTCAGCTATCATCATCTTTCCCGCTTCAATCAACGTCCTATTCTTTCTTTCCACAACGCCATTTTGTTGAGAAACTCCAGCGGTTGAAAAGTTGTGATTTATCCCATGATCGTCACAATATCGAGCAATACCGTTGTTCTTGAATTCTGTTCCATTGTCGGATCGAACACTAACGATGTCATCTTCTTTTGGGTTTGGAGCAGTCTTAATAAGGTGGTTAGAATGTCATAACAATTGTCTTTGGTAATCATCATTTCCACCCATGTATTATGGATGGCCAAAACCGATTCCGGTTCGGAACCGCCGGTTCCGGTTTGGCATATATGTGACCCTGAATCAGCCCGTGCTTACCCCGGTTCCAGTTCTGGTTGGCACAATCCGGTTCCGGTTAGGTTCCGGTTCCGATATGATTCCAGTCCCCCCCCCCTTTAAAATTATTGAAAAACAAGGGATTTTCGGTCCGGTTCCAGTTCCAGTTCCGGTCCGGTTCGCCATTTATGTGAACCGTAACCGGCCCGAATGAATGGCGGTTCCGGTTACTCCGGTTCCAGTTTTTTTGCCGGTTTGCTCCGGTTCCTTGCTTTTCTGGTCCGGTTTTCTGGTTCCGTTTGGCCATCCTTACCATGTATATCTTGAATAATCATCCACCACAACTAGAGTATACTTGTTTCCTCTAATACTTGCAGTGGTAACTGGTCCAAATAGATCAATGTGCAGCAGTTGCAAACATATAGTCATTGAAGGATTTGTCTTGCTGGAGAAAGATTGCTTTGGTTGTTTGCCAAGTTGACATGCAGCGCACTTCTTGTCACGGTGATCAGCAACCTTAGAAAGTCCTTTAACAAGATTATTCCTGCTGATTTTAGATAGATACATGAAGTTTAAGTGACTTAAGCGCTTGTGCCACAGCCAACTATTTTCGCTCACACATTTAGCTACAAAACAAAGATTAGTACTAGAGTTCATACTATGGAAATCAATAATATAAATATTTGTCTTACGATATCCCGTGAGTAATGTAGCTCCATTTTTTCCATTCTTGATAAGACATTGAGTTGAGGTAAAATGGCATTCTAATCCTTTGTCGCAGAATTGAGATATGGATAATAAATTGTGCTTGAGTCCTTCAACGAGAGAGACTCTTTCAATGCACACTTTGTCTTTCTTGAGCTTTCCATATGCTACAACTTGACCTTTGTTATTATCACCAAATGTTACAGAGGGACCGCTTTCTTCATGGACATCTTTAAGTAAGGATTCATCTCCAGTCATGTGTCGTGAACACCCACTATCGAGAATCCATTCATACGTTCTAGCTTTAGAAGACCCAGACATGAAGCAAAGAACCTGAAATATAAACATTAAAGCAGGTTCCCTTTATTCCTTTTCGGGTCCTAGAGTTAGCAACTTTTGACGACCCACTCTTGCTTGACCTTAGGATTTTTACGTCCTTTGGCATTGGGAGTGAATCTCAAAAGGCATTCCACGGCCTTATGTCCCGAATAATCACAAATAGAACAATGATGAAAGCCACCAATCACATGAGTTTTTACAAACTCATTACTTTTCTTTGGGATAGCATTCTTCTTTGGGTCAGATGAGCCAGCCTTAACAAAATCTTTCTTTTGAAATTTTAGAGCGCTTTTTCTTGGAGGGCGCATAGGGCTAGGAGGCGCACAGCGGTGAGGCACGTGGCTCCTACGCGTATAATGTGAACTCGGAGAAGGAGCGCGCCTTGTTTCAAGAATGATTTTGCTAGAGGATGCTTCATCTGTAGCTACTTCCTTCTCTTTAGCTTTCCCAAATTGTTTCGTTGGGTAGGCATGATGGAATGTTTGTCTCTTGACTTTTTCCTGTCCTTTACCCATTGAATTATAATGTTTTTCCTTGGGAATTTTATGAGTTTGCTGAGTTGTAAATTCACTGTCTCTTTCAGCACAAACATCACACTTAAAGTTGTCACTAGTTGATGATGTGAATCCCAAGCCACTTTTATCACCAATGGCTTTTTGGGACTCAAAGATACCGTCCATAGTGACACGAGAATTGGACCACTCATTTGCAATCTTTTTAAGATCAGTAATTTGAGTAACCAATTCATCGTTTTGAACTTTAAGTAATGAGTTCTGTTCCGTTAGATAAGTGTTTTTAACAGTAAGAGGAGTCATGCTCTTTATCTGCTCCTTAAGGAGGGTGAGTTTAGATTTTAATAGAGATTTCTCGGTCTTAAGCTGGGAAATTTCATCACATAATAGTGCTAAAGCTTCCTTCATATCACTAAAACGACTGATTACCTTTTCAGCCTCTTTAAATAACCTTTCTTGCTTTACAATGTCCTCATTATGATTAATTGTAGGAATAGGTGCAACTTGAGGTCTAACATATTCACTTTTTCTGAGTTTTCTTCTAGCACTCAGATCACATCTAGAGAATAACAATCCACCATCGCTTTGAGCCGGAGTGAGAAATCCTTGTTCAAAGAGCTCGCTGATGGTTGGTCCTTTCTTCTTTTCACCTCTTAAAAACCTACAGATTTCTTGATAGGTTTATTTAAGACATTCATATCAGGAACATCCTTTGAGTAATCATCATCAGAATCATAAGTATCAACTTCATCATCCTTTGCCACCAAACAAACGAGTCCATCATCAGAATCTTCATCGCTCTCTTCTAAGTCTGTTTCAATCCAAGTGTTCTGCTCATTTGCTGGTGATTCTTCTTCAATAATCATTCCCTTGTGATGAGTGAATTTGGGAGTGAACTTGGGAGTATAGCTGCTCTTCTTCTGCATGTACTCAAATTTGGGAATTGGGAAGCTTGAAGCAAAGTGTCCTGGTTTCCTGGAATTAAAACAAACAAGGTCTTCTTTTCTTTTAGAATCACTGCTCCTCATGAACTTTGGAGGAGCTCTGCTTATAGATCCTTGAGCTTTGTTGAATGAGCCAGGTTTTGAGAACTTTTTGAACTTCAGGAATCTCTTCACAAATAAAGCGAAGTCTTCATCATCCATGTCTAATAGCTCAGAAGTAGAAATTTTGGGATGGGAACTTTTCTCATCTTGTACCGGCGTAGGCGCATGCGCTTCTTCTCTATGCGCCACCATAGCAATGGATTTTGATTTTCCTTCAGTTTCACTGATGCGCTGAAGTTTGAGCTCATAAACCTTGAGATTTGCATAAAGGTTCCTTAAAGTCCATACATCTAAAGTTCCAGCGTCTTCAAGGGCGCTAGATTTATGTAGGTATCTTGATCTAAAAGAAGCAAGGAAATTAGTGTTTAATTCCTTATTTAAGAACTTCTTTCAAAGTGAAATACAGAGATTGATGATTTCACAATAGCGTTCATAAGTCTGTCTAAGAGTTTCACTGGGGAGTTAAGAGAAATTGTTGAATCTCTTTTGCACTTCGTATCTCTTGTTCTCCTTGCAAACCATGTCTCCTTCTATATGTTCTTCAATAGCATCCCATAACTCATTGGCGGTAGCACAATGCATGACTTGTTGTTTCATAGCCGTGCTTAGAGTGCTTAGGAGAATGTTTCTTACTTTGCCATCATTTGCAACTCTTCTTGTTTCTTCCTCAGTCCATTCTTCCTTTGGTTTCTTGATGGTTGGTTGAGCAGCGTTGGTGCGCGGATTTGGATTCGCTTTTATTGGGATGTAAGGTCCATAAACCACGGTGTCATGAAGCCTTTCATCAATTGAGGTAAGATGAGTCAAGATGCTGAATTTCCACACATCAAAATGATCTTCATCAAAGACTGGAACATGTGTGTAGTTAGCAGTTGCCGAAGGTTTTGAATTTGCCATATCGAATCGGCACCCAAGCTGTTAAGCTTGAAAAAAAATGTTTTATAAAGGTGTTTGCTCTGATACCACTTGTTGCTCCCAAAGGGCAACAAGGGTATAGAAAATAGCTAGAGGGGGTTAAATAGCTGTTTTAAAATTCTTTTCGTACCCTTGATAAACTCAATTGCAAATGCGCACTTTTTCAAATAAGTGTTATGAAATGCGCCTAAGTGAGTGAGTGAAATGCACAGCGGAATTTAGTTAATTTAATAGGCGCAAAGCTTGATAAAGGGGGCGCACACACACTCTAAGTATTTTGCCTCAAAGTGAGTGAAATAAGGAACTAAGGCAAATGATATAACAAACACAACACAATTTAATCCAATCAATCAACAATGATCAAACAAGCAAATAGTGAGATAAGATAATAACTTGAAAGTAAATGACAAGAAATTAATACGCGCTATTTGGAGAGGTTCAATCGAGAAATGATCTACGTCCTCTACCAAGATGGTTAGTCTTGGATTTCTAATGGAGATCTTATAATATGAGGAGTGTTACAAATTACAACGTTTGTGCTTATACACTAACTCAAGATCTAATATTCTATGAAAGAACAAATCCTAGACAAACCCGGTGTATCTCTTAAAGAAAGATCTAAGCGATCAAACTTAAAGAGGTGCGTTTGTGTTATTAGTTTTAAAGCTCTTTAGATCTATGAGATTTAGAGCACAATAAAACTAAAGTGTTTTTATTTGAGGATCTGGGCTAAGTATGAAGGTATGAAGATGTTCTTGAGGAATCTGGGAATTCAAAGGGCAATCTTCAAATCTTCAATAAATGCTTGAGAGAGAAATTTTGAAATGCTTAGCAACTTCAAATGGTTGAAGTTATGGGGTAATTATAGTAGAGCCCCAAAAACTAGCCGTTGGAAATCCTTTGTGAATAAGATCAAAGGACAGATGTGCTGTTGCTCATTGAGTGGAGCACGTGTCCTTTTATAGCCGTTAGACACATAACACAAATATGACCGTTGTGGATAGGTGTCCTCAAATCTAGGTGCACACGTGTTATTTATCCACAGTTGGATCATTGGCATAGTTTGAATCTCTTGAAGTCTTCATGTCTTCAATAAATCACCAAGTGTTGAATTACAATCAATGAGGCGCGTTTGAGCAAAGAGGCGCGCATGAGCCAAGGAGCGCATAACTTGATCGCGCACCTGATGGGGCGCGTGGCACTATGGGTTATAGCGCATAGGCGCATGGCACGGCGTGTGTCTTGAATCAACACTGATTTTTCTTGAATCTTGATATTTAGCCCTATTCCTAATCCTAGTCTATTCAAATGGACTACCTAAAAAAATGAAGTATAAATACTTCTTATATATGGGTCTTAAGTCCATGAAATAAAACTTAGGTGATGGATCAATCAAACCTAATTAATCTTATTACATTGAAACTGAGATATAAGTGGGCATACCCAACATGTCTTTCATCCCATATTGACCCATAGCACCTAACAGAGTTAGAAATTTAACGAGAAATTGGCATGTTCATGTCACATGAGGGGTTTTTTGATTTTTTTTTCTTTTGAAAAGCGAAGGACAAAAATGTCAATGTGTTATTATGGTGGCAATTTCTTTATTTACCCAACCCCACCAGTCAATAACCACCCCACCAGTCAATAACCACCACCAACACCACCATTTCTCCCAAATCTGATAACCACCACCTGTAGATACCCCGGGGGAAACCACGGCTTGGCTAGAGCGCGTGAGTTATCCTAGTATGTCTATTTGGTTTTAGAAATTAGAATCGCCACCTAGGTTTTAGAGGAACATAAGAAAAACCTAATATAGCCTAATTTTATATACAAAACCAGAGATTCGGGAGAGACGGGTTCGGGGGTTAGGTTACAGAGTGGAAAGTACTTAAATACCCACTCCGCCCGGCTAAAGCCGGTCTTGCTACTTTTGGTGTTCTAATATAAGAAAGTCCTTCCTTTATTTATATAAATTTGTGCTAACAATTTCATTTAAGAGAAAAGGGGAAATAAAAATGTAATTTAAAATGTAGGGAGATAACCTTTAACCAACTTCAATGTAATGAAGTGATCATTTGGTCATGTTCCATTTGATGGGGATTGCATACATTAAAATGACATGTAAAATAAAAGAGGAGTAAATTGTACCTTAGAAAAAAGGAACTTCAAACTTTGACTTGAAGATGGTGTGTTTGTAAGGAAATAGTGTGTAAGAACTCGTGTAGAGTTTTTGTAGGGAAGAGAAGTTGGGGTCCTTTTTCCATGGTAGAATGAGGGGGTTTATATAGGTGGAGAAGGGAGTAAAAGATGGTCATGGGACCAATCAAAATAAAAGAAGATAAAATAATAAAGAGGAAATAAAATAATAATAAAGATGAATATTTTGTTTTTTAGGGAAAAGGCTAGAGATGATGGATCGGGAGTTACAAAACTAGGAGGGATGAACTTGGAAATAAAAGAGAGGTTTTTTTACTCAAGAAGAGATGTTGCAAATAAGAAAAGGGAGGGAAACTTGGTGGGAACCCATAACAGCCATTGTGGGACACGCGCGGGTCTGGCCTTTTGGACCAAACACGCGCGCGGCACATAACCATTACGGGAGGCGCCCGCCTTTAAAAATGACAGAAATGACTCTAAGGTTAACTTTGTTATTCAGTTTAGACCAAAACGAACGAAATCAGTTAAGAACTTAATGGAAGTAACAGAAATTAACAAAAACAAGTTAAATAAAAACACTATGTATGCAATCGGGGTGAGCAGTCCAAGGCGGGGTATCTACAGAGCCCCTCGGCAACGTGGATTGTGAAGCAAAATGCGTCGACGAAAGAAAAACAACCGCCGAGGACATCAACAAAGAAAAGAGAAAGAAAAGAAAGCAAAGACTCGATAAAAGAAAGAATTTGAAATTACAAGGGATAGAATTGCGCTCCCTGTGTGAGCGACTTTTATTGAAGGAAGAGGTACGGTGATTTTAGTTGTCCACCATGGACCAAAATTGATGTTTGAAGCCGCACTTGCTTGTTTCTGCTGTTTGAGGCCGCACTTGCTTGTTTCTGTTGTTTGAAGCCGCACTTGTTGTATGCTTTTTGAAGTCGTATTTGTTGTTTGCTATTCAGAGCCGCATTTGCTGTATGCTGTTTACTTTACAGTGGTACCTGTTATGTGTGTGCTTTGCAGATATATGTGCTTGTGCGAGAAAACGTGCGTGACATGGAAATTTTGAAAGAGATTGTGCTTGTGTGTGTTGTGATTTGGAAAGCAGATTTGCATGAGAGAGAGAGATTTTGCGAGAATTGAGAAATTGCTTTTGTGTGCGGTGGGCAGGAAGATTTGATGTTCATACCTTCACTTACCATGGCCGCTTGATTCGGGATGGATTTCTGGTGTTGTGACTTTGATGAAGGATGTCGACGCTTTGGATGAAGATGAGTTGCTTTCACTTTTGATGGAGGCATGATCACTCTTGATGATGGGTTGGTCGTGCGAAAAGGTTACCTACGTATCCCTTGAAGAGAATCAGACCAGCGTAGTTCAAGGGTGATGGAGAATGCTGGGGAAGAAGCTAATAACACATACTTTTACGCAAGTAAAGAGACAAGTTTATTTACAAGAAAAAGAAAAAAAAATATTTTTGTCGTTTTTTTTTTTTTTAAGATTAGAAGGAAAAAGAATATATACACTTGCGAGAAAAAGATTTTTTTTTAGTTCGTGGGTGAACCATTTTAACCATCGTGTGTTTGTAAAGCCAACCCAAGATCAAATCATGTTCGGTCGAAGTCCAGATTGCCTCGCTTGAATTCTCTTGTTGTTGTTGTGCCCAACGAAGATTGATGTATAGTCCCCAGAAATTTGTCGATTATGGGGCTTCAAAAGACTTTCGATGCCGAGATACTAAGGGGTTCCTGATCGTAAAGCCCCTAGAACGCCTTTGATGCCAAACTTTGAGTGACTTGAATAGCCCCAAGATAAATCAGCTCTTGGCCCATTCAAACATATCGCCTTTTGTTGTTGACGTGAGAAAGCCCCAAGAGAAGATTATTGATACCAAGCTTAGAGAGATTGATAAGCCCCAAATGTCATGTACTTGTTGTTTTCGAGCTTCAAGATGGTGGAATGTGAAGACCTATCGATGTAAAGCCCCAAAAACGTCTTGGAATCGGCTTGATATTTGAGAGCGGATGCACCGTTTGGTAGAACTCTTGATAGTGATCTCCATCTTACTCTTTCTTGGAGATGAATGGCCTTATTGTGGTCGGTAACTAAATGGCGGAAGGTCCAAGTCGAAAAGTGTAGCAAGGTTTTCGGAAAATGTCTTGGGGGAGATTCTGGTGTCGTCGAGGTTGCAGATGATAAGGTTAGCGTGATAAGGTCCCAAATGAGTATGTTTTCTTTAGTCTTCTTGGGTTGAACTAATAACGGATCTTTGGAGGCAACTCGCACGGATGCAGCTTGTGCTTTTGATCTTAGAGAAGGGGGTGCTGTATTGCAGAAACATTGGGCATGGTACCCGATATAACCTGTTTAAGTTAGTTTAGCATATTGAATCTTTTTCCTTTTCTCTAAAACTTCCTTCATAATCTCGTAGTAAGTCACAATATAACAAGAATCAACAAATACATTCATAATATCAGAGCCCTCCTTTCAAACCAAAAGACATTTGA
Source organism: Campanula takesimana (assembly GCA_026119855.1). Classification (NCBI taxonomy): domain Eukaryota; kingdom Viridiplantae; phylum Streptophyta; class Magnoliopsida; order Asterales; family Campanulaceae; genus Campanula; species Campanula takesimana. Next base: position 364,480 of record JAOWBW010000307.1, read on the forward strand.
CGTGAAGTACCAAGAGACCCTTTAAGCTTGGACCACTCCCCATATTGCATTTCTCAAGTATCATTGCCCAAAAGATTGTCGAAGCCCCTTAAAAATACTTTCGGTGCCAAATTGATAGAGGAAGCTTCAAATGTTGCACATGACTTTGCTAGGACCATCGTTGGGGAAGGTGAAGTGAATTGCATTTTTGCTGAGGGAGCCTTTCAAACTCGAGTCTAGCCCCTAGAGTGCCATCATCGATTGTAAGTAGAGCAAGAAAATCATATCCTTGATTGGGGGAACAGGCACGAGCACACATGACAAGAAAGCTTTTCGACATTCCTTTTGAGAGACTTTGAGGATAGTCTCATACATCTTTCTTGAGCGCAGCCCCTAGGGCTCATTAACTGTCAAATGAAGCAAAAGCAGCTCTCGTTCTTGAGTCACATAGCCCCTAAGGCGTCATCATTTTTTTAGCAAAGCAAGAGACTCGTCCTTGTGTGGGGGAACAAACATAAGAGGATATGGCAAGAGCTACTCCATTATCGAGAAGCCTTTTGACATACTTTAGGGGCACATGCTTGAAGAAGCACGAAAACTGAGTCACACGTTGTTGCCATTTATGATCCAAACCAATTGGTGCATTGAAGACCATTCGTGCAACCTCTCACCCCTTTTTTGACTTTTGATGACATATGAATCATGAGCTCATTCTCGGATGGGCCTTCTTTCACATGAGCCCGAAAATGCACAATGAAAACACAATCTCTCTTATGCCATAACCCAAAACGACCTTTGATTGTGCCATATCTTGTCGAGCCTTTTGCAATTCCAAAGTTGACTCGGTGGGGAATTGACTTGCTGAGGAGATTCAATGTAGAGCTTGTGTAGTTGTATTCTTTAGAGGCCTGGGATCTCCATTTCTCTTTCCCTTCTCTCTCTCACTTTCTTATTTTTTTTTATGACGCACTATGTTTTTTACCTAGACCGCCCTTTTGGGTTTTCAATCTAGCGGGGATCTCTTTTGCGTCTTCATTTTCTTTTTACTCAATTAATGGGGAAGTGTGCATTGACTCTAGCTGAGGATGAGAGACATGTGATTTTGCGGTGGAGACCTTTTGTCACTAATGATGAGTGACATTGACTCGACTAGGGAAGTAGCCCCTAATGTTGACTTCATATATTTATATATTTTTTTGAATGACTCACGAAGGCAAGTTAGTCATTAAGAGAGAAGAGAAGGAAAGCCCCAATTTGATTGTGAGAAACTGGGAGTATCGCTGAACGATAAGAAGACCCTAGACTCGATAAGGAACGCAAAGCGACTCCAATTCTAAGAAAGTTATTCAATCTTGAGGTGATTAATTCATTGACAAATGAATCGTATAAAGATGTCTTGATAAGTTCGAGAGGAAAGCCAATCACCATAACGCACTAGGGCTAAACATATCTTATTTCTTACATGAGACCGGACCCGAAGGTTGCCTACGTTCCTCCAGTGTAGAGGCTCAGGTCACCGTAGTTCTTGTGGATGCTCCTTTCGTCGTGATGGTTGTCGATGTAGCTTCGTCCTTCGTTGGTGGATGGAATGATGATGTTGTTGTGAAGTTGAGGGGGATATATATATATATATATATATATATATATATATATATATATATATATATATATATGTGCTCTAACTTTTGCCTAGGTTGTTTTGAAGAGTCATCCTAGCGAGCCCTTTTGTTTGTTTTTTTTATCCCCCTTGAATACATGGCTTGATATTTCTTCATGGTTGTAGCTCCACCTTGTTTTGGCACTTGATGGCTTGACTTCGTCTTCTTGATGTTTATCCCCTAGGCATTCAAGTGATAGCCTTCGTTCCAAAACTTGCTTAGACATCTTTTCATCATTTTGCCAAGAATTAAATTGAACAACTTGGAATAGTGTATGAGAACAAGAACGACTTTTATTTGATGAGACCGACTCAAACTTCAACATTAATGGGAAGGAAGAAAACTTAATCCACACATTAGAGGACTTTGACTTTTTTTTTAAACTAGGTAGAGAAAGAGAAACGGAGATTGTTGTCGTCGTCTTTGTAGTTCTCCCTATTTCAAACCCAAGTCGCTCCTTGCTTCACAATTACCTCTTCACCCACAGTAAATTCACCATTGTCAATAAAATCTTGGATGACACCTCGGAGAGAGAAGCACCCCTCGGTAGTATGGCCACTATGCTTGTGGTAGTTGCACCATTTACCATGTGCATGGTTCTTTGGTATCTTCTTGGGCTTGTACCCTTCCAAAGGCTTGATCTTTCCACTTGCTACCAAAGTTTCAAATGATTCGGTTTGGGTCATTCCTAGGAGAGGAGTGAAAATTCGGTTGTCGGCGGCACCTTTGTGGCTCTTGAGGGGAGAGACATTTGAGCATGCATTATCATCGACCTTTGCCTTGTCATCGGTGAATTCTTTCAAACGGGCTTTGAGTTCGGAAATCTCTTCTTTGTGAATCCTCCTCTCATAATCAATACGGGCCTTGAGTCCGGAAACTTCTTCCTCTCGAATACTCTTGTCGATATCAAAATGGGCTTGCCACAAATTGTCTTTACGGCGGGCATCCTCGACAATTCTATCCATTTGTTCCCATTGATTTCATTATGTTGAGTAACCCTTCGTTGGACACGAAAACATTTCCGCCATTGTTGTTGTTGCCGCTCGAAGCCATTGGACCTATTGGAAGAACAGGGTTGATCTTAGGATGGCCCACAAACACCTTTTGGGTAAAATTATGGCCAAAATATGTTTAGCCCCCTTAAGTTTACATCAAATCCCACTTTGCCACCTCGAATGAAATTTGTCCCAGATTGGTACCCAATGTTAAAATTATCCCACTTTGCCCCCCAGATCTTAACGACTGTTAGAAATTTAATGAAATTGGTCATGTGTAAGTCACATGATGGGTATTTAGGTCATTTGAGGTGGGTTTTGTGTGTGTTTTCTTTTTCTTTTTCTTTCTTTATTTCCCTTTCTTTCTTTCTATTTCTTTCTTTTTTGATGTTAGTATCATTTTTGTTGGTTATTACTGTTTTTGTATTGTTTAATTATATATTTTATTTTATTTAGTATGTGTTATTTTCATAAATTAATTATACTTCAACAATAAAATAATATACACTATAAACCTTTTATAGAAAATGCCATTTTAGTTATTTTCTATTTGTCTCTTCTAAATAAGTAAATTTATAACATTAATTTTAGCAAGATATTTTTGTAATATATTTGATGTAATAAATAATGTATATAAATATACTATATATTTTTGAATTTATTGTACATGGGAAGAGTGGAAAATAAAATTAAAAGAAAACTAAAATTTAAATTGATAATGACCTAAATACCCATCATGTGACATGCACATGACCAATTTCGTTAAATTTCTAACAGTCGTTAAGAGCTGGGGGCAAAGTGGGATAATTTTAACATTGGGTATCAGTCTAAGACAAATTTCGTTCGAGGTGGTAAAGTGAGATTTGGTGTAAACTTAAGGGGGCTAAACATATTTTGGCCTAAAATTATTCAACCCACAAACAAGAAAAAGACTCAACCACACAAGAAAAAAGATCTTCTTTTTTTTTTAAGTCGGAAAGACGTATTCCTTTTGGGGGTTTCTAAAGAAAATAGTGGAATCGTCACACTAGTATATAGACCTTCTCGCGGTCCCATATACTAATCGGATTCCACCACGCTTGTGAGACCTAAATGTGACGGGATTAAACTAAATTAATGTCACAAAGCATACATGCGGGGGCGGAGTTTTATTTTCTCCCATAGCAATGTGTTTCTTTTGGAAACGGCACGTATGTTTTGATGATATTAGTTTAGGGAAATCTCGACATATGGAAAACGAATTGGTCACGGAGTGTTAGACCCTAACTAGAATGTGTTGGCTTGTGCTCGGTTAAAGAGAGGCTTAAGGTCACCCCGGCATGTAGTCATGAACTACGCCACGGGATGAGGTTTACCGTTTCGAGAGAGTCAAAGCCGGGTGGAGCTTGAAACTCTCTAGGACGGGCCTCGAAGGGTTTGGGATTATGAACTAGTGCGACTCAAAAAAGAATAGTGAGCAGTTGATAAGAATTTGTGCACGTAGTGTGAGGTCAAACCAAGTGACAAAACATTTTTTTTAAATAAAGAAAATAAAAACAAATAAACACATATTTACAACTTTCGAATCACCCGTGTGACCGATAAAATAAACAGAAAATAAAAGCGGTTATGTGCAGGCCCGGTGCCCACACACGGTCAATCATTCTGTTCTGTGCACTATTCTGTTTTCTGGGAAAATTGCCCAGAAGCGCGCGCATTGGGCTATGTTGACGGAGGCACGCGCCTCAGAGCATGAGAGGTAGAGGAGCCCGATTCTGGGCAGTACCTGCAGATCAGTGGGTTCAAGGGATTGCCTTTGTCGCGCCCTGAACCCGTGGTCCTACTTGGCCCCACGCTCGGGACACGATTGGAAGACGTCATAAAACACTTTTGAAAATTTTTCGAAATATACTTTCATAAAGTTTAACAAAATCAACACTTGAAGTTCAAAGACTTCCATTTAACTTTCAAACAAACTTTACAAACAACTTTCACAAACGAAAGTGCTTAGCCCGAAGGCTTACAAACTTTTATACAAATGTACATACACCAACATTATCCAAAATATAGGTGTTACAAGATGATGAAGTCACGGAAACTCTACCCAAAAGGTTATACATCTATGTAATGTAGCCTTTACAAAACAAATCCCAACTCTTACCACTTCAACGTCCTCCCGTGCTAAGTGTCCTATCCCCTGGACTCGCCTTTATCTAAGGAAAACAAATAAACAAGGAATGGGGTGAGAATAAATCTCAGTAAGCTACTAAGAATGCAACTACGTTTCATGCTAAAATGATAATCATAAAGAACAGTATCATAGCAATCACATAGCATATAATATGAGAGGCAAAGCCAACTCATCATACCACACATACAATGGTTGTAACACTCATAAGTGGATACCAAGCCAAGGTTTACCGAAAGAATATAACCGTTTAAGAATACCATCTGAGAAAACTAGTTGAGTAGCATAAATAGCTGAAGCCGGGATCCCGAAAGCCAAACCATAACCATAAGAACCAAAGTAACAACGGGGGGAATATGACACAAAGTCATAACCCAATACTCACACAAGGGAGCTAGCTCATCCCATCCAAGGCCAATCTGGACTGGGGAAAAAGGGTTACCAGTAGAAGACCTTATTGTGAACTTGGCTCCTGTGCCACGATAATCCCTTCCACTGCCCGACTCGATAACACAAAACCAGCTGGACTTTCAACCAAAGCACTGTAATGAATACTTGCTTAAACAACAACCGGGGGCAATGATTCCAAAGTAGGGAACCAAGCCAAACACATCACAAGATGCACACGAAAGAAGCACTCATAAAGAGTTCACAACCATCATGAAATAAAGACACAACACATTCTTGCACACACTTGAGCACGATCCTCAACAACTATGACAACATCCCAAAACACTCATCCAAATGCCCTAGACCATCACCTAAAGTTTTGACAATTACTAACCTCTTACACTTAACTTGGAACAAACTATAAAACTCAGGGTAAAGTGTGCGGCCGCCCAAACTGGGTGTGCGGTCGCCCACTTGCTCTGTTTTCATGAACAAAACTAGTCAGATAGATGTGCGGCCGCACGCCCTTAGTGGGCGGCCGCCCACATCATCCGGCAGGCTCAAACTAAGCTGTTTATATATACTCCCTTCGTTTCACCGTCCCAAAAGTATAACACTTATATTACTCAACGTTTGTAACTATAACATGTTGGGTTTCGTAGTAACATGCGCAGTGGAAAATAGCATTTAAAATTTTATGAAACTCAAAGCCCATAGATCCATTCATATGATTAAATCAAATACTTGCAATATGAATACTAGAAAAACTAACCCTTGATGACTTTGAATTTGGTCTTTGATATTTGTGGAGAAATTGAAGCTTTAATCACAAACAAGTAAGAACACGAACTTTGAAGATGATGAGCTTCACCCTCTAGCGGTATCCACACCTTGAACGAATATCAAGAACACTTGATCTTGGTTGCTAGACCAATATTGTGAAACACGTTTTCAAAAAAGTTAGTACCATTCTCTTGGAGCTTATCCTTCTCAAGGATCGATCGCAACGAAACTGATTGAGTGTTGTTAGTCATTATCTACAATTATGCAAAATTTCCAAAATTTAATAAGTAGCAATTTTCATTAAAGAAATAAACAATGTATTTTTCAAAAAAAAAATACTCCCACTAAATTATATAACCTTCTTATACATCCAATTTATAATATAATTTAAATGGGTTAAGATCCCGCTTTAATTTAATTTTAAGTCTGCTAAGGCGGATTACACAAAATCAAATTAATTAGGTAGACAACTCTTATCAATCATATCTCATATGACTCTTAGTTCCTTTTATGAGATTCTTTAAGAAATCCTATTTCAAAAAGCATGTTAAATCTCATCTTTGCCTAGGCTCAAAACTGTTTTGACGCCCAATTAAGTCCAACCATTTTAAACGTATAGTTAATGTGCCTCGCTAGGGCGTGCCCACATTATCTTGCTCATACATAAATAAAGTCAATGCATCTCGCTAGGGCGAGTCTACATTAAATTCACTCATGTATTAACAAGTGTTTTAATCATGGCATGGCAATAAAGGACTTAAAACTTTCTTTGAAGGTTCATCACATATAGCATACAACATATTTATGACCACATAATATAAACATGTTACGCATCAAGTTTAGCCACTAAATTAATCTCCATTAATTTAAGCATAATATTTATGTGTCATTAGTTTCTCTATAATTATGAGGATGAGACTTCTTTGAACTTTGGTTATCTTCTTCCAAATCAAGACAACAAGAAGTGCAGCTGAAACTAAGCCATAAGGCATCCACAATTCCGCACTAATTCAAGAAACCAAGAAAGTAGTTCATGTGGCCGAAACTAAGCAATAGATGGTCTCGATAAACGTAGGCCAATTGCATCCACAATTCCACATGAATCTCCAATCATTGAATCAAGAACTTTGTTTCTTAATTTCAGCAATTATGAACTCTTCATAATTCTAACTTCGTTTTATCTTTGAAACTTTGATTGCGATCAAGTTTGGGAAACACAATCTCGATGAACGTAGATTAGCCATCCAAACCTTGAACCAATCTTAGAATCACAAGATCAAAACAAATAGGAAAGTCAAACCCCAAGATCCACACCAAAACCAACTGCCCAAAACCCGCTCCAGATCAGCAGGTCTGGTCGGTATTGTCACTGATTCGGTTGGACCCCATCAAAATTCCAGAATATGATTTTGATTCTGACAAACTGTGCGGCCGCCCAAAATATGTGCGGCCGCCCAATATTTTCTGTGCGGTCGCATAGTAGCATCAGACAGAATTTTTAAAGTTCGAAAATTTGTCTCAAAATTGTTTTCTCCGATTATTAAAACTTTGATCCAATCAAAAATTAATAATCAAACAATTCAGAATCCAACATAATTTTTAGTGTGATTCAATAGTGCGATTAGAGTTGTAAAACAATAAACTACATAAAATCATATAACACATAAACATCATATATCCAATATTCATATCATGTTAGGCACATAAACAATTTATATACACACAACATGATCTAGGTATTGAAATAATCAACATGAACGGGGCTCTGATACCACTGTTGAGTTTCGTAGTAACATGCGCAGCGGAAAATAGCATTTAAATTTTTATGAAACTCAAAGCCCATAGATCCATTCATATGATTAAATCAAATACTTGCAATATGAATACTAGAAAAACTAACCCTTGATGACTTTGAATTTGATCTTTGATCTTGGTGGAGAAATTGAAGCTTTAATAACAAACAAGTAAGAACACGAACTTTGAAGATGATGAGCTTCACCCTCTAGCGGTATCCACAACTTGAACGAATATCAAGAACACTTGATCTTGGTTGCTAGACCAATATTGTGAAACACGTTTTCACAATTAATGTGAACTATATGGAATTTTAGTTTGTGTATTATTTTGTTCTTCAATCTAGGATGTCTTAGAACAAAATAAAACTCTCTCAAACTCTTTAGAATTTGCACAAAAGCATTAGCATTGATTCTGGCCGAATTTTGCTGTTTATATACAAGTTAGACCTATTCCAAATAGGAAACTTGTGTCTAAACCCGTCCAAAATTCTTTTCCAAATCAAATTAGGAAACCAGTCCCGACATGGTGTGCGGCCGCCCAAAATCACCTGTGCGGTCGCACATCTATCTGGAAGGTTTCTGGTACTTTTTGAGCCAAGCTGTGCGGCCGCCCAAACCCTTTTGTGAGGTCGCACACCTGCCCCAGATTTCCCTAATTTCCAAATTCCTCCAAAGTCCTTATTTAAGATTCGTTCTATTGTGTGTGACCCTCTAGGATTACACTAAGTTGGTAATGGGTTCAAACATGAAACCATAAGATATGATTAGGTTCTAGCAAACCGTCATACCTACTCAAATAGTATAACTAGATACAAGTTCGCATTCCTTTAGAACATGTCACAATCCCTTTGTCCACGATGTCATGGAACACAAGTCATGGTCAACAAGTCAACTTGTTTTTTTCAATACTTTCTCGATTCCGAATATGTTGATAATACAAATGACATTGATCTAATCAATTCATTTGAGTCCAGCCGCACATTTTCATCAACATCATTCCTACGAGAGGCCTAAGCTTGACATCTCTTCGAAGAGGGACAAATCCATTTGGCTTATTACTCTTCCCTAAGTGAATCTGATTATGCCAATCATACCCTTTATAACTACCCGGTTAAAGGTAGCGTTTGAATATGTCAAACATAATGTTCATCAAGTGGAAGACTATAATAACTCCATGTCTAAGGATTCGTATGACATAACTAATATGAGATATATGTACGACATAGACCATGACATGAATCTCATACAGTGGGTCATGTCCAGTACCTTGTTCCAAACAAGTACCCATAAATCTAACATGATCATCTCATGATCATTTAGCCTTTATACTAGTGCTTAACAAGTACTAGGGACGGAGATTATTATAAGTAAACATGAACAACAATAATAATCAAAACATCTCTTTATTGATATGAAATAAATGATAACCAGGGCACCACTACCAACATAACAAGCCACAAAACCCAGCATAAGGGAAACTTAGTAACACTTATAACACTCTTTTAACTCAACCCACAACCAACTACACCAACCTTAATATCCTTTCAAGTTCCTTAACAAATAATACAACAAAGAATTCATACATCACATATATGACCATTTTAACATTTAAAGGGGGATTAGTAACTTACCTATTTCCAAAAAAGTATCAAGAAAATAATATTTGATCGGGTAGGAATACTCTACTCAACACCCTGAACATTTTGGTATAATTAGCTTTTAAAATGGAGTAGTAAATAAATTGATAAAAATTACCAAAGTCAAGAACCCTAACCTTTTCATGTTAACTTAGCATGTCACGACCCGAAAACCCGTCTCTATTTTTTTAGTAGTAATTATTTATTTATTTATTTATTTGCTTATTTATTTATCTAATTAAATATTTATGTGTGCATTTATATCGCATAATATTTTGTGCCTAGCATTTTATTGATCATTTGTGCTAGTGTAAAAATTGGGTCTTAGTTGGGTCTAGAGGGGCCTAGGTGTAACTTTTTAAATAATCATCCTCCTACTCCCTCCCTACTTTCCCCTCTCCCTCACCTTCTCCCTCACTCTCCAGCACACTCACACTCAATCTCTCTCTCCTCCATTGTTAGAAAGGTAAGTTTCTCCCTCTCATTCTTCCTTCATTTTAGTCATCTTCCTCTCATCTTTTCTTAGTGCTCATTTTATGAAATGTGTGTAGATCGTCGATAGGATCGTGTCGAGCCAAAAATATTTGAATTCCGTCTAATTCCGTAAAATTCAAGTAAGTTGTTTTTCCCCCATTTTTATGCTAAAATATTCATAACTTGTTTGTATGATGCTTTGTGGATATATATGGTGTTTTGGTTGGGATTAGAACTCATTTGGATTTTCGATTAATTTTTGTAATATTTTGAATGTTGGGATTTAAACCTTGATTTGGGTTTCTAGATGTTGTCATTTAGGTCCTACTCAAGTTTATAAGTTGTTTTGGTTCATTGTTATGCTTATTGGAAGTCTTGATTTTGAGTATTGGAGAAATGGTAAGAATTTGGTTTGTTTTGGTAAGAACATTGAAGAACCCAGCTGAAATTCTGCCCTGTTCGCCGACCGGGCGCCCGCCCGGGTTGAGCCAGGCGCCCGCCTACCTGGCCAATTTCTTCGACCAACCTTCTGTTTCTGGTGAGCACCCGCCCGAACCTTTCTGGGCGCCCGCCCGCCCCTGTTTAGGCGCCCGCCCGCCTCTGATTCCTGGCACTCTCTTTTGTTTGGTTTAGGCTTGGTTTGTATATTAGGTATAGACTTTGGGTGTCACTCTAATTAATTTAAATAGACATTGTGGGATACTCTAGTGTTAAAAATGGTTCCTTCGTGAACAAATGTGTTATGGGATTTGATTAATTATTTTTGGAAATGGTTGAGCACTTTATTAGGTGTGGTTGGTTTTATTTCATCTTCTTGGTGATTATTTGGTATGGTTCCCTACTTTGGAATCATGAGTTGTTTATTTAAGGTAGTATTTATTACTTAGAATTTATTTGAAAGTCTAGCTGGTTATTTGTGTTCGAGTCAGGCAATGGATAATGCTATAATGACTCAAGCTAAGTTCAGTATAGCATCGCCCATTGGTCCTTCTTTCCTCATCCAGATTGGCCTTGGTTGGGATGAGCTAGCTCCCTTTGGTGAGTATTCTAACTAGTCGTTTTGGGTATGACTTTGTGTCATTTCCCTTGTCCTTTGTGACATGTTACTATTGGTTATGGTTCCGGTACCGGGGTTTTCTCTTCAGCTTTGATGCTACTATGAAGATGTTGATTGGTTGATTGTTGAAGCTGCGCAGTGATCCTTTATTTGGTTCTATCAGTTGGGAAACCTTGGCTAATACCCTTTGTTATTTGTTTATTTCCGCTGCTATCTGTTAACTGCTAATTGCTATATACTATATGTGATTTATTATTGCTTATTGCATTATAGCATGTCATGTAGTTGCATTAGTAACTTATTGAGATTTATCTCACCCCCTTCTTTTATCTTTGTTTTTCCTTAACCCCCCCCCCAGGAGGAAAGGATTAGTACTTGTTGATCACGAGAAGGACGTCGAGTGTGGAAGTAGCTTTTGGGAAGGTTGTTTCGGTTTACATTATTTAAATGTATAACCTTTGGGATAGTGTCACCAAACATTGACGTCATTAAGAATGGTGTATTTTGTATATAAGCTTGTGGAGCTTATGCTAGTTGTATTTTGTTGTTGTCAAGCTTGGATTTATAAAACTTGTACTATCATCTTTTGGTATAAAATGGAATTTTTATCTTCAGTATTTTGGTAATTGTGTGTAGAGTCGACGTCTGGCTGGCGAGTTCCCGGCCCGCGGGGTCGGGGTCGCTACAGTTGGTATCAGAGCTACGGTTTAGCTCTAAGTTTAAGTATAGGTGGACTAGTATGACCTAGGAGGGTAGTCATGTTCGGAGTGAGTAACGGTTGTTGTTTTGTGAAGGCACTTATTCGAAATGGTTAGAAGAAGAAGTGGTGAAGGTAACGCCGGAACTTCAAATCAGAATGAAACAAGAGATGAAGCCCGTGCAATGTTTCAGGGTATGTTTGAGGCGGCCATGAAGGCTATTCATGACCAAGGGCCGAGAGTAAAGCAAGCACCACCACCCCGATACGGTTTGGAGCAATTCTTGAAACTGAAACCGGCGGAGTATAATGGGGAACCCGGTGTGAAGAAGGCCGAGCTATGGATAGAATCAATGGAGAAAATTTACAAAGTCTTTGGTTGCACTGGTGAGGATAAGGTCCGATTTGCGGCCTATAAGCTTGTGGGTACCGCCGAGCATTGGTGGAAAGGGATTAAAGCAAGTTGGGACGAGACTAATACACCGTATGCGTGGGAATTGTTTGTGCGGAAATTTAAAGAGCATTTTATTCCGGTAGTTGATCAGAACCGGAAGGAGATCGAGCTTCTCAATTTGGATCAAGGCTTGTTGTCCGTGGCTCAGTACTCGGCTAAGTTCACAGAATTAGCCAGGTACTGTGACTATCTTGTGAGGACGGAGGAGCAGAAAGCAATGAGGTTCATCCGAGGTTTGAAGACATCTATCCGGATTCAGCTTATAGCTCAGAAGATTCTGACATTCTAGGATGCCGTGGATCGTGCATACCTAATCGAGTAAGACATCGGGGAACATAAGAGGAAGACCGAGGTCGTGAACACGGGTAAGCAAGGAAGTCATACCAAATCACAACCACATCAGCGTTCAGATAACCGAGGTAATTCGGGAGGACCATCTCAGTTTAAAGGACAACCCGCACCAAGGAATCCGGGTACTATTCCGGGGAACCAAAATAGGAGGCTTTGCACCTATTGTCAGAGGGAAGGCCATTCAGAGGACCGGTGTTGGAAGAAACAGGGTAAGTGTACCAATTGTGGTCAGTTGGGGCATTTTGTAAAGGATTGCCCGAGGTTCAAAGACCAACCATCAGGGTCAGGAGCTGGTTCTTCTCAGGGCCAGAAAAGAGATGCTGCGGGAAAGCCCAAGGTCCAAGGAAGGGTATTTGCCATGAATCAACAACAAGCTACCGATGATCCTTCCGTTATTGGAGGTATTGTTTCTGTGTCTAATGTGAGAGCTTGTGCGTTAGTAGATCCAGGATCATCGCATTCTTACATATCTGTGCAATTTGCTTCTTTGCTAAATGTTTCATTTGAGTCTTTACCTTATGTGCTAGAGGTGTCGACCCCTATAGGAGAATGTTTGGTGACTGATAGAGTATTTCGTGCTTGTGATGTGCTTATATGTGGTCGTGTCTTGCGTGCGGACTTGGTAGTCCTTCCGATTCAAGACTTTGATGTTATTTTGGGTATGGATTGGTTGAGCAAGTTTCATGCTTCTGTTGATTTTCGTAAGAAAGTTGTTACTTTTTCTATTCCCAATGTGCCTAAGTTTATTTTTGAGGCTAGTCCTTTGAGTAGAAAAATTTGTTTAATTTCTTATGTGAAAGCGAGAAAATTATTAAATCGTGGTTGTGAGGGTTACTTGGCTAGTGTACTTGATACCAAGAAAGAATCACCAGGTTTGGGAAGTGTTCGGGTAGTTAGAGAATTTCTTGATGTTTTCTCTTCTGAGTACGATATGCCGCCCGATCGAGAGATAGAGTTCTGTATAGATCTTCTACCAGGTACAGCTCCGATCTCGAAAGCACCTTATAGAATGGCCCCGGCAGAGTTGAAAGAATTGAAGGTTCAGTTGCAGGAGTTGCTTGATAGAGGGTTTATTCGACCTAGTGTTTCCCCGTGGGGAGCACCGGTTTTGTTTGTAAGAAAGAAAGACGGTTCGTTGAGGTTGTGTATTGATTACCGAAAGTTGAATCAGGTAACGGTGAAGAACAAATATCCCCTACCGCATATTGATGATTTATTCGATCAACTTCAAGGGTCGGTAGTATTTTCTAAACTTGATTTGAGGAGTGGGTACCATCAACTGAAGATCCGATCGGATGATATTCCGAAGACTTCTTTTCACACTCGTTATGGTCATTATGAATTCTTGGTTATGCCGTTTGGGTTGACTAATGCACCGGCCGTGTTTATGGATTTGATGAATCGAATCTTCCATCCTTATCTTGACTCGTTTGTAGTGGTTTTCATCGATGATATTCTTGTCTATTCTAAATCTCGAGAAGAGCACGAGCAACATCTGAGGACAGTTTTATCAGTTCTTGCAAAGGAGCAGTTATTCGCGAAGTTTAGTAAGTGTGAATTTTGGCTCGTGAAAGTTTCATTTCTGGGTCATGTTATTTCTAAAGATGGGATTTCTGTGGATCCTTCGAAGATAGAAGCTATTGTTGATTGGAAGAGACCCGAGACAGTGACTGAGATCAGGAGTTTTCTGGGGTTAGCCGGGTATTACAGGAGGTTTATAGAAGGGTTTTCACGGATTGCTACACCGATGACTCAGTTGACCCGAAAGAATGTTCCGTTTGTGTGTACTGAAAAATGTAATAACAGTTTTGAGGAATTGAAGAAGAGGTTGACTACTGCACCGATTCTTGCATTACCGAATGGGAACGATGACTTAGTGATTTATAGTGATGCATCGAAGGAAGGCTTGGGTTGTGTTTTAATGCAGAATGGGAAAGTGATCGCGTATGCTTCGAGGAAGTTGAGTCCGAGTGAACAAAATTATCCTACTCACGATATGGAATTGGCAGCTATCGTATTTGCTCTTCAGAAGTGGAAGCACTACCTTTACGGAGCGAAATTTGAGATTTTCACGGATCACAAGAGTTTGAAGTATCTTTTCTCTCAGAAGGAACTTAATAACCGTCAGCGTCGATGGATGGAACTTTTGAAGGACTATGATTGTAAGATATCCTATCATCCCGGGAAAGCAAATGTTGTAGCCGATGCGATTAGTAGAAAATCTTATGTGGCTTCGATGATGGTTCGAGAGTGGAAAATGCTTGAGGATGTTCGAGATTGGTGTCCTCGCGAATCGAGACATGGGGCTATTTTTGCGAATATTAGGGTATCTCTGACCCTAATTCAAAGAATAAAGGAAGCTCAGAAAAAAGATCCCGAGTTAGTGAAGATAATGGGTAAAATGAAAGAGAAGAACTTCGAGGATTTTTCTATCAGTCCGGTTGGAGTATTGACTTTTCGTGAACGGTTGTGTGTACCCGACGTTGATGGAATAAAGAGGCAAGTTTTAGATGAGGGTTATAAATCGAGATATACTATTCATCCGGGTAGTACGAAGATGTACCAAGATCTGAAACAACAATTTTGGTGGAACAACATAAAGAGAGAAATAGCTGAGTATGTATCGAAGTGTTTAACTTGTCAGCAGGTCAAAGCTGAGCATCAAAGACCCGCAGGACTACTTCATCCATTAGAGATTCCGGAGTGGAAATGGGAACATGTGACTATGGATTTTGTTACGGGGCTACCTCGTACCCGTAGGAAGTTTGACAGTGTTTGGGTAATCGTGGATAGCCTGACCAAGACTGCCCATTTCTTACCGATTGATATTAGATACTCGATGGAGAAACTTGCGACCCTATATATAAATGAGATTGTGAGATTGCATGGGGTTCCGGTTAGCATTGTGTCGGATCGTGATCCGAGGTTTACTTTTAGATTCTGGAAAGCGTTACAGGAAGCTTTGGGTACCGATTTGAGATTCAGTACAGCTTTTCACCCTCAGACTGACGGTCAATCCGAGAGGACTATTCAGATTTTAGAGGATATGTTGCGAGCTTGTTCGATAGACTTTTCTGATTCTTGGGATGTTCATTTACCTCTAGTGGAGTTTTCTTATAATAACAGTTATCAGGCTAGTATCGAGATGGCTCCTTACGAGGCTTTATATGGGAGGAAGTGTAGATCGCCTATCTGTTGGGATGAAATCAGGGAAGCGAAGATATGGGGTATCGATTTGGTTCAGAATTCAGTTGAGAAAGTCAAAGTTATTCGGGATCGATTGAAGACAGCCCAGAGTCGACATAAGAGCTATGCGGATCACCGAAGACGTGATCTTAATTTTCAGACCGGAGACCTTGTGTTCTTGAAGGTATCTCCGAAGGTGGGTATTCGAAGGTTTGGGAAGAAAGGTAAATTGGCTCCGAGGTTTATAGGGCCGTTTGAGATTTTGGAAAAAGTGGGACTTCTTGCTTATCGACTCGCATTGCCATCTTCTCTTGACCGGTTGCATAATGTTTTCCATGTTTCTATGATTCGGAAGTATTTACATGATCCATCTCACGTGTTACCGAGGGTACCCGAGGATATAGAGCCTGACATGTCATATGAGGAACGACCGGTTCGGATTCTTGATACCAAAGTGCAAGAGTTAAGGAATAAAAGCATTGCGTTGGTTAGAGTGCTATGGAGGAATCACAATGTTGAGGAATCAACGTGGGAGCTTCGAGAAGAGATAGAGCGGAAATATCCGTGGCTTTTTGTTTCGGGTAAGTACCTTTAAAATTCGGGTGGAATTTTCCTTAAGGGGGAGTGAATGTCACGACCCGAAAACCCGTCTCTATTTTCTTAGTAGTAATTATTTATTTATTTATTTATTTGCTTATTTATTTATCTATTTAAATATTTATGTGTGTATTTATATCTCATAATATTTTGTGCCTAGCATTTTATTGATCATTTGTGCTAGTGTAGAAATTGGGTCTTAGTTGGGTCTAGAGGGGCCTAGGTGTAACTTTTTAAATAATCATCCTCCTACTCCCTCCCTACTTTCCCCTCTCCCTCACCTTCTCCCTCACTCTCCAGCACACTCACACTCAATCTCTCTCTCCTCCATTGTTAGAAAGGTAAGTTTCTCCCTCTCATTCTTCCTTCATTTTAGTCATCTTCCTCTCATCTTTTCTTAGTGCTCATTTTATGAAATGTGTGTAGATCGTCGATAGGATCGTGTAGAGCCAAAAATATTTGAATTCCGTCTCATTCCGTAAAATTCAAGTAAGTTGTTTTTCCCCCATTTTTATGCTAAAATATTCATAACTTGTTTGTATGATGCTTTGTGGATATATATGGTGTTTTGGTTGGGATTAGAACTCATTTGGATTTTTGATTGATTTTTGTAATATTTTGAATGTTGGGATTTAAACCTTGATTTGGGTTTCTAGATGTTGTCATTTAGGTCCTACTCAAGTTTATAAGTTGTTTTGGTTCATTGTTATGCTTATTGGAAGTCTTGATTTTGAGTATTGGAGAAATGGTAAGAATTTGGTTTGTTTTGGTAAGAACATTGAAGAACCCAGCTGAAATTCTGCCCTGTTCGCCGACCGGGCGCCCGCCCGGGTTGAGCCAGGCGCCCGCCTACCTGGCCAATTTCTTCGACCAACCTTCTGTTTCTGGTGAGCACCCGCCCGAACCTTTCTGGGCGCCCGCCCGCCCCTGTTTAGGCGCCCGCCCGCCTCTGATTCCTGGCACTCTCTTTTGTTTGGTTTAGGCTTGGTTTGTATATTAGGTATAGACTTTGGGTGTCACTCTAATTAATTTAAATAGACATTGTGGGATACTATAGTGTTAAAAATGGTTCCTTCGTGAACAAATGTGTTATGGGATTTGATTAATTATTTTTGGAAATGGTTGAGCACTTTATTAGGTGTGGTTGGTTTTATTTCATCTTCTTGGTGATTATTTGGTATGGTTCCCTACTTTGGAATCATGAGTTGTTTATTTAAGGTAGTATTTATTACTTAGCATTTATTTGAAAGTCTAGCTGGTTATTTGTGTTCGAGTCAGGCAATGGATAATGCTATAATGACTCAAGCCAAGTTCAGTATAGCATCGCCCATTGGTCCTTCTTTCCTCATCCAGATTGGCCTTGGTTGGGATGAGCTAGCTCCCTTTGGTGAGTATTCTAACTAGTCGTTTTGGGTATGACTTTGTGTCATTTCCCTTGTCCTTTGTGACATGTTACTATTGGTTATGGTTCCGGTACCGGGGTTTTCTCTTCACCTTTGATGCTACTATGAAGATGTTGATTGGTTGATTGTTGAAGCTGCGCAGCGATCCTTTATTTGGTTCTATCAGTTGGGAAACCTTGGCTAATATCCTTTGTTATTTGTTTATTTCCGCTGCTATCTGTTAACTGCTAATTGCTATGTACTATATGTGATTTATTATTGCTTATTGCATCATAGCATGTCATGTAGTTGCATTAGTAACTTATTGAGATTTATCTCACCCCCTTCTTTTATCTTTGTTTTTCCTTAACCCCCCCCCCCCCAAGGAGGAAAGGATTAGTACTCGCTGATCACGAGAAGGACGTCGAGTGTGGAAGTAGCTTTTGGGAAGGTTGTTTCGGTTTACATTATTTAAATGTATAACCTTTGGGATAGTGTCACCAAACATTGACGTCATTAAGAATGGTGTATTTTGTATTTTTGGGTATAAGCTTGTGGAGCTTATGCTAGTTGTATTTTGTTGTTGTCAAGCTTGGATTTATAAAACTTGTACTATCATCTTTTGGTATAAAATGGAATTTTTATCTTCAGTATTTTGGTAATTGTGTGTAGAGTCGACGTCCGGCTGGCGAGTTCCCGGCCCGCGGGGTCGGGGTCGCTACATAGCATGGAGGGAGAGCTTTTTAGTATGTGTGTGTGTGTTTGTAAACTATCTCCAGAGAAGAAAATTGTGAGAAGATAAGTATGGACTTTCTATTTATAGTCATTCTCCTAAGGTCCTTCTACTTTCATTTCTAACAATTAAACCCCTCTAGTTATATTTTCACATATAACCCTATAGTTTGACTAACTCATTTATTCAACTTAACAAACTTTCTACTAACACTTTAACTATCACATATACTCAAATAATATATGTAAGTTAAGAAAATATTATCTAACACATAAACTGCACACAAAATTTCTATTTTAAGATTAGAAAATTAGGGTGGGTTTTGGGGGGTGATCATGGTCCGGTACAGAACCGGAACCAATTCTGGTTCTCTATCCTAAAACAAGGTTCTGGTTCTACTGGTCTGGTCTGGTTCGGTTCTACAACATGTGAAGTTTATTTCTTTTCAAACTTTCTGACAGATCAAACACAAATATTCTTAATTGAAGTACCGTCAAATTATACGGCCAATATCAATTCATGTATTAAATATTACAACTATTGATTAGGCTCATCTTACAAATAGTTACATGGGTCTTTTTAAAAAAAAAAAATTAAATGGCGTAAGTATATAATTTTATTTACTATAAGATAATACATATAAAATAAATATGTAGTATATGTGCTCAACTGGTCCGGTCCGGTTCTAACCAGATGAACCAGAACCGAACCAATATACTGGTTCTATAATATTTTAGAACCGGAACCAAACCATATGTACTGGTCTGGTCCGATTTTTACTGGTTTGGTCCGGTTCTTTTGGTCCAGTCCGGTTCCAATTTTTTTTGCTCACCCCTAGTTTTGGGGTCGTTACAGCCTTGATCCTAAACAAGAAAACTTTCCCCTGCAGAATTTTTTGGCACAATAAAATGAAATTGAAGGACATGATGGAAGGCGGGCGATTCTCGTTCAAAGGGTCGGACGCGCGCGCTTTAGGCCAGGAAGGCCAGAGGCGCACGCTTCCCACCCTTTTCACCAGAATGCCCAGAAAACTAATAAAATAACACCAAAATCAAAAAACACAAGTTTAACCCTTTATGCTATCCCCAAGCGGAGTCGCCATTGTAGATATCCCGGGGGAAACCACGGCTTGGCTAGAGCGCATGAGTTATTCTAGGATGTCTATTTGGTTTTAGAAATTAGAGTCGCCACGTATGTTTTAGAGGAACATAAGAAAAACCTAATATAGCCTAATTTTATATACAAAACCAGAGATTCGGGAGAGACGGGTTCGGGGGTTAGGTTACGGAGTGGGAAGTACTTAAACACCCACTCCGCCCGGCTAAAGCCGGTCTTGCTACTTTTGGTGTTCTAATATAAAAAAGTCATTCTTTTATTAATATAAACTTGTGCTAACAATTACATTTAAGAGAAAAGGGGAAATAAAAATGTAATTTAAAATGTAAGGAAATAACCTTTAACCAACTTCAATGTAATGAAGTTATCATTTGGTCATGTCCCATTTGATGGAGATTGCATACATTAAAAAGACATGTAAAATAAAAGAGGAGTAAATTGTACCTTAAAAAAAAAGAAGTTCAAACTTTGACTTGAAGATGGTGTGTTTGTAGGGAAATAGTGTGTAAGAACTCGTGTAGAGTTTTTGTAGAGAAGAGAAGTTGGGGTATTTTTTCCATGGTAGAATGAGGGGGTTTATATAGGTGGAGAAGGGAGGAAAAGATGGTCATGGGACCAATCAAAATAAAAGAAGATAAAATAATAAAGAGGAAATAAAATAATAATAAAGATGAATATTTTGTTTTTAGGGAAAAGTTTAGAGATGGGGGGGTTGGGAGTTACAAAACTAGGGGGGTGAACTTGGAGGTAAAAGAGAGGTTTTTTTACTCAAGAAGAGATGTTGCAAATAATAAAAGGGAGGGAAACTTGGTGGGAACTCATAACAGCCATTGTGGGACGCGCGTGGGTCCGGCTTTTTTGACCAAACGCGCGCGGAGCACATAACCATTACGGGAGGCGCCCGCCTTTAAGAATGACAGAAATGACTCTAAAGTTAACTTTGTTATTCAGTTTAGTCCAAAACTAACGAAATCAGTTAAGAACTTAACGGAAATACATAAATTAACAAAAACAAGTTAAAAAAAAAAATACTATGTATGCAATCGGGATGAGCGGTACAAGGCGGGGTGTTTATACCACCACCCATTTCCGAACCACCACCAACCTAGTTCCGGCTGCCACGACCCAATTCCGGCCGCCACCACTGTCAATTTATTATTGAAGGTGACAATCAATCTCTCCACCCAACTTCACCATCATCCACCAGTCAATAGCCGACCACCACCATTTTTCCTAAAACCCAGCTATCACCAACACCCAAATCTACCACCACCATTTCTCACCTCCTTTCAAAACAAAATTCAAAATCATCCACCGACCACCACAAAGCATTAAACCCAGTTCTTAAACAAACCCGAAACCAAAATCAACCAAATTCAACACCAATTTCATCTTCTCCAAATCAAAATGAAAGGTCAAGTTAGTACTAATCAAGAACGGTGGATCTGGGCTTCGCAAGACAACCTCAATCGAAGTAGCAAAAGAAAGAAAAACCCAAATTTGAGTTTCCATAAAATAAAGAACGCCAACCTTGGATTTGAGACAAGAAGGCAAAAGTGAGAGGATTATTGGGGTGGAGAAATAGGAGGGGACGAATTTAAGAGAATGTGAGAGGGGGTTATGATATGGAATTTAACGAAGCATGGGTGGTGGTTAGTGGTTATGGCTGCTTACAGGAAAGTGAGAGAGAAAGAGGGAGACCGGAGAAAGGGGGAGACTTGATTAAGTGGGGTTTTTTTAAAAACAAAGTGGGTTCTGTTTTTTTTTTTTTTTTTCTCTTTCTTTTTACTATTTTTTTTATGTGTTGTCACTTAATGTTTGCTATATATTGGACTGGAGTACATTTTAATTTTATTTATTATGTTGTCAACTTATTTTTTTATAAAATAAAATTATTAATTTTGATAGTATATAATTTTATTATTTGATATAAATAAAAAATCTAATATCGAAGAGAATAATAAATTAAAATTTAAAAATAAAATGACCAAAATACCTTCATGTGACATGCACATGACCATTTCTCGTTAATTTTTTAACGTCGTCAGGGGTCATGGGTCATGGGTCAAAGTGGACTAAAGGAAAATTAGAGTGTTACTATGGGACAAAATTCGGTTTGGGGTGCAAAGTGGGATTGCCTAGATACTTTTGGGGGATAAACGTATTTTAGCCGCAAATACACGAATGAGATTTCTATTGGCAGAAGGTTACTAAAGTTTTTTTTACATAAAATATGTATCATTTAGGTTGTATAAATAAGTGATACAAATAGAATAGGAGTCAGTCTTATGAAAAACCTGTTTTACACTAAAAATGTGTAAAACTTGTTTTATATTAAGAGATTATATTTTACATTAAATGATGTACACAAGTTTTACATTAAAAGGAGTGTAAAACAAGTTTTTCTATATATTTTCACATAGAATAGTCATCAAGCAAACTAAAATAACTCCGCCTCCTGCTCAAGCATGTGAAGATTCGCTGTCACTAAGTATAAAATAATGGGTCCCACTTTATAATTTATCTTCTTAGCTAAACATTTTAAACTTGATGCAATTTTATTTTATTTTTCTAAACCAATATGTAAATATCTTATTATTCTCTTTTGACTAAATTGACTAACTTAATTTAATTTATGAGATTTTACTGCTAGCGCTTGATTCAATAAGGTGAGCCTTTGCCTCCATCTTATATATGTTTAACTTGTCTTCGGCTTTACGGTTATTTTCCTCAATTTAAAGACAATTCATCAAGTCTTGTAGTCCCAGCTCCTTGCGCTTATGCTTGAAATAGCTCTTTAAATATTTTCATCCTGGTGGCAACTTTTTAGTGATCGTAGCCTCCTTGATTGGCTCATTCAGAATTATCCCTTAAGCGTTAAGACATGAAATATAAGCTGGAATTGGTCCACCACCTGGCTGGTCACGTTTTGGTATCCAACATTTTAAAGTCAAGGAATTTAGCGACGACGGAATTCTTTGACCTAGCATCTTCAATCTGTACTTCATCTCCAAAGTTTTCTGCTACTCCATGGATGTTGCCACCAAATAGTACACACTGTAAAGTGCATCATCTAGCCCATTGAGTATGTAATGTAATTTTTACATAAGAAATTATTATGCTCCCAATCTTCTTTGGCAATTTGCCTATGGGATCGGGATTACCATTAGAAATTTTAGACAGACCATCTTTCAAGAACTTATGAAGGTTGAGGGTCATGTTTTTTAACAACATCTTCAATTGTCAACTTTTGAAATCAACGCCGGTAAATTCGTCGGTTTCTCACCATATGTCAGGTGAGTTAGAGTAGACGAGGGTGCAAAAAGAAACTGGGTGGGAAGCACAAGTAGTTGGGCGGGAGTAGCCCCAAATGACTGTAAGGTGTCGTTATCGATAGCCATTAATTTCTCAATAAAACGTAAAAATCTTCTTGCGATTGTTAACGAAAATAACAAAATAAAAGGAATTCTTGAAAATGCAAAAATTAGTCAAACCAACCAGAAGTCAGTTTTTGATGACACAATTTCTATAAAAAGATTTTGCCCCGTACCAGCCCTAACGGTTGCTTGGCAATTGTCTTCAAAGTAAAACGAGTTTTTAGTGTTTGATAAAAACACTTCAAAAAAAAAAAAAAAAAAAAAAAAAACTCAACAAACAAACGTGTTTGGAACTTATGAACTTTGAAGAGGAGGGAGAATGATTCAATATGTTCTCACTAACACCAAATGCTGAAATTTTTGGATGGATTGAATTGATCGATTGGGGGTTTTATATTGATTTCGAAGCGGTGCCTTTTCAAGGAATACGCACTAGAACTCTTCGAAATCCAGCCCGATGGACTACTATGTTGTCAATTAACTTCTTCTTGCATAGATCCATTTAATTATGTTATTCATTTACCTTTCTTAAAACTAGTATATCACCCGTGCGCTAAAGGCACGGCTAAAAAACTTTAACAAATCGCAAATATTAAAAAAATAATATATTATAAAGATTAATTAAGAAAATTAACTTTTTAAATCAAAAGAAATTCAAAAAAGATATATATATATATATGTAACACCCCGAATTTTCTTATAATATCTGAGCATTTAATGACATTAAATAATAAATAACAATAATAAATACCTCAATTTAGGGTTCACAACGGCCCCTTATTGAAACCATAAATTCATAACAATAGCGGAAGCGTAACTTAAACTTGTCTTGGTAGGTAACACCCTAACTATCAATGTACTTCAACTTACATCACAATAAATAAACGTACTTAAAACTATTAAATTAAGAATCTTCGATCCACCGTCTTCCTACGGCTGCTTTCCTTGTCTTGTCATTCTGCTTAAATCCTGAAACAAAATTTATAGAGAAGGGATGAGTGAACGAATGCTCAGTAAGTTCATACGTGGCCTCTCCGGTTACTAAGGAGAGACGACCAGAATGAATAGTTTGAATAACTTTCACAAAGATAGGTTCAGTTACTTTTGGATTCAAGACTGCAGAACAATACAGTCGTATTTCTTTTAAGATTTTACTTTCAAAGGATTATGGCACTACAATCCAAAGGGATTCATTCAAATTCCGTCAATTCCTTGGTAACGTACATTATAACCTCAATGCCAAAGGTACAATTAGTACACCTAGCTTCTTCAGCCAATAGTGTGGGTCGTAACATATATGGTATCCACACACATATGCTCGGGGTCTAGAATCATCCTTGTAATCAGACAATTCCTAAGAGAAGACATGTGATCACTCATGCAATCCCTAGTTTAAGGACGAGTCTTTTCTAACTGGACTGTCCGTCAATGTCTTTTCTAACTGGACATTGGCTGCCTTAACAAGTAAGTGGTTAACTTACAAGTTAAAATGAGAACATACCATGGTACAAGTATGTGATACAAGTTTCAAACTTCGATACTTAGTAGATCGATGGGAACATCACTAAGTATAGATTCTTTCAAGGAACGTTCAATAACGCAGAGTTCATTCAAATACTATCATGCCATACTGATAGCTAACTTTAGAAAGAATATGGAATTCCAATAAACAGGAGTTCAAATACTGTAAGGAACGTAATCCCTTACCTGAATTGCTTTTCCTCGCAATCTCCTCTCTGTGCAAATCTACAAGGCACGGAGTAATTTACTTTAGTACTCTCAACATTGTTAACTATTTCTACTTAGTTAACTGAGAGATGCGTTTTAACTTCTTTACTTCGTTACTTCTTTCTTTACGTTTAAGTTTCTGACTTTGATTTACTAGTCAGTCCTTTAACTTGATATAATTGCAATTAAGTCCTCTGACTTTGGGTTAATTACAATTTGGTCCCTCAACTTTGGGTTAATTGCAAATTGGTCATTCAACTTTGGATTAATTGCAATTTAGTCCTTCAACTTTAGTTCAATTACAATTTATTCCTTCAACTTTGGATTAATTGCAGATTAGTCCTTCAACTTTAGTTTAATTGTAAATTGGTCCTTCAACTTTGGATTAATTACAATTCAGTCCTTCAACTTTCCTTTAATTACAGAAAGGTCCTTTGACTTTGGTTTTGTTCATAAGGTCCCCTAAGTTTCTCTTTTTATCATTTAGGCCCCTCTAACTTCAAAGTTTCCTTTTTATTTCTTCTAACTTTAATTCTTTTCAGTTTAGTCCTTTTCCGTTAGGAAACTAACTGAAACTTCTAATCTTTTCCTTTCTCGTTAACTTTTTAACTTTCAAGGTCTTCCAAGTACTTATTCTATTTCCTCAAGTTAATTTTCTAACTTGTTAACAATCCTTTTAACGATTTTGTTTTATTTTCGTTAGAAACTTAACGAAAACACTAACTTTCCGTCCCAATTCTTAACATCTTCAATCAAGAATCAACACCCACTTGGTATAACCAAAACCGAATCATAATCCATTAGGGTTCATTGATTTTGATCAATCTTCCTAATTCTTTAATTTTTTCTAAATTCTCAAACATCGATTTTATTCATAACCAATTAACAAAATCATCAAAATCCACAAAATAATTCTTCAATGAGAAATAGGCCATTCGGCCGAAAGTGTTCAAGGGGGGGAAATCCATATTTTTTCTTATTTTGATAAACCCAATTCAACATCAATGATTTATATGTTCAATTCCCAAGCATTGCATAATATAAATCAATTCAAATCATGATTATAAAATCAATCTTAAAAATAAACTAGTATCAAGATTACTATATTTTTTTTTCATAGCACTTAGATCAACTCCATTAACCTTTTAAAATTTATCATTAATCACTAGCATGCAAAACCCTAATATTTGTATTCTTAAATCATGCATAACTTATGATTTATTAATCCGAATTCAATGAAACAAATTTTAGAATATGAGGTTTGATATTACCTTGAGAACGATTGGATTGATCTTCCAAAAACTCGAAAATTTCCTCCCTCTTCTCCCTCCTTGGCCGGCGTTGCTAGGGTTTGTTTTCCTTTTTTTTTTTTTTTTGAGTTTATGATAATAAAGAATTCCTAAGTTGACTAACTCAAGAATTTATACTTTGGATTGATTCCTAATTGGGTTGGGTTTACTAATATAAATTTCGGGCCAATCTAAATTCTTTGGCCCACTTCTTTCAATTACTTTATAACTCTAATTATCATTTAATTAAATTAATAAAACCGAATTAAATAAAAAAAAAAAAAATCGGTTATTACATTCTTACCCCCTTAAAAGAAGTTTGTCCTCAAACTTTGACAATTCTTAATCCGAGAAGATGTCCGGGTACAATTCGCGCATTTTACTTTCTTGTTCCCATGTCGCTTCTCTTTCTGAGTGATTGCTCCATTGCACTTTTACATAGGGAACTGTACGCTTTCTTATGACCTCGTCTTTTCTGCCGACGATCTTGATTGGTCGTTCATCGTACGTCAAATCTGCCCGAACTCTTAACTGTTTGTATTCTATCACATGACTCGGATCATGAATATACTTCCTTAGCATGGAGACATGGAATACATTATGCACTCCAGCTAATACCGGCGGTAACGCCAATCGATAAGCCACTTCCCCGATCTTATCAGGATTTCGAATGGTCCCACATATCATGGACTTAACTTTCCCTTAATCCCAAAACGCATAACTCCCTTCGTAGGCGATATCTTTAGGAATACTCGATCCCCTGGCTGAAATTCCAGTTCTCGCCTTCTGTTGTCTGCGTAAGATTTCTGCCTACTTTGCGCAGTCTGTAGCCACTTTCGAATCTGTTGTACCTTATCCGCCGTGACTTGTACGAGTTCCGGTCCACTTAACTTCCTCTCACCGACTTCATCCCAACACGCCGGTGATCTACACTTCCTCCCATACAACGCTTCATATGGAGCCATCCCAATGCTTGCGTGAAAGCTGTTGTTGTATGCGAATTCTACTAACGGTAAGTGTTCGTCCCATGCGTTTGGCCAATCTAACGAAGTAGCCCTCAGCATGTCTTCCAACGTCTGGATAGTCCTTTCCGACTGCCCATCTGTCTGTGGGTGAAACGCCGTACTCATGGTCAACTCTGTTCCCAATGCTTCTTGTAGGATGTTCCAGAATTTCGAAGTGAACCTAGCATCTCGATCAGACACAATTGTGACCGGGATTCCATGTAACATTACTATCTCGTCGATGTACAACTTGGCCAACTTCTCCAACGAATCGGTCTTCTTGATTGCCAGAAAATGTGCTGACTTAGTCAATCGATCTACTATAACCCATATAGCATCATACTTTTCTACCGTCTTTGGCAACCCACTTACGAAATCCATAGCAATATTCTCCCACTTCCATTCGGGAATTGGTAACGATTGCAGTAATCCTGGTGGCTTCTGATGTTCACTCTTAACTTGTTGACACGTTAGACATCTATGCACATACTCTGCCACGTCATTCTTCATATTATTCCACCAATATGATTCCTTTAGATCCCTATACATTTTAGTACTTCCCGGATGTACAGAGAACTTCGAGCAATGAGCTTCTCTCAGTATCTCTCTCCTGATTTCATCATTGCTTGGCACCCACACTCTCTTTTGGTATCTCAGAATTCCATCTTCGCCCATATGAAGATCTTTTGCTTGCCCTTTTCCGATTAGAGTTTCTCTCTCCTCGTCTAATTCTTGTGCCTCTTTAATTCTGCCCAACAATGCAGGTTGTAACGTCAGTCGAGCCAAGTATCCGTTTACTTTTACTATCAAGTTCATCTCCTTGACATCCTCCCATATGCTTACCCCCTTAGAGATCAACGTCGCCAACATTCCGTGATTCTTCCTACTCAAGGCATCTGCCACCTTGTTGGCTTTCCCAGGATGATACAATATTTCACAGTCGTAATCCTTGAGAAGTTCTAACCACCTCCGTTGTCTCATATTCAATTCCTTCTGCGTGAAGATATACTTAAGGCTCTTGTGATCTGTAAAAATCTGGCATTTTACGCCATACAGATAATGTCTCCAAATTTTCAAGGCAAACACTACTGCTGCTAACTCCAGATCATGGGTCGGGTATTTCCTTTCATGTACCTTCAACTGCCTAGATGCATAAGCTATCACCTTCTCATTTTGCATCAGTACACAGCCTAATCCTTTCAACGACGCATCACTGTAGATAACAAAACCTTCCGTCCCTGTCGGTAGTGTTAATACTGGTGCAGATACTAGTCTATTCTTCAATTCTTGAAAACTTCGTTCACATTCTTCTGACCAAACAAACTTAGTTGCCTTCTGCGTCAGCTTCGTCAATGGTCCAGATAACTTCGAAAATCCCTCTACGAACCTTCTATAGTAACCAGCTAAACCCAAGAAACTTCTTATTTCGGTTACCGTAGTAGGCCTTTCCCAATCCATTATTGCTTCTACCTTCGTCGGGTCCACAGAAATTCCTTCTTTCGACACTACGTGCCCCAAAAATGCTACTTTCTCCAACCAGAATTCACATTTCTTAAATTTCGCATACAATTTCTGTCTCCTCAAAATTTCTAGTACTATCCTCAAATGTTCAGCATGTTCCTCCTTTGTCTTCGAGTACACCAAAATATCATCAATGAATACTATCACACATTTGTCTAAGTATTCCTGAAATATTCTATTCATCAACTCCATGAATGCAGCTGGTGCGTTCGTTAACCCAAATGGCATCACGACAAACTCATAATGCCCATACCTTGTCCTAAACGCTGTCTTCGCCACGTCCACATCCTTGACTCTTAGCTGATGGTATCCGGATCTAAGATCAATCTTTGAAAAGTAACATGCTCCCCTCAATTGATCAAACAAATCATCAATTCTCGGCAGCGGGTATTGGTTTCTAACCGTCACTTTATTCAATTCTCTATAGTCAATACACAGTCTCATAGATCCATCTTTCTTCTTCACAAATAGTACTGGTGCACCCCATGGTGATACACTCGGTCTAATCAACCCCTTGTCCAACAGTTCTTGCAACTGTTCCTTTAGTTCTTTCAACTCTGTTGGAGCCATCATATACGGTGCTCTCGAAATAGGTGTGGTTTCTGGTACTAAGTCAATGGAAAACTCTACTTCCCTCACTGGTGGTATACCAGGTAAATCCTCAGGAAATACATCTTGAAATTCATTCACTACTTCAAGTGTCTCTAAGGTTACACCTATGTGTGCCAGGAATCCTACACATCCTTTTCTCAACATTTTATGGGCCTTCATCACCGAGATCAAGCCTATACTCTTTCTCGGTCTTGAACCCGCAAATCTGTATTCTTTACCTTCCTCTCCTAGGAACGTCACTATTTTCTCTTGACAGTCCACTTTAGCTTGATGCAAAGCCAACCAATCCATTCCCAGTATTATGTCGAATTCTGACATATCTAGTTCAATGAGGTCGATACTTACGCTCGTGCCTCCTATCCCTAAAGTGCAGTTTCTATAAGAGGTAGTAATGGGGATAGCGTCTTTAGTATGTGTATCTATTACTAAAGGTATTTCTAAATTCTCTGGGTGTAGTTTTAACTTCTTTGCCACAACATTACTAACTACTGAATGAGTAGCGCCAGTATCTACTAATACATAAACATCACGAGAATTTAACTGCATCGTACCTGCCACAAGATCGGCATTAACTCCAGCTGCTTTTGCGGTCATGGTGTACATTCTACCACGGCCTCCACCGTTTCCTCCCCCGTTGTCCTTATTTCCTGCGGCTGGTTCATCTTTCTTAGGTTCTGGGCATTTCCACTTCGGGTGTCCCACCTTCTTACAGTTGTAGCACTGCCGCTCCTTATACCAGCAAACCTCTGTCTTGTGAGTTCCATCACAAATGGTACATTTATCATAACTGGTGAAACCTTGGCCCTTGCCCTTATTCCACTCACGCCTATTGTCATTAGAATACCGACCATTTCCACCTTGGTTGTTATTGGAATGCTTATTCCCATGACTGCCCTTATCTCGACTGTCATCCACCGCTTTCCTCTTATTGTTGTTGTGGTCCTTACCACCCTTGTTTCCTTCCGACTTTTCAGCCACTGCTTTGCCTTTCTCTTCTCGTCGGTTACGATAGTTATCCGACTCCCGCTCTACTATCTTAGCCCTATCCAGCACCGCTGAGTACGTAGGCAGAGCCAACGGTGTGATTCTGTACCGAACTCTATCACTCAATCCCGCTTCAAACTTTCTTGCTTTCTGTTCTTCAGTATCGAAGAATCTTGGTGCAAATTCTAGCAGGTCAGTGAACTTCTCACCATACTCCGCCACAGTCATACTCCCTTGTACTAGAGTCAGGAATTCCGTTATCTTAGCGTTCCTTGTGCTTACGGGATAATACTTTTCGTTGAAGATAGTCTTAAATCTGGTCCAAGTAAAGGCTGCATCACCACGAGCCACAGCAGCTCGCTTTTCCGCCTCCCACCACGTCTGAGCCTTCCCTTTCAACATAAAGGTCGCAAATACTACCTTCTGCTCCTCAGTACAGTTCAGGGTCTCGAATATTCTTTCGGTGCTCTTAATCCAGTCCTCGGGTTTCTCCTTAGCAGTGTCCGAGAATGAGTCTGGATTCCTCCTTTGAAATAACTCCAGCGGGTCACGTAATGGAGCTTGTGGTGGTGGTTGAGCAATTCCAGCAACAGTCTGACCTATCCCAGCTACTGTCTGCGATAGTGTCTGTAAAAGGTTTACCTGGGCCGGATCCAACTGCCCGCCTGCATTACCGGTGTTGTCATTTCCCTCACCGTTCCTGTTGTTTCCTCTTCTGGTATTCATCTGCAGTTTTACTTTCACTTTAGAACAAATTCGTGTTCTAGCAATATTCATCACTACACAATACGTGCAGTATGCATGGTATACTTAACATTACTATTCTTTTACTAACGGGTACTTGTTAGTTTTGAATCGTGTTCGTAGGTCTTTTGTACTAGACCATTATTCAGATGTGGTTAGTTTACTTAACCTTTCTTCTCCGGTTCAGGAGTTTTCATACTTCATAATTTACAACCGTTTTACTTGGTTGATTATTATTTCTTTATTTCACTAGTTTTTATTACTTAACTAGCTTTAACTTATTCCAATGGTCGTCTTACTTCGTACCATGGTTACGGAGATTATTTCAAATCACTCCGACGTTTTCCCCTGTCTTTTCTCGACAAGTTAACTTTTGTCTACATAACAATAGTAAATTCAAAATTTTGGGTATTTAAATTAAGTAACTAAATTTATTCAACTAAGGTGTGAGATTTAAACATCTCAAAATACACCCAAAATCCAACTTAACATAAGGAGAAATTCTAACTGCATTTCCCACTAATAACAAAATAAAAGAATCTATTCTTATAACTATCTGTCATTAATTGCATTAATTCCCACAGTGTGCGTGTTCTGCTGCAAGTTGGTCATATTTCTCTTGCAATTCTAACTTCTCAGCCCAAATCTGATAGCCTGAAGCCCTAAGCTCTTCCTCATAAGCTGCTTGCTCATCTATCTTCTTTTTCAGTTCATTATTTTGTTCTATCTCATCTACCAGTTGTACACTGATTCGATTCCATTCGCGGTTAGCTCTAACCACATGGCTTTCTAGGCTTTTGACCTTCTTCAGCTGTACTGCTAACTTTCCTTCTACATACATTATGTCCTCATCGCGTTCTTTGATGACATTCTGTAGACTGCCGACTCCTCGAGTCTCCTTCCTAAGCTCTATTTTAGCTGAGCGAAGTTCCTTAGTTAGCTGCTTAATAATCTCCTCTTTGGCTTCTATTTCTTCCCTTAGGGTAGCACTGTACCTTACCGACTTCATGGGTCTCCTCGGCATGATCCTACACACACCAATAGTAAACTTAATTAGTACATAGCCCCAAGATTCCATTATAACATATTAATAGAATGTAAATAGACATACAATGAAGAGGTTTCTATTTCCCCAAGTATATTCATACTTTATGTACACTCTTAGTATTATTCCTAGAGTTAGACTTTATCACTTGAACTTCCTCAAGTAAGATCTTATTTAAGTCAAGTACTAAGTTATCACATTAGTCCTAACTTTCAGTTTTCTCCCATAAGACCTAAAACCATTGCTCTGATACCAACTGTAACACCCCGAATTTTCTTATAATATCTGAGCATTTAATGGCATTAAATAATAAATAACAATAATAAATACCTCAATTTATGGTTCACAACGGCCCCTTATTGAAACCATAAATTCATAACAATAGCGGAAGCGTAACTTAAACTTGTCTTGGTAGGTAACACCCTAACCATCAATGTACTTCAACTTACATCACAATAAATAAACGTACTTAAAACTATTAAATTAAGAATCTTCGATCCACCGTCTTCCTACGGCTGCTTTCCTTGTCTTGTCATTCTACTTAAATCCTGAAACAAAATTTATAGAGAAGGGATGAGCGAACGAATGCTCAGTAAGTTCATACGTGGCCTCTCCGGTTACTAAGGAGAGACGACCAGAACGAATACTTTGAATAACTTTCACAAAGATAGGTTCAGTTACTTTTGGATTCAAGACTGCAGAACAATACAGTCGTATTTCTTTTAAGATTTTACTTTCAAAGGATTATGGCACTACAATCCAAAGGGATTCATTCAAATTCCGTCAATTCCTTGGTAACGTACATTATAACCTCAATGCCAAAGGTACAATTTGTACACCTAGCTTCTTCAACCAATAGTGTGGGTCGTAACATATATGGTATCCACACACATATGCTCGGGGTCTAGAATCATCCTTGTAATCAGACAATTCCTGAGAGAAGGCATGTGATCACTCATGCAATCCCTAGTTTAAGGACGAGTCTTTTCTAACTGGACTGTCCGTCAATGTCTTTTCTAACTGGACATTGGCTGCCTTAACAAGTAAGTGGTTAACTTACAAGTTAAAATGAGAACATACCATGGTACAAGTATGTGATACAAGTTTCAAACTTCGATACTTAGTAGATCGATGGGAACATCACTAAGTATAGATTCTTTCAAGGAACGTTCAATAACGCAGAGTTCATTCAAATACTATCATGCCATACTGATAGCTAACTTTAGAAAGAATATGGAATTCCAATAAACAGGAGTTCAAATACTGTAAGGAACGTAATCCCTTACCTGAATTGCTTTTCCTCGCAATCTCCTCTCTGTGCAAATCTACAAGGCACGGAGTAATTTACTTTAGTACTCTCAACATTGTTAACTATTTCTACTTAGTTAACTGAGAGATGCGTTTTAACTTCTTTACTTCGTTACTTCTTTCTTTACGTTTAAGTTTCTGACTTTGATTTACTAGTCAGTCCTTTAACTTGATATAATTGCAATTAAGTCCTCTGACTTTGGGTTAATTACAATTTGGTCCCTCAACTTTGGGTTAATTGCAAATTGGTCATTCAACTTTGGATTAATTGCAATTTAGTCCTTCAACTTTAGTTCAATTACAATTTATTCCTTCAACTTTGGATTAATTGCAGATTAGTCCTTCAACTTTAGTTTAATTGTAAATTGGTCCTTCAACTTTGGATTAATTACAATTCAGTCCTTCAACTTTCCTTTAATTACAGAAAGGTCCTTTGACTTTGGTTTTGTTCATAAGGTCCCCTAAGTTTCTCTTTTTATCATTTAGGCCCCTCTAACTTCAAAGTTTCCTTTTTATTTCTTCTAACTTTAATTCTTTTCAGTTTAGTCCTTTTCCGTTAGGAAACTAACTGAAACTTCTAATCTTTTCCTTTCTCGTTAACTTTTTAACTTTCAAGGTCTTCCAAGTACTTATTCTATTTCCTCAAGTTAATTTTCTAACTTGTTAACAATCCTTTTAACGATTTTGTTTTCTTTCCGTTAGAAACTTAACGAAAACACTAACTTTCCGTCTCAATTCTTAACATCTTCAATCAAGAATCAACACCCACTTGGTATAACCAAAACCGAATCATAATCCATTAGGGTTCATTGATTTTGATCAATCTTCCTAATTCTTTAATTTTTTCTAAATTCTCAAACATCGATTTTATTCATAACCAATTAACAAAATCATCAAAATCCACAAAATAATTCTTCAATGAGAAATAGGCCATTCGGCCGAAAGTGTTCAAGGGGGGGAAATCCATATTTTTTCTTCTTTTGATAAACCCAATTCAATATCAATGATTTATATGTTCAATTCCCAAGCATTGCATAATATAAATCAATTCAAATCATGATTATAAAATCAATCTTAAAAATAAACTAGTATCAAGATTACTATTTTTTTTTTCATAGCACTTAGATCAACTCCATTAACCTTTTAAAATTTATCATTAATCACTAGCATGCAAAACCCTAATATTTGTATTCTTAAATCATGCATAACTTATGATTTATTAATCCGAATTCAATGAAACAAATTTTAGAATATGAGGTTTGATATTACCTTGAGAACGATTGGATTGATCTTCCAAAAACTCGAAAATTTCCTCCCTCTTCTCCCTCCTTGGCCGGCGGCTATGCTAGGGTTGCTAGGGTTTGTTTTCCTTTTTTTTTTTTTTTGAGTTTATGATAATAAAGAATTCCTAAGTTGACTAACTCAAGAATTTATACTTTGGATTGATTCCTAATTGGGTTGGGTTTACTAATATAAATTTCGGGCCAATCTAAATTCTTTGGCCCACTTCTTTCAATTACTTTATAACTCTAATTATCATTTAATTAAATTAATAAAACCGAATTAAATAAAATAAAAAAAAATCGGTTATTACAATATATATATATATATATATATATGGGTTTTGTTAGGATACCCCCTTCAAGGGTATCTTAACAAATGGCCCTAAATTGTAGGACAAAAATGTCCCTTATTTTCTCTATCAAGCAAATACATAACGAGAGCAAAGAAGTAATCTCAAAATAAAAAGTTACTATCATTCCCTTCAATTATCTCCTACAGTCAGACTAGTAAACTTCTCCTTCAATTCCGAGTGCAATAATCATGGATGCCGCCCTTGCCTTTGCCTACTCCTTGTACCTCTCTCACTCTCTTTATTTCATAAAATCCTACAGCACGTGCCTGAATTGGGGGAGGAAAACTAATTTTTAAGCTGAAGTTAATTAAATGGAAATTGAATTGAGGATTAAAAGATTTTATGGGTTTTTGCTAGAAGGGGTTCGGAAATTAATTGTATCATGTGAAATGTTTGATTACTGAGGCTTATGTGTGAAGGGAATTTAAGAGAGCAGACACATAAGAAAGGCCATGAAATTGCCAGAAAATATTTAACGAAAATAATTTCTTAAGAAAATGGTGGCTGGATGTAATTAACTAGGTGAAGAGAGAAATTTGGTGCAAATTGGGGAATATGATTACAGTAGATAGAGGGTGGGTCCTGTTTGACTTTAGATTACAATTTTACCCCAATTATGTATTTGCTAGATATAGAAAATAAGGGGCATTTTTGTCCTACAATTTAGGGCCACTTGTTAAGATACCCTTGAAGGTAGGGATGACCAAACCGGTCCGGAACCGGAAAACCGGATCGGAGAAGCCCGGAACCGGAGCGAACCGGCGAGTTAACCGGAACCGGTGTAACCAAGGGCCGGTTAAGGTTCACATAAATGGCGGACCGGAACCGGAACTGGACCGGCGTTTCCATTAAAAAAAAAAAATCCCTTGTTTTTCAATAAATTTTAACATGTTTATTCATTATTGTATGATAAATAAAAAAAATCTCTTGTTTTTCAATAAATTTTAACCTGTTTATTCATTATTGTATGATAAATAAAATAAAAAAATAAAAAAAAATTAGTGTGGAACCGGACCGGAACCGTACCGGAACCGGATTGTGATGACCGGAACTGGTGTAACCAAGGGCCGGTTAAGGTTCACATAAATGGCGAACCGGAACCGGCGTTGGTCATCCCTACTTGAAGGGGGTATCCTAACAAAACCCTATATATATATATATATATATATATATATATATATATATATATATTCTTGACTTTATCAGATTGGGGTCAAAAACCAAATGACTCTCGTGATTTATCAAATTCAAACAATTCTGCTAGATTTAACTATTATGACTACATCCTGGCTTGGTCAAGAGCCTTTTTCAGACAAAACAAATCCTTTTCCCTTTCATATTTCTTATATTTTTGTCCAAATTTTTCCTATCCAACCCCTTATTGGTTTCATCAATGGTGGAAGACTTTCGGATTAGACAAATCATATATATATATATATATATGGAAAATACAAATTTTAAAAAGTTTTCTTGTACGCATCATTTATTTTTTCATCCACAATCTTTCCCTCTTTGCCATACATTAAAATCTTTAACTCAGCTCAATTAGTTACGATAGACAAAGAACATATAATGACCATAACTGAAAACATGTCTTTCTTAAAACAAACCAACATGAGTGATGAGTGACACAGACTTTTGTTGATTGTCATTGCGTATGATACAACCAATATGAGTGATGAGTGACACAGCCTTTTGATGTATTTTTATTGTTTACATGATCAATTCAATCTATTATTAATATAGATTTAGATCTAACTGTGCACGATTTAAATTGGTATATACTGATTAGTAAAAGATCAAACTAAATGCATTTTTTAATGCTAAATTATGAAATTGTTCCATGTCAAAGAATTATGACAGTTGCACCTTAAGGGCAATCCATTCACGCATCACTACATAATTAGAAAAACTATGTCCTAATTAAATTATCATATATTAAGCTTCCTCCTAATGGTACATGTATAAAATCGTTTCTTTTTTTTTTTCTTTGTAAAAAAGAGGATCGATAGTGGTTCCCCACTTACCCCCTTATAATAATGATGTCCTAGGAGGCATGGGAAGGGATCGAACCCGAGACCTCACACATTGTGAAGTTTGGCTCTACCACTGAGCCACTCCTTATGGACTAAAATCGTTTCTTAATAAACATGAACTGATTTTAAAACAAATCAATTTTTGTAATATGATTTTTCTATACAAGTATAAAAACTGTACGAAATAACATATAATTTCTATTGCTTTATTGCATTATGTAGCGCGATATGTCTTGTGGGGAATATTACTCCCTCCTACTCACTCGAATTAGAATCTTGGTCAATCTAATTATAGTTTGACCAATAATTTGATAAAAATTAATTATCTTAATGAAAATCCAAAAATAATTAATGAATTTATTAGTAACCATGATACAATAACAATTCTTAAATGTTTATTAGCATCATTATTTTTCTTCAAATTATTGATTAAAGTATAATTAGATTGACTAATAATCTTAATTCGAGTGGGACGGAGGAAGTATACGCTATCCACTCCATTGATTTTCTTAATTCCCATTTGTTTTGTATCTTCAACAAGAGTTACATTTTAAAAATCAAAGCTATAAATATTTTCAGGTGTTTTGCATATTAGGTCTTTTGCATATTACTGATGAATATTCACTTTGCTTATTCAGAACATTTATTTAGTTAATATTGGGAATTTATTATTGGACCCTTAACAAACTTTTCTCTCTAAAATGATTGACTAGCATTGTTTTTTTTATTATTTAAATATACAAATTAAAAACTTGATATATGTATTGAAATTATTGATTTAATTATTATTTCAAGAAAAATCTCTTTAACACGATTTTTTTTCAATGCAGGGACATCTTTTAAAAGGTTGAGTTTGTATACAAAATACTATTTTATCACTTCAGGATGTAATAGTTAAGTGATACAATGTATGTTTGTAATACCAGATAAATGTATTGCTTATTTTGAACAGTTTAATAATCACTTGCTTTAAGATAGGATGTAATTAACGTCCAGGCCATAAATAGAACAATTTAAAATTATCTCATGCTTTCAATAATTGGCACTGTTTTATATGGTAAACACAAAAACCGAGATAAAAATGCAGCTATTTATGGTTGGCTATAACTATTTATACAATTTAGTTTTTATATATACATAGATGAGTGTGTTTTGGAGGAAACTAGTCCATCCATAAGTTATAAAAAGTCATGTTTTTTACCCTTAAACCCTGAACCTGAAACCCTAAAATCTAAACCTAAAATCCCAAACCCTAAACCTTAAACCTTATAAAAACAAGACTTTTTATAACTTAGTTCCCCCCAAATTTTTCTCTACACAGATATGGGAGATATGACCCCCCGTGTTCCTTACTCTCTTCAAATTCTATTGTTATTCACTTTATTCATTTACGAGAAAATTGTTTTGAAAAAAAACTAATGCATTTTTTAAATTTACTCACAATACAGACTAAAAGTTTACAACTTGTTTCATTTTCATTAAATGAAACCTATTCGAATATTTGTTCAAAATTAGATCAAACTTAATTTTCACAAAACTCATTTACAACAGAACCATAGATCCTTTTCAATTGGTTCCCCATTTAATGTAAAAAAGAGAAGCAGTCAATGTTCATTCATCTCAATAAATTGAGACACGCAAAGTCAATACCGTGTTCAAAAGTAGATCAAACTTAATTTTCACAAAACTCATTTTCAAAGGAACCATTGGCCCTTCTGGTAGGCTTAGTCGCACACCTACAAATTAAACTTGGACTAGGTTCTAAACATATAGTTAGGGCAAGTCCAGAGTCGATCCACGAAGAACAGTTACTTGTTTATGTAATTGTCACTTGACAAGATTGGGAGTTTAATTGAGATTTTAATTAATTCCTAAGACGGGAAAAATAAACTAAGTGTTTGAAACAATAATTAAAAAGCACTTCGGATTGATCACTATCCCCGTCCTCTATTTCAATTTCATCGGTACTTCTTTTTCTCCGTTAATCCTATTCACTTGATCACGAGATATATTGAAATCTCTGTCTCTTCTTACTGTTTAGTCTATAGCAGTGGCACACTCACTATAAACCCTAATTAAAATTAAACCTAGACTGGCACAGAAAAGGTCTAAAGATTAATTGATTCAATTTAAGAGACTAAGATCAAGAACGCTTTATATGATTATTTCACACAGATAATCGCTAAATTTTGCCTACTTCCCGAATTGCTATGGCACATACACAATTCGTGAAGATGCTACGGTGAAAACCCTAATTCTGGCACAGAACAGAGAATTCTAGCATAGATCAATAAGAAAAACTAATGGATTGGCCAAATCCACAAACCCTAATTATTAATCTAAAATCAGAACAAGCAAAATTATTAATAGATTAAACGAGAGATTAAGAAAATTACCTCAATTGAAATAAATTGGGTTCAAACTTTCAATCCAAAGCTATGGAGTTAGTTCTCCATGAAAAACTTACAAACTCTAGAGAGAAAAGAAAGAACGTGTTTTCTCCAAGTCAAAAGAATGAATAATAACCTAATCTAAAGCTAATTCCTAAACTAATAATGAATATTCAAAAATCAAAATAAAAAGAATAATTAAAAAGAAAAAGAAATAAAAAGAAATAAAAATTCCTCTCTGCCAGCAGATCCGCCGACCCTCCATGATGCGGAAACCGATTTCCCCAAATTTGCAATTAAGTCCCTGGAGTCTTCATATTTTCAGTCCAGTCCTCCAACTTTTAGAAATTGCAAAACAGTCCCTCAGCTTCGAGTTCAACACAGTTTGGTCCTATAATCTTTCGCCCCGGTTGACTTTGACTTTGCCTTGACTTTGACTACTTGATCCTTGAGACATGACTTTGAAGCTCACCAAAAATTACATCCGGAAAAATAAATAAATCAAAACGACTATTCTACCCCGGATTACAATAAAAACCCAAATGATAAATAATATCCCCAAATACATCAAATCTAGTCTAAGTACATCAAAATGAATGAAAATACATAGGAAAATAAGGGAAATAAAATATGCAAAATCCGCCACATCAGATTCCCCCACGCTTAGACCGTTACTCGTCCCTTAGTAACATCCTAACCCCACTCTAAACTCCGGTCTATAAAGCGTAGCATGGGAGAAAATGACCCCTAGTCTCCTCTAATCCTCCAAGTCAAAAATCAACAAACTATATCGGAGTATAAGAAACTCCGTCCCCATTAACACCAAGAACAAATAAAGATCAATGGCTTTAGCCCGATACAACTCCAAATAATGCAATAAAAACGTATCCGGACTAAGGCCCACACATAAAAGCTAGGGGGAACTAAACATGTCCTAAATTTCCCCCACGCTAGTCTCACACTACTATCGCCCTCATAAAAATAAGAAGTTGATGCCTAGAAAGTGTTTCCGGATATAACTTACCTCGTGAAAGCACCAACGCCTCCTTATTACTCCAAGAAAGAACGAGGGTTTCTATCCTAATCACCTCTAACCGAGCCTCCTACACCAAGTATGACAATCCTAACCCGAGACTCCAAACCTCCCTTATGTCAACACTCCGGTGAATATAACATATAATCAACTCAATACCTCACATTTTGCCTAAGCGCCCTTTCGGGTTTTCACTTAGCCTCTCTATTTTTTTCATTTCATCATTTTTATTCTTTCTTTTTTCTTTTTTTTTTTTTTTTTTTTTTTGAAATATACGTACTACACAATACAAATACAAACCCTCCCCACGCTTAAACTACACAGTGTCCTCAATGTGTGAAACAGTAAAAATATAGGAGAGTCAAAGCGTAAAGTAAAAGGGTTTACTACTCTCACCACTACTTGTTCCGACCTTATTCCTTCTCGTATTTCCCAACAAGAAATTATCACCAAACAAATCACAATTTCACCGACAATCTCAACACAACCACAAAACTATCACCGTTCACAATTCACCCACAATCTCAACACAACCACAAAACTATCACCGTTCACAATTCCTCACCAACAACAATAATAATCAACAATAATAACAAGAGCACAATCGCAAAAACGATATCAAGCCTCCGATCAACAACCGAGCCACCACAACATCCAACAAGAAAATAAACTGCAAGTAAAATCGAGAAGATTTTTACCTTACAATGCTCCAATACTGCCCAACAAGCCTCCTTGTCTCTCCAAAATTACTCCAAGAAGGATGAACCAAAAACTCCAAAATTGAATTTCTAGGGTTTTGAAATTCTGCTATGAAACTCGAATTCAGTGGTCTATGGTGATTGGTTGAGTTGTATTTAAGGTTGAGAGAAGGATTTAGGGTGAGAAAATTGGGAAATTGAAATCAATTTGATGAAATTGATTTTTAGGTTTAGAGAGAGAAAGTTGATGACGGGGTGATAATAGAGGAATGGAGGATGATTATGGTGTTGGGGAGGAAGAAGATGGAAGGGGGTTCGTTTTGTATGATAGGCTGGCCGGAATTGACGGCGGTTTTGTGGTGTTTTAATGGAGGAGGCGGCTGCAATGGAGGGGAAAAGAGAGACGGAGTTCGACGGGTTTGGGAAGAGAGAGAGAAAGAGGGGGGTTCGTCGGGTTGTTTGATGGAGGGGGGTGGTGATTTCCGGTGGTGGTAGATGAGAGTGGTGCGGCGGCTTGGTGAGGAGAGAAGAGAGAGAACGACGGGATTGTGGAGAAGAAAGAGAGAGAGAGACTGAGTTAGTTAGTTTTTTTTTTTTTTTTTTTTTTTTCGGGCAAGGAGTTTTGGTATTTGAGGTGTGGGCACGACCTCCTTGTTCGTGCAACCAATTTTGGTGAGATTAACTCTAGAAGGAGCACAACTCACCCCCACAGGCACAAGTTGTGCAAGGCTAAACCAAGGTGTGCGCACAACCTCCTTAATCGTGCAGCAAATTGATGATAAAACTGGGCACAAGTTGTGCTGTGTTGCACACGTTGTGCAATGCCTGTTGCTCCCTTTTTTTTTTTTTTTTTTTTAAGTCTAGCTCAGGTGCCCTCCAGCCATGATTTCCTGCACACCATCAAACATAAAAATATACCTTTAGTAGCACCAATTCTAGACATGAATAAAAATAAAAAAAAATAAAAACATAATATACACAATAACCAATAAAATAAGCAATTAAATCCGGGTTGCCTCCCGGTTAGCCGCTTTTTTTTTTTAAACGAAAAACTCCTAATCTAGAAATAAAAATGCATACTATACACTACGAAACCTTCGCCCACGCTTAAACTATCAGTGTCCTCAGTGTGTACAAGTGAATAAAAATAAGGACAGTTTAAACGTGGGAGAATAAGTGGTACCTCATTAGTGCACACTCCATCCCGTTTGAGCTCGAATTGTCTGCATAAATCCCTTCGTCTTTTTGTTCATTGTGCTCAAACCTCCATGCTTCTCCATCGGACCACTAGCCATCATCAATTCTTCCTCACCTCCAAATGTATGTTTTCGGTGCTCAGGAAGATTTTTCACCTTTCTTGGTCCATGTTTTACCGCCGGGATCTCCAAACCAATCTTCACATCATCAATCCCACTACAAACCTTGGACACATCATCTACCTTTGTCTCTACTACATCCATAAAACACAAACCACGGATATCCTTAGGGTCTTTCTTGGAGTAAAAAATATTGAATTCCATTAAATCCCCATCAAACTCTATAGTTAATGAACCATTCGACACATCTAACTTAGTATGAGCCGTAGACATAAATGGCCTCCCCAACAGAATGGGAGCCTTAGGATCCGTATCCATCTCCAAAACATAAAAATCAGTGGGAAAAATGAACTTACCAACCCGGACCAAAACATCCTCAACTTTCCCTTTAGGGTATGCATTAGATCTATCTGCTAACTGAATAACAACCCTAGTATCCTGTAAGGGTCCCAACTTGAGCTTTTCAAACAATGCATAAGGCATGACATTGATTGAAGCACCCAAGTCAAGCATAGCCATGTGCTCAGAATCATCACCCAAAGACACAGGAATCACAAACATACCCGGATCACTGCACTTCTTGGGCATCTTCTTATGATAGACTGCAGACACATGCTCTTTCATCTTCACCTTTTTCTGACTCCTTGCCTTCTGATCCCTCTTCAATGTACACAACTCCTTCAAGAATTTAGCATATCTCGGGATAGTCTGCAAAAGATCCAAAAATGGGATATTTACCTCAAGCCTCTTGAAAGTGTCATATATAGCCTTGTCAAGCTCTGGTTTACGATGCTCTCTCAAGGCCTCAGGAAATGGAACATCTGGCTCATCAACTGTTGGCTCTGGTGTAGTTTTCTTCTCCTCCACCGGCGTCTTCTCTTCAGGCACAATCTTTTCAACCTCAATCACTGGCTCCTCCGGTACAACTTCCTTCCCAATCTCATTACCACTGCGCAAAGTCATGGCACATGCACTCTGCTTAAGGTTCGGTTCTGTTCTAGAATGTACCTTCTCTGCCTCTCTAGTCTCTAATCTCCCAACTGCATCAGCTATTTTCCCCATTTGTCTCTCTAGATTACCAATACTCACATCGGTCATCTGTTGATACTGTTAGAAATTACAATTCATCATACTCACTGACTGCACTAAAGAGTGAAGCAGATCATCCGTTGACTGTCTCGGAGGATTACTCTGATACTACTGCTGCTGCTGGTACGGTGGTCCGTACTGATTATACTGACTAGTGGGATACTGTTGACTCTGTGGTGGACCCATCAACAATTGTTTCATCATCCCCTTAAGGTCCTCTACATCTGTCTCAAGCTTACTTGGCATACCACCACTCGATCCCACAACACTAACCTGTCTGAAACTCGATCTCCGGCCATGTGTCCGAGTGCTCTTAGCCAACTCATCAATTATCTCATTAGCCTCCTCAGTCGTCTTATTGAGTATACTGCCCCCACAACAAGAATCAACTAACCGCTTATCCATGACTATCAACCCTCCATAGAAATAAACTATCAGTTGATCATCATCAAACCCATGATACGGGCAACTCCTGCACAACTTATGGAACCTGTTATAATACTCGTATAGAGTCTCATCTACCTTCTGCTCCATGTTGCTAATATCCCGCTTCATGACATTGATCTGATCCGGTGGGAAAAACTCATCAAGAAACACATCCTTCATCTGTTGCCATGTGGCAATGCTGTTTGGCGGCAGATGGTAATACCATGTCTAGCATCATCTTTCAA
The DNA here is from genome assembly GCA_026119855.1 of Campanula takesimana. Lineage (NCBI taxonomy): Eukaryota > Viridiplantae > Streptophyta > Magnoliopsida > Asterales > Campanulaceae > Campanula > Campanula takesimana. Next base: position 408,413 of record JAOWBW010000307.1, read on the forward strand.
AGTGAAAGAAAATGCTCTGAGTAATAAGTGCTCTAAAGGAAGTGTAGCCGGCTTCATGCTTTGACATATCTGCACAAACTGGGACACATGCTGATTCAGATTCTCTCCAGGCATCCCAGTGAAGTGTGGTAACTGGCTCAACAGCCCCGGCTTCAACTCAAAAGTCACTCCGACAGGTAAGACAAGGATTGGATGGCATGTGGTTGCTCATTCCAATCTGGGGCAGTCCTTTGCCTCAATGTCTGATCTGCCATTTGTTATCTAACTCAAGAATTCCAAGCAGATTGTCAGTAGAACGGGTGTGGACCATAAAAGGTGCCACACTAAAAACAGAAATAAATAAATAAAAACTAAAAGGAAACTAAATAACTAAACTAACTAAAAATAAATACAAATAAAATAAAAATAAAAAGAACAAGAATTAAAATAAGAACGTAAACAAATAAACACCGTTTCCCGGCAGCGGCGCCAAAATTTGGTAGGCTTAATCGCACACCTACAAATTAAACCTGTACTAGGTTCTAAAAATATAGCTAGGGCAAGTCCAGAGTCGATCCACGATTGTTTATGTAATTGTCACTTGACAAGATTGGGGGGTTTAATTGAGATTTTAATTAATTCCTAAGACGGGAAAAATAAACTAAGTGTTTGAAACAATAATTAAAAAGCACTTCGGATTGATCACTATCCCCGTCCTCTATTTCAATTTCATCGGTACTTCTTTTTCTCCGTTAATCCTATTCACTTGATCACGAGATATATTGAAATCTCTGTCTCTTCTTACTGTTTAGTCTATAGCAGTGGCACACTCACTATAAACCCTAATTAAAATTAAACCTAGACTGGCACAGAAAAGGTCTAAAGATTAATTGATTCAATTTAAGAGACTAAGATCAAGAACGCTTTCTATGATTATTTCACACATATAATCGCTAAATTTTGCCTACTTCCCGAATTGCTATGGCACATACACAATTCGTGAAGATACTACGGTGAAAACCCTAATTCTGGCACAGAACAGAGAATTCTAGCATAGATCAATAAGAAAAACTAATGGATTGGCCAAATCCACAAACCCTAATTATTAATCTAAAATCAGAACAAGCAAAATTATGAATAGACTAAACGAGAGATTAAGAAAATTACCTCAATTGAAATAAATTGGGTTCAAGCTTTCAATCCAAAGCTATGGAGTTAGTTCTCCATGAAAAACTTACAAACTCTAGAGAGAAAAGAAAGAACGTGTTTTCTCCAAGTCAAAAGAATGAATAATAACCTAATCTAAAGCTAATTCCTAAACTAATAATGAATATTCAAAAATCAAAATAAAAAGAATAATTAAAAATAAAAAGAAATAAAAATTCCTCTCTGCCAGCAGATCCGCCGACCCTCCATGATGCGGAAACCGATTTCCCCAATTTTGCAATTAAGTCCCTGGAGTCTTCATATTTTCAGTCCAGTCCTCCAACTTTTAGAAATTGCAAAACAGTCCCTCAGCTTCGAGTTCAACACAGTTTGGTCCTATAATCTTTCGCCCCGGTTGACTTTGACTTTGTGTCGCGCCCCAGACCCGTGGTCCTACTTGGCCCCACGCTCGGGACACGAGTGGAAGACGTCTTTAAGCACTTTTAGAAAAAATTTCGAAATATACTTTCATAAAGTTTATCAAAACCAACACTCGAAGTTCAAAAACTTCATTTACTTTCAAACAAACTTTATAAACAACTTTCACAAACGAAAGTACTTAGCCCGAAGGCTAACAAACTTTTACACAAATGTACAACACTGACATTTTCCAAAACATAGGTGACACAAGATGAGAAGTCACGGAAACTCTACCCAAAAGGTTATACATTTATGTAATGTAACCTTACAAAACAAACCCCAACTCTTACCATCACGACGTCCTCCCATGCCAAGTTCTATCTCCTAGACTCGCCTTTATCTAAAACAGTAAACAAATAAGAGGTGAGAATGAATCTCAGTAAGTTACTAAAATGCAACTACGTTACATGCTAATATGCTCATCACAAAGGCATAATATCAACAAGTAAACACATAGGCACAAACCACATAATATGAGAGAGACTACCAACTTCTCTCATATATAATACTCACATAATATGAGAGAGACTACCATCTTCTTTCATATATAATAACACGTAGCTCACTCATAAGTGAATACCCAAGCCAAGGTTTACCAATCACATAACCGTCTGAGAAACATTTGAGCAGCATAAATAGCTGAAGCCGGGATCCCGAAAACCAAACCATAATCAATTGAACCAAAGTAACAACGGGGCAGCATCAATAGCTGAAGCAGGTTCCGGAACCATATAACACCACAACAACAATAGCGGGAGAAAATGACACAAAGTCATACCCCTAAATGCTCAAGCGAGGGAGCGAGTTCATCCCATCCAAGGCCAATCTGGACTAGGGGAAATAGGTCCAGTGGAAAAGTCTTAATTCTTTCCACCTCCACTCGATAACACCCAAACCTGGGGAAATAGGTCCAGTGGAAAAGCCTTATAGTGAACTTGGCTAGTGTGCCACTATAATTCTTTCCACCTCCACTCGATAACACACAAAACCAGTTGGACTTTACACGAGAGCACAGTAATGAATACTTGCTTAAACAACAACCAGGGCATGATTCCAAAGTAGAGAATCAAGCCAAACTCATCATAAAGATGCACACGAAAGGCTACTCAAAAAGAGCTCAACAACAACGTGCAATAACATTTCCCATATAAAGGATTTCAAAAGTAGGAAATCCACAATTACATCATAAAGATGAACACAATAACATAACTAAATCTCACGGAGAACATCCAAGACTTAGTCGCAACGGACCATTCATAAACATTTTGTGCTATAAAACACTTACTGGAATTTCGACACTTCTGAACCTGAACCCCAACTAAATAAACCACCTCATCACGTAGTACACAAGAAGAGCTTCAAAATGATAGTTTACACGACTAAATCGGAGTCCGTATGAAGAAGTTATGGCCTCCGGAAGTTTGAACCATTTTCTGGGAAAAGTGTGCGATCGCCCAAAAATGGTGTGAGGCCGCCCAAAACCCTCAATTAAGGCCAAATTGCTCCAGAAAGAGTGTGCGATCGCCCACAAAAAGTGTGCAACCGCCCAAACCTCCAAATGTACCAAAATTGCACTCCTTTCGTTTCACCGTCTCACAAGTATAAGTATAATTTTCTAATATACTAATATACTCATTTAATCAAGTTAATATTTCTCCGTCCCAAGCGTAAGAGTATACTTTTACCGTCCCACAAATAATAGAATAATTTTCTTTTATTCCAATTAAATATTTCACCGTCCCAAAAGTATAAGTATAATTTTTCTAATATACTTGTATACTCTTTTAATCAAGTTAATATTTTTCCGTCTCACAAGTAGGAGTATATTTTGTTCTAACATTTTAATCAACCCAGAAGCCTAACAACAAGCTCCAAACACTATTTAAAGTTTACTCTTTCATTTCTACGTAGTATATTTATACTCCCTTTGTCCCAAATAAACAAGTATCACAATTAAATTATTTTCACAATAATTTCACCATATAACACACATATAGCAAATATATGACCATTTTACTATTTAAGGGGAATTAGTAACTTACTTACTCCGGGGAAAAGTATCGCAGAAATAATATTTGATCGGGTAGAAATGACCTATTCAACGCTCTGATCATTTATATATAATTAGTTTTTAAAACGGAGTAGTAATTAAAAAGAAATAAAATCGAAACGGAGGGAGTTCTTACTTTCCAATTACGAACCAGAGGGAGTATTGAATTCGGTGTGTGTTTGTTCTTTCTTCAACGCAGAGGAAATGAAAAAATGAAGATAACCATTGCTTCTTTATATATATATATATACTATTCCCACTAACCACCTTGACTTCCATTTATTCCTCTAAAGCCCAATTTCCTTTAATACCAATTAGGCCCCACAAGTTACTAACTCAATTAATTCCCAAAACAATATTACTACCCACAATTTAACTAACACATATTCTCAAATAATATATGCAAGTTATAAAATATTATTTAACACATAAAATGCATACAAAATTTCAAATTAAAATCCCCAAAATATAAAATAAATAGGGACAGGTTTTGGGGTCGTTACACTTTGCCTTGACTTTGACTACTTGATCCTTGAGACATGACTTTGAAGCTCACCAAAAATTACATCCGAAAAAATAAATAAATCAAAACGACTATTCTACCTTGGATTACAATAAAAACCCAAATGATAAATAATGCCCCAAAATACATCAAATCTAGTCTAAGTACATCAAAATGAATGAAAATACATAGAAAAATAAGGGAAATAAAATATGCAAAATCCGCCACATCACCTTCTCAATAGGTTCTCCATTTCATATGGAAAAAAGTAATCATTGTTCATTCATCTCAATAAATTGGGTCACACAAAGTCAATATATATCACGTACGTTCAAAAGTAGATCAAACTTAATTTTCACATAACCCATTTACATTTACGACGGAACCATAGGCCCTTCTCAATAGGTTCTCCATTTGATGTGAAAAAATAGGTTCTCTATTTGATGTGAAAAAAGTAGTCACTGTTCATTCATCTCAATAAATTGAGTCATATATAATCAATATCAAAACTAGTCGGCTGCAGCATTGCAGAAAATAGTGATTCTCGTAATCAAACCATGACCTAAAGACAAAATCAAGAATACATATGATGACAATAACGAAACTAGAAAATCACTTTCCAAGGACTAATGGTATAATCTTTAATGAAATATTCACTTTTTTGTCTTAACAAATCAAAAACATAAATTCCTTACACCAACTTACATGCATTACCTTGTAACCATCCCCATTACAATTTCATATAAATAAACACAAGGTTCCTCCAATTTCTTATAACACACAAACAAACACTATATTTGAGTTTGAGTTTGGTCTTATTCAATCAAAATAGTAATGTCTTCCTCGTACATGGAATTTGTCTCGAAAATCGATTTGTCGACGGTTGGGATGTTCGTGGCGGCACTGGCGGCGGTTTATGTAACCCGATGGCTTTACAAGTGGAGGAACCCTAAATGCAATGGTGTGCTCCCTCCGGGTTCAATGGGTATTCCTTTTATTGGAGAAACTCTTGAGTTGATCATGCCTAGCGCTTCTCTTGATCTTCCTCCTTTTATTAAGAAGAGAATCAATAGGTATGTTAATATTGTCTCTTTGCAAGTGCTAATTGTTTTTGTTAGTATAGTTCTAACATAAGTTTTTCTCTAGATTTTCAAATGAACTTATTATTATGACACAATCATAAACTTTTAGGACATTATGGTAAATTAAGATGATATTGGGGATTTAAATATTTCCTTTTGATTAATGTGTTTTTTTTTTTTTTCTTCTTCTTGTAATTTAGATATGGCCCAATATTCCGAACGAACGTGGCCGGCCGGCCGGTGGTAGTGACGGCGGATCGTGAGTTCAACTACTTCCTCCTCCGGCAAGATGGGAAGTTGGTGGACACATGGTCTCTTGACACATTTGCTGAAGTATTTGATCAAAACACTCAATCTTCAAGAAAATACACCAGAAATCTGACCTTAAATCACTTTGGTATTGCCGCTCTCCAAGAGAGACTTATTCCTCCAATGGAGAAAATGATTCAAGACACTATTCAATCATGGTCAACTCAACAGTCAACTGAAATGAAAAGTGCAGCCATCACTGTAAATTTCAATCTCTCTCACCTTTCTAAAATGAGGTTTTTTGGTTTTTTTTTTTTTTTTTGAGTTTTATGAACATTTTGTAAAGAAAATGATTTTTAAATAGTTTGAGTGGCACGGTTCGGTCACGCTTCACCTGTTGACAGATCGATGGTTAAGATTAATTTGACTTGAAGTGAGTCAATATTTCTGTTTTTAACTTTGATTTCATTGTGGCAGCTGACAATTGATTTTGCTGCAAAGCAACTATTCAGTGGTGATCTAGAAAGAGCACCACAAAAATTAAGTGACATGTTCAATGACCTTGTTGAAGGTCTCATGTCCTTCCCCATTAACCTTCCTGGAACTGCTCATCACAAGTGCTTGAAGGTAACCTATTTTTCGTTAATATATACTCCCTCTGTCCCAAAATGATATTCCTGTTTGACGACTATTCAAACTTTTTAAGGATATGAACACTTGCTTCACTAGCTATGTTTTGTTTGTGCACTTTTAAAGCTTAGATTGTAGAAATGAGAAGAACTTTTTGGGACAATGAAACATGGCAAATGAGAACATCATTTTGGGACGGAGGGAGTATTTGTATTTTTATGAATAGCGCGTTTAATTTGTCACTTAATCTTGAAATGTATTTGCCAGATTCACAAGCAAGTGCGACAAATGATGAGCGACGTGTTGAGGAAGAGGCGTGCGTCAGAAAATGAGATTCGTGAAGATGATTTGCTTGATCATTTAATTAAAGACATGAACACGGAGTCATTCTTGTCAGAGGATTTTATTATTCAGTTGATGTTCGGGCTTTTATTTGTTACCTCCGATTCAATCTCCACCACACTTGCGTTAGCGTTTAAGTTGCTTGCTGAACACCCTCTAGTCCTGGAAGAATTAACAGTTAGTATTTCAAAATCAAAATATTTGCTCATTTTTCATTTATTTTTTTTTACAAAATTTTAAATATAAACGTAAATGTGTTTATATTCAGGCGGAGCATGAAGAGATTCTTAAACAGAGGGAGAACGTGGATTCGCCACTCACATGGAATGAATATAAATCAATGACTTACACGCTTCAGGCGAGTTTCAATTTTGACATATCAAGATATATTTATATATATCACTTCTTCCGCTCCAATATTGCGATATTAACTATGGAAACTATAGGTTATAAATGAAGTTCTGAGGCTAGGAAATATTGCTCCAGGGTTGTTTCGACGAGCCTTAAAAGATATCCCTGTCAATGGTAATTACAACAAACATACACATAGTGTTTTTTTTCTTGTTCACCTTCTTGTCAGAGATCATTTTGAACTAACGGATACATATATACGTGCGTGCGTGCAGGATATGTAATTCCTAAAGGGTGGGTAATTATGATTGCCTCGGCTGCTCTTCACTTGAACTCCTCCGAGTTTGAGGATCCATTAGTATTCAACCCCGGGCGTTGGAAGGTATATATGCTCTTCACGGTCTCAGGCCCTGTTTTTTTTTTTTTTTTTTTTTTTTTTTTTTTTAGGGATTTCTGGGGTAATGTTGTTGTTGTTGTTGATGGGGTTGATTCTATTTTGCAGGACATAAAATCGAGTGTTGTAGCAAAGAGCTTCATGCCATTTGGATCAGGAATGAAGCAATGTGCAGGGGCTGAATATAGTAAGGTGTTCTTGGCTACATTCCTACATGTCTTGGTCACAAAATACAGGTACTAAACTTGTGTTTTTCTCAACTAGTTCAATATTTTTTGCTCATCTGACTGAAAAATTACACTATATAACGACTTTTTGTTATCTGTTTCCCAATCAGATGGGAATTAGTCAAGGGAGGCAAAATTGTTCGAGCTCCGATTATTCGATTTCCAGATGGATTTCATTATAAGGTCTCAGCAAAGGTGTAATTCTCAAGTTTGGTTTAAGGAACGCGGATTTGTTCGAGCTCGAGCTCTTCTTCCATTCTTCAGACATTCTCTCTTGATCAAGTTACTCTGCAGGAAGATCTTAGCAAACAATAACACCTATATATCCTAGAAATAAAATCATTTCGGTATAATAAAGTGCCCTTTTACAAAAGGGTCACACATTGTAATACATAGTAATTTTTCATTTCTCCATATAGTAATTTATATATTTTTTTTAATAAATTTATTGTACAATACTACCATGAATATATACCTGCACAAGCAATGATACGGACACAAAAAGAGAGATAAGAGAGATATACCTGGTTGTAAAGGACAGCAGGTTGGAAACCAATACATTTTTCCTACTCCCTCCGTCCCAAAATGAATGTCCGGTATAGCCCTGGAATAAGACAACAAATGAACAATATTAGAAAAAAATAATAAAAAGGAACAAATAGGGTGGAAATAAGAATCTAGTCAAGAACAGCTCAATTTGGGAGAAAAATAATGATAACAGAGAAATTATGGGATCAAGAAAACCATATACGAAAACAATCAATATCTCGTCTGTCGTTAAGGAAAATACAATGAAAGAACAAAATATAGGGATGTCAACGGGTCGGGTTTCTCTAAAACCGAACCCGACCCTAACCTCAAACAGAGTGACCCGACCCGACCCGAAGTTAATGAAACCCGAACCCGACCCGACCCGAGTGGCATAAAATCTAATTTTCCCATCCCATATTTGATTTTGCCTAATTTATATTTAAGCTTAATTTGAATGAGTTATACAAATTAGTCTTAACTCATCAAAACCTCACTCACAAACAACTATAAAAATAAATTTAACAACACTTAATTTGACTTAGAAGGTCCTATACGAAAATAAAAATATATCACTTATACACTCGGGTCGGGTCGGGTCGGATTGTGATACCGAACCCCGTGCGAGTTTTAAAAACTGTGATCCTAACCCTACTTTTTCGGGGCGATCGCCCTCGAGTTCGGATCGGGTTCGGGCGAAATGCCATCCTAACAAAATAGAAGCGATAAAAACAAGAAAAAAAGTGATCAGAATAGAAAAATGACTACAACCCCCGCCCCGCAACCCAACTATCCAATCATGAACAAAGCCTCCACTGGATGAGGGCAAGCCCACTCCCCCCCCCCACTCCCTGTACATAAAAGATAAGAGGAAAGAGTATGAAATACTCTTAGGGTTAATTGCAAATTGGTTCTTGACTTTGTCCAAAATTTGTAATTTTGATGCTGTCTTTTCAATTTCGTCAGCTGGTATACTCACTTTGTCATTTTGTTGCAATCCAATTACGAAAGTAACTAAGTGTTAGTTTTCTAACAGATTTTATGTCATGTGACTAGCACATGACGTTTTAAGAGACGTTTTAATATATTTTTAGAGCTACACATATCCGGTTGATATGATTCTTTTTTTAAATTGAAACTAATATTTAAATTTACAATATATATTTTTTGGCAATTTTTCGGGTGATTATTATTTTAAATATTTTTTTTTTTTAAAAAAAAACGTGAAATAATAATCTAAAAAATATGTTAGCCCCAAATATGTTTCATATGAAGTAAATGTTATATGTATATTATCGGTTCATAAAAATATTTGATAGAAAAAAAAGGGAGAGGAAGAATATGATGAATCGGGGGAAAAGTGTATGTGGAAGGGGTGATGCGGGAACATGGTGGAGGGGTAGAGGAAAGAAAACGTTAGAAAATAAGGTATATCATGGTGGAAAGTAGTAATTTTTTCAGATTATTTTTTCCATGTCCTCTATTTTTTAAATATTTTTATTAATTAATTAAAAATTAATATAATATAATTAGTTCACCAAAAAAATTTGTCAAAAAATATATGTTGTAGATTTAAATATTAGCTTATGTTTAAAAAAAATCCTACTAATCGGATATGTGTAGCTTCACAAACATCTTAAATCGTTATGTGCTAGTCATATGACATAAAATCTGGTAAAAAACTAACACCATGTTACTTTTGTAGTCAGATTGCAACAAAATGACAAAGTGAGTATACCAATTGGCGAAATTGAAAAGACAGCATCAACATTGCAAATTTTCAAAAAAATCAAGAACCAAATTGCAATTAACCCATACTCTTAATATCTTTTTGATTTTTGTTATTCTGATTTGTATTTTATTTTAATTTAGTTTGTATATTTATCCTTATTTAGCTTGTTTATATTTTAGGTTATTTGTATTTATCTTAGGTAAGTTTATTTTAGGATTATTATGTTTGGTATTTATCTTTTACTAACCTTTCCATATCAAAGTGTATTTTTTATTCTTGTAGGACTCTTGGATGGAGAGGCAATAAAAGAAGATGAATTCAGCCATTCTCCTACACATATTCTTAGAGCATTCAAAGAGAAAAAGAGTTTTTTCTAGAGTCCTTTTGTTACTTGAAGTCTTTAGTTCTCAAGAGTTTTGATCTTCAAGTTGTTTTGATCTTTTCATTGTTCTAGATCCGTGAAGAACACTTATTAGGGATCAATCCTTTATTCTTTACTGCCTTGTGCAGATTTTGGGATTTGATTCATAAGTTCTAGATCTAGAGTTTTAGTCTTTTGTATTTTACAATTGTTCATGAGTCAAGAACATATTGTAGTTTTATTTTCTTTCATTGTAATCGTTTTGTTTAACTTGTACTCTGCAAGTTCTTTATTAATGAAAGTTTTCCAGCAAGCAAGGTCTTGCTGGAGTGTTAAAATTCTTGTTTTTAATTATCCGATGCGTTTTTATGTGCTTTTACTTGTTCTGTTCGTCGACAGTTGTCAAGTCAGTTGTGTTGTCACTTGTGTGATCATCCTTGATCACAAGTGTCCTGACAAGTGGTCATTTCTAGAAAACATTCCTAGCTACAAATCTTTCAATTGGCATCACGAGCCTTCTCTCGACATTATTGAGAGTCGATCCTTGTAGTAGCCACAATGGACTGTCAGCCAACCAGCAAAGCAAAGTCAATTGTTCTTGCTAGTGCTCTTACTATTTCTAAAGATATGACTCAATTTGATAAAGACATTGATGAGTCAAACTTAGAGGAAGATGAATGTGCCTTGATCACTCAAAAATTCAGGAACATGTTGAACAAAAAACGGCACTTAAAGTTTCCAAATAAGAGTCCTTCTCCTTCCCCTAAGATTGAATAATTTAATAGGGAGACATAGGTGAAAAATCCTCTTTCTGAAAACAAAACACCGATTGAATCTATTCAGTGTAGCGCGTGTCTAGGATTTGGACACTACGCCAATGAGTATGCTAACACACGTAAAAAGCGAGGGATAAGTTTTTCTTCTACTCTAAGTGACTCTAATGATGATGATAAGACAGTAATTCTGTCATATTTACGTTCATCACAGTTTTCACTTTCTGAGAGTGAGTCTGACAGTGAAGATGTGCAGTCAACTGACTGCACAACTGGCAACTCAACTGGTGTTCATATGTATACATGCTTGAATTCCTCATCTGCAGGTAAATCTGAGGAATCCCAACAGGAAGATGAAGATAGTGCAACCTATGAAGATCTACACAATACATATGTGGAGCTTCATGCAGATTGGTCCAAAAGAATGAAACAACTTAAGGTTTTTAGGCAGGTAAATGAAATACTCACTTCTGCTAATCTGAACTTAAAATCTGAAAATGAGAGGTTGTCTAATGAAAATGATTCTCAAAAGGACTCCATAGCCAAGTTGGAAGTCATGCTTACTAAGAAAGACAATGAGTGTGAAAGGTATAAAAGTGATCTTGAAAAAGAAACCAACACACTCACAAAGCTTAACAATGGCAAGGCTATACTGGATGAAGTTCTAAAAATGGGAAATCAAGGGAAATCAGGGATATGCTATGGAGATCCAATTTTTGTTAAGGAAGGTGAGAGAACTTCAAAGGATAATGAGAAGTTTAATGCTAACCATGTGTCTCCTCATAAAAACAGAAAAAATAGAAAAAGGAGATACGTGTGTCACCATTGTTTTGCTCCTGGTCATATACGACCATTTTGTTATAAGCTGAAACAGGAACTTGACTTGGAGAAGAATGGTGGTCACTTGAGCAGACAGTTGAGCGCACAACCTGCGTGTCAACTGAACAGACAACCCAAGACAGAATCAAAATCCATGTGGGTAAAGAAAGAAGACACCAAATGTCAGGTGGTGTTCACATCCCTTAAGAGCATTTTTTAGGGATCCTGGTACTTTGATAGTGGTTGCTCCCGCCACATGACTGGATAACTTGAGCACTTTAGTGACTATGAAACCTTTAACGGTGGAAAAGTCAAATTTGGTGGAGGAGCTCAAGGCAAGATAATTGGGAAAGGTACACTGAAGGTAGAAGGTTTGCCTAGTTTGCACAATGTGTTGCATGTGGATGGTTTAAAGGCTAATTTGATAAGCATAAGCCAATTGTGTGATGATGATATACATGTCAAGTTTGATAAGAAGACGTGTAAGGTCTTTGATGATTAAAACAAATGTGTTTTAAAAGGAGTAAGATCCTCTGATCATTATTACAAGTTGGTTGAAAATATTTCATGTCTAAAATCAATTTTTGATAATGCTCCTGATCTTATTGTCAAATTTGCTGAGAATTGTGTTACAGGGTATACAGGAGGACATGATCTGGTTAATGATGAATCTGAACCAAAAAACTTAAAGGAATCTGCAAAATCAACACTTGTGCAGACAAATGATACACCAGCTGACAACTGACACCACAAGTGGTCAAACAGTAGCTGAAAGAGATTCAGATTCTGAAACTGAAGAAGCATTTGACCTGAATGAAGGAGATGGTGTGATCAAGTCTAAAGATATTCCATCCAGGATACAGGGAAATCATCTAACTTCCCAGGTCATTGGGGAGTGGATGAAAAGAGAAAACCAAGAGGAAAGAATGTCAATCACCATGACCTTGCAAGTTTGGTATACATGAACTCTGTGTACCATCAAGTAGGTTTATGTTGTTTTGTTGCCAATGATGAATCTGATTTAGAGGCATTTTTTATGGCATTTGAGGGGGAGTTAATCATTATTCCAAAAAGCACAAATGTTAAGTATTTTGGAAATAAGTTGGGTTCTTGGGAACATACTTTTATTTCGCTATCAGCTGCTGAATCAAAATGTGTAGCAGTTGGTAGTAGGTGCACTAAACTCCTTTGTATGTATAAATTGATCAAAGACCGTGGAATCAAAGATAAAATCTCGTCTGTCTTTTGTGAAGCTAAGGGTACCATAGAGATTCTTAAAGACCCAATTCAATGTTCTACCCCTAAGCATCTTGATTTTAGGCTTTACTATGTTCGAGATATTGTTAATCGAAAAATCATTAATCATCAATTTGAGGTAAATAATAAACGATTGAGTGATATTTTTATAAGGCCTTTGCTTTTTGAGATATTTTTTCTCTCGGTGTGTGTGAGTTCAGTTGACCGCACAAGTGTGCGGAAAACTGTCTGCATCTCTGTATAATTGTATATTACAGGGGGAAAACATTAAAAAAAAAAAAAAAAAAAAAAAAAAAAAAAAAACTGCATTTATGTTTTGACCCTTGAATGTGAGACTTTTCTTAACCTGATAATTAAAATTATCTTGTTAATTCTTTCGTGTTGTTTATCATGGAGTGGACACTTAATCTATGGTTACGGGGAAAACAAGGTGCCTCCTATCTTTGAAGTCATTACTCATTTAGGCAAACTGCTGACGTTGTATAAAAATACATCACTTGAGAAAAAAAATATGGTGACACTGTATTGTGAGAGTGAAAAGCTCCTCCCCGTAATTGATTCAATGACAAAAAGGAAGTGTTCTAGAGGCTACATGATTGAAGGACATCTCATTGAATTCATGTGTGTTAAAACCGGGCCATTGGATATGTTGATCATACCATGTCACACCTAATTGAAATTAGTCTCCACTATGTGTGCTTTTAGGCCTAACTCAAAATTAGCATTTATTTGGCCTCGTGAAAATTTCATTTTGTTGACTATTATTTTTATCAAATTGTGGGCTAATCATTTCTTGTTTAACAATATGTTTAGATGAGTGTTTGCCCATGTTTATCTGCAAAGAAATTCAGAACAATCTTTGGGGTTCATGTGGATATGATCTTCTATGGTATTGCAATGGGCCATAAAATCCGGATAAAATTTTGGTTTTTGAATTCATGTTCTTTGGCCAATTTGATCCTCCAAAAGGTTTGGTCACCTTGACTGTGTATGTTTCCTAGACCAAGTGAACTTCTCTCCAGCCATAATCAGCAACAATTCTCTCTCAAAATTTAATTTTTTTTGTGAGAATGTCGTCCCTGCAGTTGTCTCTCCTGTTGTTTTGGAAGTTGTGTGCACACCTCTGCATTCAACTGGTTGCACAACTGTGCAGTTGTTCTCTTTTTCTCCAGCAATCTGTAAGTATTGTCTTCTTTCACTTTTTCCTCTGCCTCTGATCCTCTGAAGCTGCAGCTCTGATCATAATTCAAAAAAGGGTTTATTAAGATATTTTCATAATGTGCGCACATTATTTTTTTGAAAATATTTAAATAAAAGGGGGATAATAGGGAGATAGTCATTCAATAGAGGAGATGATCATAAATGGAGATGAAGGAGATGATCATCGAAGACAGTTGTATTGCATTTAGAGGGAGTGTCTAATGGAGGGGGAGAGATTGTGTTGACCATTTAAGGGGGAGCAAGCTCGAGTTCCTAATGACATGAATGAAAATGAGTTGGAGTTCAATGGGTAAAGATTGATGTTTGAGTTTCTTGTGTTAACATTGCTCTTGCAGGTTTTTACCAGAACCACAAAAATAGGGGGAGATTGAAATAGTCAATCAATGGAGGAGATGATCATCAATGGAGATGCAGAAGATGATCATCAAGAGAGATATAATCCATTTATGGGGAGTTTTTAATGCAGGGGGAGAGATTGTGGTGACCAATTAAGGGGGAGCAAGCTCGAGTGTCTAATGCCATGAATAAAGATGAAATGAAGTTCAGTGGGTGAAGATTAAGGTTTGTGTTTTGTGCTAATATTGTTTTTGCAATTTTAAATCAGAACCACAAAAATAGGGGGAGATTGAAAGAGTATGAAATACTCTTAATATCTTTTTGATTTTTGTAATTCTGATTTGTATTTTATTTTAATTTAGTTTGTATATTTATCCTTATTTAGCTTGTTTATATTTTAGGTTATTTGTATTTATCTTAGGTAGGTTTATTTTAGGATTATTATGTTTGGTATTTATCTTTTACTAACCTTTCCATATCAAAGTATATATTTTATTCTTGTAGGACTCTTGGATGGAGAGACTATAAAAGAAGATGAATTCAGCCATTCTCTTACACAGATTCTTAAGCATTCAAACAAAAAAGAGTTTTTCTAGAGTCCTTTTGTTACTTGAAGTCTTTAGTTCTCAAGAGTTTTAATCTTCAAGTTGTTTTGATCTTTTCATTGTTCTAGATCCGTGAAGAACACTTATTAGGGATCAATCTTTTATTCTTTACTGCCTTGTGCAGATTTTGGGATTTGATTCATAAGTTCTAGATCTAGAGTTTTAGTCTTTAGTATTTTACAATTGTTCTTGAGTCAAGAACATATTGTATTTGGTAGAGAGAGAGTGTTTTTGGGACTGAGTATGAGAGAGAGGGCTGGTTAGAGAGAAGTGTTAGAGAGAAGAGTTGTGGTAAGAATTGGTTGGCTAGAAGTGGTAAGAATGAAGGAGTTTTGGGTAGTCATTTAGGAGGAGGGGTGAGAGAATTGGGGAGCAAGACATAGGGTAGTAGGGGCTGGTTTAGGGGTAGGAAAAGGAGTGGTGAAGGGAGGAGGAGTGAAGAGTGAAGAGGAAGATGAAGAAAAATGGGGCAAGAATGATGAAGGCTAGGTTGAAAAAACTGACAAAAGCCGGAATAGCTCGAAATGAAGGGCACGGCCGTGCCATTTAAAGGGCACTACCGTGCACCTGACTTGGTGCCCAATTTTGTCTTTTTTAATTGTTTTCCTCTTGACCAATCTCATGGTGCCAAGTGGAATCTTGGGGCTGGTCCAGGCGGCCTTGGTGCACGTTTGTTCCAGCTCCGGCTTTCCGCTCCGTAACTGCTCCGTTGTGCGCGCTCCGGTGTCCCGGTTGCCCGCGGGCCCAATAGGAAAGTTGCTCGGTAGATTTTTCTGGTCGAGCCGGTGTACCTAAAAAATGTTAGAAAGCAAGGAAAAACATAGATAATATTTTAAATGCATTAGATGACGGGTAAAAGGCATTTTAGGCAGTGCGGGACCCGACGACGGGTCCCGACACGCGAAATTTCGAGGATAGACCTTTTTACTCGGTTTTGAACCCTGATCACGAATCCGGACTCGGTTTTTGCATCCGATGCACCGATAAGGCGTACGGTAGTCCGTACGGCCAAATCTGGGGGTTTAGGTTGATTATCGCGGTTTAGACCAATTAAAGGGTAGGTTTTAGGGGGTGCGAGATCGGGGTGTCTACAGAGCCCCTCATCGAATTCATATTACAAAGTAAGGAGGATTCGATGATCACAATATAGACAACCGATCTCATCTCGGTTTAACGGCTGGGCCCAAAGTAGGGCTTCCTACGTATCCCTTCCGGGAATCAAGCCTCCGTAGTTCTACTCAAGCAGGCAAGCAAACCAACTAACAAAAGGGGTATGGTCGAACTCGGAGTCCCAAGTTTCCTACGTATCTCTTGCGAGAATCAGACCAATCGTAGTTCGGCTGGGGAACATGAAGGTTGATAAGTAAACCTCTCGGAGGGGCAACAGGCAGGAGGAATGGCTAGGTGAGTGAGATCAAATATCTCTGAGCCGGGAATTGGGGCTGAGGAATTTTAATGAGGCAATAGGCTGGAGGAATGGCTTGGTGAATGAGATCTCTGTATCTCTGAGCCAGGGGGCGGAGGAATGGCTTCGGGAATGATATCACTTTATCTCTAAGCCGGGGGCGGAGGAATTTGTATGAGGCAACAGGGCGGAGGAATGGCTTCGGGAATGAGATCACTTTATCTCTAATCCGGGGGCGGAGGAATTTGTATGAGGCAACAGGCTGGAGGAATGGCTGGGTGAATGAGATCACAGCATCTATGATCCAAGGGGAAAGCATTGAGAATTCGAATTCTCTTTGCTGGGGATGAGAAAGAGAGAAAGAAAAGAAAACATGATATTTGAGGTAATCAGCGACTGAGCTCCTATTCGAGCTGCCTACGTATCCCTTTCGGTAATCAAGTCAGAGCGTAGTTCCAAGGGAGGTCCGTATGGGCGCCGGCACGGACAAAAAAGTAACCAACTACGTCGAGGGTCAGATTCGGTTAAGCCGAAAAAGACCAAGGGTAACCAGTGCCTGAGCCATCCAACTCTGGCGTCAGAGTGGACTGAAAGAGTAACCAAATTTTAGAGGGTCAATTTCGAATTAATCCAAAAGAGACCGGAGGGTTACCAATTTTTTTGAGGGTCAGATTCGAATAAATCCAAAAATGACCGGAGGGTAACCAATTTTTTTAAGGGTCAGATTCGAATAAATTCAAAAATGACCGAAGGGGTAACCAAATTTTTAGAGGGGGGCTAATTCGGGGGATGACCGAACAGACCGGGGTAACAAAATTTAAGACTCAGGATACTCTAACAATTAAGAGAAGTATCATGAAAAGAGTTTAGAGGATAGGCTGCCCGTCGAGGTTTTGCTCCGCTTCCTTTAGCTTTGAGGTTGCTTAGTGATGAGTTCTGAGCTTCGCCTTATAGTGGAGCACCATTACACGGGAACGGAGTTGATAAGTTTGGGGGGCGCACCTGTTCAATCAAGAAACATTTGCGTACCACAGAAATTATTTGTGCAAGTGTCAGATATGTTTGATTGTGACCTAGATGCACAAGTTTTTTCATTTTTGAAAAATCACATTTTCAAAGATTATGATTTATAACTTACGTGATCGTGGATGCAATTATGACGCTAGCATGATAAGCATAGGGGCGTGAAAAATGGCATGCTAGGGAATGGGGCTGCAGCATTGCATGGGGCATGATATGATATGATGGCATGGCATAATGATGGCATGGCAAGAACAAGATAAGAAAAATCAATCACACATTTATATTGAGGGATATAGGATACGCTGAATCCAGGGGCTTTGTAGCTGTTGTGTGATGAGATTTTTGATTCTTGTTTTGCAAGACACCATTGGTTGTGCGGGGCCATCTCGAGTTCCTCCCCGATGATGGTCTTTCGTAGTGGGGGGCCGCCTTTTGGGGCATCTTTAGGTATGTATGGTCGTGTAGACACCCCGCTTTGGACCTCTCACCCCGATTGCATACATAGTATTTTTATTTAACTTGTGTTTTGTTAATTTCTGTTACTTCCGTTAAGTTCCTAACTGATTCCGTTAGTTTTGGACTAAACTGCATAACAGAGTTAACTTTTAGAGTCATTCTGTCATTCTGTTATTCTCACCCGCGGGCGCCTCCCGTAATAGTCATGGGGCGCGCGCGCGTTTGGTCCAATAGGCCGGACCCGCGCGCTTCCCACTTTGGCAGTAACGGATAGCACCATTTTTCCCTCCCTTTTCTTATTTAGAAAATCTCTTCTTGATCACAAACACCTCCTTTTTACATCCACATTCATTCCCCCTTATTTCATAACTCCCAAATCCTTTATTCTAGCCATTCTTCATAAAAAAAAAATATTTCATTTTATTATTATTTGATTTTCTTTTATTTCTTTCATTAATTCTTTTATTTATCTTTTTCTTTATTGGTCAATTCCATTTCACATGGATTGACCAATTTCCCTCCAACCTTTCCCTCCTAATTTTACCAATAAAAACCATCATCTCCTACCTTGGAAAGGGACCTCATTTTTAGACTTGAATTTTCTCTATACACACACTATACACAATTCTCTACACAAATTCTCCCAACAAGAGTTCTTCGTAACAAGACTCTACATAAAATTGTTCTACAACAATTACTCCACAACAAAACACCATTTTCAAGTCCACGTTTGAAGTCCTCTTCTTAAGGTACAACTTCATTTTTCTTTTATTTTCTTCTTCTTAAATGTATGCAATCTCCATAAAAAGGGATACAACCAAAAGGTCACTTCACTATTAAAGTTTGGTCAATGTTACATCCCAGCATTTTAATTCCACTTTAATTTACATTCTCATTCCTTAATGTAATTATCTAGCAATAATTCGACATTTAATCTTTAGCATAAATCAATAAATAAACAATTCTTCTTTATTCTTCCTCTATAAATTTCCCCTTTCTTTTCATTATAATTGTTAGCACATTTATCTTATCATTAAATTGAAGGACATTTAGCATTAGAACACCAAAAGTAGCAAGACCCGCGTAAGCGGGGCGGAGTGGGTGTTTAAGTACTTCCCACTCCGTCACCTAACCCCCGAACCCCTCATCTCAAGAATCTTTGGTTTCGTAATCAATAAAAAAGGCTATTCTTTTAGGTTTTCTCGCGTTCCTCTCAAACGTGGGTGGCGACTCTAAAATCAAGTAGACATCCTAGGTTAATTCACCGCTCTAGCCAAGCCGTGGTCCCCCGGGGTATCTACAGTCACGCCTATGAGGGGCTCTCCTTTGCATCATTTCGATGAATGTGGGATCCTGAGGTGACAGACTTTCTCTTTTCATCTTTTTGATGAGTGTATGGTCGCACATGAGGTGACATGCTCTCATTTGCATCGTTTTGATGAGTGTGTGGGCCTGAGGTGACAGGCTTTCCCTTTTTAGCGTTTTGATGAGAGTATGGTCGCACCTGGGGTGACAGGCTGCCTACGTATCCCTTTCGGGAATCAGACCTTTGTAGTTCGAGTTTTTGTGAAAAACTCGAAAAAACTCAGTCTGATTCGAGAAAGTGTTTGTTGGAGAGGATCTGATTTGGATGTAGCGCGACTTTGGATTTAAGTACCTGTATAAGACTTTCACAAGCATACAGATATATCATGATATGTGCTTGGAAGTGTCATACATGTGCAACAAGAGAATTCAAGATTTAGAGATATGAAAGATTAAGAACGCATTCTCTTTCTTCGGATAGCTTTGATTTTTGATGATCTTTAGATGATGATTTTTTTCTCTTTTTTTTTAGACACATGCGCATTGCTCGCGTTTCAATATTTAGTTTGAAAAAAAGATCAGAAAAAGTATGTATGTGCAAAGAGGGAGAATCAGGAAAGAAGGGAAATCATGTGTTTTTCTTTTGAGAGATTGTATAAGAAATGAGGGTTGAGGTAAGTGTATGGTGAAGAGAGGTTGGAGACCTAGCGTGGGTACTCGAAAGGTCAATTCCCGACACCATTTTAGTCAAGTCTACTCAATCGAGGTCTCTCGGGATATAGCATTTAGATCAGCCCCAGTTTTTCATCGCGGAAGCCCCAGATTTTCATCATGGAAGCCCTCGTTTATCTTTGTGATAAGGATTCGGATGTCAACAGCGGAAGCCCCAGTACATTTCGGTGGCAAGTCTTTAGATGTTGGTCGTCGAAGCCCTAGTATTTCAATGTGTTTCCGCCTAGGACTCAACTGTTTAGAAGAGCGGTCCTATCCATTCAATAGTCATTCATGTGACTCGGGAGCAGGAACCTTGACCATGGAAGATCAAGGAGACCAATGTGTAACCCAAAGGTTGATATCTTTTTGATGGGGACCAAACTGCTTTGAGGAGTTTCCCCTTACCACTTGATGCATATCCGTGTGGCCAGATGTAGGACCCTTGATGTGACCTTGGAGCGGGTCTCGAGTTTTCGACTGGTGAGTTGTTCTGATGTCCTACTGGTGGAGGACTTAACTGTTCTCGAGGATTTTCACAGAGTTTGACTTTTCATTGTCGGGGTCTCAAAGAAGCCCCAGTGTTATCGGGAAGTAAGCTTTAAGATCAATGTTATTTTGATGGGGACCAAACTCCTTTGAGGAGTTGTCCCAAACCTGGCATTCCTTCGGATGGACACATATGCTAACCCGAACAAACCGTGCTTGACTGTTATGAGTTCGACCCTTTCCTTCGAAATAAAGCCCCAAACTGATGGTATAAAGCCCCAGATTAGGTCCTTTCTTTTGAGAGTATCTGGTTGCTTGAGATTGTGCACTTTAAAGACTTTCATTCGTTTGTCTCTCTTGTTGTGACAGACTTACGAATTGACAGGGGAAGGCACGAGGCCAGTATTTTGGGAAGGCAAAGGAAAATCTCGTAAGATCTTCGACATCGTGTTTGCGCAGAATGAATTGATGGAAGGACGAGAGTAGGGGGAAGCCCCTTGACTCGAGAAAATTACTCATAATTTGAAGTCAATGACTCAAGATTATAATCCGCGTTAATGGTCAAGTACTTCAAAATCAATTGGATTTTTGCAATCAAATTAATTTCAACTTTAGAAAAGCAGGTAATTCATTTGGACTCAAATTAGACCGCAACGGCTCGAGATGAGAACACCATTTGATAATTGCAATAGTTAGAGTCGCTTGTTGACCTTGTGGGTGAAAGGTCCTCGCCGTCGTCATTGCGCCTTTTGAGACTGATTAGAAGCTGCGCGACCTTTGACCGCTGGCTCCCTCAGTGTAAGGGGTTGGCATAGCATGTGGTATTCCAACCAAGACACCAATTGTCGTCGTTGATGGTGTCTGCCCAGGGTCAAAAGGTCAAGATCCCCTTCGGTGTAGATTAGTCCCATGTCGCCTTTGGATTTTTGATTCTGATCGAGTCTTTAAAAGCCGTTCACCTTTTAGGTCTCTAACCTCTCAGTGTAAGAGGTCGGCTAAGAGCATGAGTCACTAATTGTCGTCATTGATGGTGCTCGCTCAAAGGGGTTGAAAATAATTGTAAGATGTAAATGGTATGTACAAAGAATGAAGTAATGTAAAGGAATATGGAAGAATAAAGATTTTTTTATTTTTATTTTTATTTTCGCGCACCCATTCTTTTGCTTAAAGCCTCCCTTTCGGGTTTTCGACTTCAGCGGGCCACTCTTTTGCGCTTTTTTTTTTTTGCGCCTCCCTTTTTTGCCTGAAGCCGCCCTCTCGGGTTTTCAACTTCAGCGGGCAATTGTTTTTTATTTTATTTTTATAGAGAAAGAGGAGAAAAAGAAGGGAAAATAAAATTTTGCAATGTACACATTTATTTAGAGAAAAGTGTGCAATTGCAGAAACAAAAATTTTCGGTCTTCGGCCTTTTGACTAGCCGCCTCAAATCTGCGTCGAATGGTAATTGGAGTCTCGGTTGGTTGAGAGTTTTTGTTGACTCCGTTGATTGCCTTTGTTGACTTCTTTGATCGCCTTCGCGGACTTAGTTCTCAACTCGATTAGTCGCAGTCTAAAATTAGTCCGTTTTCATATTTAGCTTTTAATAAAGTGATTTTAAAGAGATGCGCGATTAAGAAGCACTTGATTATAAGGCAAATTCATTGACTGAAAACTTTTATTAATAAGACAAATGAGAAATTAAAAGTAGTACAAAAGGATTGACACGCAAATTTGACTTAGAAGACATAGGAAGTGTGAGCACATTTTAAGAACGTGCCCGAAAGCAAAAGGGATTAGAGTTAGGCGGTGTGCCCTATTCACAACAAAAGAAAACTATCCCATCGGGTCGTTGAACTTTCATTCACAAAAATTGTCACAAATCCTCATGTCGGCAGGCTGCGTTCATCGGAGCAAAAAAGGGAAAACTTTCCTCGGGGGTCGAGGAGCCCCTAGGATACCATCGTCGGACTTGAAGCCTTTGGAGAGGGCTTAGGGATAACTCTGTTGTCAATGAGATCCTGAAGGGCATGCTTGAGAGACCAACATGCATATGTATTGTGACCCCAAACTTGATGGTAAGTGCAGAGCTTTGAGGGGTCCCAAGTCCTAGGCAACGGGTTAGGTAACCTATACCCTTCCATGGGTTTCATGATTCCCTGAGAGACCAGACTGTTGGAAACATCGGATATCGGGACCTCAAATTTATCGAGCTGCCTATCTTCCTTTCGAGCCGAACTCCTTTCTTTACCCTTGCCAGATGGCGCGGGATTGTAAGCCTTTGGGGTCTCACAGTATGGAGTCACAGGCCTTGAGGCATTATGATCGTCACATGGCGGGTCGATTTCTGGCATGGGCTTCTCGATGACTCTTTCATCAATAAGGTTTTGAATTACATGCCGGAGTGAAAAGCAATTGTCCGTGCTGTGCCCTTTTGACTGATGAAATTCACAATACACAGAATCATCCCAACGTTTTGGCAACGGATTTGGGGGCACATAACCTTTCATGGGTTTCAGTAGGCCTCAAGCAATTAAGTCATGGAGCATTACACTCATGGGAGCATACAACCCATCAAAGTGCCTATCATGGCGAATGAACCTCCTGTTTGAGTTGCTTGGTCGACGGCCCTCTAATACATCTCGGCTAGCCCCGGTGTGAACATCATTACTGGTAACAACCTTCTTACTACAGGTGGAGCGAGAGTCAGAACTTGTTTTCTGGGACTGGGGTGCTCGGAGATTGGAAATCTCTGGCTCGCTTACGTTTTTCAAAAGGGTCGAGACATGGTCCAACATTTCTTCGTGGTATCCCTGGAAAAGGCTAACCATACGATTGGTGTGGTCATTTAGGCGCCTTTCTAACCATTGTTCCATCTCATACCCCGGCTCAAAGTTGGGCGAGCCCCTAGTCACATTTTCTGATGTCTGTCCTCTGTTTGCCATTACTGATTGGAAGACTCGGAGTAGATCTTGATCAAAGGGATTCTCGGAACGGACCTTGAATACTACGCTAGAAAACGAACGGGATTCTCCCTCTACAAGATTGATTGAAAGGAAAAGAATGTTTTAGTTTTTATGGGGACGGAATTTTTTATGTGCGAAAGAATGATTGTTTTGAGAATAAAAGAATGCAAAAATGATTTTATTTGAAAGACTGAAAAGCAAGCCAAGCACAAAAATCCTATAAAGCCGGACCAGCACAACGCTTAATTTTGACACCTTGTCTTGTTTAATCCTGGAACAGTGGATTCCTTCTCCCGAGTATGAGACCAATGTTTTTCACCTGTGCCTATGACCGTCATAGACCTCTAGCAAAGGGCCCATACGCTTTTGAGGATCCACCATTCTCATTACGGTCTAAATGTGAGTCTTCGACAATTTCGAGTCAATCCTAGACATCCCATTTTGAATATCAATTTTTTTTGAATTTTTTTTTTCTTTTTTTATTTGGGAATGAAATAGGATTGACCGGAAATTGACTCGGACAAGAACCGGCTAAAAGTCAAGGACGTGTAAGTTTTCGAAAACAGTCTCAGACGCGGCTTTTGAGATAGCTAGTTGGACGGGGGCTTAACCTCTCAACCACTGCAGTGAGACGCGGCATCGAGTCGGGAAAGGCAACCGCGAATATCAATTCAGGGGAACAAGAGGTCCCCATCATCCTCGGGCTCCAAGTCCCTAAGGGTTTGTACGGTAACAGGAGACGGTATAAGTTCGCAATTGCAATGTGTGTGAGGTATCTAATTTTTTAGAAAAAAGGATTTTTGAGAGAGAAAGAAAAGCACATATTTTTTATGTTTTATTTGTTTTGATTTTATTCACACAAAGAATAAAGGGAAAAGAGAATGTACCTACAAAACGAACAAACGTTAAGGCATATATATATACATAAGGCAAAAGGCAAATAATGGCGGAAGCACGCAAATTGAGTTTAGCCCACTTTTGGAAAAGTCCCCAGCGGAGCCGCCACTGTGAGAGCCCACGCGCGAACCTAACCGGTTGTTCGTATAAGAGAGACTAGTTTGCCTCGTGCGAATGCGGCTTGAATCCGCTCGGTTCTCACACAATGGTTACCCTCCTTTGGTTTTGAAAATCAGAGAGTCGCCACCTCATTTTATTAAAGGAAAATAGAGATAAAACCTTTTGTTTGATTTGAAGTGGGTTCGGGGGCTAAGTTACGAGAGGAGAAGGTGATTAGCAGCACTCCGCTCGCCCTTACGGTCTCTAGCATGCTTCCACCTACGCTTGATTTTAATTGCCTTTTTGAAATGCCTTATTATGACCTAACATTAGAAAATGTGTGTGTTTATGTATAAAGGAGTCTTCCTAGTCTAAGTCGATTTATTTGATCGCAACCGGGAACCGGTTTGGGTGGATTCCCGATTGGTTTTCGAAAAGAATTTGAATCATTTATACAAATAAGAACAAATAATGGGGAGAGGGGAATATTTTACAAATAATACAATTATATGAAAAAGATGGGAAATATCCCATGAAAGAAATGTCCAAGTGCAAAATTGATCTCCAAGTTCATGGTTTGCTGTGGATCACCGTGGATGTACCTGTGAAATACCTATCCAAAAATAGATCTAAAACTTGGGATTTACTCCCAATATGTTAGAGCACATGTATGAATTTTATTGTATTTATGGATGGATATTTCATGCTTAGATCATGCCAAGAACATTCATATAAATTCAGCCCAGCACAGGAAATGATAGCATATCATATATTGATGGCCAATTTACACCATCATATCTTATGATTCTGAAGAAACACAAAACATGAAACTTGAATATCACATATTTAATATGATGTATCCAAAACAGTTCGTGAAGAAAATGAGTTTAAGTACTTCAAAAGACCTCTGACATTTATATGTCAGAATCTGGAAAAACATATCTGAGATCAGACACTTGATTTGGAAAATGGAAAGAGGCCTTTCCTCAGGTCATTAAATTTCTTCAAAATCATGAATGTCTTTATTAGTATTTTAAGAACAAATTTCATGTTTTGACTTTGATTTAGAAATCGAGTTTTGATAGGGTTTTAGACTTGAAAACTCAGACTAGTCCAGAATGCAGCAAGCAAGACAGCAGTTCTGTACTACGAAAATACCTACAAAAACATGACCTAAACGTAGCTTTAGACCACGAAACTTGGTATAGATTATATTCAATATGTGAGGAACAACTTTTATGTTTTGAGTTAGATCTAGAAACGAAGTTATAATAGAGTAAAAAACACATCAAAAACCTTGGTTGAAACAGGATATGCTGGACAGATTAGACATGGCATGAAGATGAAGATCAAAACGTGGCATAAACTCAGAGAAAACCCATGGTACTTGGGGAACTTATTTATTAACATGTTATTAACATTATCATGTATCTATTTATGGACAAAAATGAACAAAAAGGATAATAATCAAGAAAGAACAAGAAGAAGGCAGATTATATACATGCTGAGTGAAGAAGCCATATCTTGCATAGATTTGAGATTTAAACCATGGAATCAACACCAAGATGAACTTAACACATATATATACATATTAGGACTGAGATTCAAACATTTAGAATATATTAAACATGTTTATTTACAAAGTAAAATCATGGATTACATAGATAATAAGGGAGATCTAACCATTAGTTGGCTAGATTCACAACTAACACATATAAACTTACATTACATCAAATCTATGAATTACAAAAGGAAAACTTACCTAGTTTAGGGAGGGTGGTGTGCTTCCTTTGCTTCCAAGGGAAGGCTTTTTTTTGTTTGTTTGAGTTGTTTGAGAGTTGGAAGACTTGAATTGCTTGAGTTGAGTTGTTTTTGTGGTGTTTTGTGGTGGTTGTGTGGTGGTTTTGTGGTGGTTGTTTGGTGGAGTTGTAGTGGGGGTATGAAGGTAGAGAGAGAGTTTTTTTGGGACTGAGTATGAGAGAGAGGGCTGGTTAGAGAAAAGTATTAGAGAGAAGAGTTGTGGTAAGAATTGGTTGGCTAGAAGTGGTAAGAATGAGGGAGTTTTGGGTAGTCATTTAGGAGGAGGGGGGAGAGAATTGGGGAGCAAGACATAGGGTAGTAGGGGCTGGTTTAGGGGTAGGAAAAGGAGTGGTGAAGGGAGGAGGGAGGAGTGAAGAGTGAAGAGTGAAGAGGAAGATGAAGAAAAATGGGGCAAGAATGATGAAGGCTAGGTTGAAAAAACTAACAAAGGCCGGAATAGCTCGAAATGAAGGGCACGGCCGTGCCATTTAAAGGGCACGACCGTGCACCTTACTTGGTGCCCATTTTTGTCTTTTTTTAATTGTTTTCCTCTTGACCAATCTCATGGTGCCAAGTGGAATCTTGGGGCTAGTCCAGGCGGCCTTGGTGCACGTTTGTTCCAGCTCCGGCTGTCCACTCCGCAACTGCTCCGTTGTGCGCGCTCCGGTGTCCCGGTTGCCCGCGGGCCCAACAGGAAAGTTGCTCGGTAGATTTTTTTGGTCGAGCCTGTGTGCCTACAAAATGTTAGAAAGCAAGGAAAAACATAGATAATATTTTAAATGCATTAGATGACGGGTAAAAGGCATTTTAGGCAGTGCGGGACCCGGCGACGGGTCCCGACACGCGAAATTTCGAGGATATACCTTTTTAATCGGTTTTGAGCCCTGATCACGAATCCGGACTCGGTTTTTGCATCCGATGCACCGATAAGGCATACGGTAGTCCGTACTACCAAATCTGGGGGTTTAGGTCGATTATCGCGGTTTAGACTAATTAAAGGGTAGGTTTTAGGGGGTGCGAGATCGGGGTGTCTACAGGCACCCGTCAATCTTTGGACGGATCCCCGTTATCCTCCAAGATCTCTGTGAAGCCGTAGGATTAATTTCTTAAAATCCCGTTAGATTCTTAGGAATAGTCCCCTAGGAACCCGTTAAGTCCTTAGAAGATAACCCGTCAATCTTTGGATGGATTCCGAAGACCCGTTAAATCCCTAGGCGTTGTCCCCTAGGTCCCCGTTAAGATTCCCGTTGAAAGCCTAGGCGTCGTCCCCTAGGTCCCTGTTATGATTCTCGTAGAAACCCTAGGCATAGTCCCTTAGGAACCCGTTAAGTCCTTAGAAGATAACCCGTCAATCTTTGGATGGATTTCGAAGACCCGTTAAATCCCTAGGCGTTGTCCCCTAGGTCCCCGTTAAGATTCCCGTTGAAACCCTAGGCGTTGTCCCCTAGGTCCCCGTGAAGATCCCCGTTAAATCCCTAGGAATAGTCCCCTAGAAAGTCTGTCAAGTCCTTGGATGGATCCCCGTTATCCTCCAAGAAGTCAGTCATGTTCGTCTTTTCTGCTTAGAATTCCAAACCCGTTAGAACTACGGTGACCTGAGCCTCTCATCGCGTGGGACCCCCTCCCTCGTGGTGAGGGGAACGTAGGCAACTTCGGCCCGATCAAGTATCTCAAAATAGTCTTTGGCCCAAGCATTCACCCAATGTTTACCGAGCCTAAACTACCTTTTTTCTCCCCCGTAGCTTAGATGAAGTCGAAGAGAGCATCATGTCGCAGCCTAGTACATGTGGAGTCAGAAAGTTCCCCGGTCACTACAACTTTTCCGACCCGGTACCTCAGAAAGATCACTTCAGCGAACAGTAGCTTGAGAAATGACGCCGCGGATAATCCGATTGGCCCAACGAACGAAGAGTTGCTCCAAGATTTAGAAGCCCCCGGGGATGAGAAAGAAGTCATCACAGAGAGCCACAAAGAAACGCAAAGTCCGTTTGATGAGTCGATGAAACAAGAAGGTGTCGCAACTCTGTTTCAAATTGGTGGGCCCATCACCAAAGTTACCAACCACAAAGAAGAGGTAGAAACCACCCAACCTCCAAATTGCAGCCAAACATCACCACCACATCCCAAATCCAACATCTCCCATGGGACGCCTCCTATAAAACGCCGAGCGCAATCCACTCAAAAGGCCTGCAAACCACTGTCCATACCGGTTACGCCTCAACACCTTCCAAATCGAATCCCTTCTCGGTTTAATGCAATCAACCAAGTCACCAGAGCTCGGTCACTGTTTAAACCATATATGGATATCCGACCGGGCGCCGCCAACTTGCCTCCACCAGATTTCCCAATAAGATTTTGGGGTGACCCGTATCATTTCCACAATCCAAGACCTTTTGGACCACGAGCTCCTTGCATGCCTCCAATGTATATTCCTGCAAGAAACCAAGGTTGTGGGTATGCCTACGCCCCTGTGCCTCCGCAAAATCCTCTCAATCATCATCTATTGGGAAAGAGAAAGCGAATGGAAGCTAAGTTCGAAAGGACACTCAATGAGCACCCCTTTGCATTGAGAGACGGTGATTCTTGTCCCCGCCACACTCTGGTCAACGATGAAAGAAAAGCCAAATGCCAAGCCGAGCCCCGTCTCACAAAGTTTGAGGATTATGAAATGCCCGTAAGCAAAATATTTGAGGGATTGGTCAAACAAGGTCTCATGAGACCCCTCGAAGATTTCTGGCCAAAGAATCCTGAGAAACGCCGCAGCACCACCAAGAGGTGTGCCTTTCACAACTTCCATGGGCATAATACCGATGATTGCACAGCTGTGAAACGCATCATCCGGAAATTAATCGCGGAAGGAAATTTTGAATGCCCTCGGTTGGGAAATTGGAAATGAAGCTACAGCTATGGTCAGAAGCGGAATGTCAAAAACCTCTCCCATCAACCTCCCCTTAGAAAGAGTCTGTTTTCATCCTTAGGAAGAGTCAGTTGCTTTTAAGATGTGTGGTAAGCCTTAAGAAAGGTCAGTTAGGTTTAGAGTCTTGACTCCCCGGTTGATGCCATGTGGTGACCATTCTGAGTCCATTGTCAGTTTTCTTAATAAAATTATTATTATTATTGCCTTGTCAAAAGTTTGTAAAAATGTGTGCGAGTCTTTCACTCAAAACAAAAGTGTGTCTTTTTAAAAAAAAAATCTTAAAATAAAAGATCAAGTTTTTCCTAAAAGGCTAATCCGATAATGAAGCATTCTTCTCAAATCCCGGTTATAATTTCACCTTGGGGTTTAATATGCTAAAGTCCTTTACGGCCTTGTCCATTGGAAACATCGACCAAGGAGCCCACATCTGAATTGACGTCCGAGACAACCATCCACGTGAACAACAAGGAGAGGCCCGTGCTTCGGAAGCCCAAAGGAGGCTACATCAAATGGAGGTCTGTACCCTCGTCGAGTGTCATGCACAAAGGTTGCGCGCCTCGGAAGGAAATCACCAAAAGGAGATGGCCAAAGCAAACTCTCAACTCATGAGTAGACGGATCCGGCAATTACAACGCCAAGCCAAGTGGAGACCTGGCGACATCTTTCCCGATAACACGGAACCCGAGTTCCACGTGGAAGACATGGAATATGCCGCCGACAACCCCTCCAACGATTGAGGAAGAAAATGGATTATCGTGCTTCATGGGAGCCCATCCCTAAAATAAAAAATTAAAAAAAAAAAATTGGGTCTTCCAGCCTCGTAGGATCTAGACTTTCACCAAAGTCTGTCTTGGACTGTGTCTTTTTATTTTTACAAAGGTCCATACTTGGACATGTATGTACAAAGTTATCTAAATAAAAGAGTCATTTTCATTCTCTTCTCTCTAGACTTGAGATATTATTTGCAATATACATTTACTCTTGAAATTGTCTTGCTTGTTATTATCAATTGATTGCTATGTCCCTAAAATGATGAATTGACTTCTAAGCATACTAGTCAATGACGACTCATTAAGGATGAATGGACCTAACACAAATGAATGCTAAATGCAAACAATTAATCTTGTTGTGAATAAATGTTGTGATCAATTGGCATGAAGAAACCATTAATGACAAACCTTCCCCGATACACAACCCGATACACCTTTCCGATACAAATTCTTGATGCACATCAAAGGCATCCCAAGACAATGAAAAGGCAATGATGTTGTTGCTCAACCACCAAGATTCAACCGTGATCGCGCGTTCACATCCAAGCAAAGGGCTTCCCGGATCTTCAAAGTCAAAGCCGAAAATGACAGACATGCCACCAAGGGGCTACAAATGAGCCAATGCCCAAGAAAGCAAATTGGGGCTAATGTTTCCCCTCTCACTCAAAAAAAAAAAAATGAGAAGAGGGAGAGGAAATGAATATGTGAAAAGAAGGAAATGAATATATGTGAAGAGGAAGTTCGCCTCAAAAGCTCACTGCAAGGTTCGCCCCCAAAGGGTTCACAAGAAAGGAAGTCTATCTTAAAAGACAACCGAGAAGGTTCACCCTAAAAGGTCCATCCCAAGGAGTTCACCGTAGAGCAAAGTGATCTACATCAAAAGAGCAACAACATCCTTCAAAAGGACACCAACTTTAGCAAAAGTCGATTCACATCGCCGAACTACGGCGACCTGAGCTCCTCAAACTGAGGGAAACGTAGGCAACATTCGGGTCCGGTCACAACATGAAACAAAACCATCAAACTATGGTCCTCTCAAAATGACCAAGTTCTCTTCCCTCGGTCCCATCAATGACCGATTTCCCGGACACACCTTCTTCCGATCTTGCCATTGATCGAATCTTAATCTCAATTTATCACAACATTTATACATGTTAAGGCTAATTGCTTGTTAAAATCTTGACTTAATGACAAACATGGTTCATTCAAGCAATCATTTGATAATATTAACTAAGGCAAATTTCAAATGTCTCAACAAGTCTTTTCTTCTCCATCTTAGGAAAGAGCTAAACACTTGTATTCTGTCAAGAAAGGGCTTTCTCCCATTTCATGATACATCGCTCAAAGAGCTCACCAGCATAAAGGGACTCTCTCCCAAATAAAATTCCCTTGCATGTTTCCTCCAAGAAAAATACTTTAAAGTCCCCGTTCTATCGAGTTGGCTGGATCACTCATAAAAAAAAGGAAAAAAAAAAGAAAAAGGCACCAAAAAAGTAGTCCGCTAGGTTGAAAACCCGTAAGGGCGGCCTAGGCAAAAACTAGGGTGTGCCATAAAAGACGCAAAAGAGATGCCCGATAGGTTGAAAACCCGAAAGGGCGGCCTAGGCAATAGAAAGGGTGTGTCATGAAAAGGGATGGGTTCCTAACCTCAAAGGTCATATTGGGGCTACCTCCACATCAATGACAACAAAAGAGATGGGGCTACCTCCACAACAACAGCAATAAGGACATGGGGCTACCTCCCATCAACTGCAAAGATGACATTGGGGCTATCCCCACAACAGTGACGAGCAGATTTCCTACCATCAGTTACTTCTCAACGAATGGACAAAATCCAAAGGACTTTATGCATAACAAACCTCACGGTTAAGTTAAAATCAAAAATTTGACTAAAATGCTTTGTTAAGAGATTTGCCTTTAGAAATAAGCATTTTCAAATTTGCCCATTTGGCATCATTTGTCAAAAAAAAAAAAATTCAAGCAAAATACTTTTGATCTCCTCTCAAAATGTTTTTTCCAAGGTCTTAGATTTTTGCGTCCACAATGTGTCTTAAAGGTCGCCCCCAGGCTCTCCCCCGGTGTCAATGAAGAGTGTCAATCATCCCGTAGAGCTGAGTTGACCAAAGTCCAAACTTTGACCAAAAGGGGCCAAGTTAAAATGTCCCCAGCCGTCCTTAGTGGGACGTAAGACCAGTTTTCCCGTCAAACTCCCCAAAGGTGGAGTTGACCCAAGTCAAACCTTGACCCAGAATGGTCATTATAGGTTGAGACCCTTGTCCCGGCCGTCCTTAGTGGGACGTAAGACCAGTTTTCCCGTTAAACTCCCCAAAGGTGGAGTTGACCCAAGTCAAAGCTTGACCCAGAATGGTCATTATAGGTTAAGACCCTTGTCCCCGGCCGTCCTTAGTAGGACGTAAGACCAGTTTTCCCATCAAACTCCCTAAAGGTGGAGTTGACCCAAGTCAAACCTTGACCCAGAATGGTCATTATAGGTTGAGACCCTTGTCCCGACCGTTCTTAGTGGGACGTAAGACCAGTTTTCCCATTAAACTCCCCAAAGGTGGAGTTGACCCAAGTCAAACCTTGACCCAGAATGGTCATTATAGGTTGAGACCCTTGTCCCCGGCTGTCTTTAGTGGGACGTAAGACCCGTTTTCCCGTTCAACTCCCCAAAGGTGGAGTTGACCCAAGTCAAACCTTGACCCAGAATGGTCATTATAGGTTGAGACCCTTGTCCCCGGCCGTCCTTAGTAGGACGTAAGACCAGTTTTCCCGTTAAACCCCCAAAGGTGGAGTTGACCCAAGTCAAACCTTGACCCAAAATGGTCATTATAGGTTAATACCCTTCCCCAGCCGTCCTTAGTGGGACGTAAGACCAGTTTTCCCATCAAACTCCCCAAAGGTGGAGTTGACCCAAGTCAAACATTGACCCAGAATGGTCATTATAGGTTGAGAGCCTTGTCCCGGCCGTCCTTAATAGGACGTAAGACCAGTTTTCCCGTTAAACTCCCCAAAGGTGGAGTTGACCCAAGTCAAACCTTGACCCAGAATGGTCATTATAGGTTGAGACCCTTGTCCCCGGCCATCCTTAGTGGGACGTAAGACCAGTTTTCCCGTTAAACTCTCCAAAGGTTGAGTTGACCCAAGTCAAACCTTGACCTAGAATGGTCATTCTAGGTTGAGACCCTTGTCCCCGGCCGTCCTTAGTAAGACGTAAGACCAATTTTTTCCCGTCAAACTCCCCAAAGGTGGAGCTGACCCAAGCTAAGCCTTGACCCAGATTGGTCATTTCAAGTTGACCACATCTCGCATCTGACCCCCGAGAGTCATGCCCATGCCATTTTAGTCAACCCTCTTCATAGAGCCAAGTTGACCACATCTCGCCTCTGACCCCCGAGAGTCATGTCCGTGCCTTTTTATTCAACCCTCTTTATAGAGCCAAGTTGATCACATCTCACCTCTGACCCCCGAGAGTCATGCCCATGCCTTTTTAGCCAACCCTTTCCATAGAGCCAAGTTGACTATATCTCGCCTCTGACCCCCGAGAGTCATGCCCATGCCTTTTTAGTCAACCCTTTCCATAGAGCCAAGTTGACCATATCTCGCCTCTGACCCCTAAGAGTCATGCCCGTGCTTTTTTAGTCAACCCACTTCATAGAGCCAAGTTGACCACATCTCGCCTCTGACCCCCCGAGAGTCATGCCCGTGCCTTTTTAGTCAACCCTCTCCATAAAGCCAAGTTAACCATATCTCGCCTCTGACCCCCGAGAGTCATGCCCGTGCCTTTTTAGTCAACCCTCTTCATAGAGCCAAGTTGACTATATCTCGCCTCTGACCCCCGAGAGTCATGCCCGTGCCTTTTTAGTCAACCCTCTTCATAGAGCCAAGTTGACCACATCTCGCCTCTGACCCCTGAGAGTCATGCCCGTGCCTTTTTAGTCAACCTTCTCCATAGAGCCAAATTGACCATATCTCGCCTCTGACCCCCGAGAGTCATGCTCGTGCATTTTTAGTCAACCCTCTTCATAGAGCCAAGTTGACCACATCTCGCCTCTGACCCCCGAGAGTCATGCCCGTGCCTTTTTAGTCAGCCCTCTCCATAGAGCCAAGTTGACCATATCCCGCCTCTGACCCCAAGAGTCATTCCCGTGCCTTTTAGTCAACCCTCTCCATAGAGCCAAGTTGACCATATCTCGCCTCTGACTCACCGAGAGTCATGACCGTTTCCCTAGGAGAAGATGACAGATATCCACCTAGCCCTTAGGTGTGAGTAGCCTTAAAAGTTTCTCACCCTTCCCGAACTACGTTAGGCTTAATTTCCCGCAAATGGGATACCTAGGAATCCTATAGCTCTAGGTCCAGCCATATAACCAAATCGGTCAAGCCGTCCTCCCATCAGATTGGGATGCTTATTTTTATCGACAACCCCGCTTTTCCAAAGCGACGTTGCCGAGGGGCACTGTAAGTTCACCAATCTGAAATTAACCAACTTAGAGGAACTCTTAGCACCATTCAGGGATAAACTGATAGGCTGGGACCTCACTAAGATAAACCTAAAATTCCAGGACTACTCTGGAATTAAAATTGGAAAAATCCAGAAGCTCGCCAGGCTGAGCCGTACGGATAGTTTGGGTACTAGAGGGGCCAATCCGTACGGATGGTTTGGGCACCCTCAGTCCCTATAAATGCAGGCCCTTGCTGATCATTTCAAGGGGGAGAAAATCGTTTTAGAGAGCAAAAGCTCTGTAGAAATCATATCAGAATAGAGTGATCAACATATTTGAGTGAAAAAAGAGAAAGAAGATAGGTCCTAACCAAAAATTGGTGAGGCCTCCTTTTCCCCATCTTCTCTTCATCTCTATATTCTATCTTTTACTTCAATGTCTTTTACTTCTTGTTAATAATATACACTTGGAACCAAGCCTTGAAATCCATGGTGCCCTTCATGTTCTATGCATGATGGTGGGTTACAAACCAAAGGATAGCCTAAGGCTTGTTATGATTTATGCATATTTAATTTATTGTCTTTATATTTATGCACCCTTACATTATGTCTTTAAATTTATGTCATTTACTTTAAAGCCTTTGCATTTATGTTGAATAAATGAGGAAATGATCAAGTTTGGGTGATAAAGTTGCAATCTTTATCATCCAAACCATGAGTCAACCTCAATAATGTCCCTTTGATGATAAAGGTTCAATCTTTATCCATCAAAGGTTGATTTTTTGATGTCCCAATGCCCTTCCTTGGAAGAATCATCATTTGGATGTTAAAGTTCCCATCTTTAAACATCTAAATGGTGATCTTGGCTCAAAGGCCATGCCCATCACCTTTTTTCAATTATTCCCCAATGATTGCCTTGATCACACCCAAAATCCTTGTTTTGGTGTCTAATCTAGTGATCAATGGCATATGGATGATTTAATTTATGTTTTGTTGCAAGAAAATAACTGGAAATGATCAAACAGTCCAGTTTCCAGCAGAATGCTCTGTTTCTGCCTGGAACTGGACTGATTCCTGAGAATCTGTTAAAATTCCCATGAAGACCCCCCATAGCCGTACGGCTACTTTGTCCAGGGGTACATTTGTACATTTCCAGTTCAGTCCCCTATAATCCAGAATGTTTACGAAATAACCCTTTCTGTTAAAACTGTTTTTTGTTAAAGTCAGTCTCTCCCATTTCCAAGAACACACACACACACACACTTGCACAATTTTAACAAACTTTAGGGAGACTCGATTTTTTTTCCGAGGCACTTTGGGTGAACTACCGGTTGAGTTCTTCCCAAAGCGTAACCTGACCTCCGAATCCTTTGTCTCTAACCATTTTTCTTTAAGTTTGGGTTTAAAATTAAACTAACGTGGCGACTCCGTTTTTATTTGGACATTGAAGAGCCGTGTTTGGCATTCTCGAGGGAAACCCCTTTCCGTTTTCCCGCGGGGATCCTTACAAGAAGAAGAAGAAGAAAAAAGACCTACAAACTTTAGCCACAAACACAAACACAGGTTTCTCAGTTATTCTTAATTGGTTGTTTTATTCATTACTGCATTCTTTGACCAATCTAGAACTACCAATCGTGTTTGTGACCAAAAGAATCGGTACCCAACAAATTTTTCAACGATCTTGAACCAATTTCTGGATTGTTACACACACAAAAACAACAAAATTATGGTTTAAAGAGATTACCCTACAGAGATTTTTCTTCGCTAAAAGAAGTAAGTAATGATAAACTCTATGAGAAATGGACTAGTCGTTGATTAATTTCAGCTTCTTTTGTTCCCTCTGCAATTTCAATCCATCGAAAACCAGACTCCATATCTGTTTGTTTAAGTTAGTGAACATGATGTCGACGAGGGAAAGGGTTCGCGTGGCATAATGGATAAGGCGCTCGCCTCCGGAGCGGGAGACTGTGGGTTCGACTCCCGATTTGAAATTGTAAATGTAATCTTCACATTGTTCACATTGTTAGTAGTGGCGATATTTTATTGGTTGTATAAAGCACCAATAAAATTATTACACTTATTTTGTGAGAAAGGTTTTGTGACTTTTTTGTGCCCCAAGTATTATTCTTTTCACCCTCGATCTAAAATTGTCTTAGAGTAATACTTTAATTAGCCTTCTATCTCACTGACGGTTAATAATGGAGCTAGAAAAAAGTGGTCACGTGAAGGTTATTTTGATCATTCTCGATTTAACTTTTTTTTATTATTTAATTTATCATCCTTAAATCTATACTTATAGTATTTAAAGTTGGTGAAACTAACTATGTGAATGACACATAAGCCACAAATTGGAGTTATGTGATTAACTTTCGTTAAGATTTCAATGAAATATTGTGAACGGAAGTGTGACATTTCAAAAATTGAGATAATACAGTAGTGCTTACATTTAAATATGAAATATATTCAATGGGAACTTTATAATTGGTCAATATCCAGGGACCAAAATATAAGTTTGACAAACTTCTCTCAACATCCGACTTCCGTCTTCTTCCTATCTCTCAAGTTCTCTTTTCTCACAATTGGTATTCAAAACAAATTCATCCTTTTTCTTTAATTATTTAAGCAACAACACATTTTTTTTTATATAATTTCGTTAATTGAAATTACAAAAATTTGTGTTTTTATTTTCAATTTCATTTAGATTGTAATTTCATATTTGGATTTTTAATATTTTATTGTTACAATAAGTTTCTACCCTTTGTAGGGAGCAGTTGCTTTCTCCCTACCTTTGAAAACTGTTGTTTTCTACCCGCTTTTGGGAACTTATGTTTATTTGTGTATTTGTTGTTTTCTTCATTTTGAAGATGTAAATGATGAATTTCGCATTACCTCACAATAAAAAGGTGATTATTGTTCTTACTGCACAAGGATGCTTTATGGATTTTGAGATGTCTGGTGAACGTGAACTTGCCAACCCGGATTTTCTAGTATGTGTGCTCAGCGCAAAATATTATCCAATGAGAGGTTTTTTAAATGTAAGATGTAGACACAATTTACAAGTTTTACTTAGAATAGAATCCGAACGTCTCAAAACTTCGATAAAAAATGTCATTGTTGTTGTTTAAAAAATGAAACATCTATTTATAGTATTTGGGATGAGTTTTCAATATTTGTGAAGTACCATCTTTTTCTTTAGTTTAAATGAATTTGATTTGTAGTTTGTTAAAAAAAAAAAGTTTAGCCTCCAGCTCTCCAGCAAAGTTGCCCCACACGCCCACACGCCCACACACCACCAATGTCAGTCCTCCATGGCCGGACCTGCGTTTCATTCTAAACCCTAATAAGATCAGGATTCAGGGTATACGCTCAATTTATCGACCTATTTTTGCTATTACTTAGGATTATTTGTTCATCGTTTTCATAAGCCAAATCTCTTTCTCTCCCTCTGTCCTCATCTACTTCAATTCAAATCCCTCTTTCTCCCTCCCAATTTAACCTCACCGATCGGTGTCGAGTACATAACAAAACAAGATGCGGATAATGATTAAGGGTGGGGTGTGGAAGAACACCGAGGATGAGATCCTCAAGGCCGCTGTTATGAAATACGGCAAGAATCAATGGGCTCGTATCTCTTCCCTCCTCGTTCGCAAATCTGCTAAACAGTGCAAGGCTCGCTGGTACGAGTGGCTTGATCCCTCCATCAAGAAGGTAACGAATTTACTTGAATTTGTTTGCCGCTTCTTTTCTGTTAATTAACCTTTTGTTTAGGAATTGTTGTTGATTTTTTGTTGTATATATGTTGTTTGTGTTTGGTTGTAACAAAGGATGTTGTTCTGGTGGTTTTGGTTTTGTCCTTTTGGATTAGTATAGTTATAGTGTTAGTACAGTGTTGGAGTTTCCATAGCTTTATCATAATAGTTTTACTTTATAGTGATTGAGTCGTCGAAGATATTTTTGTGATAGTTGGTTTTCTATCGGATATTTGGGCTCCTATTGTTGCAGACACTCATAGTGTACTTGCTAGTTGTAATTCTATCATCCTTCTGAATAGGAGTGTACAATGCTTTCAATTTTGCGGGGCTTTTGTGAAGCTCTTTTCATGTAACAATGCTGATTATGTTAACCACTCCTGTGTTGGGTTTTCGTGATTTTTTTTTTTTTTTACACAGTTTTCCGTATTGAGTTATGCCCATTGTATGTGTTGTCTTACCTAATTGCACTCCAGTTTTTGGGTATTTAGTATTCTTATTCTGAACATATGTGTGCATTTTTCTTATTTGGGATTTCTCTTACTTTTAAATATACTAATTATGTTTGTCTGATTCCTGTTTTGCAGACTGAGTGGACCAGAGAAGAAGATGAGAAGCTGCTTCATCTTGCTAAGCTTATGCCGACTCAGTGGAGGACTATCGCTCCGATTGTGGGACGCACTCCATCACAGTGCCTTGAACGTTACGAAAAGTTGCTTGATGCTGCTTGTGCTAAGGACGAGAATTATGAACCTGGTGACGACCCACGGAAATTGCGCCCTGGAGAAATTGACCCTAACCCAGAATCAAAGCCTGCTCGTCCAGACCCTGTCGATATGGATGAGGATGAGAAAGAAATGCTTTCCGAAGCACGAGCCAGGCTAGCCAATACCAGGGGGAAGAAAGCAAAAAGGAAGGCCAGGGAGAAGCAGCTTGAAGAGGCAAGAAGGCTTGCTTCATTGCAGAAAAGAAGAGAACTAAAGGCTGCTGGAATCGATAATAGGAATAGGAAGCGGAAGAGGAAGGGGATTGACTATAATGCTGAAATCCCTTTTGAAAAGAAGCCTCCCCCTGGCTTTTATGATGTGACTGATGAAAGTAGGACAGTTGAACAGCCTAAGTTCCCAACCACCATTGAGGAACTTGAAGGTGAAAAACGATCTGATAAGGAAGCGCGATTACGGAAGCAGGATATTGCGAGGAATAAGATTGCAGAGAGGCAGGATGCTCCGGCAGCTATACTGCAAGCCAACAAGCTTAATGATCCAGAGAAAGTCTGGAAGAGGCCAAAAATGAACCTCCCAAGCCCACAGATTCCGGATCACGAATTGGAACATATTGCTAAATTCAGTCTTCCGGCTTTAGG
Organism: Campanula takesimana; assembly: GCA_026119855.1. NCBI lineage: Eukaryota > Viridiplantae > Streptophyta > Magnoliopsida > Asterales > Campanulaceae > Campanula > Campanula takesimana. Next base: position 447,850 of record JAOWBW010000307.1, read on the forward strand.
CGATGAGCTATCAGAAGGGAGTGGTGCAACCCTTGCTCTTCTTGCAGATTACACCCAGACACCACGTCAAGGGATGACTCCCTTACGTACTCTACAAAGAACTCCCTCCGGTAAGCAGGATGCTATTATGATGGAAGCAGAAAATCAGGCAAGGTTAAGACTTTCTCAGACACCATTACTAGGGGGAGAAAATCCAGATTTACATCCATCAGATTTTTCAGGGGTCACTCCTAAGAAAAAGGAGATTCAAACACCGAACCCGATGTTGACTCCTTCTGCAACCCCAGGAGCCATGGGTCTTACACCTAGGCTTGGGATGACACCTTCAAGAGATGGCCATTCTTTTGGTGTCACTCCTAAAGGAACTCCCATAAGGGATGAGCTTCACATTAACGAGGACATGGAAATGCATGATAGTGCGAAACTTGAGCAACGAAGACAAGCTGATCTGAGAAGGAACCTACGTTCTGGTTTGACCGGCCTTCCTCAACCCAAGAACGAATATCAAATTGTTGTGCAACCGTTACCAGAAGATAATGAAGAACCAGAAGAGAAAATGGAAGAAGATATGTCTGATAGGATTGCTAGGGAGAAGGCTGACGAGGAAGCAAAGCAGCAAGCATTACTAAGGAAAAGGTCTAAAGTACTCCAGCGGGAGCTCCCTAGACCTCCTGTTGCTTCACTGGACCTCATAAGAAAATCATTGATTAGATCTAGCGAAGACAAGAGCTCTTTTGTTCCTCCTACTTTAATTGAGCAGGCCGGTGAAATGATAACTAAAGAGCTTTTATCCTTGCTAGAGCATGACAATGCCAAGTATCCAATTGATGAAAAGTTGGATAAGGAGAAGAAGAAAGGATCCAAGCGGGCTGCAAACACAAAATCTCTTTCCATTCCTGTGATAGAAGACTTTGAAGAGCAAGAGCTGAAGGAGGTATGCCTTTTTTTGGTTTGAAGGAGTATGGCTTGAGTTATAGTTTGACTTCGGTTATGACATGTGTGTTTTCCTACTTTCGTTAGCGTAAGATCTGAGTGTCAATATTAGTCTTGTCTAACTGTTTAGCGCTACTACAAATGAAATGATAGTAGATGCCAAAACCTCATGAAAAAGGATAATGTTGAGAATTCTACCAAAAAGTTCTTAAGGTTATAGATCATTATATTGTTTCTATTCATGATATCTTCCTTTCAATCAACAGAGATGATGTAATTTTCCATTACAGGAAACTCACTTTTAGACGGACTATAGTTCTTAAACTCCTTGGGAGAAAATACTGATCTTGGCTTACTTAGTTTCATAACTGAGGGGATATTTGATTGAGCAACCTGAAGAAGTGGTTGAATTTGAAGCGCCAGAGGGTTGCCCTTAATAACTATGGTTGAATCATAAAATTACGAATAGTAATGTTGGCTGTAGCTATCTAAAATAATGATGCAGTAGTATATTGTGTATACTGCGGCAAATTAGCATTACTCACCTTTAGGCAGTGCGATGAACCAGAGCCTCATTTGTATCATGTGGACCTATGAATTGATCATAGAGAAAGAGGGTTCACGTTCTTTGTTTTTTGGAGGGGGTTAAGGGAAGTTCTCTGCAATTAGGATTTAGTTTTTTAAAGCTATTTGGATGCGAACTGGAGTGAGATAACTGTAGATCAGATATTTCCTAGTTCGTTGAGAAATTGAAGAAGCAACAATTGAGAGGAAATGTCTCGTTCTTCGATTTTTTTAGAAGCCTAACCTTGCTATCAAAATTAATGTAGTCTAACATGATCTAAAAGAAAAAAAAAAGATCTGGGGCTGGGATTTTAGTAGTTGATGCATAATATCAACTACTCCCTCCGTCCCGCTCGAAATAGGATTTTGGTAAACTTGACTTTACTTTGACCAAGTCCTTTGAAGAAATATAATAACCCAAATAAAAATTTAAAAATTGTTATTGTATCACATTTAATAATACTCTCAATAACAATTTTTAAATTTATATTAGGAATTATTTCTTATTTAAATTACTCGGTCAAAGTATGAAAAAAGCTACCAAAATCCTATTTCGGGCGGGACAAAGGGAGTATATATTAATTTCACTAGTGAATGGAAGACATATAGCTAAAGATAAGTGAGTTTACCTTGGCTGATGATCTTACATCGGTAGAATATATCTGATCTGAAGACAAGGATTCATGTATCCAACCACAAATAACTGGAAGGCTGATTTGAGTTGGTATTGATGTAAATTTTCGTTCCCTCTTCAATAAGAAAAGTAAACACTTGGGCACATTACTTTGGGAAGGAAATTTGCAACTTGACCCAAGACTATGGTAGTAATTGAAAAACTATAGTTTGTAGCTTTCGTTTTGCTTTCAGCAAGTCTTATTTGCACAATCATTATCGAAGCTCTCCAGCTGCCCTTACTATTTTTTACTTTGTTCCCCCTGTCCCCATGTGATACAATGTGGTCGAAGTAATTTTTAGACTATGATGCGTGAGCAGAATTTTTATGATGGTATAGATCCATTAGGGTATTTATGAAGTTAGGTATTGATTATTGAAAGTTATACTTACTAATAGACCAAATTAATACTTGAGTCAGTTGAAATGCCCATTACTGTATCGAAATGTCAAACTTATAAATAAAAATTATTTGGACCAAAGATAGTGAGATCAATTACAAAGTATCCATAAAAAACTTTTATCGGCTAAACCTTCTGTTTCGTCGGAATCCTGGTTTTGTAAGGCGAACTTTTAAGAATTTATCTTTTGTTTCAAAAGCGGACTTAGAGAAAGCATGACTTCTCTGAGAATATGGATGGGAGCTAGTAAGTTGTCTATTGCAGACCGTGTGTCAAAATAAAAAGTGATATTTAAAGCTCTTCTGGGAACTTATATTCCTCTATTTTTTTTTGTGAGAAAAGAAGTACTCCCTCTATCTTTTTTATCTATTCACTTGGTGTCCCAGTTGATTGTTCACACCCCTACAAAGGAAAGTTTATATTATTCTTTATTTAATGGGACCCACTCGTCATACTCACAACAATAATCTCACTCACAATTCCAACCCCACCCACATATCCTATCACACTTTTCATTTTCACAACACCAACTCAATTACTAATATTAAACACTTTTCCATAAAACCCGTGCCTTGCTCAAAATGTGAACAAACTAAAAAGATGGAGGGAGCATATTAGATTAAAAACAAGAATATACAAAAGATGGACTACATCCTTGCCTCTCCCAAAACCAACCTAGGGCTCACCCAATTTTCTCCATTCACCTCAAAAAGTGGACTCCAAATATTTTCTCAAACTCTCTTTGGTTAACTTTACTCTGTGTGCACATTTTGTTTTGAGTATCTGCCTTCTTGGTGCTTCAACTTTTCCCCTTAGCCTTAATGAGTAGTGTTGAAGGATGTTATCCTCTCCCGAGTTTGTTTCATTTCTGGTTAAGTTTCCCATTCTTGGGCTTTAGAGGGTTGTGGGTTGTAGTTGGTTAGCAAAAATTCCTGTTTTCTTCTTTAAAACCATTTGATTCGTTCACCCTGCCCAATTTTTTTCTACTTTCTTCTTTACTTGGAACTTGTGTGCAATTAAAAGTTAGAGTGTTGTTCTGTCATTGGTTCCTTGTGTCAGAGGTCCCCAGAACATTAAATTTTGAAGTGGCTGGGGAGATAAGCACTCTAGCTTGTTTTATCTCTTAGAACTATCAGATCCATTTGAGATGTTTGGGAAAGTAGTTATGCAATTTTTTTAGTGAGGTTTTTCTTTCTTTTTGTGCATTTGGACTGAAAGTTCATTTATTTCATGGAACAGGAGCTGTCTTGTCTTCTGTTGTGGGACAGAATTGTGTTTTTGAATTGTCCTTGGACATCATTGAGCAAAGTATTTCACGGGATTTGAATCCAAGAATTGATTTGATTGAACTGCATTTTTTTTTTTAAAGTTTTCCTGAGCTTTGTTTTTTCTTTTTGGATTTTATTCTTGTACTTTTGCAACTTCTCCTTTCTAAGTTCTCTTCTGCCCTCCATTCTTAAATGAATGTTCACTTTTGACTTTGAGAGAAATTAAAAACGTTAAATTTTAAGCAATTTCAGTATCATTTATACAGAAATACCCTCAATAACCTCATCATATGACATTGTAATTGCTAGAGTCTAAATTAGAACATGATGATTGACAATAAGGATTTAGTAATTTCACCGAAAATGGACATTCACTTAGGGACAAGTTTTGAAACACGGACATTCATTTTCCTAATTTCAAGCTTGATGTCAAAGGAGGGAGTAATGATGCATGCACAAAGGCACTAATACCAGCAAAAACGATGGAATGTCAGTAGGCAAAAGTGAGAAACTCAGGAGCCAAGGATAAACAATCAAGGATAAGATTGACTAGGATAAGGTTTTGACTACACATGCAGATTAAGCTATGCAATCTGAATAAGCATTAAGTTTTGAAGCACATAAAGTACCATGGAGTTTGGGGAATTCTCAATAAAAAATTCATAATTGTATGTCCTTTTGATTTTCACATCCACTTTCCCCGGCAACATAGCTAAACCAAACATGACCAAATCCTCCTTTACAGTTGTCTGAAGGCCCATGATGCGTTGCACTAAAGCAGCCCACTACACTTGCTCTTGAGATAATGACACAAACGTAACTTCATTTTGAAGATAAGTTTCCTATAAAATTGTCAATTAATGCATCTTACCCCCTATTTTAAATGAAAAATTGCTCTATTCAGTAATCTTAACCTCCATTTAAACCAAATTATAATACCAATAGAAAAAAATAAGTTATCCCTAAAATTATTTGACCCCCTTTAATTTATTTCTGGCTTCACCACTGGTTGTGTGCGGCATGCGCGTATGTAATGACCTTGCTTTGGATCAAACTGAAAGGTGGACAAGGCCGAGCCCATGTGATTGAGACTATGGTTGCTTGAGCTGAATATTAATCATGCACGCATCTAGATAAAATATCATTAGCTTAAAGGAGGTAGAAACCACGACATCAGGTACTAGTACTATTCTGAGCTTTTATAATGGTTTAGATGGTAATGGACTATTATACATCTGTGAAAAATCCTAAGAAGGTTGTTCTTTTTAGGCAATTTACAAATTTCAAGAAGTTGAATCCACACTCTTAAAAGTTGGTTGGTCCAACTTCTTGGAAGTTGGATCTTCCTGCCTGAGCACCAATACCCCTATTTTGAGGACAGCCTGTACTCTATGTTAACCATACTCTTAGTCCTTCACGATCACATTTTTGCCATATATCATCACATCCGTCATGGATAGTGAAATGTTTATAGAAATTCAAATCCTTGCTGTTTTACCTTTTATAAACATCTCTTGCTTCTGCTTATGTACCTTAGGCTTGATTAACATTGTGGTCGCAAGATGTTTCTATTCAACTGTCTTATGTTGGTGTTTGTATATCCATTTTTGAAGTCACTTATTGCATAGCTACGTATGGTTCTTTCTATCCTTACTTCTAAAATTCTGTTCACAATTTGTAGCATGATTAGAACTACATAATAAAAGTTGTTTATTTTGCAGGCTGATCTTCTGATTGAAGAAGAAGCTAAGTTTCTTCGTGTGGCAATGGGTCATGAGAATGAGTCTCTTGATGAATTTGTTGAAGCACACAGCACATGCTTAAACGATATTATGTATTTCCCCAAGCGTAACACTTATGGTCTCTCTAGTGTTGCTGGAAACGTGGAGAAGCTAGAGGCTTTGCAGGAGGAGTTCGAGAATGTTAAAAATAGGATGGATGATGATACTAAGAAGGCACATCGCCTTGAGCAGAAGATAAAGGTTCTTACTAACGGTTATCAGGTAAATTCTTTGTTAACTTCACCATTTATTCTAAATTAGCTTGCTACCTGTTGTAAATTCATTGAAAAAAATCTAGTAAGTTCCATAGACAACCTGATAAACCAACAAAATATAAATGTCACACGTATTTTTATTTTCAAGTAGTTTCAGGATTAATTTTCTAATTGTTTTTCTTTAAACTTGCCGTGGCGATCGTTTTTGGTTAAATGGACATCTAAAGATGAATCAGCTGAGATATTAAGGTTGTTCCTCATGAAAAAAACATTGTTGTTCGATAATAACTTATACTCCCTCCGTCCCAAATTAATGTTCTTAGTTTGACTTTACACGGAGATTAAGAAAAAGTAAATGTTGTGAGTATGAAAAGTAAAGTAGGAAAGAGAAAGTGTGTAGGGAGTTTTTGTTGTGAGAATGACAAGTGGGACCCACTTTCCATTTTAGGTAATAAAGTAAAGTAAGAACCTTAAATTGGGACAAACTAAAAAGGAAAGTAAGAACCTTAAAGCGGGACAGAGGGAGTATTATCTAGTAAAGATGGGGATGAATAGATTAGGCCAACACCCAATCCCACTTTGCACCCCAGATTGTAAAATGGGTATGTTTGGTTCTTTAATTTTGAAATCGAGCCACTTTACCTATTGCGCTTAAGCGCTTTCCAAATTGCCCCACTTTACCCCCCTGCTCAAGTGCCTGTCAGGGATAAAGTGGAACGATTTTGAAATTGAAGTACCAAACAGGCCACTGTTCAAACTGGGGTGCAAACTGGGATTGGTTTGATACTTGGGGGAATAAACGTAATTTGGCCAATAGAGGATTGCCTTGTGCGTTTAATTAGGACATTCAATCTAGAAGTTGAAGACAAAATCAAAATTGTTAAAAGCTATATTAGGTTTCTGTTTTTGTTGCTTTTCCTTGTCTTTAACAAGAGTGAATGATTTTTATAATTAAAAGCCTTGCCCTTGTTTTGCTTTTTAGCGTCATTTTAGTACTCTTACAAGATAACAGATAAATTGAACGTAAAGGCGAATATAAACATAATTGTTCATTACTGTATGCAGGTTTAAAGGTTGCGTCTGTCCTACTTGTCTACCCTCTTACATATTTCATGGTTAGGGTAGTGTGCAACCCCAGCCATAATGCTATGGTTAAAACTGTAACTTTGGTATAGTTGCTGGTAAATAGTTTTCAACACCTGACATACTATGATTATATAAAACTATACTACTGTAAGGCTGGTATTGGGTGATATGCAACCTAGGGCTATAAAGTTTGCAAGATTGTGGTAGGATACAGTTTTTAGTTACCAATACCAACCATAGTTTGTTACATCAACTTGTGTGTGAAATGTCATTGCTATTGATTAGGTTGTGTCTCACAGGTAGATGTGGACTCCCTCCATCCCAAAATGAATTACCAAATTTGCTCTTGATCACGAGCAAATTTTGTCATTCATTTTGGGACGGAAGGTATATGTTTAGGATGAAGCTCAACATGAAAACGTGAAGCTGAAGATATGAATAGGAAATACATATGTAATGTGACTATTACCTCCAGTGGCTTGTTTTCTTTTGTGTAAGTTGATTTCCTTTCCTGAAAGGATCCCCTTACCAAATTGAGCTTAGGTTGATATGCGATGAAACGGATTTTTTTTATCATTTACCCGTAATTTACGGTTCCTTTACGTACAAATCATGCAGTTTTGTATATTAGGTGAGATTCAAGTGTATAAACTATGAATCATGAAACTATTTAATGGGCTAACATGACCCATTAATTATTCATTATGGTATGATTCTTAATGAGTTATTATTCATTCTTGCGGTAGATGCATGTTAAGCTATGCCCTAGAAGAGGAAAGAGTTATAACTAATTAAAACCATTGCACAATGTGTACTCAACCCATTTAACCTAAAATTTTACTCCCTCCATCCAAAATGAATGTCCAAAAAATGTTACAATTTGCACTTGATCAAGAGCAAATTTGAAATGTTTTTGGATGTTCATTTTGTGACCGAGGGAGTATTATTTTGTGCTCCTACCAAGTTCATTAAATAGCAGTAGCTGAAATAAACAAATGTTCTGTAGAATAATTCTCTTTACCAATGCCATGTAACGTTGACATTCTTTACAATGGTATAGATTAAATTATGTCTATCAAGCTGTGGATTCTCAATAACTATTTCTTACACAGATGCGTGCATCAAAAATCGGGTCACAAATAGAGGCAACCTTCAAGCAGATGGAGACTGCAGGAACAGAATATGAATGCTTTAAAGCTTTACAAAGGCAAGAGCAGTTAGCAGCTTCAAACAGGATTAACAGCCTCTGGGAAGAAGTTCAGAAACAAAAGGAGTTGGAGCAAATACTACAAAAGCGATACGGTTCTGCTATTACAGAGCATGAACGCGTCCAGCTTCTCATGGACAAGTATCAAGAGCAAGCGAGAATGCAAACGCAACAAGAATTAGTTGCAAAGCAGTGTACGGATGAGCTGGCCAAGGCTGCAGCTATTGAATTTACCGAGCCTGTTGACTCTTCTGATGACATGGCCGTTGACCAAATTCCGGGTCAAAGCTCAAATGAAGAGAGAGATCCTTCTGAAGAGAATCTTAAAGTCCCGGAAAGTGTGATTGCTGCAGATTCAATGACAGTTGACCAAATCCCGGGTCAAAGCTTAAATGAAAAGATAGATACTTCTGAAGAGAATTTTAAAGTGCCCGAAAAGGGGACGGACCAGTCTGATGCCAGTGCCGAACATGTTGCAGGTTCAGATGATAACCCAGCGCCTGTTGTGCCTAATCCTGATGGTTCCACCCCAATCTTGGAACCTGAGCCGGAAGTTAACGTAGTTGAGCCCGAGCCTCAGGCGGATGAACTTAAACAAGGCAGTGTAGCAGCAGAAGACATTACTGTTGTGTCAAGTGAGTGATTTAAGTTTCAGGTTTTGTACTTCCTCAAATTCCTAGACCCTTCTATTCACATGAAAATTTGGGAAGGATTTTTGTCTCAGTGATACTTGTGGAGATTGTATTTTTTGAAAGTGGCTGCTTGTAATGTAATGTCCTATTCATGTATTTCGAACACTATTCTTTCTCGTTCATTCTTAAGTCTGTTTTACTATTTACTACTTCCCCGTCCCAAAATATATATATATTTGACCTTAGTGCAATGAAACTTTGAGTAACACCTTTAGTTTATTTTAAGAGGAAATAGCACTTTACTGACACTAAGTTCACACCTAGTTGCAATGTAGGTCCTAAGGTTTCACACCTAGTTGCAATGTAGGTCCTAAAGTTTCAGTTGTTGCAATTTCATACACTAAGTTCACATTTTGTTGCAATCCTAGGCAAAAACGAATAGCTGTTAAATTTAGTGGACGGAATGCTTCGCACGTGCAACTCACGAGTTTTTTTGAGGACAAAAATGTCTTTTCCCTATGCACCTGCCTTCCATGTGAGCTCTATAACCCGGTAAAGTAATCGCTTTAGGGAATTAGGGATTAAAGAGCGATTCCACCATTCACCCCCAAAATAATCGCTGAATCAATACATCGAAGGATTAGCGAAATGACTTGGTTTAAGAGATTGAAGAAATACGAGGACGGTGGTACACCCTATTATGGTATTATGGCATGATTTCGATTTTGGGTTTTACTAGATTTTCAAATGGATTTTGAAGTTAGGGTTTTGAAAATTTAAAAAGTCAACGGTCCTATTTTCAGAATGTGAATGTAATTCTTGTGAGTGTTTATGATAGCACTTGGTCTTTACTTTTTATGGAGTTTTTTTTATGATGTTAATGGTGGTCCCTGTTAAAGATGCAATTTCTTTCTTTATTACACTTTTTTTGTGCAGTGTCTGTATATTCACTATTTTGTCTTTGTGCACATGATGATTTTCATATTATTTTTTAAAGCTACAAAAGTATATGTATGTGATGTGAAGACGCAGCGGAATTGTAACAAATAATTGATCGAAACCAATTATTCTGCAAAGAATAAGGATTCCCAAGAAGAATTTCAACGAAATTCTTGAATAAAGAAAATAAAGGAGATGATAGAGGGATAAATAATTGCTAAGCAATCAAATTTTTATTAAAAAAAGTCTTATTTTCGGAATACAACTTGAGGCCTATTTTATAGTGTCCATAAAACATGAAAAATAATCATAAACCTTCTAGAATTACTCCTAACCTGTATAGTAACCTAATAGGACTTAAAAACTAGTAAATTGACTCAAAATCTATCTTAGAATCCTTAAAATTAACCTACTAACATTAATGATGAAAATAATAAAAAAATAATAAAAATACTAATTAAATCCTAACAAATAATAAAATACTAATATAATTATAATATTTGATATAATCATATTCTCGTTTTGCATCATTCACCACCACTTCAAAAGAACTCGTCCTCGAGTTCGTTCTTGCAACTTGAAGTCTTCCGCCCCATTTGAATAAATATTTGGAATAAACACATACTTTCCCGAGCCGCAATAAATCTGGCACTGCTGCAAAAGGTAGGAAATAAGACAAACTTTCAACACCGGCTTTAAAATTTTTTGTCAAAAGAGCATAAAGTTCGGCCAAGTAGTTGACTGGATGTGACCCAATCCTTCTAGGTCTGGGCGGGTCTTCAAGCTGGTGCGGTCGGACCCCACCAACAGGTCCGGTCAGATCTTGCCATTGGTTCGGGCAGATCTGCACTGGTCCGGGGAAGTGCTGGTTTGGGTTCGGGTAAAGTTGTGCTGGGCTGGGGATCATCATTCCTCTTCCTGCATCCTGCGTATCCAGACACCAAGCCACACAATCGTCCATCACCACCTCTTCAAAAAGTGGATACTCGAATTGCACTTTCAAGGACTCGTGCACACGTTCTTCCACCACCACTTTAAAAAGTGGCGCATCGGATTTCGGTTCAGGAGCAATGTCTCCTCCCACGGAAAAAAAAATTATTACTAACCTTTTCTCCTTTGAAATCCACATCAATACTAACCTTTTTTGCTCTAGGAATATCCTCAGCCATCACGAACGAATAAAATAATTCGATTTGACGGAGATCTTCCTCATGACTATAAGGGCGTGGGGGTGCTCCCATGACTCCCTCATCACGATTATTACGATTAACCCTACCGTACGGATCAACGCGACGGAGATCTTCCTCACGCTCGCTGTTTCGGTTTCCGGGGTTGACATCAACACCACGGCTAACTACCAATCGCTCAATCGCCGTCAGAAGCTCATCATGTCGCATTGCTTGTTGCTCTTGTCGCGTTGCTTGTTGCTCCATCAGACGTGCTTGGTGCTCCGCCAAACGTGTAAGAGCAGCGATACTAGCAAGAATGGTTTGTGTGTCCTTGTTGTTTCCTCCATCGTTAACCATCGTCCAAGGATCGTCCTATTCTGATACCAACTGATGTAAAGACACAGCGGAATTGTAACTAATAATTGATCGAAACCAATTATTCTGCATGGAATAAGGATTCCCAAGAAGAATTTCAACGAAATTCTTGAATAAAGAAAATAAGGAGGTGAAAGAGGGATAAATAATTGCTAAGCAATCAAATTTTTATTGAGAAAAATCTTATTTTCGGAATACAACTTGAGGCCTATTTTATAGTGCCCATAAATCTTGAAAAACAATCCTAAACATTCTAGAATTACTCCTAACCTGTATAGTAACCTAATAAGACTTAAAAACTATTAAATTGACTCAAAATCTATCATAGAATCCTCTAAAATTAACCTACTAAAATTAATGAAGAAAATAAGAAAAATACTAATTAAATCCTAACAAATAATAAAATACCAATATAATTATAATATTTAATATAGTCATATTCTCGTCCTGCATCAGTATGTGTGCAAGCTATGTAAACTGAATATATTTTATGTACATGTGAATGATATGGACATTTCTTTGTAGGTATGTGTCGTGAGTTCAGTGTTAAAATGTTATTTGCTGGTCACTTTGAGAATATGCCAGAAATGGTTTACACTGGGACGGGTTGGTTGGTTTGATTTTATAGATCCTGATATGATATCTATTCATGAGCTAAGATGCATGCTCAAAAAATTGGGATTTAATGATGCCATCAGTTGAATAAAGTGAATTTTTATCAAAAAGTTAACACTGGGATGTGTTTAAATGATGGTTAAAAAAAATTGGAATCTGATAAGGATGTATCAGATATTCCAGACTATATACCATTAGGAAAAGATAGGGAAGTTGAGATATATTGTGACATGACTGAATATGAAGTTAGGGAAGTTAATGTGGGGATGCAAATTGATGATAATATAAATGGTGAGAGTAATGAGTCTGATGACTGTGAGGACTTTACTGATAGTGAGTAGGACAGTGGGGAAGATGATATGTTGTATGATGCCAATGTAGATCTAGATGCAGAGTACACAGGGATATCAAGGAATGCCATTGAGAAAGGAGGAGCAAAGGAAAAATGTAAGGAAAAGGTTGAATGGGCAAGTGGTAATAATGGTCAAGGATTGATGGATGTGTTGGGTTTTGAGGCAACATGCGCAGCGGAAGACGGAAATATAAAATAAACAAAACCCTAAGACCCAAGATCCATTCATGATGATTAAATTAATAGCAAGATGAATTTAGAATACTAACCGTTGTAGAGCGTTTAAATGTTTCGGATCTTCAAATCTTCAAATCTTCAAGTCTTCAAGTCTTCAAGATTTAGATTTGATCTCCTCGTTCTTCGCATTCATCGGATCACGACCACAGGAACACGAACTTGAGATGCTAAAGCAAGCATCCTCTATTTGTATTAACACGCGAACGAATATCTAGAACCATTCTAGACCTGGATTGCTAGTGTCACGACCCGAAAACTAGGCTCTATTTTATTAAGTATTAAATAATTATTATTTATTTATTTGCTTATTTATTCATTTAAATTATTATTTATTTAAATATTTATGTGTGCATTTTATGTGTTATAATAATTATGCCTAGCATTTTATTTGGGTCATTTGTGCTAGTGTAGTATTGTTGGGTCTTAATTGTTAGTAGGGAGTGTAGAAATTGTGTGTAGTGTAGTGGAGGGGGCCTAAGTGTAAATCTTTTAAATCATTTCCCCTACTCCCTCCCTACTCCTCCTCTTCTCCCTCACTCACACCATTTCCCAGCCCATTCCCCTCTCTCTCTCCAAAGAAGAAATAAGGGTAAGTTTCTCTCTTTCCTTCTCTCTTCATTTTCTTCCTCTTCCTCTCTTAATCTCTCATTTCTTAAAACGTGAAATGTGTTTAGATCGTCGATAGGATCGCGTAGAATCAAGAATATTCGAATTCCGTCAACTTTCATTATTTTCAAGTAAGTTGCTTTTCCCCCATTTTTATGCTAAAGTGTTCATCTCATGTTTATATGATGCTTGAGTTGTTATATTTAAAGTTTGGTTGAGTTTCGAATTTATTTGGAATTTATTTGAGTTTTGGTCAAAAATGGTGATTTATGAATGTTGGGTTTGATTCTTGATTTTGGTTGTTAAATGTTGTTATATGAGTTCTCTTAGACCCATAAGTTGCTCTAGTACCTTAGTATGCTAGTTAAGAGTGTTGGATTTTGGTTTAGTTTTGTTTTGGGTTAAAAATGGAAGAACCCAGTTTGTTCTTCCCGAATTCCGGCAGACCAGAGGATTGGGCGACCGCCCAAAAATGGCTGGGCGACCGCACATCTATCTGAAAGGTTTTGTTCTTGTTTGATGGCTTTTTGGGCGACCGCACTGTCCCTAGTGGGCGGCCGCACAGAACTTCTGAAAGCTTTCATTTGTTAATTCGTGTGATTGAAGAATGCGTTTTGGTCTAAGTCTTGGGTGTCCTTCTAGTCGACCTTAGTGAACATTGTAGTACACTCTAGTGATAGAATTGGGTCCTTTGTGATCAAGTTTGTGTTTGAAATTAATTAAGTATTAATTGGGACTTTGGAACATCTTATTGAGGTATTGTTGATTTGACTTATCTTTGTGACGATCATTTGTTATAGGTTTGGGCATCTTATGATGTGTTCGTGGTTGTTCCAATCGAATTGATTTTCGAGTAAGACTTGGTCTGGGTTTTAGGCGATGTCCTATAGTACCTAGAGGGTTGTTATTGAACACCAAAGTGTAGGGTTTAGTCCGGTCGTGATCATGTTCTAATGAGTGTAACCTTTTGGATTCGTTTGGGATAATTTTGGGTTATAGTCGTTGTACTATTTGTGAGTGACCGTTTAGGTTGTGTTCTTTATGTGTAACTTGTGGGTATCATCTTTGGAATGTATTTGGTATGGTTCCTCTTTATGGAATTATCGTGTTTTAATGGTCAATGTTGTTGGACTCTTTTATGAGAAACTCCTTGTGCTATTGTTGTTGAACTCTTCTTGAGTAATCGTTTGCATCTTTTATGGTGATTAATTGGTATGATTCCCTACTTTGGAATCAATGGTTGTTTATTGTGCTAGTATTTTATTACTTAGCCTTTACTTGAAAGTCCAGCTGGTATTTTGTGTGTGTTTGGGCGATGCGAAACATTATGATGGCACAGCCAAGTCCATTGTGATGTTGACCATTGTTTTGCCCCATTATTACCCTCCTCCAGATTGGCCTTGGATGTGAGAAGAGCTAGCTCCTTTGTGTGCATTTTAGCTTTACTTGGAGCATGACTTTGTGGCATGTCTCCCGTCCCTTGTGACACTTCATTTGGTTATTGGTTTCGGTACCGGGTTTCTCTTAAGCTTTTATGCTACTATGAAGATGGTTTGTTGATCGATGGGTTGATCGGTCGCTTCTGACCGGGGATTTCTCTTCAGCTTTCATGCTATTATGAAGATGATGATTTGTTGATTATTGAAGCTGCGCAGCGACCTTTATTTGGTTCTTCAGTTGGGTGAAACCTTGGCTATGTATCCACTTATGAGTGTTTATTTCAGCTTTATGTGTTGCATGATGAGCTGGTCGTTATTTCCAACCGGTATGGGACGGTTGGCAATAGGGAGCCTCTCATTTGTTGTTATATGTTTATTTTTATGATTGGTTATTGGATATTACTGTTCGACAGCATGACACTTATTATTCCGCTGCTATCTGTCTTATGTTAATTGCTATTGGTCATTGCATATTAGCATGTCATGTAGTTGCATTAGTAACTTACTGAGATTTTATCTCACCCCGTTTATTTCCATCTTTGTTTTTCCTTAACCCCCCCCCCCCAGGAGGAAAAGGATTAGGATTTGCGGATCGAGGAGGACGTCGAGAGGATTGAGGTTTTGGGGCAGGTTGTTATGGATCGGTTTACATTATTTAAATGTATAACCTTTTGGGGATAGTTTTACCATTATTGACGTCATTAAGAATTGTATATTTTATTCTTTTGGGCATAAGCTGTGGAGCTTATGTTAGATGTACTTTGTTGATTTAAACTTGGATTTGTAAAACCTTGTGTTATCATCTTTTGGTTCAAAAAATGAAATTTTTACCTTCTGTATTTTAGAGTTTTGGTTCTAAGTCGACGTCCAGCTCGCGATCTCGGGCCCGCGGGGTTCGGGGTCGTGACAGCTAGACCCATTAGAAAACACTTTTCTAATCTTCAAAGGCTACATGAATTTATTGGTGTTCTTGAGCTTTTTATTCTCAATCTAAACTCAAGAATGTGTTTCTCATGTTAGAACATGGCTTGCAATACAAGTTATTTGGACTTCCATTAATAAAATCATGACTATAATATTAATATAAAGTATAGTCAAACCTAATCAATGTGTAGAATCCCTGAAATGTAATTTACCTATTTATGATGGGTAAAATGGTAAATCAACATTGCTTAAGAAATGAATAGGTATGGTCCCTATTTGAAGTGTCACCACGTTTTATATATAAAGGCCCTTCCATCAAACCTAGCAACTACTTGATTATTACTTTCTCTCATCTAAATTATACTTCATATTGTTAGAAGAACTTTGAGAGATTAAGAGACACTTTCATTTAGAAGATCCATTCTCCTACATCTTCATCTTGTTCTTATTTTCTCCCTTCAACATCAACTATGGATTCGACAGGTAATTATTGCTTCCGCCTTCATCTCCTTCCTCAATCTCCTTCTAAATATGAGTATGGCATTCAGGGTTAAATTGTTCCATCAATTGGTATCAGAGCCCGTTCATTATTTGGTTTGAGTTTGAGTTCTTTTAAGAAAGCTTTCATGCTTTAATTTTGATTCATTTTCCCTGTTGAATCAGTAAGTTTATGATGTTGATTAGAGACTCTAATTCATTCACAGAGTGCTAATAATCATCATCTGAATTAAGAAAATGGTTTGGAAAGTTTTGTTCATTAAATTAAAATGGTTCAAGTTAGACTATCCCTTCATAACATGGTTTTATGTTTTAAGTACATACCATGTAGATCTAGTTACTTGATTCCATTAATTTTAAAAGCAAGATTATCCTAAATAAAATGGTTTTATGTTTTAAGTACATACCATGTGGATCTACTTGTTATTCATGCCTTTTGGGACAAAATATGGAAAAAGTGCAGCAAAAATGCATGAAACGGTGGCTTTAACCCGGTCGGGTATTATGTTTCGCCCGGTCGGGTCTTATGTTCTGCCCGGTCGGACCTCAAGAAAGAACCCGGTTGGACTAAATGTGTTTGCCCGGTCGGGTCTTTGGTTCCGCCCGGTCAGGCATTGTATGTTGCCCGGTCGGGTATTAGGCATTGCCCGGTCGCGCATATTCACTATTCACAGGATTTTTGCCTTTTTCAAGATGTTGCACAATTTTGTTTCCATTTTAAACAAAACATACATTTTTTTTTCAAACCTTAAAGTCTTGATTAATTATATGCTTAAATAATTTTATACATTATTTAAATAATATTATCACCTAAGTGATTAACGTTATTTAAATCCAAAATTATTAAAGTGTTGAATGTTTGAGTTAATATGTGAATGACTTGAATTTTCCAAAGGAAGATCTTGACATTTGACTAAACTTGAGCATTCATGTGATGGCAAATAAAATGAACATTAAGTTATTTTATTAAATGCTTACGACTACCCAAAGGAAGATTATGCATTTAATCAAATATTGTTCAAATTACTTGTCATCTAAGACAATTATTTATGAATCAACTCGCAATCCAAAGATTAGTTTTGATGTCATGTTAATTGCCTTATTGATGGATTTCATTTGATATAATTAATCATTTATTCATAATGTAGTTACTTATTATTGTTTTGTATTCATTCTTGTTCTCAATTCCCATCAGATTTACTTAATGCTTCGTCAATCACTACTGCGATGAGTACTATTCCAATGCTAAATGGGACAAACTTTAAAACTTGGAAAAACAAAATTGTAATGATCTTAGGCTGTATGGATATTGACCTCGCTTTTAGGGAGCCGTTTCCTATTCCTCTTAATGAAGAAAGCACCCATGAGGACCGCTTATATGTTGAGAAATGGAAAGCCTAATGATTATGAAAAATGTCGTCCCGGAAACATTTTTAAATAGTGTTCCTGAGGACGTTGATGCTAAGACTTTCCTAGAGACCCTTGAAGAACGCTTTGCAAAAAGCGAAAATTCGGAAACAAATTCTACCCTAAGGAAACTTGTTTCCATGAAGTATAAGGGTACCGGGTATCTTAGGGAGTATATCTTGGAAATGCTTCACCTTTCGACAAAGCTAAAAGCACTTAAGTTAGAGGTGACTGAAGAGCTCCTCGTTCATTTAGTTTTGATCTCTCTTCCTCCTCAGTTTGGTCACTTTGAGGTGACCTATAATTGTCAAAAGGACAAGTGGAACATTAATGAATTGATTTCACATGTGACACAAGAAGAAGATAGGTTGAAGCAATCTAAGGTAGAAAGTGCTCACTTAGCATCTACCTCTTCTCATGGGACTAAGAGAAGAGGGAAAGAAGTTGCGGTAACAAGCAACAAGAAGCCTAAGGGATCTAACGATCATAAAGAAAAGAAGTGCTTCTTTTGCAAGGACCTAACGCACATGAAGTATGACTGCCCTAAGTATCACGCTTGGCGTGCTAAGAAAGGTATGTCATTTGGTCTTGTTTGTACTGAGGCTAATTTAGTTTCAATTCCTTCATATACATGGTGGTTGGATTCTGGTGCAACAACTCACATTAGTATGTCTATGCAGGATTGCCTGAATTACCGAAGACCTAGCGAGGATGAAAGATTCATCTATATGGGAGCTGGGAACCCGATTGAAGTAATAGGCATTGGAACCTTTAGATTGTTATTAAGTACCGGATATTATTTTGTATTGAATAATACTTTCATTGTACCTTTGTTTAGAAGGAATTTAATATCTATCACTGTTTTGGACAAAGAGGGTTACTCTTGTTCGTTCGGAAATAATAGATGTGATCTTTATTTTAATTCCATCATTGTTGGTACTAGTACTTTATCGAGTAGTGATAATCTTTATTTGCTTAACACTACTCAAACAATCAACGAGTCCCATATTAATGAAACTAAAAGTAAAAAGCGAAAGTTTTCAAGTGAAAATTCTTATACCTTATGGCATAGGCGTTTAGGTCATATCTCCAAAAGGAGAATTGACAAGCTTGTGTCGGAGGGAATCATAAATAAACTTGATATTCCGGATAAAAACTTTTGCATTGAGTGCTTAAAAGGAAAATTTACAAACACGAAAAGGAAAGTATCCTCGAGAGCATCAAGCGTCTTAGAACTAATACATACGGATATTTGTGGGCCATTTCTTACTCCTTCTTGGAATGGTCAACAATACTTTATTACGTTCATAGACGACTACTCTCGATATGGATACATTTATTTACTTCATGATAAATCTCAATCTTTGGACGTTTTCAAGTCTTTTAAGGCCGAAGTTGAAAATCAACTAGGTAAGACTATTAAGAACGTTAGATCCGATCGTGGTGGGGAGTACTATGGTCGGAATGACGGTTCGGGAGAACAACGTCCGGGTCCTTTTGCTCGCTATCTTGAAGAGTGTGGGATTGTCCCTCATTATACTATGCCGGGTACGCCTAGCATGAATGGTGTAGCTGAGAGACGTAATAGAACCCTTAAGGATATGCTAAGAAGTATGGTTTCTTGTACTTCTTTACCTCACTCATTATGGGGCGATGCTTTGAAAACCGCAACTTATCTTCTCAATAGGGCTCCCTCTAAGGCTACTAACAATAAAACCCCTTATGAATTATGGACGAATAAGAAACCGTCCTTAAATCATCTTCATGTTTGGGGTTGTCCAGCAGAAGCTAGGCCTTATAGGCCTAACGAAGGAAATCTGGAAGCTAAGACAGTTAGTAGTTATTTTGTGGGGTATGCCGAGAGATCGAGGGGCTATAAATTTTACAACCCGAAAACTAGAACCTTTTTTGAAACGGGAAATGCCAGGTTCTTTGAGGATGTTGAATTTAGAGGGGAAATAAGGAATAATAATTTTTATTTTGAAGAGGAAGAGGCATCCATTTCTATACCTCTTCCCATTGTAGTTTCAATTGGAAATCAAGTACTTGTACCTGAAATTCAAGAGGAACATACAAATCAAAATATTAACTCCCCTATAAATGTTGAACAACATGAAAATGTTGATCAAAATGAGGAAATTCAACAACCTCAAAATGAGGAAGAACCGGTGCCTTTAAGAAGATCCAATAGAGTAAGAAGAAGTGCCATTTCGGATGATTATGAGGTGTATCTTGCCGAGAATGAAGGACACTTAGGTTTAAGTGGGAGATGAGCCTCTCACCTTCCATCAAGCCATTAATAGTCCTAATTCTCATAAGTGGATCAATGCCATTAATGAAGAGTTAAAATCTATGAAAGACAACGACTTTTGGGATCTTGTCCCATTACCTAAGGATGTGAAACCTATTGGTTGGAAATGGATATTTAAAACCAAAAGGAATTCAGAAGGTAATGTGGAAAGACATAAGGCTCGTCTTATTGCTAAAGGTTTCACTCAAAAAGAAAGTATTGATTACAAAGAAACATTCTCTCCGGTATCTTCTAAAAACTCCTTTAGGATCATTATGGCATTAGTAGCACATTATGATCTTGAGCTTCATCAAATGGATGTAAAGACAGCTTTTCTTAATGGAGACATTGAGGAAACCATCTATATGAAGAAACCAGAAATGGTGGATAATTTAGAACAAACTAATCATTTAGTTTGTAAACTTAAGAAATCCATTTATGGGCTCAAGCAAGCTTCTCGTCAATGGTATCTCAAATTTAACCAAGTAATTCTTTCATTTGTCTTTGAAACTAATCTTGGTGGAGATTGTATATACCATAAGTTCAGTGGGAGTAAATTTATATTCTTAGTCTTATATGTGGATGATATTTTGCTTGCTAGTAATGATATGAACCTTCTAAAAGAAACTAAGAAATTTCTTTCAAACAAATTTGAAATGAAAGATCTTGGTGAGGCATCTTTTGTATTAGGAATCCAAATACATCGTGATCGCTCACGAGGTACTTTAGGATTATCACAAAAGGCCTATATAGAGAAGGTATTACAAAGGTTTAGTATGAAAAACTATAAACCACATGACACCCCTGTTTCTAAAAGAGATAAATTCAGTCTTAATCAATGTCCCAAAAATAATTTTGAAACCAAGTATATGGAAAATATCCCTTATGCATCAGCAGTAGGAAGCTTAATGTATGCTCAAGTCTGTACTCGTCCAGACTTAGCTTTTATTGTTGGGATGCTTGGTAGATACCAAAGCAATCCGGGGAGAGAACATTGGGTCACAGCCAAAAGAGTGATGCGGTATTTACAAAACACCAAGGACTACATGCTTACATATTCAAAGTCGGATCATCTTGAGATCATTGGGTATTCCGATTTCGACTTTGCTGGATGCCAAGACAGCCGTAAATCAATGTCTGGTTATGTCTTCACATTAGCCGGTGGAGCAATTTCTTGGAGAAGTGCCAAGCAGACACTCGTAACTTCCTCTACCATGGAAGCCGAGTTTGTTGCTTGTTTTGAGGCATCCAATCAAGCTATATGGCTGCGTAAATTTATTGAGGGACTGCGTATTGTCGATAGCGTCGAAAGACCTATTAAGCTATATTGTGACAATAGGGCAGCGGTCTTGTACTCCAACAATAACAAGAGCTTGTCAAAGTCTAAACACATTGACATTAAATTTCTTGTTGTAAGAGAGAGGGTACAAAAGGAACAAATAGAAATACAACTTATTGGTACAAACTCTATGTTAGCGGATCCGTTTACTAAGACGTTATCACCTTTAGTGTTTCACGAGCATGTTGCTCATATGAGTGTAACAACTTTTGATAACATTTAATATAGTGGGAGTTTGTGTTGTTTCTTCAATTTATTGTTCTATTAATTTTAAAGTTTGATCTCATTTGGTTAAAGTTGGACTAGTTGGAGAATATGTTTATATATTCATTAAGTTCCATGCTACACATTTATACTTTTGATCTATATCGTTTAGTTGGATTGGCATATGTGATTAGAGTGGGTTTAGTTGCGAATCAATTACAACGACTGCCCCTTAAGTCCTATACTTATATGTCTAATGGACGAGATTGTTATAGATGACAACAAAGTGCACATAAGGGTTGTCATTTATGTTATACTTATGATTTAAAAGGAAGAACTTAGTTTTGCAACCCAAGTGGGAGATTGTTAGAACATGGCTTGCAATACAAGTTATTTGGACTTCCATTAATAAAATCATGACTATAATATTAATATAAAGTATAGTCAAACCTAGTCAATGTGTAGAATCCCTGAAATTTAATTTACCTATTTATGATGGGTAAAATGGTAAATCAACATTGCTTAAGAAATGAATAGGTATGGTCCCTATTTGAAGTGTCACCATGTTTCATATATAAATGCCCTTCCATCAAGCCTAGAAACTACTTGATTCTTACTTTCTCTCATCTAAATTATACTTCATATTATTAGAAGAACTTTGAGAGATTAAGAGACACTTTCATTTAGAAGATCCATTCTCCTACATCTTCATCTTGTTCTTATTTTCTCCCTTCAACATCAACTATGGATTCGACAGGTAATTATCGCTTCCGCCTTCATCTCCTTCCTCAATCTCCTTCTAAATATGAGTATGGCATTCAGGGTTAAATTGTTCCATCATCTCAAACACATGGAGGCTACCAATAATGATAAGATATCAACTCTTACTGATTAGGGCTAAGAGAGGGGTGTTTATACTCATTAGTCCTAAACCCTTTAGGAGAAATAGGTCAAAACCCGTCAAAACACGAAATCAGAAAACTGGGCCTAAACAGGGCCTGCTCGGCCGAGTCCTTTAAGGTGCTCGGCCGAGCACCCTTGTGCCAAAACTTTCTGTTTCTCATGCTCGGCCGAGTCATGTGATGTGCTCGGCCGAGTACCCCCAGAAACTGAATTTTAGCCTTTTAAACAATTCGTTCTTTTGTGTGTGACCCCATAGGATTATATTAAGTTGGTAATGAGTCCAACCAAGGTCAAACTCATAAATCATGAGCGACCTCTAGCAAGTCATCATGATTACCCAATTAATATAACTTAGCGACATTCGTTCATCCTTATAGAACATATCACAATCCTTTTGTCACGCGATATCATATTGGACATAAGTCATGGTCCACGTCAACTTATGTTGTCCAATGCTTTCTCGATCCCGAGTAGATTGATATGAGCAAATGACATTGAAAACTTCAATTCATTTGGGTACGGCCATACACTATCATCAATCTCACTCATCGAGAGGCCAAGCAGATATATCTCTTGAGAGAGGGACAAATCCCATCTTGACTTATCATTCTTCCTTACATGAATCCGATTATGCCAATCATAGCCTTTATAACCACCCGGTTAGGGGTAGCGTTTGAGTACGTCAAACATAATGTTCATCATGTGGAAGACTATGATAATCTCAGGTCTAAGGATAAATGATATAACTATTATGAGATTGTTAGTACCCGATCTAAAAATGAGTTTATTAGGGATTTCCCAAATGCACAAGGACTTTATAGGAATTACAAACCTTGCAAAGACTTGTCCTGGATTCCCAAAATATACCTCATTGTTTTAGAACATCTTAAAGATGGCCAAAATAGGGTTTCCATAAAACATGCAAAACCCTAGCTTAATAATTAAGTCAGCCAAGAATGATGGCCACGCGGCCACATTCGTCCAAGCTCCAACCTTGGCCACGCGGCCAACGTCGCCGCCGCCCTCCATCTTGGCCACGCGGTCACATCCGCCCCGGATGATCTGGACCGTCAGATCTCTCCATCAGTTTCCTATTTAAAGACCTCCCTTACCTCATAATTGGGGGATCCGAATTTGAGAGCTCTTAAGGGACGATTTTGCTCCCAAATCAAGTCATTCAAGCTTCCAAAAACACTCTCAAGAATCCCAAGAAGATCCAAGGTTATTTCTTGCCAACAAAGGTAAGTTTTCTAACTTTTTCTTCATGTTCTTGCCATATTATTAATTTAGATCCATAATATTCATATTATTAATATGTTTATTCATGTGTTCTTCATAATATTCATGTTCCTAACATCTTTATTCATATTTTCTTCGTGACATTCATATGTTCATAATATGTTCTTCGCATGTTCATCATATTCTTAGGTTAAAACCTTATTTATGCTATATTTAGGGTTACGATCTTCATGTTAACTTGTTATTTCATAGCCAATGATGATCTAGGGTTCATCAACCCAAGGATGATCTAGGAACTACTTCTAAACCCTAATCTTTAGGTAATTCCCCCTCATTATGCATGATCCCGATTCTTCTGCCTATTCTAAATTCTTCTCGAACTACGCTGACCTGAGCTTCTCACATTGAGAGGAACGTAGGAAATCTTCGGATCCGGTCTCAATCACTAACACACTACATACACCGCATCATGATAGAAAGACCGATCAATTCGGGCAATAGGAGTGATAACGTGAATATTCTTCTCTTGTTGTAATTTGACCCCCGAACCCATTAACATGCTTTTCTCAATGTTTTGGCTATAATTAAAACGGCGTGGCGACTCTCATAATTTTAATGTTGCGATGAATATCTTAAATTCAAACACACGTATTCACAGTGGCGACTCTGCTGGGGACTACTTTGAAACTTTTTCAAACTTAGTGGGTCTAACTTTCGTTCACATCATGATGTTTGCCATGTTGTCACATGCACCACACACTTTGCCATGTTCTCACATGCACCACGCACTTTGCCATGTTCTCACATTCACCACGCACTTTGCCATGTTTGCACATGCACCTCACACTTTGCCATGTTTGCACATGCACCTCATACTTGCCATGTTTGCACATGCACCTCACACTTTGCGTTTGCACATGCACCTCACACTTTGCCATGTTTGCCATGTTTGCACATGCACCTCACACTTTGCCATGTTTACACATGCACCTCACACTTTGCCATGGTTGCACATGCACCTTGTATTTTTGCCATGTTAATATGTGTACCTTGTATTTTTTTCAATACATGTATTTTTTGTACTTTCCCTATAGTACTAAGGTCAAACGAGACTTTGCTATGCTCCCTTGTACATTCTTATCCTCTCCCTCTTCTCTCTCTATTGCATTGCATTGCATCATTCAAGCATTAAAAAAACACCTCTCTTTTCTCCCTAAAAAGAATTAGTTTCTTGCCACACACTACCACTAGTCCGTGTCAGCACTGCACAGGTCCCCATTACCTGGAGTATTCGATGTGCAGGAATTTGTACGCTACTGTCGCACTTTTTTCGAGTCACTCGTCTACCCCACTCACCATGTACGTTCCACGAGCGGTGGGAACCTTTATCCTACCCGTGTCAACCCACACATAGAGATTAGGACACTCCTTGGATCAACCATTTAGGATGTAAATAAATGCAAAACTTTTCGCAAAATAAAATGTGCATTGCATCTAGGCGACCTCTAAGGTCCATCGCTCACCCCTTGGGCTATCTATCAAAATTCCTCATCTTGGGCTATCTAGGTTACCTACCCTTCATCTCGACCCGCTTTGGCCAAAATCCCACCATCCTTTGGCCTCTTAGGACAATCTTATCTACCTTTGACCTCCTAGGTCAACCTTTGACCGCCTAGGTCAACCTTCCCAACCTTTGACCTCCTAGGTCAACCTTATCTACCTTTGACCTCCTAGGTCAACCTTTGACCCCCTAGGTCAACCTTTGACCGCCTAGGTCAACCTTCCCAACCTTTGACCTCCTAGGTCAACCTTATCTACCTTTGACCTCCTAGGTCAACCTTTGACCCTCTAGGTCAACCTTACCACCCTTTGACCTCTTAGGCCAACCTTTGACCCCCTAGGTCAACCTTTGACCTCCTAGGTCAACCTTCTCCGCTCTTGACCTCCTAGGTCAACCTTTGACCCCCTAGGTCAACCTTATCACCTTCGACCCCTTAGGTCAACCTTTGACCCCCTAGGTCAACCTTAGGTCGACATTTGACCCCCTAGGTCAACCTTATCACCTTCGACCTCTTAGGTCAACCCTTGACCTCCTAGGTCAACCTTATCACCTCTGACCCCTTAGGTCAAACTTTATCATCTTTGACCTCTTAGGTCTACCCTTTGGCCTCTTAGGACAACTTTATCTACCTTTGACCTCCTAGGTAAACCTTTGACCGCCTAGGTCAACCTTTCCAACCTTTGACCTCCTAGGTCAACCTTATCTACCTTTGACCTCCTAGGTCAACCTTTGACCCCTTAGGTCAGCCTTACCACCCTTTGACCTCTTAGGGCAACTTTGACCCCCTAGGTCAACCTTTGACCTCCTAGGTCAACCTTATTCGCCTTTGACCTCCTAGGTCAACCTTTGACCTCCTAGGTAAACTTTATCATCTTTGACCTCTTAGGTCTACCCTTGACCCCCTAGGTCAACCTCGTCCGCCTTTGACCTCTTAGGTCAACCTTTGACCCCCTAGGTCAACCTCATCCTCCTAGGTCAACCTTATCACCTTTGACCTCTTAGGTCAACCTTTGACCCCCTCGACCAACATTATCACCCGTTGACCTCTTAGGCCAACCTTTGACCTCCTAGGTCAACCCAATCACCTTCGACCTCTTAGGTCAAACTTGGACTCCTAGGTCAACCTTATCCGTTTTCGACCTCTTAGGTCAATCTTTGATTCCATAGGTGAACCCAATTACCTTTGGTCCTAACCCGCTTAGGTCAAACCGTCATCTTGACCCACCTAGGTCATTATTTGACCCACCGTCGTCCAGACCAACCTAGGTCAACCCGTTTAGGTCCACACACTATCCTTGACCCATTTAGGTCAACTTGTCCGTCTTAGGTTAAAACTACCCCTTCACCTTTGACCCATCAAGGTCACCCCGTGACCCGCTTAGGTCGACTTACCTATCTTGGATCCATCTAGGTCAATCTCCAACCTTCCTTAGTCCACCAACCCGAATAGGTCAACCTTAGACCCGCTTAGGTCAAACCATGTCTATCCCGCTTAGATCATCCCATAGGCAAACCGCTACAACCCGCTATCTTGATTCATTCACCATATAGGTCAATCCAACCCTTCTCATTTAGGTCGACCTATCCTTTACCCATCTAGGTCAACCCACCATTATCGTCACATCCTAGCTTGAACCATTTCTTGTCTCAAACATTAGGTCAAACCTTAGGTCAAATTTAGGTCAAACCTTAAGTCAAACCTTACCCGATTCCTATAGGTCTTCCTCACCCATGCTTGACTACAGACCGAGTCATCTCCCTCTTTTTGACCCCTATGGTCATCTCTCACCTCTTTTTAAAAGTCTAACTTGATTCGAACTACGGCGACCTGAGCCTCTTATTGTGTGGGACCTCTCCCTCATGATAAGGGGAACATAGGCAACTTCGGCCCGGTCAAACTTTTAATTTTTTACCAAAATGCATTTCAAAAATGTGGAGACCTACTCTTTTCCAAAAAATGATTTTATAACGATGCCTTATCATTAAATACGAATCTAATTCTTTCATGACTAGAGGTCTGCATCATGTCGGCTGCAAGGAACATCGAAGTTGCAACTGAAGCTGCTACCCAAGATCCCGAGACAATCCTCTACACCGGTACTGCTCTCAGTAAGCAAGCATCCCACTTCGAAGCCATCCTCGATGAACAAGCAATCCACTTTAAGGCCATTCTCAACGAGCAAACAAGACACTTTCAGAAGGAGATGCATAAGACCCTAAGAGATATTGAGAGGCGCCATTTGTCTGACATTCGTGGTGTTTATGATTACCTCAGCCGAGTTCTCCCTCTTGCTCAATGTCAACACCCGTACGCTCCTCAAATGTACAGGCCGCCACAGACTTTCCCCGTCGGGATGCCTCTTATGACTACTCATCAACAAGGGGTATCGGTACCTAAATCACCCTCAAAGACAGTTCGTGAAAGGAAGGACGAGCGCGAATTCGATGACTTAGGTATGCCGTTAGCCAAATTCTTCAAAGGTTTGCTTCGAGCTGGCAAGTTGGCTCCTCTACTCAACTATGAACCAAACAGGGTAAGACCAGACTTGGATCCCTCCAAATACTGCAAATACCACCAGTACATTGGGCATGACACTGAAGGTTGCCTCCAATTGAAAAAGAAGATCCAAAGCCTCATTGATAGCGGAGCCATCACCCGCGATAGGAATGCATGGGCGTGAGCAAAGTCCAAACAAGAAAGAGCAAACTGGGGCTACCTCTTTTAAATAATAAATAAAAAGGGTCATTCAGTCTTCGTAGGTTCTAGAGTGTCTTTAGTCAAAAGTCCACCTTGGACTATCTTTGTTTCTTTAGTAAAAGTCCACCCCGGATTAGTCGTTTTTCTTTCAAATAATAAAAGAGTCTTTATTTATTTTCTCTCTAGACTTGAGACATAATCTTGCATAAATCAATTCCATGAAAATTGTCTTATTCACCATCTTCACTTGATTGCTATATCTTTATATGATGAATTAATCTTAATCTTACTCATTAATGACGACTCATTAAAAGGTAAATGGACCCATAAACCATTCACATAACTAAATACACAATTAGTCTCAAGATAACAAATGCTTTGACCAATTGGGATGAACGAATCACTTTCTCTTCTCTCTACATTCTACCCCTATACACCTTCTCCCATACACTATCCTCATACGCCTCTCATCCCACCATTAGACCCCTTTTCCATACGGTCATGACAAAGAAATGGACTGCGGTTGCTCATCATCAAATAGACATCCATGCTGCCACAATTTAAGGGGTTGTTTGTTCCCTTCATAAGTACTACATGCCGATACACCGGGGTTGTCCGTATTCCATCGCAAATATAAAAGAAATGCACGAAGTTGTTCATGCCATTAATAGGTGCCACGTGATAATCCGATGGAGCTCTACCGGTATAAATCAAGGGGCTAGGATGCCCGCCGCCAGCAAAAGGCCGCTTGAACTATAAAGAGGCTACCTCGCAATCGAGAGAGGCGAAAGCAAACTAGGGGCTCGTCTTGCCCAATGTTTCATGTACAAATATATAAAAAAGGCTCGCTAGGTTGAAACCCAAAAGGGAAACCTAGGCAAAAGTTAGAGCATTGCACCAAAAAGAAGCCCGCTAGGTTGAAAACCCGAAAGGGCGGCCTAGGCAAAAAAAGGGTGTGCACAAAGAGATAAAATAAAAAAAAATTAAGAAAAATAGAAGGGGCTATCACCATAGAAAAGTAAAAAGTAACCTATCGCGACAAATGAACCTCATACTCAAACCCAACTCCATCATCAGCCAGGATATCCCCGAACTACGCGGACCTGAGCTTCTCACCTTGAGGAGAACGTAGGCAACCATAGGGTCCGGTCTAAAATATACACAACCCACCTCATAGCCAATTTTTCTTCTCTTCTCTCTTGCCCCATATTTCTACTCCTGACTTCTTCACTCACAATTGATCAAAACATTTATTATTTCGAGACTACTTGTCTAAAACATAATCATAAGATACATAACTAATCAACGAGGTCCATTCTCGAGCAATAAAATGAGAATCTTGAATAAAATAATTTTCAAATGTCTCGACAAGTCTTCCGTTCTACAATCTAGGAAAGAGCTAAACACTTACTTTCTGTCAAGCAGGGGCTTCCTCCCTTTTGTACATATATACACTCAGTTGCCCAAAGAGTCAGAATGTGAGTACTATCTCTCCCTCTCTAACTCTCCCCAAAATGCCCCCGCATGTTTTCAAACAATTCTTTTTTCCTTTTTTGAGTCGACTGAATGATTTCAAAAAAAAAAAATAAAAAAAAATAAATAAAAAATGATGACGCAAAAGAGATGCCCGCTAGATTGAAAACCCGCAAGGGCGGTCTAGGAAGAAAAAAGGGTGCGTCTTAAAGGAGGTAGGATACCCCGCTCTACACCCTTATCGAACTAGGGCTTCCCCAACAGAATGGGTCGACTATGTGGTTTCTCGGAGAATATCGAGGCTTCAACAAGGATGTACCCCTCATCGTCAAACTCTGCACATGACGAACACTTTGAATTTGTTAGAATCATAACTAATTATAAGGCATCTTTATAAAATCATAACACTTTCAAAAGTATTCTCTTCCCTGACACTTTGTTTATAAACCCGCACTCTCGGTCTCCACAAAATTGTAAAAACATCCTCGATCCATCTGAGACCCATCTCCGTGATTCTTGAGTTGACTCGGTCCTTTACCCTATCTCCTACACTTTAGGGAACCCCTAGGCCTAAACCCTCAACTCTCTACGTCCCAATCTGACTTGATTCAAAACCTTAGGTCCCGCACTTACCCTGTCAGTCTTACATAGGTTACACCATAACCCCTTAGCTCGACCCTCCACAAGTTAGTAGCGGGACTCCTAAAGCTTCAAAACAGTCTTATCCAAAACCTCAAGCCTTAAACCAGTCTTCCGAATCCAAATCCTTAGAATGACCCATTAGGTCCCGAACCTACTGGTCTCGAGTCTACCTGATCTCTTAGATCCCAAACCTACCAATATATATTCATCCTTACCTTGTCCAGACTATGTCTCCCTTATCCTCTTAGGTCCAACCTCTTAGGTCTACCCAGTCTAACCTATTGAACGATCCCTTAGATCCCAAGTCCATTCAAGTCTACCAAGCGCCTACCTTGTAGGTCTCTAGCATATCCGATCCACACTTTAGGTCTCAACTCCTAGACCCTTTAGATCACAAAAATGTCTACCCTCTAGGTCTATAACCTTAGATGTCGACCCTTAGAACTTTTTAGTTCCCAAGCCTGCTCGGTCAAACCAAAACAATGCCATATACGCCTACCGTCATACCTAAACCATGGCCCTGCCACTCTTAAACCTATTGTCACTCCTTAGCTTCAAAAGACTTCCTAGTCTGACCTTCAACCCCTTAGGTCTCTAACCTACTTAATTCGAGCCGAGTCCAAACCTCGCCACCTACAAGGTCCACCCTTGAACTCCATGGATCTCAAACCTTTCTTCCCCACGAGTCCAAACCTCAAACGTGCTCGAACGAATAGGACCTCCCGCGTACCGTGATATGCCATAAAGATATCAAAACCCGTCCAGTCAAAAATCGTGCGCTTAACACCTTTGGTCCCATACCAAACCCACCTTCGCAATCGCCGAACGGGCTTGGTCACGCGCAATGACCTCTGAGACAAACTTAGGACCTAAGCATACCCAATCCAACTTAGGTACCTATTGTACTCAAGCAAAGTCTTGGACACTCAATCCCTTTACCTAAAGCGCCAACATGGTCATATATCCAAAACCATTTCCCACACCTATGGTTCGCACCTAGCCTAAACTTTCAAACACTCTAGGATCCAAGCCCGACATGCGTATTAGGTACTAGGATCATCCAATCCCAATCCGTTGCTCCTTGGCCGACCTCAAGCCTGCTTGGTCCTAACCCATAACGTGGTTTCTCTAGGACAAAAGACTTACCCGCTTGAAAGCCTTATGTCCCAACGCTACCCTGCCTAGCCTTCGATCTCCTAGATCTCACGCCTACCATTCTATTAGGCCCCGGTCTCCTTAACACATGTCTGAGTCTTACCCTAGCTAAACCCTAGCACTCTAGCCTAGGTCTAACCTATCGAGCCTATCCAGCCATGAGGTATCAAGCTCACCTGCCCCAAACCGCAACACTCTTAGACCTCAAACTTGCTCGGTCTAAACCAAGACAAACCTTCAAATGCTTTCGGTCTCCAAACCCTAGCCTTAAACCTAGGTCATCACATCTTCCCAAACCCTAGCCTCAAGCCTAGGTAATAACATATTCCCAAACCCTAGCCTCAAGCCTAGGTAGTCACATTCCCTCCAAACCCTAGCCTCAAGCCTAGGTAGTCGCATTCTCTCCAAACCCTAGCCCCAAGACTAGCCCCAAGTAGGTAATTACATCCTTCCAAACCCTAGCCTAAAGCCTAGGAAGTTACATCCTTCTTAAACCCTAGCCTCGATCCTAGGTAGCCACATCCTTCCTAAACCCTACCCTCGAGCCTAGGTAGTCACATTCCCTCCAAACTCTAGCCTCAAGCCTAGGTAGTCGATATTCTTTCCAATCCCTAGCCTCAAACCTAGGAAGTCGCGTTCTCCCCAAACCCTAGCCTCAATCCAAGGTAGTCACATATCCTTAAGCCTAGGAAATCGCAACATCCTCTTTAACCCTATCCCAAGTTCTAGGGAATTTCCAAAGCCCCGCATGCAACATCATTTCTAAATTCCCGAAACCCTAGTCTCGAAACCTAGGAAATTTACAATATTAATCCCCCGTCTTATTGAACCCTAACCCAAAACCTAGGATACAATGCCCTGTCCAAAACTTAATCAACCCTAGCCTCAGGCCTAGGAAGCCGTATTCGCTATAAACCCTAGCCTCGAGCCTAGGTAGTCGCATTCGCTCTAAACCCTAGCCTCGAGCCTAGGTACTCGCATTCGCTCCAAACCCTAGCCTCAAGCCTAGGTAGTCGCACTCTTTCTAAACCCTAGCCGCAGGGCCTAGGAGACTATATCCTCACTAAACTCTATCATCGAGCCTAGGATTCAACATTCCCTTCAAACCCTAGTCCTAGACCTAGGAAATTCCTTCACCTTAGTCTCAAAATATAGGAAGTTTACAGTCCTTAGCCTTAAAACCTAGCCTAAAGCCTAGGTTACCACGAACATTTCTAAGCCATAGTCACCAATCCCGGAAAATGGTGAACCCTAACATCAAGCTTAGTGGACCTTCCACAAAAGCAATCCCTCTTCCCAACGGTCCATGGTCTCAAGCCTAAGAAGTCACAACCTTTCCAACTCCCAGCCTTATGTCTAAAAGCCAACGCCTTTGCAACCTCTGAGCGTACCACAACTCCAAGCCCTAGCCTCCTAGACCTAGGAAATTCCTAAACCCTAGTCCCAAACCTAGGAGAGTCATGGTCCTTAAACACCAGTTTCCAAACCCTTGTTCGAAACCCTAACATCTAGGAAGTTCCCAAACCTTAACCTTTCCAAGCCCTAGCACTAAGCCTAGGATAGAATACTCTCCTCATGCTTAAATGAACTCCAATCCCTAGCCCGTAAGCCTAGGAAACCCACATTATCTCCAAGACATAATCTAAAGCCCAAGAAGCCGTGACATCTTTGGCATCCCTATCTCAAGATTAGGAGATCACCATCTTCCTTATTCCCTTTCCTTAAAAATCCTTAGGTCCTACCTCTAGGCAACCAAGAAAAATGTCCCTTACCTAACACCTTGGTCTCAATGGCTCGTAGCCTCATTCCCTCCTAAATTAGGATAAGCGGAACCCAGATCATGTTTCCCATATTAGCAACTCCCCGAGAGTCCATCTCCTTCGCGTCTCCCTAAAGGTCCTTTGCCCTTGTGACTCACCAAAGAGTCCCTTGTGACTCCCCGAGAGTCTATCACCTTTGTGACTCCCCGAGAGTCCGTCACCCTTGTGACTCCCCGAGAGTCTATCACCTTTGTGACTCCCCGAGAGTTCATCCCGTTTGCGACTTCATAACAATCCATCATCTTTGCCTCCACATGCAAAATTTCAGTTTTACCCCTAGTACATTCCCCTTTGATTCATTTTAGGTGCCCTTAGCACTATTTTGACTGATATTCGTTACCTTTGGGTACGGAAAGCCCCTTAAAATTTCCATTCTTCACCAAATATTTGCTTAGGATTCGTATGATTGCAGAGACTTCGGCGCCTCTATGTCATACGCATCCTAGATCGATCGTGATTGGCAGAGACCCGGGCGTTTCTAATTACGAGAGATCCAGCATCTATTATTTTAACGCGATCGGCAGAAACCCGGGCGTTTCTGATTGCGTTTAAAATTTCCAAACATTTGCTTAGGATTCGTATGATTGCAAAGACTTCGGCGCCTCTATGTCAAATGCATCCTAGATCGATCGTGATTGGCAGAGACCCGGGCGTTTCTAATTACGAGAGATCCAGCATCTATTATTTTAACGCGATCGGCAGAAACCCGGGCGTTTCTGATTGCGTTTAAAATTTCCAAATATTTGCTTAGGATTCGTATGATTCCAGAGACTTCGGCGCCTCTATGTCATACGCATCCTAGATCGATCGTGATTGGCAGAGACCCGGGCGTTTCTAATTACGAGAGATCCAGCATCTATTATTTTAACGCGATCGGCAGAAACCCGGGCGTTTCTGATTGCGTTTAAAATTTCCAAACATTTGCTTAGGATTCGTATGATTACAGAGAATTCGGCGCCTCTATGTCATACTGTAGACACCCCGCCTTGGACCTCTCACCCCGATTGCATACATAGTATTTTTATTTAACTTATTTTTGTTGATTTCTGTTACTTCGGTTAAGTTCCTAACTGATTCCGTTAGTTTTGGACTAAACTGCATAACAGAGTTAACTTTTAGGGTCATTCTGTCATTCTGTCCTTCTCTGCCGCGGGCGCTTCCGGAACTGTTAACGGGCTGCGCGCGCGTCTCGCCCCTAAAGCAGGACCCGCGCGCCTCCCATTATGGCAGTAACGGATTGCACCTTATTTCCCTCCATTTTCTTATTTACAAACATCTTTTCTTGATCACAAAAACCATCTTTTTACATCCACATTCATCCCCCCTTTTCTCATTAACTCCCAATCCCAAATTCTAAGCCTTTTCCCAAAAACTAATATTTCTTTCATTTATTATTTGATTTCTTTGATTTCTTTTATTTTACTTTTATTCATTTATCTTATTGGTGATTGGCCCATTCCATTTCACATGGATGACCAATTTCCCTCCATCATTTCTCTCTCTTTTTTACCTATAAAAATCATCATCTTCTACCTTAGAAAGGGGACTCCAACCTTGATTCACCAACTACATTATACACAAATTCTCCCAACAAGAGTTCTTAGTAACAAGACTCTACACAAATTGTTCTACAACAATTTCATTACAACAACAACACTTTCAAGTCAAGGTTCCAAGTCCTCTTTCTCAAGGTACAACTCCATTTTCTTCCTTTGTTTTCTTTTTCTTGATGTATGCAATCCCCATTAATGGGACATGACCAACATGACTACTTCACATATTGAAGTTAGTTAAGGTTATCTCCCTACATTTTAATCTTAACTTTAATTCACCATGTTAATTTCTCTTCATCTCTTAATGTAATTCTTTAACATTACTTGTTACATGTAACCTTTATCATTAAATAAATAAAACAATTCTATTTTATTTCCCCTTTTATTCTCATCACAATTGTTAGCACATTTCTATTTAATTAATTGAAGGACATGTAAATATTAGAACACCAATGGTAGCAAGACCCGCGTAAGCGGGGCGGAGTGGGTGTTTAAGTACTTCCCACTCCGTCACCTAACCCCCGAACCCTTCTCTCCCGAATCTCTGGTTTTGTACATAAATTAGGCTATTTCTAGGTTTTTCTTATGTTCCTTTAAAAACATAGGTGGCGACTCTAAACAATCTAAAACAAGTTAGACATCCTAGGATAATTCACCGCTCTAGCCAAGTTGTGGTTTCCCGGGGTACCTACACATACGTACCTTAGATCGATCGTGATTGGCAGAAACCCTGGCGTTTCTAATTGCGAGAGATCCAGCATCTATTACTTTAGCGCGATCGGCAGGAACCCGAGCGATCCTGATTGCGTTTACCATTCCATCTTGGGGTTATTTAGACGACGTAGTCTTTATTTTTCCCAAATAACTTCATTGCTTACGAATGCTCGTTCTTCATACAAGATAGTATCCGTAGGTTTGTTATCCGCAACAGAAGTTCGATGTCTCGTCTTTCCCCAATAGCTCCGAACTACGACCGGCTTGATTCCTCCGAGGATACGTAGGAAACCTGAAAAGGTTCAACCACCCGACCGACATGGTCATCTACCATCCCCAGCAGATGTATTTTCCCCAGCAGAAGACGTTGCTTCCCAATTTCCCATTAGATTTGAACTACGTTTGGCTTGATTCCCCCGTGGATACGTAGGTCGCCTGCCAAGGTTCAGCCGTTCCCTTACTTTCCGCCCGTTTTGAAACTGATGTTTCAGAACGGTTCCTATTTTTATCGTCGACCCCACATTGCCTTGCAAGAAGCATCGCCGAGGGGCTACTGTTAGTACCCGATCTAAAAATGAGTTTATTAGGGATTTCCCAAATACACAAGGACTTTATAGGAATTACAAACCTTAAAAAGACTTGTCCTGGATTCCCAAAATATACCTCATTGTTTTAGAACATCTTAAAGATGGCCAAAATAGGGTTTCCATAAAACATGCAAAACCCTAGCTTAATAATTAAGTCAGCCAGGAATGATGGCCACGCCGCCACATTCGTCCAAGCTCCAACCTTGGCCACGCGGCCAACGTCGCCGTCGCCCTCCATCTTGGCCACGCGGTCACATCCGCCCCGGATGATCTGGACCGTCAGATCTCTCCATCAGTTTCCAATTTAAAGACCTCCCTTGCCTCATAATTGGGGGATCCGAATTTGAGAGATCTTAAGGGACGATTTTGCTCCCAAATCAAGTCATTCAAGCCTCCAAAAACACTCTCAAGAATCCCAAGAAGATCCAAGGTTATTTCTTGCCAACAAATGTAAGTTTTCTAACTTTTTCTTCATGTTCTTGCCATATTATTAATTTAGATCCATAATATTCATATTATTAATATGTTTATTCATGTGTTCTTCATAATATTCATGTTCCTAACATCTTTATTCATATTTTCTTCGTGACATTCATATGTTCATAATATGTTCTTCGCATGTTCATCATATTCTTAGGTTAAAACCTTATTTATGCTATATTTAGGGTTACGATCTTCATGTTAACATGTTATTTCATAGCCAACGATGATCTAGGGTTCATCAACCCAAGGATGATCTAGAAACTACTTCTAAACCCTAATCTTTAGGTAATTCCCCCCTCATTATGCATGATCCCGATTCTTCTGCCTATTCTAAATTCTTCTCGAACTACGCTGACCTGAGCTTCTCACATTGAGAGGAACGTAGGCAATCTTCGGATCCGGTCTCAATCACTAACACACTACATACACCGCATCATGATAGAAAGACCGATCAATTCGGGCAATAGGAGTGATAACGTGAATATTCTTCTCTTGTTGTAATTTGACCACCGAACCCATTAACATGCTTTTCTCAATGTTTTGGCTATAATTAAAACGGCGTGGCGAATCTCATAATTTTAATGTTGCAATGAATATCTCAAATTCAAACACACGTATTTACAGAGATTTAATTATGACATCTGACCATGACATAAATCCCATAGGTGGGTCAAGAACAGTATTTGTTCTCCAACAAGTACCCATAAGTTTAATTTGTATCACATACACATGATCATCATATGATCATCAATTAAACTTATACTAGTCCTTCATAAGTACTAGGGATGGGGATTATTATAATAAACATGTACTAGCCTAATCAATGCGTATCCAATACTATTGAGCTTAGCTTATGACCATCATAACAGTATGTGGAGGATCTTATGTAGGTGTAGACACCCTGCCTTGGACCTCTCACCCCGATTGCATACATAGTATTTTTTATTTAACTTATTTTTGTTGATTTCTGTTACTTCGGTTAAGTTCCTAACTGATTCCATTAGTTTTGGACTAAACTGCATAACAGAGTTAACTTTTAGGGTCATTCTGTCATTCTGTACTTTTTTTCCCGCGGGCGCCTCCCGTAATAGTCATGCGGTGCGCGCGCGTTTGGTCCAATAGGCCGGACTCGCGCGCTTTCCACTTTGACTGTTACATATTGCAGCCTTTTACCTCCATTTTTTAGAGTTAAAAACAACCTTTTCATCACATATTTTATTCTAGCATTAAACCCATTTTATTTTGTAACTCACAATCCTTTATTCTAGCCATTCTCCATAAAAACAAAATATTTTATTTCATTCTTATTTGATTTTCTATTTATTATTTTATTTTGTTTATTTTCTTATTGGTTAGAAAAGCTTCTTTCCCTCCTTTCTCCACCTATTTAAACCTCTCATTTCTACCTTAGAAAAGGACTTCAACTTCTTAGACACCAAAACTTTACACACATTCTATTAACAATATTTTCTCTACAAAAACACTACACAAAGTGTTGCACAAGAATTTCTCTACAACAAATCCGTCTTCAAGTAAAAGTTTGAAGTACTTCTTTTCTAAATGTACTTTATTCTTCTTCTTTTATTTGTCTAGTTAATGTATGCAATCCTTATAAAAGGGAACATGACCTAAAAGGCCACTTCACTATTGAAGTTTGGTCAAGGTTATCTTCCAACATTTCAAACACTACTTTAATTTTCTCATTATATATTATGTAATTGCTAGCATAGTTATTACATGTAACCTTTGACATAAAAATCAATAAAGCAATTCTCTTTTATTTCCCTTTTATTTCTTATTCATTAATCCTCCGTTCTAAAATCCGACTTCACCTAAATATTCAGGGTGTTGAGTAGACCGTTTATAGCCGATTAGAAAATAGTTTCATCTATACTTTCCTGGTAATAGGTAAGTTACTATTCCCCCTTTTATTATTAAAATGTTCATATACATATTATATGGTACTTGGTTTGGTGAATATTGCTTTGTGATGTGTTTTGGTGAAAGTTGATATTGGTGTTGCTAAAGAAGCTATTTTAGTGTAGTTTAACTCAGTTGTGTTGAGTTATAATTAGTAAGATAGAAGTTGGGGTAGTACTTTTGGGACGGTGGAACAGAAGGAGTATAATTTATTTAGGTTTTGGCCTGCGAGGTGTGGTGCGTGGCCGCCCAAAAGGGCGTGCGGCCGCACATCTTTCTGGCTGGTTTTGGTCGTGGGCAGGGAAGTTTTGGGCGACCGCACAGGTGGGTGTGGGCGACCGCCCAGGTGTAGACACCCCGCCTTGGACCTCTCACCCCGATTGCATACAAAGTATTTTTATTTTAACTTATTTTTGTTGATTTCTGTTACTTCGATTAAGTTCCTAACTGATTCTGTTAGTTTTGGACTAAACTGCATAACAGAGTTAACTTTTAGGGTCATTCTGTCATTCTGTCCTTCTCTGCCGCGGGCGCTTCCGGAACTGTTAACGGGCTGCGCGCGCGTCTCGCCCCTAAAGCAGGACCCGCGCGCCTCCCATTATGGCAGTAACGGATTGCACCTTATTTCCCTCACTTTTCTTATTTACAAACATCTTTTCTTGATCACAAAAACCATCTTTTTACATCCACATTCATCCCCCCTTTTCTTATTAACTCCCAATCCCAAATTCTAAGCCTTTTCCCAAAAACTAATATTTCTTTCATTTATTATTTGATTTCTTTTATTTCTTTTATTTTTCTTTTATTCATTTATCTTATTGGTGATTGGCCCATTCCATTTCACATGGATGACCAATTTCCCTCCATCATTTCCCTCTCTTTTTACCTATAAAAACCATCATCTTCTACCTTAGAAAGGGACTCCAACCTTGATTCACCAACTACATTATACACAAATTTCCCAACAAGAGTTCTTAGTAACAAGACTCTACACAAATTGTTCTACAACAATTTCATTACAACAACAACACTTTCAAGTCAAGGTTCCAAGTCCTCTTTCTCAAGGTACAACTCCATTTTCTTCCTTTGTTTTCTTCTTCTTGATGTATGCAATCCCCATCAATGGGACATGACCAACATGACTACTTCACATATTGAAGTTAGTTAAGGTTATCTC
This sequence comes from Campanula takesimana, assembly GCA_026119855.1. NCBI lineage: Eukaryota > Viridiplantae > Streptophyta > Magnoliopsida > Asterales > Campanulaceae > Campanula > Campanula takesimana. The sequence continues at coordinate 486,928 of JAOWBW010000307.1, forward strand.
CCTACATTTTAATCTTAACTTTAATTCACCATGCCAATTTCTCTTCATCTCTTAATGTAATTTTTTAACATTACTTGTTACATGTAATCTTTATCATTAAATAAATAAAACAATTCTATTTTATTTCCCCTTTATTTTCCCCTTTTCTTCTCATCACAATTGTTAGCACATTTCTACTTAATTAATTGAAGGACATGTAAATATTAGAACACCAATAGTAGCAAGACCCGCGTAAGCGGGGCGGAGTGGGTGTTTAAGTACTTCCCACTCCGTCACCTAACCCCCGAACCCTTCTCTCCCGAATCTCTGGTTTTATGCATAAATTAGGCTATTTCTAGGTTTTTCTTATGTTCCTTTAAAAACATAGGTGGCGACTCTAAACAATCTAAAACAAGTTAGACATCCTAGGATAATTCACCGCTCTAGCCAAGCTGTGGTTTCCCGGGGTATCTACAGTGGCGACTCCGCTGGGGACGATTTAGAGGGTTAAACTGGCGTTCTTAACTTTTGGTGTACTTATTTCTGTTTTCTGGGCATTCTGGTAAAAAGGGTGGGAAGCGCGCGCCTCTGGCCTCCTTGGCCTAAAGCGCGCGCGTCCGACCCCAATTACCAGAATCGCCCGCCTTCCTTCTTGTCCTTCAATTTTACATTTCTGTGCTAACAAGTTTCTGCAGGGGAAAGTTACATAATTTGGGACCAGGGCAATCCCCTGAGTCCACAGTTTCTTCGAACATTCTGACAGGTACCCCAGATGCGCGCGCCTCCCATATTCATTGTGCAATGCGCGCGCTTCCCACATCACTTCCCTGAGGCGCGCGCTTCTGGGCAATTTTCCAGAAACAGAACAGTGCACAGAAAGCAGAACAGAGCATAATGACAGTGTGTGGGCACCAGGCCTGCATACAATTTATTTTACTTTCTGTTTATTTTTACCGGTCACACGGGTGATTCGGGAGTTGTAAATACGTGCTTATTTGTTTCTGTTTTTTTCTTTCTTTGAAAAAAAAAATTATTTTGTCACTTGTTAGACCTCACACTACATGCACATATTCTTATCAATTGCTCACTATCGAGTCGCACAAGTCCAACCCCAAACCCGTCGAGGCCCGTCCTAGAAAGTTTCAAGCTCCACCCGACCTTGACTCTTTCGAAGCGGTCAACCTCAACCCGTGGCGTAGTTCACGACTACATGCCGGGGGTGACCTTTGAGCCTCATATTCAAGCCGAGCACAAACCACACAATTCTAGTTTAGGGTCTAACACTCCGTGACTCAAGTCAGTTTCCATGTGCCGAGATTTCCTAAATTAATGTCTTCAAATCATACATGCCACTCGTTGTTTTGGACGAAATAAAACTCCATCCCCAAGTGGTTGTTATGGACGAAAATAAAAATCCGTCCCCGCATGTATGATTTACTACATTAATTTAGTTTAATCCCGACACATGTAGGTCTCACAAGCGTGGTGGAATCCGATGAGTATATGGGACCGCGAGAAGGTCTATATACTAGTGTGACGATTCCACTATTTTTTCTAGAAACCCCAAAAAGGACTCCGTCCTTCCGACTTTTGTAAATAAAAAAAAAAAAAAAACAAAAAAAAAGTCATTTTCTTTATATGGTTGAGTCTTTTTTGTGTTTGTGGGTTAAATTTATTTTACTCAAAAGGTGTTTGTGGGGCCAATCTAAGATCAACCGTGCTCTTCCAATAGGTCCAATGGCTTCCAACGGCAACAACAACAACGGTGGAAATGATTTCGTGTCCAACGAAGGGTTACTCAACGTAATGAAATCAATGGGGGAACAAATGGATAGGATTGTCGAGGATGCCCGCCGGAAAGACAATTTGTGGCAAGCCCGTTTCGATATCGACAAGAGGATTCACAAAGAAGAGGTTTCCGAACTCAAGACCCGTCTTGATTATGAAAGAAGAATTCACAAGGAAGAGGTTTCCGAACTCAAAGCCCGTTTGCAAGAGCTCACCGACAGCAAAGCAAAGTTCAATGATAAAGCATGCTCAAGTGGCCCGACCCTCAAAAGCTACAAAGGTACCGCCAACAACCGAGTTTTCACTCCTCTCCTAGGAGTAACCCAAGCCGAAACATTTAAAACTTTGGTGGAAAGTGGAAAGGTCAAGACTTTAGAGGGGTACAAGCCGAAGACGATACCGAAGAATCATGCACATGGTGAATAGTGCGGCTACCACAAGCATAGTGGCCATACTACCGAAGGGTGCTTCCTTCTCCGAAACATCATCCAAGATTTGTTCGACAACGGCGAATTTACTGTGGGTGAAGAGCAACCTTTAGAGAGTGCCAACATGCAAGAACTCATCAAAGAAGAATGGTTTCGAAATGGGGCTTCTACAAGAAATCATGCCACAAGGAGACTACAACGGCAATGGGGACTACAACAACAATCTCTGTTTCTCTTTCTCTACCTAGTAATAGGAATTAAAAAAAAAAAAAAAAAAAAAAAAAAGAGTCAAAAGTCCTCTTAAGTGTGCATCAATGTTTTCTCTCGTCCTATGTTAAATGTTCGAGTCCATTGAGTCATCAAATAAAAGTCGTTCTTGTCCTCATACACTCTTCCGAGTTGTTCAATTAATTCTTGGCAAAATGATGAAAAAATGTCTAAACAAGTTTTGGAATGAAGGCCATCGCTCGAACGCCTAGGGGCTAAACATCAACGACGAAGGCAACATCATCAACGACGAAGACAAAGCCAAGACATCAAAGGTGAAGCAACAACCATGGAGAAAAATCAAGCAATGTTTCAAAGGGGGGATTAAAAAAAAAAAAAAAATGCTCGCTAGGTTGAACTCTTTAAATCAACCTAGGCAAAAGTTAGAGCACAAAAAAAAAAAAAAAAAAAAAAATCCCCCTCAATCAAAGAAGTTCACATCAAGATCAACATCAACATCATTCCACCAATGAACGACGAGCCGACATCAACAACAAATCACGACGAAGCAACAAATCCTCACATCAAAAGGAGGATCCACAAGAACTACGGTGACTGAGCCTCTACACTGGAGGAACGTAGGCAACCTGCGGGTCCGGTCTCATGCAAGAAAGAAGATATGTTTAGTCCTAGCGCGTTATGGTGATTGGCCTTCACCTCGAACTTGTCAATACATCTTTGTACGATTCATTTGCCAATGAATTAATCACCAAAAAGATTGAACAACTTTCTTAGATTTGGAATCATTTCGCGCCCCTTGTCGAGTCTAGGGACTTCTATTCTTTCTGCATACTCCCAATTCCTTGCAATCAAATTGGGGCTTTCCTTCTCTTCTCTCTTAATGACTTACTTGCCTTCGCGAGTCATTCAATTCAATAAAAAATACATGTCAATACTAGGGACACTTCCCTAGTCAAGTCAATGTCACTCATCATTAGTGACAAAAGGTCTCTACCGCAAAATCACATGTCTTATCTCCTCAGCTAGAGTCAATGCACACTTCTTCATCAATTGAGTCAAAAAAAAAAAATGAATGATGAAGACGCAAAAGAGATGCCCGCTAGATTGAAAACCCGAAAGGGCGGTCTAGGCAAAAAACAGGGTGCGTCATAAAAAAAAATGAGAGAGTGAGAGAGAGAAGGGAAAGAGAAATGGAGATCTCCGGCCTCTAAAGAAGACAACTGCACGAGCTCTACCTCAGCAAGTCAATTCCCCACCGAGTCAACTTTGGGATTGCAAAAGGCTCGACAAGATATGGCACCATCAAAGGTTGTTTTGGGTTATTGGCATCATTCTCCAGCAGTGTGCATTTTTGGGTTCATGAAAAGAAGGCCCGTGGTAGCCAAGACCCATCCGAGAACGAGCCCATCATAAAAGGGCACGAGGTTGCACAAATAATCACTAGCTAGTCAATTGGCTTGGGCAACAAATAGCAACAACATGTGTATCAGTTTTCAAAGCTTCTTCAAGTATGTGCTTCTAAAGTACGCCGAAAGGCTCCCGAGAAATGGAGTAGCTCTTGCCATGTCCTCTCATGTTTGTTCCCTCGCGTGAGGATGAGTCACTCTTGCTTTGCTCAACAAATGATGACGCCCTAGGGGCCATGTGACTCAAGAACAAGGGCTTCTTTTGCTTCATTTAACAATCAATACGCCCTAGAGGCTATGTTCGAGAAAGATGTGTGAGACTATCCTCAAAGTCTCCCAAAAGGGATGTCAAAAAGCCCTCTTGTCGCGTGTGCCCATGCTCGTTCCCCAATCAGGATGAACCTTTCTCGCAATCAATGATGGCACTCTAAGGGCTACGGTCAAGTCTTAAAGGCTCCCTCGGTAAAGAGCAATTAACTCCCCAGCAGTATCCCCAGCCGAGTCATGTGCAACATTGGGAGCTTCCTCAATTCGGCACCGAAGGTCTCAAGGGGCTTTGCAATCTACAAAATTGGGCTACGGCATACAGTAATCCGAGCAAAGGGAAATATTGGGGCTTCGTGACCGACAGTCTTTTGGGCAACAATACTCGAGCAACGCAATTTGGGAGTAGTCTCCATGAAAGGGGATCAAGCTTCAAAGGGTCTCCCAACACTTCAAGTCAAAGGCCTCTTGGTTTTAAATGAACACTCCGAAGTTATGAATGAAGTTGATGATTTTGTTAGAACTTACAGCGAGATTTTGAAGGAAGTCTTAGAGAAAAAGAAAAAATTCAATATGCTAAACTCTAATCAAAACAGGGTTATAGCGGGAAATGCCACGGCCAATCCCAATGTTTCTGCAATTCAGCACCCCCTTCTCCAAGATCAAAAGCACAAGGTGCAGCTCAGATAAAGTTGGGCCACAGCACTAGTTGCATCCGAAGATCGTCATTAGTTCAACTCAAGAAGAGTCAAGCAAGCATACTCATTTGGGACTTTATCACACAAAGACCTTATACTCCGCGACCTCGACGGCACCGCAAGACATTACTGCATCCTTTGATATAAGCCCTCCGCCATTTGGGTATCAACCACAATGAGGCCATTCATCTCCTCAGTAAGAGCAAGAAGGGGATCTCTATCAAGAATTCTACCCGACGGTACATCCGCTCTCAATGCCGAGCCAACACAAGATAATTTGGGGCTTTACATTCCACCGTCTTGAAGCTCACAAACAAAAAGTCCATGACATTTGGGGCTTAGCAATTTCTCGAAGCTTGGCATCCATAATATTGTCTTGGGGCTTGCTCACTACAACAACAAAGGGCGATTTAATAGAATGGGCCAAGAGCTGATTATCTTGGAGCTATGCAAGTCCCTCAAAATTTGGCATCAAAGGCATTCTAGGGGCTTTACAATTAGCAACCCCTCATCTCGGCATCAAAAGCCTTTTGAAGCCCCATAATCGGCAAATCTCTTGGGGCTAGATATCAATCTTCGTTGGGCACACCGGCGACAACAGAATTCAAGCGAGGCAATCCGGACTTCGACTGAACATGACTTGATCTTGGGTTGGCTTCACAAGCACACAATGGTTAAAATGGTTCACCCACGAACTAAAAAAAAAAAAATATCTTTTCCTCACATGTGTGCATATTCTTTCCTCTAATCTAAAAAAAAAAAAAAAAGATTTTTCTTTTTTTCTTTTTCTCCTTCTATGTGCAAAAGTATGTGCTTTACTTTGCTTTGCTCCTAGCCTTTCCTCCAGCGTTCTCCATCATCCTTGAACTACGCTAGTCTGATTCTCTTAAAGGGATACGTAGGCAGCCTTTTGGCACGACCAACCCATCATCCAGAGTACCATCTCAACAACCCAAACATCAAGGGCATTCTCTCATCAACATCTAAAGAATGGACATTCTCCATCAAAGCATCCTCGCGGACATCAAGAATCCATCTCCACTCAAGCGGCAATGTAAGTGAAGGTATGAATACATCCAATGCTTTCCTCAAAATCACACCGCACACAAGATCACTTTCTACATTCTTACTTCTCTCTCATTACAAAGGTGCTTTCAAGATCACATCACACCACGGGCACAATTTCTCTCAATCATCATATTTCATGCATGTCCCTGCAAAGCACATAACAGGTACCACCATAAAGCCAAACAGCATCCGCTACTCAAGGCACTTATCCCCAACAGAAAGTGATTCACAGTCAAACTATGCCTGCATCCCCATAAAATCAAGCAACCACACGTCATCAGCAACCAAGCATTCCCCAGCAGATTTCAATCATCAACTCGCTCGCAAACGGGAGTGTGTATCAAATCGCTTGCAAACGGCGAGAGTTTTCTACCAATTGCTCGCAAACGGGGGCATGTTATCTCTGACAGCTCGCAAACGGGAGTTCGTCATCAACCGCTCGCAAACGGGAGCGTTTTCTATCAACTTGCTCGCAAACGGGGGCATGTTATCTCACACAGCTCGCAAACGGGAGCGTGTATCAAACCGCTCGCAAACGGGGGCGTTTTCTACCAACTGCTCGCAGACGGGGGCATGTTATCTCTGACAGCTCGCAAACGGGAGTTCGTCATCAACCGCTCGCAAACGGGAGCGTTTTCTATCAACTTGCTCGCAAACGGGGGCATGTTATCTCACACAGCTCTGTTAACTCCCAATCCCAAATTCTAAGCCTTTTCCCAAAAAACTAATATTTCTTTCATTTATTATTTGATTTCTTTTATTTCTTTTATTTTTTCTTTTTTTCATTTATCTTATTGGTGATTGGCCCATTCCATTTCACATGGATGACCAATTTCCCTCCATCATTTCCCTCTCTTTTTACCTATAAAAACCATCATCTTCTCCTTAGAAAGGGACTCCAAACCTTGATTCACCAACTACATTATACACAAATTCTCCCAACAAGAGTTCTTAGTAACAAGACTCTACACAAATTTGTTCTACAACAATTTCATTACAACAACAACACTTTCAAGTCAAGGTTCCAAGTCCTCTTTCTCAGGTACAACTCCATTTTCTTCCTTTGTTTCTTTTTCTTGATGTATGCAATCCCCATTAATGGGACATGACCAACATGACTACTTCACATTGAAGTTAGTTAAGGTTATCTCCCTACATTTTAATCTTAACTTTAATTCACCATGTTAATTCTCTTCATCTCTTATGTAATCTTTAACATTACTTGTTACATGTAACCTTTATCATTAAAATAAATAAAACAATTCTATTTTATTTCCCCTTTTCTTCTCATCACAAATGTTAGCACATTTCTATTTAATTATTGAAGGACATGTAAATATTAGAACACCAATGGTAGCAAGACCCGCGTAAGCGGGGCGGAGTGGGTGTTTAAGTACTTCCCACTCCGTCACCTAACCCCCGAACCCTTCTCTCCCGAATCTCTGGTTTTGTACATAAATTAGGCTATTTCTAGGTTTTTCTTATGTTCCTTTAAAAACATAGGTGGCGACTCTAAACAATCTAAAACAAGTTAGACATCCTAGGATAATTCACCGCTCTAGCCAAGATGTGGTTTCCCGGGATATCTACACCAGGATGCTGAAAAAGATAAGATGTTCCATTTTAGTTGATTTAGAGTTCAATCTTGTATAGGTCTTAGGTTATATCCTAGGATACCTAGAAGGTTATTGTGGAACACCAAAGTGGTAGAATTGATCCATTTGTGATCGAGTTTAGAATGATGTAACCATTTAGGTTCATTTTGGTTTTGTTACATCTTTTGATGATTTTGTGGTATTTCCTACTTTGAAATCCCTTGTGTGAGAAATGTGTTTAACGTACTTGGTTGTTGAGCTCTTTATGGTCAGTTTATCATCTTTATGATGTACCTAGTATGGTTCCCTCTTTTGGAATCATACACCGATTGTTGCAATAGTTAAAAGTCCAGCTGGTCTTATTTGGTTGAGTCGGGCATGATGAATATTATAATGGCACACGAGTCAAGTTCAGTATAATGTTTGTCACTGGTAACCTACTTTTTCCCCTTCCTGATTGTGTGGTTGGGATGAGCTAGCTCCCTTGTGTGAGTATTATAGCTTCACATTTTAGGGTTATGACTTTGTGTCATTTTCCCACCGTTGTTCTTGTTATTGGTTGGTTTCGGACCTCTGCTTCAGCTCTTTGATGCTGCTCGGTTGATACTGCTCAGATTATTATATCTTTCTGGGAGAACCTTGGCTCAGTATCCTTTGTAATGTGTTTATTTTCAGTCTAATGTGCTGCGTGATGAGTTGGTCGTTATTTCCAACCGGTATGAGACGGTTGGCGATAGGGAGCCTCTCATGTTATGTGCTATGTGATTGCTTATCATAAATGCTCATTTGAAGTTATCTTGTATAACATGCCATGTAGTTGCATATTAGTAACTTACTGAGATTTATCTCACCCCGTTCCTTGTTTATTATTTTTCTTAGATAAGGGCGAGCCAGGGACTAGGAAACGTTGACTTGGGGACGGACGTAGCATTTTGGGAGTTATTTTGGGTTACTATGTAAATCCCTTGCTATTTATCGTCTTGGTGTTGGTCTTTATGATTGTAATTTTATGTGTACCTTGTTACATAGTAAAAGTGATGAATATTATAATCATCACTGGTATGTTTTTTTTTCCTGATTGTGTGTGGGATGAGCTAGCTCCCTTGTGTGAGTATTATAGCTTCACATTTTAGGGTTATGACTTTGTGTCATTTTCCCACCGTTGTTCTTGTTATTGGTTGGTTTCGGAACCTCTGCTTCAGCTCTTTGATGCTGCTCGGTTGATACTGCTCAGATTATTATATCTTTCTGGGAGAACCTTGGCTCAGTATCCTTTGTAATGTGTTTATTTCAGTCTAATGTGCTGCGTGATGAGTTGGTCGTTATTTCCAACCGGTATGAGACGGTTGGCGATAGGGAGCCTCTCATGTTATGTGCTATGTGATTGCTTATGCTCATTTGTTATCTTGTATAACATGCCATGTAGTTGCATATTAGTAACTTACTGAGATTTATCTCACCCCGTTCCTTGTTTAATTATTTTTCTTAGATAAGGGCGAGCCAGGGACTAGGAAACGTTGAGCTTGGGGAGGACGTCGAGTCTGTAAGCTATTTTGGGAAGGAGTTATTTTGGGTTACATTATGTAAATCTATCACCTATGGGTAGTATACTCGAGATTTTATCGTCTTATCGGTGTTTTTGGTACACTTTTAGTGATTGTAAATTTAGTAAGTAAAGTGTGTAAGCCTTGAGGCTTTGTATTTTGAATAGTGTACATATGTAAAATGTGATGTTTGGAAGTTTTTAAACTCATCAAGTTTTTGGTATATTAAATATTAAGAATGGACATTTCGAAAATAAAATGTGATTTATGATGTCTTCCGTGCGTGTCCCGATCGTGGGGGCCAAGTAGGACCCCGGGTCGGGGCGCGACACTTCTCTTCTCGATTCTCTAGTTTTGTATATAAATTAGGCTATTTCTAGGTTTTTCTTATGTTCCATTAAAAACATAGGTGGCGACTCTACAAATTAAAACAAGTTAGACATCCTAGGATAATTCACCGCTCTAGCCAAGTAGTGAGGTTTTCCGGGGTATCTACAGTGGCGACCCCGCTGGGGATAATTTAGAGGGTTAAACTTGCGTTTCTGCTTTTGGTGTCCTTTTATTCTGTTTTCTGGGCATTCTGGTAAAAAAGGTTGGAAGCGCGCGCCTCTGGTCTTCTTGGCCTAAAGCACGCGCGTCCGACCCCAATTACCAGAATTGTCCGCCTTCCTTCTTGTCCTTCAATTTTTTGTTATTGTGCTAACAAGTTTCTATAGGGGAAAGAATTGTTATTTAGGGTCAAGGCAATCCCTTGAATCCACGTGTTTGCAGGTACTGCCTAGAATCGGGCGTCTCGGCCTCTCTCGCTCGGAGGCGCGCGCCTCCTACTCTCACTGCCCAACGCGCGCTTTTGGGAAATTTTCCAGAAACAGAACAGTGCACAGAAACAGAACAGAATGGACATGGTTACAGTGTGTGGGCACCAGGCCTACACATAACTGCTTTTATTTTCTGTTTATTTTATCGGTCACACGGGAGATTTGAAAGTTGTAAATTATGTGCTTAATTGTTTTTTTTTTTCTTTTGTTAAAAAAAAAATTGTCACTTGGCTTGACCTCACAGTACATGCATATATTCCTATGAATTTCTCATTATCGAGTCGCACAAGTTCATAACCCCAAACCCGTCGAGGCCCGTCCTAGAGAGTTTCAATCTCCACCCGACCTTGACTCTCTCGAAGCTGTAAACCTCAGCCCGTGGCGTAGTTCATGACTACATACCGGGGGTGACCTTTAAGCCTCTCATTAGCCGAGCACAAGCCAACACAATTCTAGTTAGGGTCTAACACTTCGTGACTAAGTCAGTTTTCATGTGCCGAGATTTCCCTAAACTAATGTCTTCAAAACATACATGCCAAGTGGTTATCATGGACGAAATGAAACTCCGTCCCCAAGTGGTTATTATGGACGAAAATAAAAATCCGTCCCCACATGTATGCTTTACTACATTAGCTTAGTTTAATCCCGTCACATGTAGGTATCACAAGCGTGGTGGAATCCGATGAGTATATGGGACCGCGAGAATGTCTATATACTAGTGTGACGATTCCATTATTTTCTTAGAAACTCAAAAGGGATCCCGTCCCTCCGACTTATAAAAAAAAAATAATAGTCATTTTCCTTGTGTGGTTGAGTCTTTTTATTGTTTGTGGGTGAAATTATTTTATTCAAAAGGTGTTTGTGGGCCAATCTAAGATCAACCGTGCTCTTTCAATAGGTCAAATGGCTTCCAACGGCAACAACATCAAGGGTGAGAACATTTCCGTGTCCAACGAAAGGCTTTTCAACATAATAAGAGCCATGGGGGAACAAATGGATAGACTTGTCGAGGATGTCCGACGCAAAGACGATTTGTGGCAAGCCCGTTTTGATCTCGAGAGGAGAATTCACGAGGAAGAAGTTTCCGAACTCAAGGCCCGTTTTAATCATGAAAAAAGGATTTGCGAAGAAGGGGTTTCCGAACTCAAGGCCCGTTTGCAAGAGCTCACCGACAATAAGGAAAAGTTCAATGATAAAGCATGCTCAAGTGTCCTGTCCTTCAAAAGCCACAAAAGTGCCGCCAACAACCGACTTTTCACTCCTCTCCTAGGAATGACCCAAGCCGAAGCATTTGAAGTTTTGGTAGAAAGTGGGAAGGTCCGACCTTTGGAAGGGTACAAGCCGAAGGGGGTACGTAAAAATCATGCACATCATGAATGGTGCAACTACCACAAGCATAGCGGCCATACTACCGAGGGGTGCTTCGCTCTCCAAAACATCATCCAAGATTTGATCGACAATGGTGAGTTTACCATGGGTGAAGAGCAACTCATCAAAGAGGAGGCTTGGTTTTGAAATGGGGCTTCAACAAGAGATCATGTTACAATGAGGACTACAACAACAAGGACGACGACAACAGTCTCCGTTTCTCGACGACAACAGTCTCCGTTTCTCTTTCTCTACCTAGAAATAGGATTAAAAAAAAATAAAAAATAAAAAAATCAAAGTCCTCTAATGTGTGCATTAAAGTTTTCTCTCGTCCCATGTTAAATTTTGAGTCAATTATCAAATAAAAAGTCATTCTTGTCCTCATACACTCTTCCAAGTTGTTCAATCTAATTCTTGGAAAAATGATGAAAAGATGTCTAAACAAGTTTTTTAGAACGAATGCCATCACTTGAACTCCTAGGGGCTAAACATCGTGACGAAGGGGACAACATCAAACGACAAATCCAAGACATCAACCGCCAAAGCAAGGTGGAACTACAACCATGGAGAAAAATCAAGCAATGTTTCAAAGGGGGATTAAAAAAAAAAAAAAAAAAAGCTCGCTGGGTTGAACTCTTCAAAACAACCTAGGCAAAAGTTAGAGCACAAAAAAAAAAAAAAAAAATCCCCCTCAGTAAAAAAAAAAAAAGTACAAGATCAACATCATCATCCACCAACGAAGGACGAAGCAAAAATTCCATCACGATGAAAGGAGCATCCACAAGAACTACGGTGACCTGAGCCTCCACACTGGAGGAACGTAGGCAACCTTCGGGTACGGTCCCATGCAATAAAGAAGATATGTTTACCCCTAGTGCGTTATGGTGATCGGACTTCATCTCGAACTTGTGAAGACATCTTTGTACGATTCATTTGCCAATGAATTAATCACCTCAAGATTGAACAAATTTCCTAGATTTGAAATCATTTCACGTTCTTTATCGAGTCTAGGAGCTTCTTATCTTTCAGTGATACTCCCAATTTTTTGCAATCAAATTGGGGCTTTCCTTCTCTTCTCCCTTAATGACTTGCCTTCGTTAGTCATTCAATAAATAAAAATACATGAAGACAATAGTAGGGGCCACTTCCCTAGTCAAGTCAATGTCACTCATCATTAGTGACAAAATGTCTACACCGCAAAATCACATGTCTCTCATCCTCAGCTAGAGTCAATGCACACTTCCTCATTAATTGAGTAAAAAAAAAATGAAGACGCAAAAGAGATGCCCTCTAGATTGAAAACCCGAAAGGGCGGTTTAGGCAAAAAATAGGGTGCATCATAATAAAAAAAATGAGAGAGTGAGAGAGAGAAAGGAAAGAGAAGTGGAGATCCCCGGCCTCTAGAGAAGACAAGTTCTACATTAAATCTCCTCAGCAAGTCAATTCACCACCGAGTCAACTTCGGAATTGCAAAAGGCTCGACAAGATACGGCACAATCAAAGGTTGTCTTAGGTTATTGGAATAAGAGATATTGTTCTTGTAATGTGCATTTTTGGGGCTCATATGAAAGAAGACTCGTCCGAGAATGAGCTCATGATTGATATGGGGTACGAGGTTGCACAAATAGTCCCCAGTGAGTCAATTGGTTGGGCAGCAAATGGCAACAACGTGTGACTCAGTTTTCAAGCTTATCCAAGCATATGCCCCTACAGTATGTCGAAAGGCTTCCCGAGAAATGGAGTAGCTCTTTGTTGGGTATGTTTATCACTTAACCCTCCTACTTATGTTAGAATTGATTGATACCATCACCTGAGTTTATTTTAAGGACTTTAGGACCCTATGTAAGAAGTTTTATAACTTCAATTTTTAGTCAAGTCCTTTTTATAGACTAGGCTTAGTGTTTAGGGATGAAGCTTTGGATTTAAGATCAAAAGAGTAAAAGGCCAAGTTTAATGCGCATGCCTCCCATGCGCAGCGCACCACCTGCGCACGCTGACTTGCCTTGGTTTATTCTCTCATTTCTTGACCTCACCTTTAGAAGCTTGGAAAGCGTCATGACAAGCTACGCTTTTTGAAAGAGTCAAAGTGCTGATGTGGACAAACGACAAAACATGCATACTCGGCATTCACAAAGATGGAGACGCGCCTCACATTTGAATTTTCAAATTGGAAGACAACTGTCACTCTTCTAGAAGAAGTTTGAAGATTATGCACTTGCTCTGTCTCCAACGGCTATAAAGGACCATGCGCACCAATCACATTGTGACAACACATCGTCCTTGTTGAAGCTCCCCAACGGCTAGTTGTTGGAGCTCCACTATAAATAGCCAGCTCTTCCTCATTTTCCAAGTTGCTTGTGCTTTTGATTTCAAAGAGAAATATTTGAAGATTTAAAGATTGCTTGCATATTTCCAGAATTCTCAAGGTCAACCTTCATACCTTCATACTCATCCAAGCCCAGATCCTACATAGCCTTTGTAACACCAGAATTTCTTGTGCTCTCCATCTCATAGATTCAAAGAGCCCAGATTTCTGATTCACACACACACCTCTTGAAGTTCCGATCTCATCGATCTTACTTCTAGAGAAACACCGGTTATTGTCTAGGATTTTGTTCTTTCATAGATTATAGATCTTTGAGATAGTTTTGTTCTACATCTTTGTATCTTGTAAACTCTCTCATATAATAAGATCTCCATTAGAAATCCAAGACTAACCATCTTGGTAGAGGACGTAGATCTTTTCCCGATCGAACCTCTTCAAATAGCGTGTTTATTTATTGTGCTTTTCATTCTACATTTAAGCTTTACTTATATATTGTTTTGTTTGATCCTTGTAGATTGTCTTGCATCGTTCGAATTGTGTTTGTGAGCTTTTTGCCTTAGTTCCATTTTGCGCCAATCTTTAAGCTAAACTTAGTGCGTTCGTATTTACACTTCTGCGCATACTCTTTGCGCATAAGTGATTGTTTTAAGTTTCCGCTGTGCATTTCACACTCTTGTTGCGCGCTATACTTAGCCAAAATAAGACCTGCGCGCATTAGCCATTGTTTTGCAAAAGGGTTTGAAAAGAATTTTAAAAACACTATTCACCCCCCCTCTAGCATTTTTCATACCCTTGTTGCCCTTCTGGGACCAACAAGTGGTATCAGAGCAAACACTTTTATAAAACATTTTTGTTTTCAAGCTTAACAGCTTGGGTGCCGATTCGAAATGGCAAACTCAAAACCTTCGGCAACTGCTAACTACACCCACGTTCCAGTCTTTGATGAAGATCATTTTGATGTGTGGAAATTCAGCATCTTGACTCATCTTACCTCTATTGATGAAAGACTTCATGACACCGTGGTTTATGGACCTTACATTCCGGTCAAGGCGAATCCAAATCCACGCACCAACGCTGCTCAACCAACCATTCTAAAACCAAAGGAAAAATGGACTGATGAAGAATCAAAAAGAGTTGCAAATGATGGGAAAGCAAGAAATATTCTCCTAAGCACTCTAAGCACGGCTATGAAACAACAAGTCATGCATTGTGCTACTGCTAATGAGCTATGGGATGCTATTGAAGAGCATATAGAAGGAGATACTGTTTGTAAGGAGAACAAGAAATATGAAGTGCAAAAGAGATTCAACAATTTCTCTCAACTCCCCGGTGAAACCTTAAGACAAACTTATGAACGCTACTGTGAAATTATCAATCTATGTATTTCACTTGGCATGAAGTTTTCAAACAAAGATCTGAATGTAAATTTCCTCCAAGCTTTCAGCTCTAGATATCTTCATAAATCTAGCGCTCTTGAAGACGCCGGAACTTTGGATATTTGGACTCTTAGAAATTTTTACGCAAATCTCAAGGTTTATGAGCTCAAACTTCAGCGTATAAGTGAAACTGAAGGAAAATCTAAGTCCATTGCAATGGTGGCGCACAGAGAAGAAGCACCTGCGCAAGTCCAAGTTCAAGTTCAAGTTGAGAAAAGTTTAGATCCCAAAATTTCTACCTCTGAGCTATTAAACATGGATGATGAAGACTTCGCTTTATTTAAGAAGAAATTTCAAAAGTTCAGAAAATTCTCAAGACCCGGCTCAACCAACAAATTTCAAAGATCTACCAGCAGAGCTCCTCAAAAGTTTACAAGGAGCAATGATTCAAAAAGAAAAGAAGACCTTGTTTGTTTTAATTGCAGGAAACCAGGACACTTTCCTTCAAGCTTCCCAATTCTAAAATTTGAATATATGCAGAAGAAGAGCAGCCATACTCCCAAATTTTCTCCTCGGCCCAATCGTCACAAGGGAATGGTTGCTGAAGAAGAATCACCAGCAAATGAGCATAACACTTGGATCGAAACAGACTCCGATGAGAGCGATGGAGATTCTGATGATGGACTCGTTTGTTTGGTGGCAAATGATGATGAAGTTGGTACTTGTGATTATGATGATGACTACTCCAAAGATGTTCATGATATGAATGTCTTGAATAAACCTATCAAGAAATCTGTAGGTTTTCAAGAAGTGAAAAATAAGAAAGGACCAACCATCAACGAGCTCGTTGAACAAGGATTTCTCACTCCGGCTCAAAGCGATGGTGGATTTTTATTTGCAAGATGTGATCTGAGCGCAAAAAGCAAGCTCAGAAAAGGCAACTACATTAGACCTCAAGTTGAACCAATTCCTGTAATCACACATGATGAGGATATTACCAAGCAAGAAAAATTGTTCTTAGAAGCTGAAAAGGTAATTAGTAAATTTGGCAAAATGAAGGAAGCTTTAGCACTATCATGTGAAGAAATTTCTTAGCTTAAGACCGAGAAAAATGTTCTAAATTCTAAACTCACCCTCCTTAAGGAGCAGATAAACAGCATGACTCATCTTACTGTCAAAAACACTTTTCTAATAGAACAGAACTCATTACTTAAATTTCAAAACGATGAATTGTTACTCAAATTACTGATCTTCAAAAGATTACAAATGAGTGGTCCAATTCTCGTGTCACTATGGAAAGTATCTTTGAGTCCCAAAAAGCCAGTGGTGATAAAAGTGGCTTGGGATTTTCACCAACTAGTGACAACTTTAAGTGTGAGGTCTGAGCTGAAAGAGACAGTGAATTTACACCTCAGCAAACTCATGAAATTCCCAAGGAAAAACATTCTATTTCAATGGGTAAAGGATAGGAAAAAGTCAAGAGACAAACATTCCATTATGTCTACCCAACGAAACAATTTGGGAAAGCTAAGGAGAAGGAAGTAGCTACAGATGAACCATCTCCTAGCAAAATCATTCTTGAAACAAAGCGTGCTCCTTCTACTAGTGCGTATTATGCGCCTAGGAGCCATGTGCCTCATCGCCATGCGCATCCTAGCCCTATGCGCCCTACTAGAAAAAGCGCTCCTAAATTTCAAAAGAAAGATTTTGTTAAGGCTGGCTCATCTGACCCAAAGAAGAATGCTATCCCAAAGAAAAGTAAAGAGTATGTAAAAACTCATGTGATTGGTGGCTTTCATCATTGTTCTATTTGTGATTGCTTTGGACATAAGGCCGTGGAATGCCTTTTGAGATTCACTCCCAATGCCAAAGGACTTAAAAATCCTAAGGTCAAGCAAGAGTGGGTCGTCAAAAGTTGCTAACTCTAGGACCCAAAAAGGAATAAAGGGGACCTGCTTAAATGTCTATATTTCAGGTTCTTTGCTTCATGGCTGGATCTTCTAAAGCTAGAACGTATGAATGGATTCTCGACAGTGGGTGCTCACGACACATGACTGGAGATGAATCCTTACTTGAAGATGTTCATGAAGAAAGAGGTCCCTCAGTAACATTTGGTGATAATAACAAAGGTCAAGTTGTTGCATATGGAAAGCTCAAGAAAGACAAAGTGTGCATTGAAAGAGTCTCTCTCGTTGAAGGACTCAAGCACAACTTATTATCCATATCTCAATTTTGCTACAAAGGATTAGAATGCCATTTCACTTCAACGCAATGTCTTATCAAAAATGGCAAAACTGGAGCCATACTTCTCACGGGATATCGTAAGAAAAATATTTATATTATTGATTTCCATAGTATGAACTCTAGTACTAATCTTTGTTTTGTAGCAAAAAGTGTGAAAATAGTTGGCTATGGCATAAGCGCATGAGTCACTTGAACTTCAAATGTCTATCAAAACTCAGCAGGGATAATCTTGTCAAAGGACTTCCTAAGGTTGCTGATCATCATGACAACAAATGCGCAGCTTGTCAACTAGGCAAACAATCAAAGCATTCTTTCTCCAGCAAGACAAATCCCTCAACTTCAAAATGTTTGCAACTGCTGCACATTGATCTATTTGGACCAGTTACCACTGCAAGCATCAAAAGAAACAAGTATACTTTAGTTGTGGTGGATGATTATTCAAGATATACATGGGTGGAGATGATGATCACTAAAGATGAATGTTATGATATTCTCACCTCATTATTCAGACTGCTCCAAACCCAAAAAGAAGATGACATCGTTAGTGTTCGATCCGACAATGGAACAGAATTCAAGAACAACGGTGTTCCTCGATATTGAGACGATCATGGGATATATCACAACTTCTCAACCGCTGGAGTTCCACAACAAAATGGTGTGGTGGAAAGAAAGAATAGGACGTTGATTGAAGCAGGGAAGACGATGATAGCAGAAGCTAAATTACCTAAGTACTTTTGGGAAGAAGCTATCAACACAACATGCTTTACTCAAAATCGTTCCCTCATCAACAAGCTCCATAACAAGACCCCTTATGAACTTTGGCGTGGTATAACTCCCAACACTGCTTTCTTCAAAATCTTTGGCTGCAAATGTTATATCCTCTACAACGGAAATGAACATAGAGGTAAATTCGATGCCAAAGCGGATGAAGGTATTTTTGTTGGGTATGCTAAACATTCTAAAGCTTTTCATGTTTTTAATAGATCTACATTAGTGATAGTTGAATCTGTACATGTTACATTTAATGAACATTCTCTCCTTGAGCCACATTTGGCTCCAAATGTTGCTGATGATTCTGGTGAGTCTATTGATACAGGTGCGCATATCCCTACTGCGCATACACATGATCAGAATCTATCAACTCAAGGAAATCCATCTACATCAATTGCGCAAAGCTTTGTAAATAGCGCACCAAGTGAAGCTTCAGTTGCACCAAACAATGCGCCTGGAGATTCTTCTAATGCGCATCATTCTAGTACTGCGCATGGTGTCACTCACTCTTTCAATTCTGAACCAGTTCAACCCCCTAACTTTATTGATTTTGATGCTGGTGAGGATGTGCCAATTGAAAACCTTCAAATTACTACAACTCAACCTAACTTACCTTCTGAAATTCATGAAGTTAGAGATCACACAATCACTAACATCATTGGTGATCTTCATGTTGGGGTTCGTACAAGAAGAGGTACAAATTTCGATGTTTACACTGCATTTATCTCTCAAATTGAACCAAAGAAGGCTGATAAAGCACTCCAAGATCCAAATTGGGTTGTTGCAATGCAAGAAGAACTCAATTAATTTGAACGATGTAAGGTTTGGACTCTTGTTCCAAGACCAAATGATCAAGGAGTGATTGGTACAAAGTGGGTGTTTAGAAACAAGATGGATGAGAATGGAACCATCACAAGGAACAAGGCAAGGTTGGTTGCACAAGGCTATAGGCAAGAGGAAGGAATTGACTACGATGAAACTTTTGCGCCCGTACCAAGACTTGAAGCTATAAGGATCTTCCTAGCTTACGCTGCTCACAAGAACTTCAAGTTCTATCAAATGGATGTGAAGAGCGCGTTTCTAAATGGTGAACTCCAAGAACAAGTCTACGTAGCTAACCGCCTGGGTTTGAAGATTCTCAATTTCCAAATCATGTCTACAAACTCCAGAAAGCTTTGTATGGGCTAAAGCAAGCACCAAGAGCATGGTATAATACACTATCCAAGTTTCTCATTGAGAAAGGCTTCACACGTGGTAAAATCGATACTACTCTTTTCATTGCCAAACATAATGATCATAAATTACTTGTTCAAATTTATGTCGATGATATTATTTTTGGTTCTACTAATGAATTGTTGTGCAAGCACTTTGAAAAACTAATGAAGAGCAAGTTTGAGATGAGCATGATGGGAGAACTCACATTCTTCCTCGGGCTTCAAATCAAACAAATGGATGAAGGCATATTTATCAACCAAGCAAAGTATACAAGGGATCTAATCAAGAAATTTTGACTAGATAATGATAAACCATATGACACTCCAATGGCTACCGGCAAAAAACTCGACAAAGACTTGAAAGGTAAGAAAGTTGATCAAACTTTATATCGAGGTATGATTGGCTCTCTCCTTTATCTTACCGCTAGTAGGCCAGATATTATGTTTAGTGTATGTGCGCGTTATCAATCTGACCCTAGAGAAGCGCACTTAATTGCTGTGAAACGTATTATAAGATATCTCTCCAGCACTGTTAACCTTGGACTTTGGTACACCAAAGATTCAAATTTTAAACTTGTAGGTTATTCAGATGTGGATTATGCAGCGTGCACGATTGACAGGAAAAGCACAAGCGGCACTTGTCATTTCCTCGGATATCGACTTGTGTCATGGGCTAGTAAGAAACAAGCTGCAGTCTATGTCTCAACTACAGAAGCAGAATACATTGCTGCTGGAAGTTGTTGCTGCCAGATTCTGTGGATGAAGCAACAATTGGTGGACTATGACATCAAAGAAGAAAATTGTCCCATTTACTCCGACAATACATCAACCATTGCTGTTTCAGAAAATCCTGTCATGCATTCAAAGACCAAACATATTGACATCAAGTATCACTTCCTCAAAGACCACGTGGAGAAAGGAAACATTCATTTGGAACACGTGGGAACTGACTATCAAATCGCTGACATTCTTACAAAAGCACTTGATGCTAAGAGGTTCATATTTTTGAGAGGTGAAATGGGTATGCTTGAACTCAGCTAAAATCTTGTCTATATGGTTTGTCAATACTAATAATTTTATGTTTTCTTGAAATATTCCAAGTTAGATGCCTAATGCGCACGCCTATCTCATGCACACATGATGATGCGCACAAGGCAAATCATTTCTGAGATTTCTGAGAATCTCTGCGCATTATAAGAACTGCGCATATGCTTCATGCGCATGCCACGTGGACCTCAGGTAAGTTTTCTTTTCAATAGTTACACCTAGGTCCTTGACTTGCTGAGTCAGCACATGATTTGCAAGGGTACTTGCGTAATTATGTTTTTCCCTCGTCATTCTTTTAATTTTTTGGGAAATTACCTTTATGCCCTTCTGCGCTTGTCCCAGTCATTTAATGCAAAAGCATTGAAACAACGCGCCATTAATGCTTAGTGTGTGCTACTTATGACGATAGTGGAAGAGTCTCATCGCGACCATTAATGCCTGACACACGCGCGCGGCTAGGGCTTTTCACGCGAGCTCCTTATTGGTCCACGTCACCTGCGCGTGCGCCTCACTCGCGTGTGCGCTTCACTCGCCTGACACACCAAATCTTGTGTTAGCTCACCTTGACGTCACTTGCCCTTTTTGGCTATAACCCCTCTGAACCGCCGTCTTCTCCCTCACTTCTCTCTTTCAAATTTCTTCCTCACTCAACCGCCTCACCTTTTCTCTCTACTTTCTGTCATTTTCTCTCTCTCTACACTCATCGCTCATCACCATCCTTCTCCGTTTTCGAGTATAATCTTATATATATATATATATATATATATATATATATATATATATATATATATCTTATGGCTCCCAAATCATCTACATCTTCCAAGAAACAATAGGATCCTCAAATGGTAAGAATTTTTAACTCTTCTTTTCGATTTCCACCATTAAAGGTTCGAGGCTCAAATTTTTCCCCTTTCTGAGTTCTCTATGATCCGTTGCTCGTTTTTCAAATTATTTAATGCTATGTACTCATTTTACTTATGTCTATTCATATATGTAATTTGTTTTACGATCAATGATCATTTGATATGTTTTCTGTGGTTTTTCGAGTTTTTGGGCTTTTCAAATTCCCTTTCGTTTTTCTCAGATCCTGGATGAATGTTCTTGTTATTGTTGTTGTGGTTTACTTGTTGTGTGTGATTTTCATTACGAATCTTTTGATATGCTTTTTATGCATTTTGGTGCACTTTGACATTTTTATGTTTTTCGTGTATTCAATACATGTTCTTAATGTTCTTGATGAATAGTCCTATGATGTGCCTTGGGTTGATTTTTGGTTATGTTTCTGCTTTTCGCGCCAATTTTAGGCGTGTAGTTTAAATTTTGTGCTTTTGGATATTTTTACCCTTTATATTTATTATTTGTTCCAAGTATGGAGTCTAGTTCATGCGCTGCGCATATCGCTCATGCGCATGCGCTTCTCTCCATGCGCATGTACAGACCTAATTCTTAATTTTTGTTGGTCCCAAAGGGCAAGAAGGGTATGAAAAATAGCTAGAGGGGGGGTGAATAGCTGTTTTAAAATTCTATTCGTACCCTTGATAAACTCAATTGCCAATGCGCACTTTATCAAATAAGCGTTATGATATGCGCCTATGTGAGTGAGTGAAATGCACAGCGGAATTTAGTAATGTAAATAGGCGCAAAGTATGATAAAGGGGGCGCACACACACTCTAAGTATTTGGGCTCAAAGTGGGTGAAATATAAAGCTAAGGCAAATGGTATAACAAAACACAACACAGTTCAATCAATCAATCTACAATGAATAAACAATCAAATAGTTAGATATGATATGAACTTGAAAGGAAATAGCAAGATAATAAGTACGCGCTATTTGGAGAGGTTCGATCGGGAAAATGATCTACGTCCTCTACCAAGATGGTTAGTCTTGGATTTCTAATGGAGATCTTATATAATGAGAGAGTGTTACAAATTACAATCGTTTTAAGCTTATACACTAACTCAAGATCTATTTCTATGAATGAACAAATCCTAGACAATAACCGGTGTATCTCTAAAAGAAAGATCTAAGTATCAAACTTAAAGAGGTGCGTGTGTGATTTTAGATTCAAGGCTCTTTAGATCTTTGAGATTGAGAGCACAAGAAAACTAAAGTGTTATCGCTTGAGGATCTGGGCTAAGGATGAAGTTATGAAGATGTTCTTGAGAATTCTGGAAATAAAAAAGGCAATCTTCAAATCTTCAATGAATGCTTGAGAGAGAAATTCTTGAAATTCTTAGCAACTTCAAATGGTTGAAGTTATGGGGTATTTATAGTAGAGCCCCAAAAACTAGCCGTTGGAAATCCTTGGTGAGTCAGAGAAAGGACGGATGTGCTGTCGCTCATTGAGTGGAGCACGTGTCCTTTTATAGCCGTTAGACACATAACACAAATATGACCGTTATGGACAGGTGTCCTTAGATGCGGGTGCATACGTGTTATTTAACCACCGTTGGATCATTGGCGTAGTTTGAATCTCTTCAAGTCTTTGAATCTTCGTTAAATCACTGAGTGAATAAATCACTATAAGGCGCATGAGCTAAGAGAGGCGCATTACACTTTGCAGGCGCATAAGAGGCGCAGGCGCATTGTGAGGCGCGTAGTACGGCGCCACACGTGAGAGAGGCGCTTGGGCGCATGGTGCATGTCTTGGCTCAAACTCGTGATTTTCTTGAATCTTGATATTCTTGCCCTATTCCTAAGCCTATTCTATTACAATGGACAACCTAAAAAATGAAGTATAAATACTTCTTACATGTGGGTCTAAAGTCCATGAAATAAAACTTAGGTGATGGATCAATCAAATCTAATCAATCCTATTACATTGAAACTGAGATATAAGTGGGCATACCCAACAATCTCCCCCTATTTGATTGATGCCATTACCTACTATATTAGGGACAAACATTATACTTGATAATAACATGTCCAAATAAATGAAATTGGTAAATCATGTCTCAAGTTAATGCACACACTAGTCCAAGATATAGATTTCTAATCTATTCCAATAAGGATAAAACATTACAAATAGAAAGACAGAAATGATAGTTTATAACACATTCAAAATGATATATGAGTTTTAGTTATGAAATGTGTTTAAACAAAGTTTAAACTCAATGCATGAAATATGAAGCAGTTCAAATATGATGCATATGATTTTAAACAACATTCAATGTTCTACAAATAAGAAGTTTGAGTGAACAAGTTTTGAAACAAAAGTGATGTTTTGTTCTCATTAATACTCAAGGTGTAAGAGATACAGAGTACAAGTATTTAACAGAACAAAAACAAAAGGTGCTAAAACATGTAAGCACTAAATCACTAACAAAAAGTTTCTAATCACAAAAAGAGTTCTAACAACTTACAAACAAACCAAAAACTAAGGGTTGGGAGGAGGCGCGTCGTCATCCTTCAATCCTTCTTCTATTTCTGAAACGGAGCGCTGGATTTGTTTGGAAAGTTGGTGACATCGGTTTACAACCCCGTGAGTATCAGTGACACCATCTCTAATATAGCGCAAATGATCCACATTGATGTTTTGATACTCATCAATGGTGCGCTGAGTGATAGATTGCTGTTGTGAAAAGTTTTCAGTGAAAGCTTGGAAGTTAGCTTCAACAGCAGCTTGGGCAGTAAGTATATCAGCGGAAACTCTATCTGCGCGCCTGTCTGCACTGGAATGCGTGGCATTGAAGTGAGTGACAACTAATTCTTTCAGAACATAAATCTTTGAAAGCAGTGAATTAATGTCAATATGCGCGCCAGGAGCAGAGCTGGAAGAGGGCGCAGGAGTTTCAGGAGCTGAAGGCGCATGAGTTTCAGAAGCTTTGGGTTCTGCGCCAGGATCAGCACCATACACAGTTAAACCCATGATTTCTATCTCATCCTTAACTTCTTTGAGTTTATCAATAACACTCAATAATTTTTAGCTATCTTCAGCCACCATCTCAAACAACTTCCTTATATCACCCGCTATATTCAACTCTACCTCCTTTATGGAGTTAATGAAATCTTGGCCATCAGTGAGTTTGATGACACCATCTATGCGCTCATGAAGGGAGGAAAGAGTACC
This sequence comes from Campanula takesimana, assembly GCA_026119855.1. NCBI lineage: Eukaryota > Viridiplantae > Streptophyta > Magnoliopsida > Asterales > Campanulaceae > Campanula > Campanula takesimana. Next base: position 511,161 of record JAOWBW010000307.1, read on the forward strand.
TTTGAAAAGTTCATTCATTTTATCAATAGCGTCATTCCATTGTTGAGGAGTAAGGAAATGTTTGTCCTTGATATTCGCATCTATGCGCGCCATCTCCCCCCTTAATGGCAGCAATCTCATCAGCTTGCTGAGTAAGCATGGAAGTATGAAGCTCTAACTTTGAATTCATCTGAGCTTGGACTTGCTGGAGTTGCTATAGCAGTGAAATAACAACACCCATGTCAGGAGTGGGAGGAGGAGGCGCAGGAGAAGCATGGGGTGCAGGAGGTAAAGGTAGATATTCTGCGCTGGAAGAGGGTTCTTCAGGATTTGATTGGGGCGCAGTAGAAGGTGATTTGCGCCTTGAAGGATCTGGCTCCCCCTGAGCTGTATCTTCACTAAATTCACCAAATAAATCAGCTGATATTTGGTCTCTAAGACTTTGACGTTCTGAAGATAAAGTAGCAGGAGTGGTGGTAGGAGCTTGAACAGTGGGAGGCGCATTAGTGGCAGGCGCGCGTACATCAGCGCTATACCCTGCACCTTTGCGCCTTTCAGACTTGGATAACTCAGTAGCCTATTTCAATCTGTAGTCCTCATCCCTTTTCTTCTGCGCTTCCAGTCTACTGGCTTCTTTAGCGCGCTTCAGTTCTTTCTCTTCTTCTGTTTCAGATCTAGGGCGCTTAGGAGGTCTGCTTGTTCCTTCAGCAACCCTTTTGCCTTTTGTTAGTACCCGACCTGAAAATGAGTTTATTAGGACTTTCCCAAAAATACAAGGACTTTATAGGAATTAGAAACCTTGCAAAGACTTGTCCCGGATTCCCGAAATATCTCATTTATGACAAAATCTATCAAATTAGGTAGTAAATGGTTTCCTTAAAACCATGCAGAAACCCTAGCTTAAGAATCAAGTCAGCCTGCAACCTTGGCCACGCGGCCAACCTTGCTCCGCGTTGATCTTGGCCACGCGGCCACTATTGTCACCGGCTTCAACCATGGCCAGGCGGCCAACCTTGCTCTGGGTGATCCTGACCATCAGATCTTCCCATCAGCCTACTATATAAACCATTCCATTCCATTGGTTTGGGGGTCCGATTTTGAGAGTTCTAAAGTACGAATTTTGGAGTTCTTAAACACTATTTTGCTCTCTAATTAGCATTCAAACACTCAAGAAGATCCAAGGTTTATTTCTTGCCAACATAGGTAAGTTTTCTAATTTTTTTCTTCGTGTTCTTGCATTATTTTTAATGTAGATCTTTTATATTCATGTTCGTACATGTTTATTCATAGTTTCTTCATATGCTTTGCATGTTCATTCATATGTTCATAATATGTTCTTCGCATGTTCTTCGTGTTCATAGATTAAAACCTTATTTATGCTATATTTAGGGTTGCGATCTTCATAATTACATGTTATTTCATAGCCGATGATGATCGAGGGTTCATCGACCCGAGGATGATCTAGGAACTACTTCTAAACCCTAATCTTTAGGTAATTCCCCCCTCATTATGCATGATCCCGATTCTTCTGCCTATTCTAATTCTCTGCTAACTACGCTGACCTGAGCTTCTCACATTGAGAGGAACGTAGGCAATCTTCGGATCCGGTCTAAATCACTAACACACTACTAACACATTCATCATGATAGGAAGACCGATCAATTCGGGCAATAGGAGTGATAACGTTCAATATTCTTCTCTTGTTGTAATTTGACCCCCGAACCCACTAAAAATGCTTTTTTCAATGTTTTGGCTTTAATTAAAACGGCGTGGCGACTCTCATAATTTTAATGTCGTTAAGAATATTCCCTTTGTAAATAAAAATAATCACAAGATACTTCCCATGCGTCGCTTCATCGGAAAGGGGTATTCACACCTTTGCCCTTTTCTGCGCCTGGAACACCTGTTGGTTCTGCGCGAGGTGCTGCTTCAATGTCTGCGCCTTCGTCTGCGCCATCTGCATCTTCATCTGACTCAGTGGCTTCATCAACCAACTGAGCACCCTTTACCCTAGGCGCGCGCTTTTCCATGCGCTTCCTGCGCCTCTTCAAAATAAGATTGTCTTTCCCAAAAACTTGGACATCATCAGTTTTATAAGCAAGGTTCTCATTAAGGAATTAGGCAAGGGCAGGATAGGTGAGAAATATTTTGGTAAGAATCCTGCAGTGAGTTATGAACTTCGTCTTCCCATCAGCCTTGTTCTTGTTATACTTTTCAATCTGTTCAGACAAGGTTTTGAACAAAATCTGAGGCCAATTCAACCTAGTCTTTCCCATGATGGCAGCAGTATACTCCCACTGCTCCACGGTGAATCTATTCACATTGCCGGTCTTGAACACGATTGAAGTATCAACAAGATGCGCTATATGAGCAAGCAGATCACCACCATCCTTTATCTCAACGTTTTTGATGTTGTTCAGAAGAGTAGGGACTTTGAGATAAGTATGCGCTATAATATTCTGAGCTGCAACTGAGTAAGAGTTCGGTTGACCAGAAACACCCTGAAGGTCAGTAGTGCTGAAACTCACAATGTTCTTGATTGTGCCCGTAGAAATGGTGATAGCAACATTCTGAACGGTGGCGCATATCCTGTAGCGCACGTATCCATCAGCTGGAGTCTCAACTAGAGCTGCGGTTGAGAAAAAATTCATCAACAAGAAGCGGAGAATAGAATGGTTGATCCGGCGTGAATAAAGGAGTGAGTCCAGCGGTGTGAAGGGTTGAAAGGATTTCAAGCCCCATTGGATCAAGTGAGAGCTCAGCAAGATCAACCGTCTCACCGGGTCTGAAATTTGCAGGATCCTGAAAACATAACAATGATTTAAGTTAGGAGTGTATAAGGCGCATAGAATCATAAAATGAGCTAAGTAAGAGTAGGCGCAGGACAATATATGGGCGCATAAAAAATAGCATGCGCATACTATTATTAGGCGCATATATATTGTAGGCGCATACAAGTACGAGGCGCATATCATAGTTCTATGAAATATATTAAGTAAGAATTAAACATAAAAATTTGACTAAGTAAAATTTAGGCGCATAAAATGTTTAGGCGCATAATGGCTTTAGGCGCATAAATTGATTGAGGCGCATAATATTTGTATTTGCATATGGCGCATACAATTATTAGGCGCATGAATCAAGGAAGGCGCATAAGGTCATAGGGCGCATAACCAACTAGGCGCATAAATCAACACTTAGGCGCATATCTATGTGAAATTCATACTAAGTATAAAAACACACAAAAACACACAAACATATATCAAACATGCATATGCAAGTAATAAGGATCAAAACATGAAAATTTTGAAAAACAAGTTTTGAAAATTTTGAAACCCAGGTCATGCAAAAATAACGAAGAACACGAAGAACATGCTTGAGTGCTTGAAGAACATCAAGAACACCAAGAACACATAATTCGTGAAACTTCACCAAATCAAGCATACAATATATCAAAATGACCGCATGAACACAAGGATCACAAAAATGTAAACCAAAACAAGTAAAAATCAACAACAAATCCAGAAAATGGATTCAAAGATCCGAAAATTTGAAAGTCAAAAATCAAAAATTTTCAGATTCGCAAAATATAATGCATTGATCGTTGAAAAGTTTAGTTTAAAGGATTCTAAATCACAAAACGAACACAACCTATCAAACGATTTCGAAAACGGATCACCGAAGCAAAATCTATCAAGAAAAGAACATCCGGGTTTTCGAAAAAAAAAAAAAAAAAAACGAGAACTCAGAATGACGAAAAAAATGCAGAAATTTAGAGATTTAAGGATAGAAATTCATACCATTTCATCTTGATTGGCTTTGGTTGTTCTCTTTGGACCCATTAATGAAATATATAAGAAAATAAAAGAGGAATATATAGAAAAAAAGAGAGAGAAACAGAGAGAGAGAGAGAGAGAGAGAGAGAGAGAGGCGGGAAGGAGAGAAACTGGGAGTGAGAAGAGAGAGAGAGTAGGCAAAAAATGTGTGAAGTCAAATATATAGGGTTGAGTTTTCTAGAAAAGGAGAAGATGAAGAGATTGGCATTTATGAGGGATTTTAAGGCATTGATGGGTAATAAATGCTGAATGACCCAAAGTACACTTGATGTGACTTTTTGGGTAAGGGAAAAACTGCTCCACTTTCCCTTTAAGTGTATGAGCAATTTTGACTAATTTTTGTACAAACCCCAAAAACATCGGTTTTGGTGTAAGTTTGGGGTGCAAAAAATATATCCCCAAAAAATAAAATTTTTCAAAAAACGTAAAACGAGGGAAAAATTAATTGCACAAGTACCCTTGAATAATTATGGAATGTCAAAAGACAGAAATTCCTATAATAAATGAACAGAATTAACATACCTGGTACTTGTGAAAATTGAATACGTTCAATCATTGAAATAATAAATTTTGAGCATTGATTGAGCCGCAAACATTTAATGAGCGCATGGGAGGCGCATAAGATCATCTAGGCGCGCATAATGATTTAAGAAGCATTGAATGCTAGGCGCGCATAGGGAGTGAGGTGCGCATAAGAATTGGGCGCGCAGTGAGTGTAGGGAGCGCAAAGGTATTGGGCGCGCAGAGTTTCCTTGAAACTTGAAATAATTTATCATTTGAACCTAATATACTCATAATTCAACGAAACATAAAATCATTAGTAATAACAAAACTATAAGGAAATTAGTTGAGTTCAAGCATACCCATTTCACCTCTCAAAAATATGAACCGTTTCCCGTCGAGTGCTTTCGTTAGAATGTCGGCGATTTGATAGTCGGTTCCCACGTGTTCCAAATGAATATTGCCTTTCTCCACGTGGTCTTTGAGGAAGTGATATTTGATTTCGATGTGTTTGGTCTTTGAGTGCATGATAGGATTTTCAGAAACGGCAATTGTTGAAGTGTTGTCGCAGTAGATGGGACAATTTTTTTCGATGATATCATAGTCCACCAATTGCTGCTTCATCCATAGTATTTGACAGCAATAACTTCCCGCTGCGATATATTCAGCTTCGGTTGTTGAGACAGATACTGAAGCTTGTTTCTTACTCGCCCATGACACAAGTCGATATCCGAGGAAATGACAAGTGCCACTTGTGCTTTTCCTATCAATTGTGCACGCTGTATAATCCGCATCTGAATAACCTATAAGTTTAAAGTTCAAATCTTTGGTGTACCAAAGTCCAAGGTTAACAGTACCGGAAAGATATCTTATAATACGTTTCACATCAATTAAGTGCGCTTCTCTAGGTTTAGATTGATAACGAGCGCAAACACAAACACTAAACATAATATCGGGCTTACTAGCAGTAAGATAAAGGAGCGAGACAATCATACCTCGATAGAGCGTTTGATCAACACGTTTACCTTTTAAATCTTTGTCGAGTTTGTTGCCGGTGGCCATTGAAGTATCATATGCTTTGGCGTTCTCAAGTCCAAATTTCTTGATTAAGTCCTTTGTATATTTGGCTTGATTGATAAATATGCCTTCATTCATTTGCTTAATTTGAAGCCCGAGGAAGAATGTGAGTTCTCCCATCATGCTCATTTCGCTCTTCATTAGTTTCTCAAAGCGCTTGCATAACAATTCATTAGTAGAACCAAATATAATATCATCAACATAAATTTGAACAAGTAATTTATGACCATTATGCTTGGCAATGAAAAGAGTTGTATCGATTTTACCGCGAGTGAAGCCTTTTTCAATGAGAAACTTGGATAGTGTATCGTACCATGCTCTTGGTGCTTGCTTGAGTCCATACAAAGCTTTCTGGAGTTTGTACACATGATTTGGAAATTGTGAATCTTCAAACCCAGGTGGTTGAGCAACGTAGACTTGTTCTTGGAGTTCACCATTTAGAAACGTGCTCTTCACATCCATTTGATATAACTTGAAGTTCTTGTGAGTGGCGTAAGCTAGAAAGAGTCTAATAGCTTCAAGTCTCGCTACGGGCGAAAAGGTTTCATCGTAGTCAATTCCTTCTTCTTGCCTATAGCCTTGTGCAACCAATCTTGCTTTGTTTCTTGTGATGGTTCCATTCTCATCCATCTTGTTTCTGAACACCCATTTCGTACCAATCACTCCTTGATCATTTGGTCTTGGAACAAGAGTCCAAACCTTACATCGTTCAAATTGATTGAGTTCTTCTTGCATTGCAACAACCCAATTAGGATCTTGGAGCGCTTCATCAACCTTCTTCGGTTCAATTTGAGAGATAAAAGAAGTGTAAGCATCAAAGTCTATAGCTCTCCTTGTACGAACACCAACGTTTAGATCACCAATGATATTATTGATTGGGTGACCTCTAACTTCACAAATTTCAGGAGGTAAGTTAGGTTGAGTCGTAGTAACTTGAAGGTTTTCAATTGGTACATCTTCACCAGATTCTAAATCATCAAAATTTGGGCGTTGAATTGGTGTAGAGTTGAAACTTAGGTTTACACCAGATGCAGCAGTAGATATAGGCGCATGAGAGGAATCAAAAGGCGCAACATGTGAGTGAGGCGTAGGTGATGATCCATTTAGCGCACCATAAGAGGAGTTAGGCGCAACTGATGTGGATGGATTTCCTTGAGTTGATAGATTCTGATTTTGAGTAGGCGCAACATAAATAGGAGCACTTGTATCATTAAGCTCAACAGAATCATCAGCAACATTTAGAGCCAAATGTGGCTCAAGGAGAGAATGTTCATCAAATGTAACATGTACAGATTCAACTCTCACTAATGTAGTTCTATTAAAAACGCGAAAATCTTTAGAATGTTTGGCATACCCAACAAAATACCTTCGTCGGCTTTGGCATCGAATTTACCTCTATGTTCGTTTCCGTTGTAGAGGATATAACATTTGCAACCAAAGATCTTGAAGAATGCAATGTTGGGAGTTCTACCACGTCAAAGTTCATACGGAGTCTTGTTGTGAAGTTTGTTGATGAGGGAACGATTTTGAGTAAAACATGCTGTGTTGATAGCTTCTTCCCAAAAGTATTTAGGCAATTTCGCTTCAGCTATCATCGTCTTTCCTGTTTCAATCAACGTTCTATTATTTCTTTCCACAACCCCATTTTTTTGAGGAACTCCAGCGGTTGAGAAGTTGTGATCTATCCCATGATCATCGCAATATCGAGCAACACAGTTATTCTTGAATTCTGTTCCATTGTCGGATCGAACACTAACGATGTCATCTTCTTATTGGGTTTGGAGCAGTCTGAATAAGGTGGTCAAAATATCGTAACAATCGTCTTTTGAGATCATCATTTCCACACATGTATATCTTGAATAATCATCCACCACAACTAGAGTATACTTGTTCTTTCGAATACTTGCAGTGGTGACTAGTCCAAATAGATCAATGTGAAGCAGTTGCAAACATCTAGAAGTTGAAGGATTGGTCTTGCTGGAGAAAGATTTCTTCAGTTGTTTGCCAAGTTGACACGCGGCGCACTTCTTGTCATGATGATCAGCAACCTTGGGAAGTCCTTTAACAAGGTTATTCCGGCTGAGTTTAGATAGATATTTGAAGTTCAAGTGACTTAAGAGCTTGTGCCACAGCCAACTATTTTCGCTCATACTTTTAGCTACAAAACAAAGATTAGTACTAGAGTTCATACTATGGAAATCAATAATGTAAATATTTGTCTTACGATATCCCGTGAGTAGTGTAGCTCCAGTTTTGCCGTTCTTGATAAAACATTGAGTTGAGGTGAAATGGCATTCTAATCCTTTGTCGCAGAATTGAGATATGGATAATAAGTTGTGCTTGAGCCCTTCGACGAGAGAGACTCTTTCAATGCACACTTTGTCTTTCTTGAGCTTTCCATATGCAACAACTTGACCTTTGTTATTATCACCAAATGTTACTGAGGGACCTCTTTCTTCATGGACATCTTCTAATAAGGATTCATCTCCAGTCATGTGTCTTGAACACCCACTATCGAGAATCCATTCATAATTTCTAGCTTTTGAAGATCCAGCCATGAAACAAAAAACCTGAAATATAGACATTTAAGCAGGTCCCCTTTATTCCTTTTGGGTCCTAGGGTTAGCAACTTTTGACAACCCACTCTTACTTGACCTTAGAGTTTTTACGTCCTTTGGCATTGGGAGTGAATCGCAAAAGGCATTCCACGGCTTTGTGTCCAGAACAATCACAAATGGAACAATGATGAAAGCCACCAATCACATGAGTTTTCACAAACTCTTTACTTTTCTTTGGGATAGCATTCTTCTTTGGGTCAGATAGACTAGCCTTAACAAAATCCTTCTTTTGAAATTTTGGAGCGCTTGATCTAGGAGGGCGCATAGGGCTAGGAGGCGCACGACGATGAGGCGCGTGGCTCCTAGGCGCATAATGAGCACTCGGAGAAGGAGCGCGCTTTGTTTCAAGAGGGATTTTGCTAGAGGATGATTCATCTGTAGCTATATATCTTTCCCAAATTGCTTCGTTGGGTAGACATAATGGAATGTTTGTCTCTTGACTTTTTCCTGTCCTTTACCCATTGAATTAGAATGTTTTTCCTTGGGAATTTCAAAAGTTTGCTGATTTGTAAATTCACTATCTCTTTCAGCACAGATATCACATTTAAAGTTGTCACTAGTTGATGAGAATCCCAAGCCACTTTTATCACCACTGACTTTTTGGGACTCAAATATATTCTCCATAGTGACACGAGAATTGGACCACTCATTTGTAATCTTTTTAAGATCAGTAATTTGAGCGACTAATTCATCGTTTTGAACTTTAAGAAGTGAGTTCTGTTCTGTTAGAAAAGTATTTTTAACAGTAAGAGGAGTCATGCTCTTTATCTGCTCCTTAAGGAGGGTGAGTTCAGATTTAAGTAGAGATTTCTCGGTCTTGAGCTGAGAAATTTCATCACATGATAGTGCTAAAGCTTCCTTCATATTATCAAATCTAGTGATTACCTTTTCAGCCTTTTTTAACATTTTTTCTTGTTCAGCAATCACTTCATCATCATTGATCTTGGAGATTGGAGCAGTTGGTTCAACTTGAGGTCTAATGTAAGCTCCTTTTCTCAACTTGTTCCTTGCACTTAGATCACATCGAGAGAATAACAATCCACCATCGCTTTGAGCCGGAGTGAGGAATCCTTGTTCAACGAGCTCGCTGATGGTTGGTCCTTTCTTCCTTTTCACTTCTTGAAAACCTGCAGATTTCTTGATAGGTTTATTCAAGACATTCATATCAGGAACATCCTTGGAGAAGTCATTATCAGAATCATAAGTATCAACTTCATCATCATTTGCCACCAAACAAACGAGTCCATCATCAGAATCTTCATCGCTCTCATCTGAGTCTGTTTCAATCCAAGTGTTCTGCTCATTTGCTGGTGATTCTTCTTCAGCAACCATTCCCTTGTGACGAGTGAATTTGGGAGTGAACATGGGAGTATGGCTGCTCTTCTTCTGCATATATTCAAATTTTGGAGTTGGGCAGCTTGAAGCAAAGTGTCCTGGTTTCCTGCAATTAAAACAAACAAGGTCTTCTTTTCTTTTTGAATCACTGTTCCTCGTGAACTTTGGAGGAGCTCTGCTGGTAGATCCTTGAAATTTGCTGGTTGAGCCGGGTCTTGAGAATTTTCTGAACTTTTGAAATTTCTTCACAAATAAAGCGAAGTCTTCATCATCCATGTCTAGTAGCTCAGAGGTAGAAATTTTAGGATCGGAACTTTTCTCTTCTTGAACCGGCGCAGGCGCATGGACTTATTCTCTATGCGCCACCATTGCTATGGATTTTGACTTTCCTTTAGTTTCACTGATTCGTTGGAGTTTGAGCTCATAAACTTTGAGATTTTCATAAAGGTTCCTTAAAGTCCATACATCTAAAGTTTCGGCATCTTCAAGAGCGCTGGATTTATGTAGGTATCTTGATCCAAAAGCTTGGAGAAAATTGACATTCAAATCCTTGTTCGAAAACTTCATGCCAAGTGAAATACATAGATTTATAATTTCACAGTAGCGTTCATAAGTTTGTCTTAAGGTTTCACCGGGGTGTTGATAGAAATTGTTGAATATCTTTTGCACTTCATATTTCTTGTTCTCCTTACAAACAATATCTCCTTCTATATGTTCTTCAATAGCATCCCATAGCTCATTAGCAGTAGTACAATGCATGACTTGTTGTTTCATAGCCGTGCTTAGAGTGCTTAGGAGAATGTTTCTAGCTTTGTCATCATTTGCAACTCTTCTTGTTTCTTCCTCAGTCCATTGTTCCCTTGGTTTCTTGATGGTTGGTTGAACAGCATTGGTGCGCGGATTTGGATTTGGTTTCATAGGGATGTAAGGTCCATAAACCACGGTGTCATGAAGTCTTTCATCGATTGAGTTGAGATAAGTTAAGATGCTGAATTTCCACACGTCAAATTGATCTTCATCAAAGACAGGAACGTGAGTGTAGTTTGCAGTTGCCATAGGTTTTGAGTTTGCCATTTAGAATCGGCACCCAAGCTGTTAAGCTTTAAAAACAAAAGTGTTTTATAAAGGTGTTAGCTCTGATACCACTTGTTGGTCCCAAAGGGCACCAAGGGTATGAAAAATAGCTAGAGGGGGGTGAATAGCTATTTTAAAATTATTTTCGTACCCTTGATAAACTCAATTGCAAATGCGCACTTTATCAAATAAGCGTTATGATATGCGTCTATGTGAGTGAGTGAAATGCACAGCGGAATTTAGTAATGTAAATAGGCGCAAAGTATGATAAAGGGGGCGCACACACACTCTAAGTATTTTGGCTCAAAGTGGGTGAAATAGGAAACTAACACAAATGGTATAACAAAACACAACACAGTTCAATCAATCAATCTACAATGAATAAACAATCAAATAGTTAGATATGATATGAACTCGAAAGGAAATAGCAAGATAATAAGTACGCGCTATTTGGAGAAGTTCGATCGGGAAAATGATCTACGTCCTCTACCAAGATGGTTAGTCTTGGATTTCTAATGGAGATCTTATATAATGAGAGAGTGTTACAAATTACAATCGTTTTGAGCTTATACACTAACTCAAGATCTATTTATATGAATGAACAAATCCTAGACAATAACCGGTGTATCTCTAAAAGAAAGATCTAAGTGATCAAACTTAAAGAGGTGCGTGTGTGATTTTAGATTCAAGGCTCTTTAGATCTTTGAGATTGAGAGCACAAGAAAACTAAAGTGTTATCGCTTGAGGATCTGGGCTAAGGATGAAGTTATGAAGATGTTCTTGAGAATTCTGGAAATAACAAAGGCAATCTTCAAATCTTCAATGAATGCTTGAGAGAGAAATTCTTGAAATTCTTAGCAACTTCAAATGGTTGAAGTTATGGGGTATTTATAGTAGAGCCCCAAAAACTAGCCGTTGGAAATCCTTGGTGAGTCAGAGAAAGGACGGATGTGCTGTCGCTCATTGAGTGGAGCACGTGTCCTTTTATAGCCGTTAGACACATAACACAAATATGACCGTTATGGACAGGTGTCCTTAAATGCGGGTGCATACATGTTATTTAACCACCGTTGGATCATTGGCGTAGTTTGAATCTCTTCAAGTCTTTGAATCTTCGTTAAATCACTGAGTGAATAAATCACTATAAGGCGCGTGAGCTAAGAGAGGCGCGTTACACTTTGCAGGCGCATAAGAGGCGCAAGCGCATTGTGAGGCGCGCGGCGCCACGCGTGAGAGAGGCGCTTGGGCGCATGGCGCATGTCTTGGCTCAAACTCGTGATTTTCTTGAATCTTGATATTCTTGCCCTATTCCTAACCCTATTCTATTACAATGGACAACCTAAAAAATGAAGTATAAATACTTCTTACATGTGGGTCTAAAGTCCATGAAATAAAACTTAGGTGATGGATCAATCAAATCTAATCAATCCTATTACATTGAAACTGAGATATAAGTGGGCATACCCAACAATTTTGTTTTTGCACAGAATCTTAACTACTTCATTCCCAGTTGGGAACTCGATGTGGAAGACTTGCGCCAGGACGCACTTGGGTGCTATATGATGGAGATCATGGACACTTCTGGAATTCTTCCTCTTTTCACCAAGGGCCAGACTTTCATTCTTCCCTCCTACATAGACGAATTCTTCAGCAACGCAGAAGAAGTTGATCGAGTCTACGACGACATCACAGTCCCATGTCTCAAAATCTTTATCCGTGGGATTTCTGCGACCATCAACTATGCACATATCAGACAGACTATGGGTTTGCCTGCATGCAACAAGAAGAAGCTACCTCAGGATGCGCAGGATAAAGTAGCTGAGAAGCTGATTAAGATTCCTACTCTAGTTGGCCAATATAACAACCATGATAGGAAAGAGTTTGGAGAATTAATGTTCCACCTCTGCACTTTGATTGGGGACACCATCAACTGCAAGAATAGGAACAAGTCTACTTTTATCAGCAAGCAGTGGATGTGCTGCGCTGCCATCTACAAGAAGAAGCATTTGAGTTGGGCTGAAATCATTTTTGATGAGTTAGTGCGTTGGGTGCGCGTATATAAGAAGAAGGCTGCTGATCCCAAGAGACCACCAAAGTACAAGACGCATTGCAGAATTCTAACTGCAATCTTCATGCGCTTCCCTTCTGTGCACAAATTAGTGGATGAAGACCACTCTCTGAAAGTTGATGTAACTTCCACGCGCACTTATTCTCGCGTTTTCCTTATGAATTTCCGCCGTGAAGTCAACAATTATGATTACTGCATGTACTGGGCTGCGGACCCCATTGAGGTGTTTGAAGATATTCACCCTGAAGATCAAGAGTCCCCTCCTGTCTCTAGTAGTGATTTATATGAGGCTTCTTCAACTGAATCAGAATCTGAGAAAGAGTCATTCTTTGAGCCAGTCCCAAGCAAAGTGGGAGACAAAGAAAAAGGCAAGGGTCTAGCTGCTGATGCGCCATCGCGCAAGAAGAAGAAGGCAAAGCAATCTGCTGTGCCTGGAATTTCAATCAAAGAGCCTTCTGCGCCTCCTTCGAAGCGCAAGGCTACTTTTGATCCAGAGCCTATCAAGAAATCCAAAAAGGCTAAGATCCCTGCGCCTGATGAGAAAAAGAAAGCAAAGGCTGTTGAGCCTGAGAAGAAGGAGAAGAAAAATAAGAAAGCCAAAGTCTCAAGAACCCTACTGGATGAATATGATGAAGACATCCAAGTAGAGGCTGATGATGTTGTTGCGCCTCCTCCTCCTCCTCCTCCTGCGCCTAAGCCAAAGCGCCCTTCTACTACTCATGCGCCTCAAGAAGATGAATTTGAAGGTGCTTTCAATGACCCTCTCTTAAGCCCTTCCAAATCCACTGGTACTTCCAAGGATGCACCATCTAAGGGGGAGAAAGCCAAGGAGATGCGCAAGGATACTTCTTCTGAGGATAACATTCCTCTATCCGCTAAGAAGAGCACTCCTAAGGACCAGTCTACGCCAAAGCGCCGAGTGAAAAAGATTGCTTCCAAGCATGCCGTGAAGGACTTATCTGATGATGAATCTGATTCTCCGCGCGTCGACTTAAATGCGCGTGAAATTGCCAGGAAAGCAAGGCTGGAATCTATTGCGCAAAGGAATGCTGCCCAACAAGCTTCAACCATTTTCATAGATGGTGAAGGCTTTGCTTATGATGCGCCCGATCCCACTGTGGACCCTGATGCGCCTATCGTTGAAGATGGTGAAGACTCAAGTACTGAAGATTATGATGTCCATCATTCTCCCATTCCTGCGCATCTATCTCCAGTTCATGCGCAAGAGACTCCTGCTGCTGCTGCAATTCCTGTTCAAGCTACTGGGGCTTCTCATACTTCTCCAATATTTCATGAAGTGCCTCCAGTTACTGCTCCCTCGGATCCTTCTAGTTCAGCAACTAACATGCGCCAAATCTTGGCCATGCTTCAAACTATCCAGGCAAATCAATTTGCTGCGCAAACCCAGCATTTCCAGGTGGTCACTGCGCAAGCCAAAATTCAAGAACAGCTGGATGCGCAGTCTGCAAGGCTAGATGCGCTAGCCAGTTTACTTCAAACTATTGATTGTGCCATTAAGGGGGAGAGTTCAGCAAAAAAGGCAACCGGTTCTGCTGATGCGCAGGCAACCAGTTCTGCAGCTGCGCATATGCCTCAAATATATGAAGCGCTCCGCCATGACTTAGAGCATGATTTTGGTATTATTACCACTGCGCTCTCAAAGATTCCCTCTATGCATGGTTTGTCTGAAGCTCTTAAAACTTTGGAAAATACTCTCTCAGAGGCGATCAATATTGAAACCGCCAAAGTTATAAACACCATTGATAACTTTGCGCCCGGTGAATCCAGCTCTTCCTCTTCCATCGATGTGCTTAAATATCATGTCACTCACTGCCTAGTTCAGTTCAGTGATACATTCAATGGCGCAATGAACCAAGCTATGCTAGATATGCAAGAAAGCTAGAATATGGTTCAAGTTGAGTTGACCAAAAATCTTGCGGATGCGCAGAAGGAGATTCTGGACTCTATTGCTTCTGCTCAGCAATCTCTTGCAAACCAATATGGTTCGCTTGAGAATACTTTAAATCGATTTTCTGAAGACATTCAAAAGGATAACAGTTTGATGCTCAAAGGTATGAAAACTCATGTAAATCAGGCTATTGAATACAACGCAAAGTTCCAAGCTCTCAAGATTGAGATAATGGACAAGATTACCAGCCTGCAGAACGAGCTTAGAGAAGCAGTTTCTAGGATTCACATAGACTAGAAATGTAATTTCTTTTGCTGTGCATATTTTGTAAGTTTTTGATGCGCATTTGTTTTTGCTTTTGATTTTTCTTCCATGTAAAACTTGTACCTGTAACTCTCATCTTTCAAGTTTTAATGAGAAGAATGCATCATTGCGTTTTTACAAAACCTTGTTCAATTCAAACTTTTCATTTGTAGAACATTGCATACTTTATGAACTTCATGCGCATTGCTTATAACTGCTCATACTTTATTGCATGATGTTTAAACATTCAGTTTAAACGCATACTGAAACTTAAACTCATTATCTTTTTTTTGTATGCTCAGAATGATATTTCTATCTTCCCATTCTGTATGTTTTATCTTTTTGGATAGACTAGAAATCTATAATATTGGCTAGTGTATGCATGGACTTGAGACATGATTTACCATTTACATTCGTATGGACATATATTTATCAAGTACCTTGTATTGCCTTTGTTGTAGTAGGTAATGGCATCAATCATTTAGGGGGAGATTGTTGGGTATGCTTATCACTTAACCCTCCTACTTATGTTAGAATTGATTGATACCATCACCTGAGTTTATTTTAAGGACTTTAGGACCCTATGTAAACTAGGCTTAGTGTTTAGGGCTGAAGCTTTGGATTTAAGATCAAAAGAGTAAAAGGCCAAGTTTAATGCGCATGCCTCCCATGCGCAGCGCACCGCCTGCGCACTCCATGCGCATGAGTCTCATGCACACGCTGACTTGCCTTGGTTTATTCTCTCATTTCTTGACCTCACCTTTAGAAGCTTGGAAAGCGTCATGACAAGCTACGCTTTTTGAAAGAGTCAAAGTGCTGATGTGGACAAATGACAAAACATGCATACTCAGCATTCACAAACATGGAGACGCGCCTCACATTTGAATTTTCAAATTGGAAGACAACTGTCAC
This sequence comes from Campanula takesimana, assembly GCA_026119855.1. Classification (NCBI taxonomy): domain Eukaryota; kingdom Viridiplantae; phylum Streptophyta; class Magnoliopsida; order Asterales; family Campanulaceae; genus Campanula; species Campanula takesimana. Next base: position 526,773 of record JAOWBW010000307.1, read on the forward strand.
TCTTCTAGAATAAGTTTGAAGCTTATCCACTTGCTCTGTCTCCAACGGCTATAAAGGACCATGCGCACCGATAACATTGTGACAGCACATCGTCCTTGTTGAAGCTCCCCAACGGCTAGTTCTTGGAGCTCCACTATTAATAGCCAGCTCTTCCTCATTTTCCAAGTTGCTTGTGCTTTTGCTTTCAAAGAGAAAGATTTGAAGATTTGAAGATTGCTTGCATATTTCCAGAATTCTCAAGATCAACCTTCATACCTTCATACTCATCCAAGCCCAGATCCTACATAGCCTTTGTAACACCAGAATTTCTTGTGCTTTCCATCTCATAGATTCAAAGAGCCCAAATTTCTGATTCACACACACACCTCTTGAAGTTCCGATCTCATCCATCTTACTTCTAGAGAAACACCAGTTATTGTCTAGGATTTTGTTCTTTAATAGATTATAGATCTTTGAGATAGTTTTGTTCTACATCTTTGTATCTTATAAACTCTCTCATATAATAAGATCTCCATTAGAAATCCAAGACTAACAATCTTGGTAGAGGACGTAGATCTTTTCCCGATCGAACCTCTCCAAATAGCGTGTTTATTTATTGTGCTTTTCATTCTACATTTAAGCTTTACTTATATATTGTTTTGTTTGATCCTTGTAGATTGTCTTGCATCGTTCGAATTGTGTTTGTGAGATTTTTGCCTTAGTTCCATTTTGCGCCAATCTTTAAGCTAAACTTAGTGCGTGCGTATTTACACTTCTGCGCATACTCCCTGCGCATAAGTGATTGTTTTAAGTTTCCGCTGTGCATTTCACACTCTTGTTACACGCTATACTTAGCCAAAATAAGACCTGTGCGCATTAGCCATTGTTTTGCAAAAGGGTTTGAAAGAATATTAAAAACGCTATTCACCCCCCCTCTAGAATTTTTCATACCCTTGTTGCCCTTCTGGGACCAACACTCTTGCCATGTCCTCTTATGTTTGTTCCCCCACACGAGGACGAGTCTCTTGCTCGACAGATGTTAACGCCCTAGGGGATATGTGACTCAAGAACGAGAGATTCTTTTTCTTCATTTGACAGTTATTGGGCCCTAGGGGCTACACTCAAGAAAGATGTGTGAGACTATCCTCAAAGTTTCTCAAAAGGAATGATGAAAAGCCTTTTTATCATATGTGCTCGTGCCTGTTCCCCAATCAAGGATAGGCCTTCTTATACTTGCAATCAATGGTGGCACACTAGGGGCTACAATCAAGTTTGAAAGGCTCCCTCGGCAAAAAAAAATGCAATTCACTTCACCTCCCCCAACGGTGGCCCTAGCAAAGTCATGTGCAACATTGGAAGCATCGTCAATTACTTTGGCACCAAAGGTCTCAAGGGGCTTTGCAATATACAATCTTTTGGGCTACGACATTACAGTAATCTGAGCAAAGGGCGATATTGGGGCTTCACAATTGACAATCTTTTGGGCAACGATACTCGATACAATTCAATGTGGGAAATAGTCTTCATGAAAGCAAGCAAGCTTCAAAGGGTCTCTCAGCAATTCATGTCAAAGGTCTTTTGGTTTGAAAGGAGGACTCCAAATTTATGAATGAATTTGATGATTCTTGTTAGGACCTACAACGAGATTACGAAGGAAGTCTTAGAGAAAAGGAAAAATATTTAATATGCTAAACTCTATCAAAATAGGGTTATAGCGGGAAATGTCTTGGCCAATCCCAATGTTTCTGCAATTCAGCACCCCCTTCTCCAAGATCAAAAGCAAAAAGTGCGGCTTTTGAGCTTCAAGCACTAGTTGCATCCGAAGATCCGTCTTTAGTTCAACGTAAGAAAACTCAAGCAAGCATACCCATTTGGGACCTTATCACACCAAGACCTTATCATCCGCGACCTCGACGGCACCACAAGACACTACTGCATCTTTTGACATAAGCTTTCCGTCATTTGGGTACCGACCACAATGAGGCTGTTCATCTCCCCAGTAAGAGTAAGAAGGAGATCTCTATCAAGAATTCTACCCGACGGTTCATCCGCTCTCAATACCGAGCCGATCCCAAGATAATTTGGGGCTTTACATCGACAGGTCTTCACTTTCCACCATCTTGGAGCTCGAAAACAACTAGTACATGACATTTGGGGCTTAGAAATCTCTCGAAGCTTGGGGCTTGCTCACGTCAACAAAAGGCAATTTATTCAAATGGGCCAAAAGCCGATATATCTTAGGCTATGCAAGTCACTCAAAGTTTGGCATCAAAGGCATTTTAGGGGCTTTACAATCAGCAACCCTTCGGTATCTCGGCATCGAAAGTCTTTGAAGCCCCACAATCGACAAATCTCTTGGGGCTAGACATCAATCTTCGTTGGGAATAACAACGACAACAGAATTTAAGCGAGGCATTCCGGACTTCGAGCGAACATGATTTTATCTTGGGTTGGCTTTACAAACACACAATGGTTAAAATGGTTCACCCACGAACTAAAAAAAAATGACAAAAAGATTTATTTTTCTTTTTTCTTGTTCTTTCTTGCGTAAAAGTATGTGCTTCATTTTACTTTACTCCTAGCTTCATCCCCAGCGTTCTCCATCATCCTTGAACTACGCTGGTCTGATTCTCTTCAAGGGATACGTAGGCAGCTTTTGGCACGACCAACCCATCATCCAAATTGTCATCTCACCGATACTCCATCAAAGTACAAGCGATTCATCTTCATCATAAGTGTCGACATCCTTCATCAAAGCCACGACATCATAAATCCATCCCAAATCAACCGGCCATGGTAAGTGAAGATATGAACATTATTCATCAAAAGCTCCTTCCAAATCACATCACACCACAATCACAATTTCTCTTGCAATTTCTATTTCACATCTCACACAAGCACGTATATCTGCAAAACATGAACATAACAAGTACAAGCACACATCTCCACCACTAGTCCCTTATACGGACTTTAAATATTGGCTACGGTGGGCCGATTTCTATCACCGCATCAGCAGGCAGACTTTTGAGTCCCTCCAAACCAGCAGGCAGACTCTCGAGTCCCTCCTCCAAACCAGCAGGCAGACTCTCGAGTCCCTCCAAACCAGCAGGCAGACTCTCGAGTCCCTCCAGTCCCCTATACGGACTTTAAATATTGGCCACGGGGGGCCGATTTCATGCCACCGCACCCATTTTATCAGTAAAAGTTGCTCACACAGGGAGCGCATTCCTATCCCTTGCAATTTCAATAATTCATGCTTTTATCGAGTCTTTATTTTCTTTGTCGATGTCCTCGGCGGATGTTTTTGTTCTTTCGTCGACGCATTTTGCTTTGCAATCCACGTCGCCGAGGGGCTCTGTAGACACCCCGCCTAGGACATCTCACCCCGATTGCATACATAGTATTTTTTATTTAACTTATTTTTGTTGATTTTTGTTACTTTGGTTAAGTTCCTAACTGATTCCGTTAGTTTTGGACTAAACTGCATAACAGAGTTAACTTTTAGGGTCATTCTGTCATTATGTCTTTTTTACCTGTGGGCGCCTCCCGTAATGGTCATGGGGCGCGTGCGCGTTTGGTCCAATAGGCCGGACTCGCGCGCTTCCCACTTTGACTGTTACGGATTGCAACCTTTTCCCTCCATTTTTTAGAGTCAAAAACAACTTTTTCATCGCATGTTTTATTCTAGCATTAAACCCATTTTAATTTGTAACTCCCAATCCTTTATTCTAGCCATTCTCCATAAAAAAAAAAAAAAAAAAAAAAAAAAAAAAAAAAAAAAATTTATTTCATTCTTATTTGATTTTCTATTTATTATTTGATTTTCTTTATTTTCTTATTGGTTAGAAAAGCTTTTTTCCCTCCTTTATCCACCTATTTAAACCTCTCATTTCAACCTTAGAAAAGGACTTCAACTTCTTAGACACCAAAACTCTACACACATTCTCTCAACAATATTTTCTCTACAAAAACACTACACAAAGTGTTGCACAAGAATTTCTCTACAACAAATCCATCTTCAAGTAAAAGTTTGAAGTTCTTCTTTTCTAAAGGTACTTTATTCTTCTTCTTTTATTTGTCTAGTTAATGTATGCAATCCCCATAAAAGGGAACATGACCTAAAATGCCACTTCACTATTGAAGTTTGGTCAAGGTTATATTCCAACATTTCAAACACTACTTTAATTTTCTCATTCTATATTATGTAATTGCTAGCATAGTTATTACATGTAACATTTGACATAAAAATTAATAAAGCAATTCTATTTTATTTCCCCTTTTTATTTATCATATAATTGTTAGCACTATTTAGTAAAAGAAGGACATTTAGCATTAGAACACCGATAGCAGCATGACCGGCTTAAGCCGGGCGGAGTGGGTGTTTAAGTACTTCCCACTCCGTCACCTAACCCCGAACCCTTCTCTTCCCGAATCTCTGGTTTTGTATATAAATTAGGCTATTTCTAGGTTTTTCTTATGTTCCATTAAAAACATAGGTGGCGACTCTACAAATTAAAACAAGTTAGACATCCTATGATAATTCACCGCTCTAGCCAAGTAGTGGGTTTTTCCGGGGTATCTACAGTAGGAAGATTGTCCTTGTTATCATCATAAGGTATTTTGCATATTTTGACATCTCCCATGTCAACGATTTCTCGTAGAGATGGAAATGTCTGAGTGTGTGTTTGGATCATAGATGAGCCTTTGGCACCTTAGCTTGTGGAATAACCATTATTTCACAATAAAGGTCCATAGGATTAGTATCACTAGAAACTATTTCTAGTTTTACCAATAACACATATATTCAAACAATTCCCTTAGTTACAACTCTTGCAACTAAATACTCAATTTTATTCGTAGAATTTATTATAGTGTATTTGCTTGAAACTATTCCAACTAATAGCACTTAGTTTAAACTTATGTTTATACTGCGATTTAAATTACCCTTGTCGATGTGGAAGCATGCATCTATGTAACCATTTACTAGATCATCTCCCATGTCAACAATCATCAAGAATGCATCCTTAGTTCTTCTCAAGTACATAAGGATAGTCTTGACCACTATCTAGTGACTTTCAATAGGATATGATTAGTTTGTTCTCATCATACTCCGAGTATATGAGTTATCCCGTCTAAGTACATAATATGACATACATGATAGATCCAATTGCTGAAGCATATGAAATCCTAATCATGTATTCTTGCTCATTAGTCTTCCAATAATGCTAAGTCTTGCCAAGAACGTATTATTGCTCATTAGTCTTCCAATAAGACTAAGTCTTGCCAAGAACATTATCATTAGACAACTTTGCAAGTTCTTTTACAAGATTCTTGCATACTGAACAATTCAGTACTTGTCTTTATAAGTACTTTGACACAAATCAATCAACTTCCTAGATTTATATCAATAGATATTAATTCCAAGGATGTAAGCGGCTTCTTCCTAAGTCTTTCATTAAGAAACTCTTTCAAAATGAATTATATGTCAACCACATATACAAGAATAGGAATTAGACTATGCTCCCACTAATTTCTTAGCAAACACAAGTTTCATCTTTGATGAATTTCAAACGATTTGAACACTTTATCAAAATGATAGTTTCGACTCCAAGAAGTTTGCCTCAATCCATCCCATGGATTTCCGCAACTTACATACTTTATTAGAATTTCTTGACTATCAAAGCCTTTAGGTTGTATCCAATACATCCTTAAGTGAGTTCCCGTTAAGAAACGATGTTTTCATATCCATTTGTCAAATTTCATATTCCAAATATGAAGATATGACAATGAGAATTCTAATAGCTTAAAGCATGACCACGAGTGAGAAAGTTTTATCATAGTCGAAATATGAGTCAACCTTTTCAGATTTAGTCTTGCTTAATTAGTATGTTCCTTGCTTCCCATGTAAGTTTTCTCCAAGAAAACTAAATTCCATCATTTGGTTTTTACACTTTAGGTTAGAATGATTAAGTTCTAAACTTGATTATACTAAATGGATTGCCTTTTGGATTTTATGACTCAAAGCCATTAATCTAAATATGGAGAGGACTTCACATTTTGATAGGTGGTAAATATGTCATTCTAAATGAACTTTACCTCAATACTTTCTATTATGAGAAATCCAATATTTATTGTTATAGATTGTATCCTATCATATTGCAAGTAACTTGTGTAACTTGAACGGTTTTTCACAACTCCTTGTGAAGGTTTGTTTAACTTCCATCTTAGGTTCAATATAATTTTCTAGGTCTCGAACCATTCGAGATATATTTTACTCCCACTGGTTTTTTTAGAGATAAACAATTTATCTAGAAAAGTACCATTACCAACTGTAGACACCCCGCTTGGACCTCTCACCCCGATTGCATACATAGTATTTTTATTTAACTTGTTTTTGTTAATTTCTGTTATTTCCATTAAGTTCCTAACAGATTCCGTTAGTTTTGAACTAAACTGCATAACAGAGTTAACTTTTAGAGTCATTTTGTTATTTTCACCCGCGGGCGCCTCCGACACTGTCAACGGGCCGCGTGCGCTTCTCGCCCCAAAGGCCGGACCCGCGCGCTTCCCACTTTAGCAGTAACGGATTGTACCATATTTTCCTCCCTTTTCTTATTTACAAATATCTTCTTTAGTCAAAAACATCTTTCTTAATCATAAACATTTACTAGCTTTTATTTGTAACCTCCCAATCCCACATTTCTAGCCCTTTTCATAAAAACAAAATATTTCATTTTTTTTTTTTTTATTTGTTTCATCTTCTTTTATTCATTGTTCTATTTATCTTATTTTCTATTGGTTAATTCCATCTCACATGGATTGACCATTTTCCCTCCACCCTTTCCCTCTCTTTTTTACCTATATAAACCCCCTTCTTCTACCTTAGAAAGGGACCTTGGACCTCAACATTTTCTCTCTAGCCAAGACTCTCTTTTTGGACCTTGAACTTTGAACTTTCTCCCTACACAAACTCTACACCATTCTCCCTACACAAATTTCCCCAACAAGAGTTCTAGCAACTAAACTCTTCACAAATTTCTACACAACAATTTCTCTACAACAACTCCAAGTCAAAGTTTGAAGTATTCTTTTCTAAAGGTACACTTCTTCTTCTTCTATTTTATTTATGTCTTTTTAGATGTATGCAATCCCCACCAAATGGGACCTGACCAAATGACCACTTTATTACATTAAAGTTGGTCAAGGTCATCTCCCTACATTTCAATCTCTACTTTAATTTCCTATCCATTTCTTAATGTAATTGTTTAGTATAATTGTTACATGTAATATTTAGCATAAATTAATAAATAAAACAATTCACTTTTATTTCTCTTTTATTTTCCCCTTTCTTTTCACTTTAATTGTTAGCACTTTTTATTGAAGGACATTTAACATTAGAACATCAAAAGTAGCAAGACCCGCGTAAGCGGGGCGGAGTGGGTGTTTAAGTACTTCCCACTCCGTCACCTAACCCCCGAACCCCTCATCTCAAGAATCTTTGGTTTCGTAATCAATAAAAAATGCTATTTTCTTAGGTTTTCTCGCGTTCCTCTAAAACGCGGGTGGCGACTCTTAAAATCAAGTAGACATCCTAGGTTAATTCACCGCTCTAGCCAAGCCGTGGTTCCCCGGGGTATCTACAGTGGAGACTCCGCTGGGGAAATAGAGGGTTAAACTTGCATTTTCTGCTTTTGGTGTTCTTATATCTGTTTTCTGGGCATTCTGGTAAAAAGGGTAGGAAGCGCGCGCCTCCGGTCTTCTTGGCCTAAAGCGCGTGCGTCCGACCCTTATTACCAGAATCGCCCACCTTCCATCTTGTCCTTCAAATTTCATATTTCTATGCTAACAAGTTTCTGCAGGGGAAAGTTACATAATTTGGGACCAGGGCAATCCCCTAAGTCCGCGGTTTCTTCTGACATTCTGTCAGGTACCCCAGATGCGCGCGCCTCCCACATTCATGGAGCAATGCGCGCGCTTCCCACGTAACTTCCCTGATTCGCGCGCTTCTGGGCCATTTTCCAGAACAGAACAGTGAACAGAACAGAATGGGCAGTTTTGACAGTGTGTGGGCACCGGGCCTGCATACACCCCCTTTTACTTTTGTTTATTCATTTTTATCGGTCACACGGGTGATTCGAAAGTTGTAAATTACATGCTTATTTGTTTTTTTATTTCCTTTGAAAAAAAAAATATTTTGTCACTTGTTAGACCTCACACTACGCGCACAATTCTTATCAACTGCTCACTATCGAGTCGCACAAGTCCAACCCCAAACCCGTCGAGGCCCGTCCTAGGAAGTTTCAAGCTCCACTCAACCTTGACTCTTTCGAAGCGGTAAACCTCAGCCGGTGGCGTAGTTCATGACTACATGCCGGGGGTGACCTTAAGCCTCTCTTTAGCCGAGCACAAACCACACAATTCTAGTTAGGGTCTCACACTCCGTGACTCAAGTCGGTTTCCATGTGCCGAGATTTCCCTAAACTAATGTCTTCAAATCATACATGCCACTCGTTGTTATGGACGAAATAAAAATCCGTCCCCAAGTGGTCATAATGGACGCTAATGAAAAAAATATGTCCCCGCATGTATGCTTTACTACATTAATTTAGTTTAATCCCGACACATGTAGGATTCACAAGCGTGGTGGAATCCGATGAGTATATGGGACCGCGAGATGGTCTATATACTAGTGTGACGATTCCACTATTTCCTAGAAACCCCAAAAAGGATCACGTCCTTCCGACTTTTGTAAATAAAAAAAAAGTCATTTTTCTTATGTGATTGAGTCTTTTTCCTTTGTTTGTGGGTTAATTATTTTACTCAAAATGTGTTTGTGGAGCCAACCTAAGATCAACCGTGTTCTCTCAATAGGTCCAATGGCTTCCAATGGCAACAACAACAAGGGTGAGAACATCTCTGTGTCCAACGAAAGGCTCTTCAACATAATAAGAGCCTTGGGGGAACAAATGGATAGACTTGTCGAGGATGCCCGCCGCAAGGATGATTTGTGGCAAGACCGTCTTGATCTCGAGAGGAAAATTCACAAGGAAGAAGTGTCCGAACTTAAGGCTCGTTTGCAAGAGCTCACTGACAGCAAGGCAAAGGTCCACGGTAAAGCACGCTCAAGTTGCTCACTCCTCAAAAGTCAGAAAGGTGCCACCAACGACCGTGTCTATACCCCTCTCAATGGCATGACCATCACCGAAGCCTACGAAGCTCTCAAAACCAAAGGACAAGTTTCTCCTCTCCAAGGGTACAAGCAACCACAACCGTTACGTCACAACCATACCCACCACAAGTGGTGTGACTATCACTAATGCAGCGGTCATCTCACCGAGGATTGCTTCTCCCTCCGCGACATCATCCAATATTCGATTGACAATGGTGAGTTTACCGTGGTTGAAGAACAACGATTAGAGAGTGAGAACATGCAAGAACTCATCAAGGAAGGGGCTCAGATTTGAAATAGGGTCTCAACAAGTGATCATGCCGCAAGGAAGGCTACAACGACAATGGGGACTACAACAGCAATCTCTGTTTCTCTTTCTCTACCTAGTAGTAGGAATAAAAAAAAAGGAGTCAAAAGTCCTCTTAAGTGTGCATTAATGTTTTCTCTCGTCCTATGTTAAATGTTCGAGTCCATTGAGTCATCAAATAAAAAGTCATTCTTGCCTCATACACTCTTCCAAGTTGTTCGATTTAATTCTTGGCAAAATGATGAAAAGATGTCTAAACACGTTTTAGAACGAAGGCTATCACTTAAACGCCTAGGGGCTAAACATTGACGACGGCATCAACAACGAAGACATCAAATATCAACGGCAAAATCAAGACAAAGAAAGGTGAAGCAACAACCATGAAGAAGTATCAAGCAATGTTTCAAAAGGGGATTAAAAAAAAAAAAAAAGAGCTCGCTAGGTTGAAATCCTCGAATCAACCTAGGCAAAAGTTAGAGAACAAAAAAAAAAAAAAAAAATCCCCCTCAATCAAAGAAGTACAAAAGAACAACATCATTCCACCAAACGAAGGACGAAGCAACATTGACAACAATCACGACGAAACCATTCCATCTCGATGAATGAAGGATCCACAAGAACTACGGTGACCTGAGCCTCTACACTGGAGGAACGTAGGCAACCTTCGGGTCCGGTCTCATGCAAGAAAGAAGATATGTTTAGCCCTAGCGCGTTATGGTGATCGGCCTTCCTCTCGAACTTGTCATGACATTTTTGTACGATTCATTTGCCAATGAATTAATCACCAAAAGATTGAACAACTTTCTTATATTTGGAATCGCTTTTCGTTCCTTGTCGAGTCTAGGGGTTTCTCTTATTTTGGCGATACTCCCAGTTTCCTACAATCAAACTAGGGCTTTCTTTCTCTTCTCTCTTAATGACTTACTTGCCTTCGTGAGTCATTCAAAAAATATACATACATGAAGTCAATACTAGGGACACTTCCCTAGCCGAGTCAATGTCACTCATCCTTAGTGACAAGAGGTCTTCACCGCAAAATCACATGTCTTATCTCCTCAGCCAAAGTCAATGCACACTTCCTCATTAATCGAGTAAAAAAAAAGACGCAAAAGAGATGCCCGCTAGATTGAAAACCCGAAAGGGCGGTCTAGGCAAAAAACAGGGTGCGTCATAAAAAAAATGAGAGAGTGAGAGAGAGAAGGGAAAGAGAAATGGAGATCTCCGGCCTCTAAGGAAGACAACCGCACAAGCTCTACATTGGATCTCCTCAAAAAATCAATTCCCCACCGAGTCAACTTTGGGATTGCAAAAGGCTCGACAAGATATGGCACCATCAAAGGTTGTCTTGGGTTATCGGCATCATTCTCCAGCAGTGTGCATTTTTTGGTTCATGAAAAGAAGACCCGTGGTAACCAAGACCCATCTGAGAAAGAGCCCATCATAAAAGGGCACGAGGTTGCACAAATAATCCCTAGCTAGTCAATTGGCTTGGGCAGCAAATAGCAACAACATGTGTCTCAGTTTTCAAAGCTTCTGCAAGTATGTGCTTCTAAAGTACGCCGAAAGGCTCCCGAGAAATGGAGTAGCTCTTGCCATGTCCTCTCATGTTTGTTCCCTCGCACGAGGATGAGTCACTCTTGCTTTGCTCAACAAATGGTGACGCCCTAGGGGCTATGTGACTCAAGAACAAGGGCTTCTTTTGCTTCATTTGACAATCAATAAGCCCTAGGGGCTATGCTCGAGAAAGATGTGTGAGACTATCCTTAAAGTCTCTCAAAAGGGATGTCAAAAAGCCCTCTTGTCATGTGTGCCCGTACTCGTTCCCCCAATCAAGGATGGACCTTTCTCGCAATCAATGATGGCACTCTAGGGGCTACGGTCAAGTCTTAAAGGCTCCCTCGGCAAGAAGCAATTCACTTCAATGTCCCCAGCAACATTTGAAGCTTTATACCGAAAGGTGTCAAGGGGCTTCGCAATCTACAATCTTTTGGGCTATGGAATTAAAGTGATACAAGCAAAGGGCAATATTGGGGCTTCGCAATTAACAAGCTTTTGGGCAGTGGTACCTGAGCAATGCAATTTGGGAGTAGTCTTATGGCTCCATGAAAAGGATCAAACTTCAATGGTCCCTCAACACTTCCAGTCAAAAGGCCTCTTGGTTTTAAATGAAGGCTTCGATGATATGAATGAATTTGATGATTCTTGTTAGAACTCACAGCGAGATTCTGAAGGAAGTCTTAGAGAAAAGGAAAAAGATTCAATATGCTAGACTCACCCGGCTAAGATATAGCGGGCAATGCCAATATGTTAACTCTATAAGTAGAGTTACGGCCAATCCCAATGTTTCTGCAATACAGCACCCCCTTCTCCAAGATCAAAAGCACAGGCTGCATCCGAAGATCCGCCGTCGGTTCAACTCAAGAAGACTCGACCAAACATACCGTTCGAGACTTTATCACACCAAGACCTTATCATCTGTAACAACATCACCATCTCCCACTAGACGTCTCCCGAAGACCGTACTACATTTTCAACATGGACCTTCCAACATTCGGGTATCAACCACAAAAAGGGCCATCCATCTCCAAGCAAGAGAAAGAAGGAGATCGCCTTCAAGAGTTCTTCCCAATAACGCCATCCGCTCCCAACATAATGCTAAACCGATTCGAAGAAAATTTGAGGCTTCACACCATAAGGTCTCCGCATCCCTCCATCTACAAACTTGATAAGCCCATGACATTTGGGGCTTAGCAATCTCTCAAAGGTTGGTATCAACGATCATCTCTTGGGGCTTGCCCACGTCGACAACAAAAGACAGTTTATTTGAATGGGCTAAGAGTTGATTAATCTTGGGGCTTTATAAGCCACTCAAAGTTCAACATTCGAGGGGCTTTACAATCAGCAACCCCTTGGCATCTCGGCATCAATAGTCCCTTTTGAAACCCCATAATCGACAAATCTCTTGGGGCTAGACATCAATTTCGTTGGACACCACGGCAACAAAGACATAATTCAACAAGGCAATCCGGACTTCGATTGAACATGACTTGATCTTGGGTTGGCTTTACAAATACACAATGGTTAAAATGGTTCACCCACGAACTAAAAAAAAAAAAATCTTTTCAGCACATGTGTGCATATTCTTTCCCTTCTAATCTAAATAAAAAAAAAATCTTTTTCTTTTTCTCTTTCTATGTGCAAAAGTATGTGCTTTACTTTGCTTTGCTCCTAGCTTCTCCTCCAGCATTCTCCATCATCTTTGAACTACGCTGGTCTGATTCCTTCCAAGGGATACGTAGGCAGCCTTTTGGCATGACCAACCCATCATCCAGAATACCATCTTGCCAACACTCCATCAAAGGCAAAACGTCATCATTCTCCAAAGCGTGGACATCAAGGCATCCACCACCACAACACTAATCCATCTAACGGGAATGGTAAGTGAAGGTATGAATACATTCGAGGCTTTTCTCAAATCACACCGCACACAAAATCACTTTCTCCATTCTTACAAAAATCCCCTCTCATGCAAAACTGCCTTCAAATCACATCACACCACAAGCACAATTTCTCTCATAACTGCCATTTCACATCTCATACATGTCACAAGCACATATACCTGCAAATCACACACTTAACAGGTACCACCACAAGGTCAACAGCATCTGCAACTCAAGGCACTTCATCCCCAGCAGAAAGTGATCTGCCGTCAACTACATCCCACAGAGTCAAACAATTACAGTTCAATGACAACAAGTCGGTCCATGGTGAGCCGCAAAATCACCACCTTTCCATCAAGCAACACAACAATATCACATATAGGCAGACAGAGCCTCGGTTCCTGCCATTCGCAAACGGATCCCGCGTTCAGCAAACGGATCCCGCATTCAGCAAATGGATCCCGCATTCCGCAAATGGATCCCGCATCAGCAAATGGATCCCGCATCAGCAAACGGATCCTGCTTCAGCAAACGGATTCCGCATTCAGCAAACGGATCATGCATTCAGCAAACGGATCCCGCATCAGCAAACGGATCCGGCTTCAGCAAACGGATCCCGCATTCAGCAAACGAATCCCGCAATCAGCAAACAGATCCCGCACCAGCAAACGGATCCCGCACCAGCAAACGGATCCCGCCTCAGCAAACGGATCCCGCAATCAGCAAATGGATCCCGCATCAGCAAACGGATCTCGCATCAGCAAACGGATACCGCATCAGTAAACGGATCCCGCATTCAGCAAACGGATCCCGCATTCGCAAACGGATCCCGCATCAGCAAACGGATTCCGCTTCAGCAAAACGGATCGCGCCATATCCTTTCTATATCAATAAAGCCGCTCACACAGGGAGCGCACCCCTATCCTTCGCAAATTCCAAATTCATGTTTTATCGAGTCTTTGTTTTCTCTTGTTGATGTCCTCGGCGGTTGTCTTTCTTTCGTTGACGCGTTTTGCTTTGCAATCCACGTCGCCGAGGGGCTTTGTAGACACCCCGCTTTGGACCTCTCACCCCGATTACATACATAGTATTTTTATTTAACTTGTTTTTGTTAATTTCAGTTAAGTTCCTAACTGATTCCGTTAGTTTTGGACTAAACTGCATAACAGAGTTAACTTTTAGAGTCATTCTGTCATTCTGTTATTTTCACCCGTGGGCGCCTCCGACACTGTCAACGGGCCGCGCGCGCTTCTCGCCCCAAAGGCCGGACCCGCGCGCTTCCCACTTTGGCAGTAACGGATTGTACCTTATTTCCCTCCCTTTTCTTATTTACAAATATCTTCTTTAGTCAAAAACATCTTTCTTGATCATAATCATTTACTAGCTTTTGTTTGTAACCTCCCAATCCCACATTTCTAGCCCTTTTCATAAAAACAAAATATTTCATTTTTATTTTCTTTTATTTGTTTCATCTTCTTTTATTCATTATTCTATTTATCTTATTTTCTATTCGTTAATTCCATCTCACATGGATTGACCATTTTCCCTTCAACCTTTCGCTCTCTTTTTTACCTATATAAACCCCCTTCTTCTACCTTAGAAAGGGACCTTGGACCTCAACATTTTCTCTCTAGCCAAGACTCTCTTTTTGGACCTTGAACTTTGAACTTTCTCCCTACACAAACTCTACACCATTCTCCCTACACAAATTTCCCCAACAAGAGTTCTAGCAACTAAACTCTTCACAAATTTCTACACAATAATTTCTTTGCAACAACTCAAAGTCAAAGTTTGAAGTCCTCTTTTCTAAAGGTACACTTCTTCTTCTTCTATTTTATTTATGTCTTTTTAGATGTATGTAATCCCCACCAAATGGGACATGACCAAATGACCACTTTATTACATTAAAGTTGGTCAAGGTCATCTCCCTACATTTCAATCTCTACTTTAATTTCCTATCCATTTCTTAATGTAATTGTTTAGTATAATTGTTACATGTAATCTTTAGCATAAATTAATAAATAAAACAATTCACTTTTATTTCTCTTTTATTTTCCCCTTTCTTTTAACTTTAATTGTTAGCACTTTTTATTGAAGGACATTTAACATTAGAACACCAAAAGTATCAAGACCCGCGTAAGCGGGGCGGAGTGGGTGTTTAAGTACTTCCCACTCCGTCACCTAACCCCCGAACCCCTCATCTCAAGAATCTTTAGTTTCGTAATCAATAAAAAAGGCTATTTTCTTAGGTTTTCTCGCGTTCCTCTAAAACGCGGGTGGCGACTCTTAAAATCAAGTAGACATCCTAGGTTAATTCACCGCTCTAGCCAAGCCGTGGTTCCCCGGGGTATCTACACCAACAAACAATTTGTTTCTTAGAAGTAAAATAATATCCTCAAGTTTCCTTAGGATATCACATGAAAATACATTTATTAGATTTAAGTGTGAGCTTGTTCCAAACAAGTCTTTTCGCAAAAGTCTCACTTTCTTAAATCTTCATGAAAGACAAACCGAGTTTTCTTTCATTCCATATCACATACGGTTCCTTTGAAACTATTTTGATGGAACTCAAATTAGTGTAATTATAGCTGTTTCCAATGCATAACCCTAAAATAAATAATGGAAGATCAATTTGACTTTTATCATCTGAGATACCCCGGGAGAGCCCACGGCTTGGCTAGAGCGGTGGAAGGATCCTAGGATGTCTAATTGATTTTATTTTGTGGAGTCGCCACCTATGTTTTTAAAGGAACATAAGAAAAACCTAGAAATAGCCTATTTTTTTAATGTTACGAAACCAAAGATTCGGGAAGAGAAGGGTTCGGGGGTTAGGTGACGGAGTGGGAAGTACTTAAACACCCACTCCGCCCCGCTTACGCGGGTCTTGCTACAATTGGTGTTCTAATGCTAAAAAGTCCTTCCATTTATTAATATGAAAATGTGCTAACGATTACAAGGGAAAGAAAAAGAAAATAAAAAGAGAATTGTTTTATTTATTGATTTATGCTAAGAATTACATGTTGAATTATTGCTAAATCATTACATTAAGAAATGATCAATGATTGAAATAGAGATTGGAATGTTGGGATGTAACCTTGGCCAAACTTCAATAGTGAAGTGGCCTTTTGGTTGTATCCCTTTTTATGGAGATTGCATACTCATTAGAGAAGTGAGAGATGAAGAAAACAAGTAAAGAGTTTTGACAAAGAGAATTAAAAGAGTTTAGAAGGAGAAACTGAGAGTTGTACCGTGTGCTTGAATGGGGAAGAACCAAATTGTCTATAGTGACCACCCTTTGAAAATGGATTTTATGTGTTTTAAAGTGTTTTTGATTCAAGAATTCCTCCTCCATTTCCATGGTGGAATGAAGAGGTATTTATAGGTGTTAGGGAAGTGTTTGTGGTCACAAAGATGGCCCTTCCCCGGATCAAGCCAAGACATAATGGCTTTGGGGGTTACAAATCAGAAGAGGAGGGAAATTTGGCAAAATCTGGGATCCTGGAGGTGGGAAGCGCGCACGTCCCACCCCCCATATGGGAGGCGCGCTCGTCCCACAAAGAAGGCCAAAGGCGCGCTCGTCCCACCTTCAGGAAATCCATATTTTAGCCCAAAAGTTAACCCCGTTATGCAGTTAAGTCCCAAAACTAACGAGATCAGTTAGAAACTTAATGAACACCACGAAAGTCAACAAAAACAAATTAAACAAAGACTCAAGGTTGAATTTGTCACTTAGTCAAATCCAAGACTAACGGAGTAAGTCAAGAACTTAACGGAAAGTAACAAAAGTTAACGAAAAGTAACAAAACATAACAGAAGAGAGGAAGATAGAGAATGTGTATGCAATCGGGACATGAGAGGTCCAAGGCGGGGTGTCTACAGAACCCCTCGGCGACGTGGATTGCAAAGCAAAACGCGTCGACGAATGTAAAAACACCCGCCGAAGACATCGACAAAGAAAAAAGGAAGAAAAGAAAACAAAGACTCGATAAAAGTAGGAATTTGAAATTGCGATAGATAGAGGTGCGCTCCCTGCATGAGCGACTTTTGCTGGAGTGTTGTATTGGAGCTCATGAGAGCTTGTCTCGATATGGACCGAGTTGTTGAGTTGGGGCTCATGGGAGCTTGTCTCGATATGGACCGAGTTGCCGACTTGGAGCTCATGGGAGCTTGTCTCGATATGGACCGAGTTGCCGACTTGGAGCTCATGGGAGCTTGTCTCGATATGGACCGAGTTGCCGACTTGGAGCTCATGGGAGCTTGTCTCGATATGGACCGAGTTGTCGACTTGGAGCTCATGGGAGCTTGTCTTGATATGGACCGAGTTGCCGACTTGGAGCCGCATCTGCTTATGTTGTTGACTTTGTGGGGTGTGGGCACGGTTGACCACTTTCTAGTGGGGATGAAGTGCCTTGAGTAGCGGATGCTGTTGACTTCGTGGTGGTACCTGTTATGTGTGTGTTTGACAGGTATATGTGTTCTTGCAAGAAGATGCATGAAGTGTGAAATGAAGAGAGAGAAATTGTGCTCGTGGTGTGATGGGATTTTGGAACACCCATGCAATGAGAGAGAAGTAAGAATGTAGAGAGTGATCTTGTGTGTGGTGTGATTTTGAGGAAAGCATTGGATGTATTCATGCCTTCACTTACCATTGCCGCTTGAGTGGAGATGGATTTCTGATGTCCGCGGAGGATGCTTTGATGGAGAATGTCCATTCTTTGGATGTTGATGAGAGAACGCTCTTGATGATGGGTTGGAGAGATGGTACTCTGGATGATGGGTTGGTCGTGCCAAAGGCTGCCTACGTATCCCTTGAAGGGAATCAGACCAGCGTAGTTCAAGGATGATGGAGAATTCTGGGGATGAAGCTATGGAGCAAGGCAAAGTAAAGCACATACTTTTGCACATAGAAGGAGAAAAAGAATTTTTTTTTATTTTTTTTATTTTTTTTTTAGATTAGAAGGGAAAGAATATGCACACATGTGAGGAAAAGATTTTTTTTTTTTTTTTTTTTAGTTCGTGGGTGAACCATTTTAACCATTGTGTGCTTGTGAAGCCAAACCAAGATCAAGTCGTGTTCAATCGAAGTCCGGATTGCCTTGTTGAATTCTGTCGTTGTTGCTGTGGTGTCCAACGAAATTGATGTCTAGCCCCAAGAGATTTGTCGATTATGGGGCTCCAAAAGGCATTTGATGTCGAGATAAAGGGTTGCTGATTGTAAAGCTCCTAGAATGCCTTTGATGCCAAACTTTGAGTGGCTTGCATAGCCCCAAGATAAATCAGTTCTTGGCCCATTCAAATAAATCTCCTTTTGTTGTTGGCGTGAGCAAATTCCAATAGTAGATTATTGATACCAAGCCTCGAGATATTGCAAAGCCCCAAATGTCATGGACTTCTTGTTTGCGAGCTTCAAGACGGTGGAGTGTGAAGACCTTTCGATGTAAAGCCCCAAATTATCTTGTGAGCGGTTCGGCATTGAGAGCGGATGTACCGTTTGGTAGAGTATTGTTGAGAGACCCTTTGACTTGAAGTGTTAAGAGACCCTTTGAAGCTTGATCCCTTTCATGGAGACTACTCCCAAATTGCGTTGCTCGAGTATTGTTGCCCAAAAGACTGTCGGTCGCGAAGCCCCAATATTGCCCTTTGCTCGGATTACTGTAATGCCGTAGCCCAAAAGATTGTAGATTGCGAAGCCTCTTGAGACCTTCGGTGCCGAATTGAGGAAGCTTCCAATGTTGCACATGACTCGGATGGGGATACTGCTGGGGAGTTAATTGCTCTTTGCCGAGGGAGCCTTTAAGACTTGACCGTAGCCCTTAGAGTGCCATCATTGATTGCGAGAAAGGTCCATCCTTGATTGGGGGAACGAGAACGGGCACACGCGATAAGAGGGCTTTTTGACATCCCTTTTGGGAGACTTTGAGGATAGTTTCACACATCTTTCTCGAACATAGCCTCTAGGGCGTATTGATTGTCAAGTGAAGCAAAAGAAGTCCTTGTCCTTGAGTCACATAGCCCCTAGGGCGTCACCTTTTGTTGACCAAAGCAAGAGTGACTCATCCTCGTGCGAGGGAACAAACATGAGAGGACATGGCAAGAGCTACTCCATTTCTCGGGAGCCTTTCGGCGTACTTTAGAAGCACATACTTGAAGAAGCTTTGAAAACTGAGACACATATTATTGCTATTTGTTGCCCAAGCCAATTGACTAGCTAGGGATTATTTGTGCAACCTCGTTCCCTTTTATGATGGGCTCGTTCTCGGATGGGTCTTGGCTACCATGGTCCTTCTTTTCATGAACCCAAAAATGCACACTGCTGGAGAATGATGCCAATAACCCAAAACAACCTTTGATGGTGCCATATCTTGTCGAGCCTTTTGCAATCCCAAAGTTGACTCGGTGGGGAATTGACTTGCTGAGGAGATCCAATGTAGAGCTCGTGCAGTTGTATTCCTTAGAGGCCGGAGATCTCCATTTCTCTTTCCCTTCTCTCTCTCACTCTCTCATTTTTTTTTATGACGCACCCTGTTTTTTTCCTAGACCGCCCTTTCGGGTTTTCAATCTAGCGGGCATCTCTTTTGCGTCTTTTTTTTTTACTAGATTAATGAGGAAGTGTGCATTGACTCTGGCTGAGGAGATAAGACATGTGATTTTGCGGTGAAGACCTCTTGTCACTAAAGATGAGTGACATTGACTCAACTAGGGAAGTGTCCCTAGCATTGACTTTATGTATATTTTTTGAATGACTCACGAAGGCAAGTAAGTCATTAAGAGAGAAGAGAAAGAAAGCCCCAGTTTGATTGCAAGAAACTGGGAGTATCGCAAAAAGAAGAGAAACCCCTAGACTCGACAAGGAACGTGAAAGCGATTCCAAATCTAAGAAAGTTGTTCAATCTTGAGGTGATTAATTCATTGGCAAATGAATCGTACAAAGATGTCATGACAAGTTCGAGAGGAAGGCCGATCACCATAACGCGCTAGGGCTAAACATATCCTCTTTCTTGCATGAGACCGGACCCGCAGGTTGCCTACGTTCCTCCAGTGTAGAGGCTCAGGTCACCGTAGTTCTTGTGGATTCTCCATTCTTCGTGATGGAATTGTTGCTTCGTAGCTTCGTCCTTTGTTGGTGGATGATGATGTTGATCTTCTTTGATTGAGGGGGATTTTTTCTTTTTTTTTGTGCTCTAACTTTTGCCTAGGTTGATTTGATGATTTCAACCTAGCGAGCTTTTTTTTTTTTTTTTTTTTTTGATCCCCCTTTGAAAACTTTGCTTGATTTTTCTCCATGCTTGATGTCTTGGATTCGCCGTTGTTGTTGATGTCGTTGCCTTCGTCACGATGTTTAGCCCTTAGGCGTTCAAGCGATGGCCTTCGTTCTAAAGCTTGTTTAGACATCTTTTCATCATTTTGCCAAGAATTAAATTGAACAACTTGGAATTGTGTATGAGGACAAGAATGACTTTTATTTGATAAGATCGACTCAAACATTGACATGAGAAGGAAGAAAACTTAATGCACACAAAAGAGGACTTTGACTCTTTTTTTTTTATTCCTACTACTAGGTAGAGAAAGAGAAACGGAGATTGTTGTCGTCGTCTTTGCTGTTGTAGTCTCCTTGCGGCATGATCTCTTGTTGAAGGCCCATTTCAAAACCAAGCTTTTTCCTTGATGGGTTCTTGC
Source organism: Campanula takesimana (assembly GCA_026119855.1). Classification (NCBI taxonomy): domain Eukaryota; kingdom Viridiplantae; phylum Streptophyta; class Magnoliopsida; order Asterales; family Campanulaceae; genus Campanula; species Campanula takesimana. The sequence continues at coordinate 547,345 of JAOWBW010000307.1, forward strand.
ATGTTGCCATTCTCTAGCGGTTGCTTTTCACCCATAGTAAATTCGCCGTTGTCGATCAAATCTTGGATGATGTTTCGGAGAAGGAAGCACCCTTCGGTAGTATGGCCACTATGCTTGTGGTAGCCGCACCATTCACTATGTGCATGATTCTTCAGTATCGCCTTCGGCTTGTACCCTTCCAAAGGTTTGACCTTCCCACTTGCCACCAAAGTTTCAAATGCCTCGGCTTAGGTTACCCCTAGGAGAGTAGTGAAAACTCGGTTGTTGGTGGTACCATTGTAGCTTTTGAGGGTCGGGCCACTTGAGCATGCTTTACCATTGAACTTTGCTTTGCCGTTGGTGAGCTCTTGCAAACGGGCTTTGAGTTCGAAAACCTCTTCCTCGTGAATTCTTCTTTCATAATCAAGACGGGCCTTGAGTTCGGAAACCTCTTCTTTGTGAATCCTCTTGTTGATATCGAAACGGGCTTGCCACAAATTGTCTTTACGGCGGGCATCCTCGACAATCCTATCCATTTGTTCCCCCATTGATTTCATTATGTTGAGTAACCCTTCGTTGGACACGAAATCATTTCCACCGTTGTTGTTGTTGCCGTTGGAAGCCATTGGACCTATTGGAAGAACACGGTTGATCTTAGGTTGGCCCCACAAACACCTTTTGAGTAATATGATTAAACCCACAAACAAGGAAAAAGACTCAACCACATAGAGAAAAATGACTTTTTTTTTTTTTTACAAAGTCGGAAGGACGGAGTCCTTTTTGGGGTTTCTAGAAAAATAGTGGAATCGTCACACTAGTATATAGACCTTCTCGCGGTCCCATATACTCATCGGATTCCACCACGCTTGTGATACCTACATGTGACGGGATTAAACTAAATTAATGTAGTAAATCATACATGCGGGGACGGGTTTTTTATTTTCGTCCAAGATAGCCACTTTTGGGGACGGAGTTTTATTTCGTCCATTGCAACAAATTGGCATGTATGATTTGAAGACATTAGTTTAGGGAAATCTCGGTACATGAAAACCGACTTGAGTCACGGAGTGTTAGACCCTAGACTAGAATTGTGTGGCTTGTGCTCGGCTAAAGAGAGGCTTAAAGGTCACCCCCGGCATGTAGTCTTGAACTGCGCCATGGGCTGAGGTTGACCGCTTCGAAAGAGTCAAGGTCGGGTGGAGCTTGAAACTTTCTAGGACGGGCCTCGACGGGTTTGGGGTTGAACATTGTGCGACTCGATAGTGAGCAATTGATAAGAATATGTGCATGTAGTGTGAGGTCTAACATGTGACAAAAAATTATTTTTTTCAAAAGAAATAAAAAAAACAAATAAGCACATAATTACAACTTTCGAATCACCCGTGTGACCGATAAAACAAACAGAAAATAAAAGAAGTTCTGTGCAGGCTCGGTGCCCACACATTGTCATTCTGCTCTGTTCTGTTTTCTGTGCACTGTTCTGTTCTGGGAATGCGCCCAGAAGCGCGCGCATTGGGTGGCCTATGAGGAAGGCGCGCGCGGTCGACAAAGAGGGTCAGAGGCGCCCGATTCTGGGCAGTACCTGCGAATCAGCGGGTTCAAGGGATTGCCTTGACACTAAATAAAAAATTCTTTCCCCTGCAGTAATTGTTAGCACAGAAACATGGAATTGAAGGACAAAAAAGGAGGCGGGCGATTCTGGTAATTGGGGTCGGACGCGCGCGCTTTAGGTCAAGAAGGCCAGAGGCGCGCGCTTCCCACCCTTTTTACCAGAATGCCCAGAAAATAGTAATAAGAACACCAAAAGTTAAGAACGCAAGTTTAACCCTCTAATAAGTCCCCAGCGGAGTCGCCACTGTAGATACCCCGGGAGAGCCTACGGCTTGGCTAGAGCGGTGGAAGGATCCTAGGATGTCTAATTGATTTTATTTTGTGGAGTCGCCACCTATGTTTTTAAAGGAACATAAGAAAAACCTAGAAATAGCCTATTTTTTTAATGTTACGAAACCAAATATTCGGGAATAGAATGGTTCGGGGGTTAGGTGACGGAGTGGGAAGTACTTAAACACCCACTCCGCCCCACTTACACGTGTCTTACTACAATTGGTGTTCTAATGCTAAAAAGTCCTTCTATTTATTAATATGAAAATGTGCTAACGATTACAAGGGAATGAAAAGGGAAATAAAAAGAGAATTGTTTTATTTATTGATTTATCCTAAGAATTACATGTTGAATTATTTCTAAATCATTACATTAAGAAATGATCAATGATTGAAATAGAGATTGGAATGTTGGGATGTAACCTTGGCCAAACTTCAATAGTGAAGTTGCCTTTTGGTTGTATCCCTGTTTATGGAGATTGCATACTCATTAGAGAAGTGAGAGATGAAGAAAACAAGTAAAGAGTTTTGACAAAGAGAATTAAAAGAGTTTAGAAGGAGAAACTGAGAGTTGTACCTTGTGCTTGAATGGGGAAGAACCAAATTGTCTATAGTGACCACCCTTTGAAAATGGATTTTATGTGTTTTAAAGTGTTTTTGATTCAAGAATTCCTCCTCCTTTTCCATGGTGGAATGAAGATTTATTTATAGGTGTTAGGGAAGTGTTTGTGGTCACAAATATGGCCCTTCCCCGGATCAAGCCAAGACATAATGGCTTTGGAGGTTACAAATCAGAAGAGGAGGGAAATTTGGCAAAATCTGGGATCCTGGAGGTGGGAAGCGCGCACGTCCCACCCCCCATATGGGAGGCACGCTCGTCCCACAAAGAAGGCCAAAGGCGCGCTCATCCCACCTTCAGGAAATCCATATTTTAGCCCAAAAGTTAACCCCGTTATGCAGTTAAGTCCCAAAACTAACGAGATCAGTTAGAAACTTGACGAACACCACGAAAGTCAACAAAAATAAAGTAAACAAAGACTCAAGGTTGACTTTGTCACTTAGTCAAATCCAAGACTAACGAAGTAAGTCAAGAACTTAACGGAAAGTAACAAAAGTTAACGGAAAGTAACAAAATATAACAGAAGAGAGGAAGATAGAGAATGTGTATGCAATCGGGACATGCGAGGTCCAAGGCGGAGTGTCTACATCATCTAATGAACCATATCCAATAAGGTTCAATTCCTCCATTTAGACATAACAGAAGAGAGGAAGATAGAGAATGTGTATGCAATCGCGCCCCCGACCCCGCGGGCCCGGAGTGCGCGAGCTGGACGTCGACTTAAACAATAAACTCTAAAATAATGAAGGTAAAAATTTCCTTTTATACCAAAAGATGATACATAAAGTTTTGAAATCCAACTTGAACGACAAAATATAAACTAGTGTGAGCTCCATAAGCTTACACCCAAAAATAATAAAATATACAAATTCTAATGACGTCAAGTTTGGTACAACTATTCCCAAAAGGTTACACATTTATATAATGTAAACCCACCGATAACAACTTGCCCCAAAAGCTCAACCCTCGCGACGTCCTGTCTCGTGATCAGCGAGTCTAATCCTTTCCACCTGGGGGGGGGTTAAGGAAAAACAAAGATAAAGAAAAAGGGGTGAGATAAATCTCAATAAGTCACTAATGCAACTACATGACATGCTAAGATGCAATAATCAATAATAAATCACATAGCACATAGCAATTATCATTTAACAGATAGCAGCGGAAATAAACAATTAACAAAGGATATTAGCCAAGGTTTCCCAACTGATATAACCAAATAAAGGTCGCTGCGCAGCTTCAATAATCAACAATCAACATCTTCATAGTAGCATGAAAGCTTGAAGAGAAAACCCCCGGTACCGGAACCAATAACAATAAGGGGACAGTGACACACAGTCAAAGCCCAAAAAACCAATAGCTAAAGTGCTCACAAAGGGGCTAGCTCATCTCACATCCAAGGCCAATCTGGAGGAGGGAAATAATGGGGCAAAACAATGGTCAACATCATAATGGACTTGGCTTGTGCCATCATAATGTTTTGCATCGCCCGAAACACACACAAATACCAGCTGGACTTTCAAGTAAAGGCTAAGTAATAAAATACTAGCACGATAAACAACTAATGATTCCAAAGTAGGGAACCATTCCAAATAAATTGCCACAAAGGTAAACCAATCCAAACAACACACCAAGGATGGACCACATTCCCAAAATGATACTTAATCAAATTCCATAACATATTTAATCACAAAAGAATCAATTCCACTTAATAAAGTGTTCCACGATGTTAACTTAGGTTAATTAGAAGAAGGAAACCTAAACTAGGTAAGCCATTAGTCTTAAACCAAGCAAAAAGGAAGATTTCTGCAACAGGGAGCGGGCGGGCGCCTGGAAGGGGGCGGGCGGGCGCTTATTCCAACAGAAGGTCTGGCCGCTGAAAAAGGGGGTGTAGGCGGGCGCTCGGTCGACGGCTGGGAGGGATTTCAGCAGCTGGGTTCTTTCCATTTCCATACCATTTTCATACCAATTTCACAACACCCAAAATCAACACTCCCAACAAGATTCCCAAAGTACCCAAACATCAATTAACCTAAAAGGGGACCTAAATAATACCATTCATCAACCACATCCAAGATCAAATCCCAACATTCATCAAAATCACCATTTTTAACCAAAAACCAAAATAAATTCCAAATAAATTCCAAACTCAATAAAACATCAAGTATAACAACTCAAGCATTATATAAACATGATATGAACAATTTAGCATAAAAATGGGGGGAAAGCAACTTACTTGAACTTTCTCAAGGATGACGGAATTCAAATATTTTTAGCTTCCTACGATCCTATCGACGATCTAAACACATTTGATAAAATGAGCACCAAGAAATAGAGGGAAGAAGTTAGGTAGAATGAAGAGAGAAGGAAAGAAGAAACTTACCTCAAGAATGCCAAGGAGAGAGAGAGAAAGTTGCTGGGAAAAATGAGGGAGAAGAGAAGGAGTAGGGAGAGAGTAGGAGAAATGATTTTGAAAACTTACACTTAGGCCCCCTCCTCACTACCTAGCTCAACTATTATACTCCCTACTAACAACTAAGACCAAAATAATACGACACTAGCACAAATGACCCAAATAAAATGCTAGGCATAAATTATTATAACACATAAAATGTACATATAAATTATTAATTAAATAATAATTTAAACAATTAAATAAGAAATAGATAAATAATTAAATATTTATTATTAGAAAATAGAGACGGGTTTTTGGGTCGTGACATTCACTCCCCCTTAAAGAAAATTCGACCCGAATTTTAACGAGACTTACCCGAATTAAAAAGCCACGGAAATTTCCTCTCTATCTCATCACGAAGCTCCCAAGTCGATTCTTCCACATTATGATTCCTCCAAAGGCTCTAACCAACGGAATGCTTTTGTTCCTCAACTCTTGGACTTTGGTATCTACAATCCGAACCGGTCGTTCTTTGTAGGTCATGTCCGGCTCTATATCCTCCGGCACCCTCGGTAACACGTGAGATGGATCGTGAACATACTTCCGAAGCATAGAAACGTGAAAAATATTATGTAACCGGTCCAAAGAAGATGGTAACGCAAGACGATATGCTAGAAGTCTCACTTTCCCCAAAATCTCAAACGGTCCAACAAACCTCGGAGCCAATTTACCTTTCTTCCCGAACCTTCGAATACCCACCTTCGGAGATACTTTCAAGAACACAAAATCACCGGTCTGAAAACTAAGATCTCGCCTTCGGTTATCTGCATAGCTCTTCTGTCGACTCTGGGCTGTTTTCAATCGATCCCGGATAACCCTAACTTTCTCAACTGAATCCTGAAGCAAATCAATACCCACGATCCTCGCTTCACCGACCTCATCCCAACAGATAGGCGATCTACATTTTCTCCCATACAAGGCCTCATAAGGTGCCATCTCGATACTAGCCTGATAACTGTTGTTGTAAGAGAATTCCACTAACGGTAAATGTCTATCCCAAGAATCAGAAAAGTCTATCGAACAAGCTCGCAACATATCCTCCAAAGTCTGAATGGTCCTCTCGGATTGACCGTCGGTCTGAGGGTGAAAAGCTGTACTGAATCGCAAGTCTGTACCCAAAGCTTCCTGAAACGCCTTCCAGAATCTAGAAGTAAACCTCGGGTCTCGATCTGACACAATGCTAAGCGGAACCCCATGCAATCTCACAATCTCATCAATGTAAAGGGTCGCAAGCTTTTCCATCGAGTACCTAATGTCAATAGGCAAGAAATGTGCACTCTTGGTCAGTCTATCCACAATTACCCAAACACTGTCATACTTTCTACGGGTACGAGGTAGTCCCGTAACAAAATCCATAGTAACATGCTCCCATTTCCACTCCGGAATCTCTAACGACTGAAGTAGTCCTGCGGGTCTCTGATGCTCGGCTTTGACCTGCTGACAAGTTAAACATTTCGAAACATACTCGGCTATTTCCCTCTTCATATTGTTCCACCAAAAGTGTTGTTTCAAATTTTGATACATCTTCGTACTACCCGGATGAATAGTATACCTCGATTTGTGACCCTCATCTAAAACTTGCCTCTTTATTCCATCAACATCGGGTACGCACAAGCGACCACGGAAAGTCAACACCCCATTCGAACCCATAGAAAAATCCTCGAAGTTCTTTTCCTTCATTTTACCCATTACTTTCACTAACTCGGGATCTTCTTTTTGAGCTTCTTTTATCCTCTGAATTAGGGTCGGAGATACCCTAATATTCGCAAAAATAGCCCCATGTCTCGACTCACGAGGACACCAATCTCGAACATCCTCAAGCATTTTCCACTCTCGAACCATCATCGAGGCCACATAAGACTTTCTACTAATCGCATCGGCTACCACATTCGTCTTCCCCGGATGAAATCGTACAATCATAGTACTTCAAAAGTTCCATCCATCGACGCTGTCTGTTATTAAGTTCCTTCTGCGAGAAAAGATATTTTAAACTCTTGTGATCGGTAAAAATCTCAAACTTCGCTCCATATAGGTAATGCTTCCACTTATGCAACGCAAATACAATAGCCGCTAACTCCATGTCGTGAGTAGGATAATTCTGTTCGCTCGGGCTCAACTTCCTCGAAGCATACGCAATCACTTTCCCATTCTGCATCAAAACACAACCCAAACCCTCTTTCGAAGCATCACTGTAAATCACTAATTCGTCATTTACATTTGGTAACGCAAGAATCGGTGCAGTAGTCAACCTCTTCTTCAATTCCTCAAAACTGTTTTGACATTTCTCACTCCACACAAACGGTACATCCTTCCGAGTCAACTGAGCCATCGGAGTAGCAATCCTCGAAAACCCTTCTATAAACCTTCTGTAATACCCGGCTAAACCCAGAAAACTTCTGATCTCGGTCACTGACTCGGGTCTTTTCCAATCCACTATGGCTTCTATCTTTGAAGGATCCACAGAAATCCCATCTTTAGAAATAACATGGCCCAGAAATGAAACCTTCTCGAGACAAAATTCGCATTTACTAAACTTCGCAAACAACTGCTCCCTCGCAAGAACTGATAAAACTGTCCTCAAGTGTTGCTCATGCTCCTCTCGGGATTTAGAGTAAACAAGAATGTCGTCGATGAAGACCACCACGAACGAATCAAGATAAGGATGGAAAACCCGGTTCATCAAATCCATAAATACGGCAGGCGCGTTAGTCAACCCAAACGGCATAACCAAGAACTCGTAATGACCATACCGAGTGCGAAAGGCAGTCTTCGGAATATCCTCTGATCGCATCTTCAACTGATGGTACCCACTCCTCAAGTCAAGTTTAGAAAATACCACGGACCCTTGAAGCTGATCAAATAAATCATCAATGTGAGGTAGAGGATACTTGTTCTTCACTGTAACCTGATTCAACCTCCGGTAATCGATGCACAATCTCAAAGAACCATCTTTCTTCCGTACAAACAAAACCGGTGCTCCCCACGGGGAAACACTAGGGCGGATAAACCCTCGATCAAGCAACTCTTGCAATTGAACCTTTAGTTCCTTCAACTCTGCGGGAGCCAACCTGTCCGGTGCCTTTGCAATCGGAGCTGTACCCAGCAAAAGATCTATACAAAATTCTATCTCACGATCGGGAGGCATATCATATTCAGAAGAGAAAACATCGGGAAATTCCCTAACTACCCGAACACTCTCCAAACTAGGGGATTCTTTCCTAGTATCAAGCATACTAGCCAAATACCCCTCACAACCACTAAGCAATAATCTCTTAGCTTTCATATAAGAAATGATACGAAAATTTCTACCAAAAGGCATAGCCTCAAAAACAAATTTAGGCACATCAGGGATAGAAAAATTAACGACCTTTCTACGACAATCGACAGAAGCATGAAACTTGCTCAACCAATCCATACCCAAAATAACATCAAAATCTTGAATCGGAAGGACTACCAAGTCCGCACACAAGACATGACCACAGATAAGCACTTCACAATCACGAAAGACTTTATCGATCACCAAACATTCTCCCATAGGAGTTGACACCTCTAACACATAGGGAAAAGACTCAGATGCAGCATTTAACAAAGAAGCAAATTGCACAGAAATGTAAGAATGAGATGATCCTGGATCTACTATCGTACGCGCTCTCACATTAGATATAGAAACAATACCTCCAATCACTGAGGGATCATCTACCTGATGCTGATTCATTGCAAACACTTTTCCTTGGACTTTGGCCTTTCCCGTAGCATCCCTTTTCTGACCCTGTGGAGCCCCAGCTCCTACCCCAGTCGGTTGACCTCTGCCTCTAGTACAATCCCTTGCAAAATGCCCCATTTGACCACAATTGGTACACCTTCCCTGTTTCTTCCAACACCGGTCCTCTGAATGGCCTTCCTTTTGGCAATAGGAACAAAGTCTCCTATTTTGGTTCCCTTGGTTCCCAGAAGTAGTACCCGGGTTCCTTGGGATCGGTTACCCTCAGAACTGAGATTGTCCCCCAAAGTTACCTCGGTTATCAATCCTTGGATGTGACTTGCTCTGCGCTCCTTGCTTACTCGGGTTAGCTACCTCAGTCTTCCTCTTATGTTCCCCAATATCTTGCTCGATCAAGTATGCACGGTCTACCGCATCTTGGAATGTCATAATCCTCTGGGCTATAAGCTGAGTACGGATAGAAGTCTTCAAACCCCGGATGAATATCATAGCTTTCTGTTCTTCGGTCCTCACAAGATAGTCACAATACCGGGCTAATTCTGTGAACTTAGCCGAGTATTGAGCTATAGACAACAAACTTTGCTCCAAGTTGAGAAGCTCGATCTCCTTTCGGTTTTGATCCACTACAGGAATGAAATGCTCTTTGAACTTCCGCACAAACAATTCCCAAGCATACACTGTATGAGTGTCATCCCAACTTGCTTTAACCCCTTTCCACCAATGCTCGGCGGCACCCACAAGCTTATAAGCCGCGAACCGGACCCTATCCTCGTCCGTGCACCCAAACACCTCATAGATTTTCTCCATAGACTCGACCCATAGTTCGGCCTTCTTCACATCGGGCTCACCATCGAACTCTGCCGGTTTCAGTTTCAAGAATTGCTCCAAACCATATCGGGGTGGTGGTGCTTGCTCTACTCTCGGTCCTTGGTCATGAATTGCCTTCATGGCCGCCTCAAACATGCCTTGGAACATAGCACGGTTCTCTTCCCGAAGATCATTCTGATTATGAGTCCCACTAGTACCTTCACCTGTTCTTCTTCTAGCCATTGAGAACAATTACCTGCATAAAACATCAACCGTTACTCACTCCGAACACAACTACCCTCCTAGGTCATACTAGTCCACCTAGACTTATACTTAGAGCTAAACCATAGCTCTGATACCAACTGTCGCGCCCCCGACCCCGCGGGCCCGGAGTGCGCGAGCTGGACGTCGACTTAAACAATAAACTCTAAAATAATGAAGGTAAAAATTTCCTTTTATACCAAAAGATGATACATAAAGTTTTGAAATCCAACTTGAACGACAAAATATAAACTAGTGTGAGCTCCATAAGCTTACACCCAAAAATAATAAAATATACAAATTCTAATGACGTCAAGTTTGGTACAACTATTCCCAAAAGATTACACATTTATATAATGTAAACCCACCGATAACAACTTGCCCCAAAAGCTCAACCCTCGCGACGTCCTGTCTCGTGATCAGCGAGTCTAATCCTTTCCACCTGGGGGGGGGTTAAGGAAAAACAAAGATAAAGGAAAAAGGGGTGAGATAAATCTCAATAAGTCACTAATGCAACTACATGACATGCTAAGATGCAATAATCAATAATAAATCACATAGCACATAGCAATTATCATTTAACAGATAGCAGCGGAAATAAACAATTAACAAAGGATATTAGCCAAGGTTTCCCAACTGATATAACCAAATAAAGGTCGCTGCGCAGCTTCAATAATCAACAATCAACATCTTCATAGTAGCATGAAAGCTTGAAGAGAAAACCCCCGGTACCGGAACCAATAACAATAAGGGGACAGTGACACACAGTCAAAGCCCAAAAAACCAATAGCTAAAGTGCTCACAAAGGGGCTAGCTCATCTCACATCCAAGGCCAATCTGGAGGAGGGAAATAATGGGGCAAAACAATGGTCAACATCATAATGGACTTGGCTTGTGCCATCATAATGTTTTGCATCGCCCGAAACACACACAAATACCAGCTGGACTTTCAAGTAAAGGCTAAGTAATAAAATACTAGCACGATAAACAACTAATGATTCCAAAGTAGGGAACCATTCCAAATAAATTGCCACAAAGGTAAACCAATCCAAACAACACACCAAGGATGGACCACATTCCCAAAATGATACTTAATCAAATTCCATAACATATTTAATCACAAAAGAATCAATTCCACTTAATAAAGTGTTCCACGATGTTAACTTAGGTTAATTAGAAGAAGGAAACCTAAACTAGGTAAGCCATTAGTCTTAAACCAAGCAAAAAGGAAGATTTCTGCAACAGGGAGCGGGCGGGCGCCTGGAAGGGGGCGGGCGGGTGCTTATTCCAACAGAAGGTCTGGCCGCTGAAAAAGGGGGTGTAGGCGGGCGCTCGGTCGACGGCTGGGAGGGATTTCAGCAGCTGGGTTCTTTCCATTTCCATACCATTTTCATACCAATTTCACAACACCCAAAATCAACACTCCCAACAAGATTCCCAAAGTACCCAAACATCAATTAACCTAAAAGGGGACCTAAATAATACCATTTATCAACCACAACCAAGATCAAATCCCAACATTCATCAAAATCACCATTTTTAACCAAAAACCCAAAATAAATTCCAAATAAATTCCAAACTCAATAAAACATCAAGTATAACAACTCAAGCATTATATAAACATGATATGAACAATTTAGCATAAAAATGGGGGGAAAGCAACTTACTTGAACTTTCTCAAGGATGACGGAATTCAAATATTTTTAGCTTCCTACGATCCTATCGACGATCTAAACACATTTGATAAAATGAGCACCAAGAAATAGAGGGAAGAAGATAGGTAGAATGAAGAGAGAAGGAAAGAAGAAACTTACCTCAAGAATGCCAAGGAGAGAGAGAGAAAGTTGCTGGGAAAAATGAGGGAGAAGAGAAGGAGTAGGGAGGGAGTAGGAGAAATGATTTTGAAAACTTACACTTAGGCCCCCTCCTCACTACCTAGCTCAACTATTATACTCCCTACTAACAACTAAGACCAAAATAATACGACACTAGCACAAATGACCCAAATAAAATGCTAGGCATAAATTATTATAACACATAAAATGCACATATAAATTATTAATTAAATAATAATTTAAACAATTAAATAAGAAATAGATAAATAATTAAATATTTATTATTAGAAAATAGAGACGGGTTTTCGGGTCGTGACAAATTTTGCCAAGTAGTACCAAAATCCTCTTTTAGCATTGCCACTTAATGAACCATATACATCAACATGTATTAGGTTTAATAAGTCACTAGCCCTTTTACTACTCCTAGTAAAAGATGTCTTGGTTCAAGTAAATAAGATTTGCATATATCATATGATTCAAAATCGTATGACTTTAAAACTCCGTACAATGGAATTTTAGATATGCGTCTCTCATTTATTTGATCCAAACAATAATGCCTTGAGAATTTAAATTATTTATGTTACAGCCTTATATATTATCTTGTTCTTCAAGATTTAGGATATTATATTTATTTATATGATTTAACAATACGATAAAGCAAATTATAATAAATAAATCACTTTCTTATTCTCATTAAGAAATAAATATCCTTCATTATCTTATAACAAAATAATATTTTTTACTTAATAAATAAAGCCACTTCATAAGTGTTCTACGAACAATGTTGCAACTCTTGCACCATTACCATTCGTAGATTAACTTTACTTTAAGTAGTCTTTCAATTTACTAATTCTTGCACATTTTTACAAATGTGGGATCAAATCCGGTATCCAATACCCAATAATTAAAAATAGAAAGATTAATCTTATAACATAAATGTCCGAAGTGGTAGTCTCACTACCATTCACTTTCTTTGATCATCCAGAATTTTGATTGCAATTTAAATGGTCAATCCAATTGCCATATTACAAAATTGCATTATTTAGAGCTATAACTTTAGCCACAATTATTTCCTTTAGGTTTGACAACATTTGTCTTACCTTTATCTTTTAATCCTTCTTTCCCTTTTAGAAATTCATTAAGTCAAAAAATCAAATTTTCGACTTAGATCATCATCTTTCCGCACTTTAGTTCAGATATTGAGAGCACAAACTGTACGGCTGAAACTAAGCCAAAAGGCATCCACAATTCCGTACATCATTCATAAATTTAGAGAACAGCCCATACGGCCGAAACTAAGCCAAAAGGCATCCACATTTCCATATGAATCTGTAGTCTTGTTTCTTAATTCTATGTCTCATCAATTTAATTGATTTCAGCAATCAAGAACAATTCATGATTCTGATTTCAGTTTATCTGAATTCTGAATTGACATCACTTTTCAGGAAACACAGTTTCGCAAACCAGCCATCTGAAACTAGATTCAACCCAAAGTAGTTTTGAACTTGACATTTAATTTCAGAAAACACAGTTTCAAAAACCAGCCATCTGACAATTAAATTCAACTCAAAATATATATCATAAAAGCGGTAGATTTTAAATTTTCAAAATTATCCTAGAATTGCTTTCCTTGATTCAATTAGGATTTGGTGTTCACGGTGATCAAATCATTATGATCATCAAAACCAAGAGTAAACAATTTATTCATGAATCTAAGATCATCAACAAGTTAATCAAATTAAATTTTGATGATCCTACGAAACATATTAGTCAAATTAATATTGCAATTTAGGTTACTTAGGATTATTAAGAATATATTATTTCCCTTCTTGCTTTAGAACAATTCTTAAGCTCATGATCATATCAAAGAAATAAATTTCATTCTCTTTTATCTTTGTCCTTTCAAGAATAGATCGCAGTAACAAATATAATTAAAGTATAATATAACATTCTACACAAATATGCAAATAAATATACACCTATATTTCATACCAATCATTTAAGAGATAAATTAATTGTATTTCATAAATACTCCCACTAAATTATATAACCTTCATATACAACAATTGTATAATATAATTTATGTGGGTTAAGATCCATATTTCACTCAATTTTGAGTCGGCTTTGGCACGACTGCTAAAAACCAAGTTATTTAGGTAGATAACTCTTATCAATCATATCATATATGACTCTTAGATCTCTTATGAGATTATTTGAGACATCCAATGTCAAACATATTTTAATCTCATCTTGTGCCTTAGGCCCAAAACTGTTTTGATAGCCTAATTAAGCAAACCACGTTAAACGTATAGGAAACTCTGATTCACTCATCTTGCTCATACACTGATAGAATCAATGCACCTCACTTTGGCGTAGCCTGCATAAAACTACCCGGTGTACTCAAAAGTGTTTTAATAGTAGATTGACACATGTCTTAAATTTTCAAGAAGGTTCTTTCATATAGTAACGCGCATAACAAAGGTATAATTAATCCAATTAATTAATGAATGGATACTATGTGAATATAATTATGAATTTTAGATTTTCATAGAGTCCCACTCTAGGTGTAATACATATTGAATAATGACTTCTTTCATAGAGTCCAACTCTATTAAGAATGCATTACTTCATAGAATCCAATTCCATGATCAATACGTATTCTACAATGCATCTCCAAGTCTGAAAAACACGAATTCAGAAATCTGCACTGCACGCGAACTGCACGAAAAATCTGCACGAATTCGTGTATTGCACATGCATTGCACGCGAACTGCACGAAAATTCTGCACAAAATTCTGGACTGCACGTGCACTGCACGTAACCTGCACGAAAATTCTGGATGAAAATTCTGCACGAAAACGGGCATTGCACGCGAACCGCACGATCGCAATTTATCAAATCTTGATCCTTTAAGAATTCAACTATTCATGGTAATAAAATTATCATGAACATCAAAGAACAAACAATTTGTTCTTAAAGATCAAGAATCATCAATTCAATAATCCAATTAAAGAGATTGATGATCCGATAAATAGATTAATCATATTAATCATTCATCTTGAAAACCTTGTTCATAATCATACTATATCAAATATAATTGTTTCACCAAACAATTCACATAAATCCCTTATTCTAAATTCTCATCATGCTAGATCATATAATCAAATCATATATTTAACATGATAATATTAAAATAACCATACATGAACGGGGCTCTGATACCACTGTTAGGTTTTGAGGCAACATGCGCAGCGGAAGACGGCAATATAAAATAAACAAAACCTTAAGCCCCAAGATCCATTCATGATGATTAAATTAATAGCAAGATGAATTTAGAATACTAACTATTGTAGAGCGTTTAAATTTTTCGGATCTTCAAATCTTCAAGTCTTCAAGCTTTTAATTTGATCTCCTCGTTCTTCGCGTTCATCGGATCACGATCACAAGAACACGAACTTGAGAGGCTAAAGCAAGCATCCTCTATGTGTATCCACACGCGAACAAATATCTAGAACCATTCTAGATCTGGATTGCTAGACCCATTAGAAAACACTTTTCTAATCTTCAAAGGCTACATGAATTTATTGGTGTTCTTGAGCTTTTGATTCTCAATCTAAACTCAAGAATGTGTTTCTCAAACACATGAATGCTACCAATAACGATACGATATCAACTCTTACTGATTAGGGCTAAGAGAGGGGTGTTTATACTCATTAGTCCTAAACCCTTTAGGAGAAATAGGTCAAAACCCGTTAAAACACGAAATCAGAAAACAGGGCCTGAACACGGCCTGCTCGGCCGAGTCCTTTAAGGTGCTCGGCCGAGCACCCTTGTGCCAGAACTTTATGTTTCTCATGCTTGGCCGAGTCATGTGATGTGCTCGGCCGAGCACCCCCAGAAACTGGATTTTAGTCTTTTAAACAATTCGTTCTTTTGTGTGTGACCCCATAGGATTATATTAAGTTGATAATGAGTCCAGCCAAGGTCAAACTCATAAATCATGAGCTGACTCTAGCAAGCCATCATGATTACCCAATTAATATAACTTAACGATGTTCGTTCATCCTTAATGAACATATCACAATCTTTTTGTCACGCGATATCATATTGGACATAAGTCATGGTCCACGTCAACTTATGTTGTCCAATGTTTTCTCGATCCCGAGTAGATTGATATGAGCAAATGACATTGAAGACTTCAATTCATTTGGGTATGGCCATACACTATCATCAATCTCACTCATCGAGAGGCCAAGCAGATATCTCTCTTGAGAGAGGGACAAATCCCATCTTGACTTATCATTCTTCCCTACATGAATCCGATTATGCCAATCGTAGCCTTTATAACCACCCGGTTAGGGGTAGCGTTTGAGTACGTCAAACATAGTGTTCATCATGTGAAAGACTATGATAATCTCAGGTCTAAGGATAAATGATATAACTATTATGAGATTTAATTATGACATCTGACCATGACATAAATCTCATAGGTGGGTCAAGTCCAGTATTTGTTCTCCAACAAGTACCCATAATTTTAATTTGTATCACATACACATGATCATCATATGATCATCGATTACACTTATAATAGTCCTTCATAAGTACTAGGGACTAGGGATGGCCAAAACCGGTTCCGGTTCCGGTTCGGTAAAAGGGTGACCCTGAACCAGCCCGTGCTTACCCCGGTTCCGGTTCCGGTTCGGTCCGGTTCCGGTCCGGTTCCGTTCCCCCCCCCTTAAAATTATTGAAAAACAAGGGATTTTCGGTCCGGTCGGTTCGGTTCCGGTCCGATTCGGTATATATGTGACCCTGAACCGGCCCGGATGCCTTGCGATTCTGGTTCGTCCGGTTCCGGTTTCCTCCCCGGTTTGCTCCGGTTCCGGGCTTTTCCGGTCTGGTTTTCCGGTTCCGGTCCGGTTTGGCCATCCCTACTAGGGACGGAGATTATTATAATAAACATGTAAAACATATAATAGTCCAGGGTTGTTATCTCCATAACAAATGAGAACATGATGCAACGTAAGGCCTTTCTCAAGGGCCTAAGGCATAATCTCCAACAGGATGAACCTGATTATGAATCTGATAATGGTCTTGATGGGTATAAAAGTGAGGCTGGTGACCCTTCTAAACCAAAGGGAAGGGTTTTTAATCTAAAATTGACATGGTAAATCCTAAGTTTGATTTGATGATGACCTTCAAGGACCATAAAGAGTTTCAACATGTTGTGAAGAGACATTCCATTATTGAGGGTAGGCATATTTTTTTCACCAAGAAAACTAAGAACAGAGTCAAAGCTGTCTGCAAAAGCTCATGTAGGTGGAAATGTGTTGCGACAAGAGAACAACATAACAATGAATTGATGGTGAAGGTGTTAAATGCAGAACATGAATGTAGTTTCCACTTTGCAAACAAGTATATCAATTCAAAGTGGATTGCTCATACATATGTGAATGAATAGAAGGACAATCCTAAGACTACAACAAGCTTCATAAAGGGGAATGTTTTTTAACATCACAATATGAATGTGTCCAAGTATCAGGTTTATAGAGCTAAAAAAAGAGCTTTTAAGTTAATTAATGGCTGTGTAGAGGAACAATATGCAAGATTATGGGACTATAGTGAAGAACTCAGAAGAAGGAATCTAGGATCAACATTTTTAATGAAGTTGGTTGATGGGAGTGTAAAGAGGGGAGAGCAAACATTTGAGAGATTTTATGTTCGTTTCCAAGGTTTGAAAGAGGGTTTTAACTGTAGGCCATTTTTAAGCATGGATGAATATTTTTTAAAAACAGAGCTTGGTGGTGTACTACTTGTTGCTTCAGGAATTGATCCTAATAATAACTGGTACCCAGTATGTTATGCAATAGTGGAGAATGAATCAAGAAAGATTTGGGAGTGGTTTTCTTACTTTAGTGGTTGAGGATCTTCAAATTATAAATGACTTTGGATTCACAATAATGTCTGATAAGCAAAAAGGTTTAATTGAGGCAGTGAAAAAACTCTTACCTGATTGTGAACATAGATATTGTGTGATGCACATGCATGGGAATATGAGGAGGGAAGGGTTTAAGGGAGAAACATACAAGGAGTATTTGTGGAATGCAGCTAAAGCCACAACAGTTCCAAGGTTTCAACATTGGATGTAGCAAATAGCAACTCATGAGATAAAAGCTTTTCATTGGTTTGATGATAAACCTTCAGAACATTGGTCAAGATCAGGATTCAGGACATATAGCAAATGTGACATCTTGCTTAACAACCTTTCAGCGAGTTTTAACAGTATATTCTAGCAGCAAGGGACACACCTATCCTGTCTTGCCTAGAAACAATTAGGAGACAATTGATGGGTAGGCTTGAATAGAATAGAGTAATTTCTAAAACAAAATGGAGAGGAATGTTGTGTCCAAAAAATTTCAAAAAAGTGGAAAAGAGAAAATAATTGGTGAAGGATTGCATTCCAACAGCATGTGGTGGGTCTAAATATGAAGTGAATTGCTTGTATGGCCCTCAGTATTCAGTGAATATCAAAGGGAAGACTTATACCTGTAGAAAGTGGGATTTGTCTGGTATCCCTCGCTCTCATGCCATGGCTTGTATGTTCTTAAGGGAGGAAGAGGCAGCAGAATATATGGATGAGTGCTATAAAGTATCTACTTACATGAAAGTCCACTCTTATCTCATTAATCCAATGGATTCAGCAGAGATGTGGCCTAAATCTGAGTTTGCAAAAGTCACCAGTCGCTAAGAAGATGCCAGGAAGGCCTAAAAAAATGAGGAGAAAATCAAGAAGTGAGGTGAAGGATGTAGCACCAGAAAAAGTTGCTATTACAATGGAAGATTAGCTTAAAAAATAAAAAAATAAGGTTATATGCAAGATTTATCAGATGTAGTGTGTGCAAGGAGTTGAGACATAACAAAAGAGGGTGTCCTATTTCAAAATAACAAGCTGCCGCTACTAGTGTTTAGCAGACTGGAGTTAATGAAGATGAAATTCCAAATGAAACAAGCCTTGTGGATGCAACTGATACTCATGTTAGTACTGCTTCATATCTCACAGACTTATATGAATATCTACAAGATGACAATGACAATAATAGACTTGAAACCATACTCAGTTAAACCTCTGTGAGTGGACATGCCTTTATTTTAATTTTCAACCTAACTTCAATCAATGCACTTTTTCTGTATTAAAGTTTTTGTTCTATTTATCCAGTGTGAAGGAGAGAGAGAGTATGATGAAAGATCACAGTTACCAACACAACAAAGTTGTACCCACTGAAAATGTACAACAGTCCAAGGAAAAACAATATGATGTTGCTGCAAAACAGAGTTGTACAGCAAAAAATGTACAACCCTCCCACTTGTATACTTTGTCCTTTTTTATTATTGCTTTAAATATTAATATCTTGATTATTTATAGGTTCATAAAAAATCACCTGTTCAAGCTAAAGTGGTCACAAAAAGGAAGGAGACACCATCTACTGTTGCTGCACAAGTTTCCATTCTTGAACTGTCATCTAAGGAGGTATTACATATTGATAAAAATTAAATATTTGTTTTTAGATTTCACACCTTTCTTTTAATGGTTCATTTACTAGTGCAAGTTCATAAAAGAGTCAAACATGGCATAAAGCAAAAAAAGATTGTTCAAGCAAATGCCAAAAACACAAGCCAACCACCCCCTGGTGTGATGCAAATGGTGGTCCCACCTAGAAGGCAACCTAGTGCTATCAATCCAAGCATTTTAAATATAGGGACTTCTCACCAAATGCAAGCAAAACTAGTCAATGAAGACAACATACTATTAAAAGGTGGCAAGCAATATGTGACATTTGCTAATGTTAAGGTTGCAACAATGAAGACTCTTAACAAGAAGAAGGGTAGGTAGGGGCTTATACTTGTTCATTGTGAAAGTTCATTTTTTTGGTTCATACTGCACGACAAAAGTTCTAGTCTTTGGAAAGATTTTTTAGTTAATTAACTATTAAGGTTCATTTTTATTTTTGGATGTTTGTTGACTTTTGGATTTAGCTAGCTTTTGGATGATTCTCAAATATGTAATTAACCTTAATTATTACATTGTTGTCTTTTGGAACTAATATTAATGTAAGGTTCATGTTTTGTGAAAATAGAGTTGCTAATCATACTTTCATGCTCAGAATATATTATCATCATAACCATTACATTCTTATCACATGATCTTTCATATTTTCATGCTCTTAAATGGACATACATTTTCTACAAAATCAAAAGTATTTTCATAGCTGAGAAACATTACATAGTCTTAAACAAATTTAGTATTACATTACATTATCTCCATAACCATTACATAGATTCTAAAAAATTACATGAATTCTATATTTTCATAGCTAATCCTTCAAACATTTTTCCAAAATCAGTCCTTCAACCAATGACTAAAAAATACAATGCAAGCAACATCAATATGACAAGGATAAACACTTTCTTCCTCTGTCTTGCAAGTTGTGTCTCCAAGTCATTCACCTTCTGAATAGGCCTGGTATAATCATTGTTGACCGAGGGCACATTGGTAGATCAATCCAAGTAAAAAACTTGCAGTCATTTCGATTCTAGAAAAAACAATCCAAAATTACTCAATTCAAACAAAAAAAAAAAAGTTAAGAAGTTTGAAGATTTTTAGAAATTCATACCCCATTATTGGGACAATTCACTAATTTCGTTCCTAGGTTGCGTTTTGTCCATGATGTATGTTGTCGGACAAGCAATCCACAACGGCAGTTCATGGTGGTGGTACAATGGAGATGGAAGGGGAGAACAGAGAAGAAGATGAGAAAAAAAGAAGAATGGGTGTGAGACTTGTATGCCCTAGTTCCCTAAAGCGATTACATTACCCGGTTACAAAGCTCACGAGGAAGGGAGGTGCATAGGGAAAAGACTATTTTGTCCTAAAAAAATTCGTGAGTTGCACGTGTGAAGCATTCCGTCCACTAAACTTAACAGCTGTCCGCTTTTGCCTAGGATTGCAACAAAATGTGAACTTGGTGTATGAAATTGCAACAACTGAAACATTAGCACCTACATTGCAACTCGGTGTGAACTTAGGGCCTGTTTGGTAGCCTAATTAATCTCTTAATTTGGAACACTTTAGGAGATTAAAAAATTAAGCTTGTTTCGTAAGGGAAATTTCAATCACTTAAATTGTTAAGATTATCTTAAAATAAGCCTAGTAATTTTAAGCTAGTATGTCAAGTCTTAACAAGGTAAGAGGATGTAAGATAAAGAACGGGAATGAGAACCCACTCATCAATATTTTTATTTGTTTATTTTATGTTACTTTCTTTTGTTGAAATATATTATTTTTTCATACAGATTAAATATGATAAAATTAAAATGAAATTATTTTTATATTATAAAATTTGATAATATTTTAATTGAGTATCATAATTAAATTTTATCAATTTTTTGTCAAAGTTTTGTAAAATTTATCAAAATAATTAAGATGAACTTTATTAATGTGGGACAAATGAAAGTACCAATCAAAAACTGTTCAAATATTATTATTATTATTGGTCTAAATAAAAGATATTTGACATATAATAATTTTCAATTATAATTATTTATTTTAAGAAATATGACTTTTTTTGTTTGAGGATAAACAAAAAGAATAATCAAGTGAAAGAGATGAGAACTAATTTTTGAGTGTTTATTTACAATTTTGATTAAATTCAGATGTATGTAGTTTGTCAGTACCAAACAAATTGATGTCTTACAAAATTCAGCAACTTAATGATTTCAACTCTACTTTTTCAGCTCTACATTTTCAGATCTACATTTTCAGAGCTTAATTTTTAGCTTTACCAATTAGGCCCTTAGTAGCAGTAAAGTGCTATTTCCTCTTATTTTAAATATTCTAATAAAAATACAAAACTTGTTATTGATAGTATTTATAATGACACGTCCCAAGTCCCGGGATTCCTTAATAGAATCTCGAACCTGGTGCGCGTAACTAACAAGAAACAAGAAACTAACGGGAAACAGGAACAATACCTGTTAAAAACAAAACTGACATGATATATATACTCAAGAGTAGGGAGCTAAGATAGCTCACAACGAGTTCTAGACCAAGAAAATTAAAACCAAAACGGTTACATACAGCGGAAGACATGCCTAGAAAATAAGCTGGCATCAAGAACTGTCTAGGGACAACAAATACTACCCCAATACAAGCCCAGAGTTTATTAACTCATACAAGATCGTCCTTACCAAAATATAAAAGGACACTAACTTCGAACAAGAATATCCTGCTGAGTAAGTTCCCAGCTAAGTCGAGCCTCACTGCATACTATTCCCTGCTTTCCTGGGGGGGGGGGAAACAAATAAAGGGTGAGATAAATCTCAGTAAGCTATTAACATGCAACTACATGACATGTTATCATGCAATTCGAATAGATACTCAAGTAATCATATATCAAGTATCATCAAGTAACAAGTATAGGAGAGGCTAAGCCAACCCAACAAGTAATCAAGCTCAAGTAAGGTTCAGGTAACAAGTAGTCAAGTAGTGTGAGAGGCTAGACCAACTCACCAAGAAGCACATAGGCCTATCACGCATTTTTACCTGAATCCTTCCTTATTCCTCCCAAGAATACCATTTGTTGTCGAGGCTTTTCTAGCTGAGGACAACCAAGAACAAGAACAAGAGACTGCTGAGCAGTATATAAGAAGACCTGGTAACCAGTGTCATCCACAAGAACAAGATCCACGAGGTGTTCAAGACAAGAGTTTAGCATTCACTTAGGTCAGGCTTATTGCTCCAACCAAGGAAGCTATGCCCTTACTATGGCCGGTAGTAAGGGGTCAGGCGGAAATACATAGGGACCCGATTGTCACTTAAGCCCCAGCTCTCGCGACAAGCGTGAACTTATATATTTTCGAACAAGCAAGGAGAACCAGCTGGACTCACACAAGAATGCACAAGTAGATATTTACTTGAACTACGAGAATAGAACTAAGTCCCATATTAGTGGACCAGTCTTTATGCACCATGTAATCATGTATCATGTGCTCACGAGAATATGCACCATGTAGTCATGTATCATGTGCTCACGAGAATATGCACATGTAATCATGTATCATGTGCTCACAAGAATATGCACCATGTAATCATGTATCATGTGCTCACGAGAATACAAGTACACATACGCAATTATTGCGAATACAACCCAAGATAACAATGGCACATAAGGTGTCCATGTAACACGATCAATCCAAGTAAAAGTCCATTAATAACAGACTTCAGTCAAGTAGTAGGGTATATCACTTTGTCACATGCCAAGTTTACACGTACATATTCATATCACGTTTAACACATTAAAGTGTCTATCACGATACCCTTACTATCAAATAGAGCCCAATACCTTAGACCCTAACACGTAATAGAATAGGTCACATCATACCTAGTCACAGTCATATATCACGTATATGTATCGTTAATAATCGAATACATTTTCTAACACATATTGTGTTCTGTAGTTACTCTTATTAACTTAAATCGTAGTATTCACGATTATATGAATGATCTTCATATTACACTAGTCCTTATTTTCTTTAGGAACTCATTTCAAGACAAGATCTCTTCTTTATATTTTATATACTTCATTGAGTATATACACGATTAAAACTAAATCATTTACACTTTAGTGCTTATTTATAGCACTTCCAATATACACATATCAAGTTCAAGTATGTAGTAGAGTTAATCATTCTCTATCTAGTTCCATAACCCAATTCTTTGGTTATTCATACCCTGTACCAATCAATCAAGAAGCCACATTCTATCAAGTAAATATATGCAAGATTTGTATATACACATCAAGACTCTTTCAAGTTTATTACCATACACATATATTGGTGTCAAGGCACGTACAATATTTTATAATCTTATATTCAAGTCTTAATCCAATTATTTGGATGTTCAAGTCATGTGCAAGATTTTATTGTCTTATACTTCACGTTACTGTCTCATCTTAAGACATTCAAGACATTCAGGACATTCAGGACATATACAAGACATTCAAGACATTCAGGACATATACAAGATTTTATCATCTTATATCCAAGTTCTCAATCCATTTCTTTGGATGGTTAAACATGTACAAAAGTTAATTATCTTATACTGCAAGTTCAAGCTAGGAAGATGAATTATACATCTTTCACGAATTATGTTCCAATCATTTTCTTAGGACATTCAAGCTCAAGACTTTAGTTGGTGCCCCCAAGGTACACAAACATTAACTTCAAGACACATAAAAGAGTTATTACTCTTATACCCAAGTTATCATTTAATTATGATTCAAGTCCACATTTCATTTGATCACAAAGGGACTATTTTTCAGTACTAGAGTGTTCTACAACACTCATCTAGGCCATCTAGGGTAGTACCCTAAACCTAGACCAAGACTACTTCGAGTTCAAATTAAGTAAATGAGCTATACAACTCATACTTACAAGTTTATAATCCCCTACATAGGATATTCAAGCTCAAGACACTAATTTGGTGCCCTCTAGGTGCACAAACATAGGTTCCAAGACAAGCATAACACATAAGTGCTGGTTCATAGCACTTTCAAGACACATAAAAAGAGTTCTTCCTTTTATACTCAAGTTCTCATTTGAGTTCTATAAGTGTTCATGTACAAGACTAAATTCTCATTTTAATTAAATGAGTATTCATGTTTAAGACCAAGTTCTGATGCCCCTAAGGTGTCACAACACTTGCTAGGACATCTTATACTAATGTTATATACCTTAACTAGAGTTACTTCCAACTTATACAAACTTTAAACAACATTTTTTTCTTCAGGGTACTGTGCGGTCGCCTAAAATGGCCTGTGCGGTCGCACACAAGCAGGTAAATTCCTTTGAAAAACCTTTCAGAAAGATGGGCGGTCGCCCAAGGGTTTTTGTGCGGTCGCACAAGGTACCAAAATGCGAAATTTTTATTTCTTTCCCAGGTTAAGAAATCTCCGTCCCAAGCGTAGGAGTAACTTTTACTAACTCTTAGGCAATACCCAAAACATTATTTCAGGCTCAATTCATTTCTTTTACCGTCCCACAAATAATAGGACAAATTCCTTTTATTCCAATTTAATATTTCACCGACCCAAAAGTATAAGTACAATTTTGTATTATACTAATCTACCCATCTAGGGATACTTCCATTCATTTCCCCCTACCACAAATAATGGTACAATTTTTCTAATAATATTTAAATCAAGTTACTATTTTACCGTCTCGCGAATAGGAGTATAAATTTCAAATATGTTTACAAACCCATCTAATATTGAGTTTCATGTTCTATGTTCTCTGTATTAGAATAGAAATATTCCCTTCGTCCCAATTTAACAAGTATCACAAAAATTGCTCAAAACACAATTTTAACAAGAACAAGTAGCGGGAATAACATATATGCATGTTATTACAAGTAAGGGGGAGTCAATAACTTACCTAATCCGAAATCAAGTTGACCCAAATTTATTTCTGATCGGTCGGAAACGCTCTATTCAACGCCACAAATATTTATCCGGGACCGAAATCACGAACGGAGGGATAATTAAGCTCGAGGAGTCGAGAATAGG
Source organism: Campanula takesimana (assembly GCA_026119855.1). Taxonomy (NCBI): domain Eukaryota; kingdom Viridiplantae; phylum Streptophyta; class Magnoliopsida; order Asterales; family Campanulaceae; genus Campanula; species Campanula takesimana. Next base: position 572,516 of record JAOWBW010000307.1, read on the forward strand.
GTGGAGCTTTCTTTCTTTCTTTCACCCAGAGAGAGTACGAGAAGAATTTTTGTTTGGGGAAGATAATGATCCCAGACAACAAGATATACTTATCAAGTTTCCAAGAATTGCAATTTAGACCCTCAAGTTTCACTAATTACAAAAAGGCCCCTAAACTTTCAACTTTGACATTTAACCACCTTAACTTTCTAACGTGGTTAAATAATTAACTCAAATAAAATAGCATATAAATATGCTAGTCAAGAATTTAACAAATAAGTCAAATATTTAACGAGATTAAGGATGGGCGTTACATATAATGGTGTAGCAATAACAAGTTTTATATTTTACATTTTCATTATGATACTTAAACTAAACTAAAATTATTACTCAAAGTCCCTTCAATAAGGTACCATATTTTTTTTTCTTAAGGGGATTGTCCTTTTGGTGATTTTGGTAGCAGAGATATACGACCACATTAATCCTAGTTTAGAACAACACACATTGACAACACATATTGCTACATGATCACATTTATATGAGCAACTAGTACAACCCACGTGTTAAATGCACGAACAAATAAGTGTCAAAAATTGATTAGAAAAAGAATAAGAACAAAGAATATTTTTAAAATGTAATTTAAAAAAAAAATCAACAAAAATAGATCATTAATCCATTTGTCCTGAAAAGTTAATCTCTTTTTTTGTTTGTTATTATGAATGAATTTGAGAAATAATTAAGGCTATTTTAATTATCCTAATGAAAATTTAAAGTTTATTTTTGATACCATTATAAATACTATAAATATCAATTTTTATATTTTTATTAATATAATTAAAAATAACTTTAAGTTATTTCTCAAAGTTCATTAACATTAATAATGAAAAGAAGGTCTAATTTTCTGAAACAAAAAGTGTATACTAATTCAATATTACTGGCAATGGAAGGTGAGAATTTATAATATCCATTATAGTGAAATCCTAAAAATTATAATTGACCCATTATTAAGTGATTTTTTAATAACTTTTAAAATTTCAATATGATCATTAGATTGACGTTAGTACTTGGTTAAAATTCATTAATTTTGACTATAAAAAGTTCAAATATGACAAAGAATGAAAATTAGTACTGTAAAACTTACTCCTTAGTCTAGTGAAAATAAAGGAGTAGTCAGTTTGTTTTTGAGTTTATTGCCATTTAAACCTGCGTACTATTGCAAGATTGATGATTTGCCCTCGTACTCACGAAACTTACACTATGACCTGCGTACTATGGTTTTAATAAAAAAGTGCCCAGGGATAATGCTAAGCCGTTAGAAATCTAACGGCCTGTCAATATATGTTAAAAATTTAACGAATTTACAGTAAAAAAATTCAAATGTGACCTTGATAATGCTATAGATGTCATAAAGGTCCAAAAATATTTTATTTTTATATTTCTCTATATATTTGTTATCAAGAGAGTAAAATAGAAAAGGTAAATAAAATTTTCGTAAATAATAGTATAAAAAAAAAAGGAAAAGATCCATTTAAGTTAATTCTAATCCTAACCAATTCCAACAATCTCTCTCATCACCCCACCTATATTCCATAAGCACCCCAGCCTTCCCATTTTCAGATCTGTTTCCCCTCTCCTTTCTTCTCGGTCTTTCCTCCACATCCACCGCCATCCACCACCGCAACCACTGCCCAGCTCCCTCCACTCTGGCAGTCACCGTCGGCATCTCCCTCTCACCGTCACCGTCATCATCTCCCTCTCCCCGTCACCGTCACCGTCATCAGCTCCCTCTCCCCGTCACCCTCGGCATCCTTGTTGATCTATTGTTTCTCTCTCCTTCACTCCTCACTTCACCCTCCTCTCAATCCTCCAACACCGGTAACCTCCCCTTCTCTAACGCCCCCTCCATTTCCCCTAAATCTGCTATTTGGTTTAAAAATATTTGGAAGAGTTGTTCAGATTTGTCTTATTTTTTGCTATAAATCCCTTCTTCATTATCGATCCCTCCTCTCCCAGATCTGATTTCAAAATCAGATTTGTCGTGATTTTTTGCTATTGTGTGTGTGACCGGTTTCCAGATTTGAAGATTATCTTGGATTTGATTTTGTTTGCTAGTCAGTTTTGTTGTTCTTGTTAATTGATTTTTTTTGTGGTGTTTGTAGATGATGGGTGGCGGTGGTTTTGAGATGGTGGATGGTGGTAGTTTTGAGATGGTGGATGGTGGTGGCTATGAACTGGTTAGTAGTGGTGGTTTTGAGATGGTGGGAGTTGGTGGAGAAAGTAAATGATAACTATTTTAATTAAAATATAAATATTTTTTGAGATATAAATTACTATAAATTTATTTTAAAATTAATATTAATTGAATAATTTATTTACTTTTTCTATTTGATCTCTCTTAATAACAAATACTCTCTCCGTTCCAGCAGAAGTGACACCAACTTTTGGGACACATAGATTAAGGAAAGGTGGTAAATGTGTGGTAGAAAATGAAGAGAGAGAATGAGTGGGGTAAATAGTAGGGTTGGTTGTATATAAATATATTAAAATATTTCCATTTTGGGTAGTATCACTTGTGTTGGGACAGACCAAAAAGGAAATAAGTGTCACTTGTGCTGGGACGGAGGGAGTATATAAACAAATGTGAATATAAAATATTTATTGGGCCTTTACGACATTAATATCAATATCAGGGTCATATTTGAATTTTTTTAAATGTAAATTAGTTAAATTTTTAACATATGTTGACAGCCTGTTAGATTTCTAATGGCTCGTCGTTATCCCTGGGCACTTTTTTATCAAACAGTACGCAGGTTATAGTCTGAGTTTCATGAGTACGAGGGCAAATCATCAATCTCGCAATAGTACGCAGGTTGAAATGGCAATAAACTCGTTTGTTTTTGTAGTCCTAATTAATAGGTTCAAAGTCCAAAATCTTAGCAATGAAAGAAGACACTTCAGATTTCAAAGTGTACTAGGAGAATTTCGGTAATCACAAATCTTTTTTATCCAATGTTCTATCTTTTAGAACTTATTATATGCATATATATTTATTAAATATTTTAATTTTTAATTTTGTTAATTCATAATTAAGAGACTTTTGATAACCAAAATATTAATTCACCTACTTATTCATCTTCCTTTAAGATGTATAACACTAAAAAATATATTTAAATCATAATGAATCTATCTTTTGATTTCATAAGAATTTTCATTATTACTTCATTTAAATTAAGTTAAACTTTTAATGTTTCATCTTTTTAGACTTATTATATTCATATATATTTATCAGATGTTTTAATTTTAAATTTGATTTAATTTATAAGTAAACAATTTCGATAATCCACATATTAAGTCGTCTAATAATTCATGTCCTTTAAAGACTTGTTGCATAAATAAAGTATAATTAATTCATGATAGATCTAACATTTGATTTTAAAACACTTATCATATTCAATTAGTCATTAAAATTAGTTTGCATCTTTTAGGACTTATTATATGATCATATATTTATTGCATGTTTTAATTTTTAATTTATTTTGATTCATAAATAAAAGACTTTTGATGATCCAAAATTAACTACTTATTCATCCCCCTTTAAGATTTATAACATAAAAGCTTAAAAGAGTTTCCCCCCCCCCCCAAAAAAAGCTCTCATTATGGATGCTTTAATTCAAATGATAATTAATAACTTTTAATAAACAATATCATTTTCATCCAAATCCAAACTTTCATATTTCATAACTTATGACCATTAGATATATTCATGCATGCATTAGTACACGAATAAAGACTATTAATTCGTATAGTCTATATTTTAATAATTATTATTCTGTATTTAATCAGCAACATATTTACGTATATTTTTTGATAAATTCCTTATCTGTTTGATATAGACGAAAAACCTGTGCTCCACCCTTGTGTTTTAGGTTTATTTTTTTATATTATTTATTGGAAAAAAATAGGCATATAATAGTATATGTGTCAAATTTTGAACTTAACTTTTCATTTTTACTATTGAAAAACATTCAACTTAATTAGTACTACATACATAATATAAATGACATGAATGATCGCTTTAACGAATACACAATATTGACCTTAAGAATAAATCATATTATTCAACATAAAAAACATGAAAACGAAATGTAATTAAAGAATGAAGCATCATGTCTAGTACTTGTTATATAAATTGTAGTCTCTCTATATATTAAACCAAGTCATCCATGAACAGCAGAAGCGCCAAAAAATTTGGTGAAATTTGGCGGTGGCAGTTTCGATATTTATTTGGCTGCTGGTGGCAAATATAAAAGTGAGATTTTACAGCTGGCGGATCTCTTTTAATCAAAACCATTTCTTCTTCTCCTCTCTCCTCATTTCTCTCATAGCTCTCTCTTAAACACACACACACACACATTCTATCCCCATACCATCACCAGCCACCGCCCCCAGCCACCTTTCCCCACCATAAACCCCTTACAAACAATTCCTTCCAACTTCACCAAAATATCAACACCAAAGGACAAAAGTATCTGAAATCAACAATATAAATTAAGAATTACACAAAGAGAACACACGGCCACACAAAGCACTAACAAACCCAGATCTACGAATATTGACCCTGTTTTGACACATAAAAACCCAGATCTCCAATAATGAACTCACTCACGAACAAAATTACAGGTTCAGATCATCACTTAGCAAGCCGAGATCTAGAAAATGAACATAAAACGCACAAATCATAATTCTACGTAAATACACAAAGAAAAGTAAGAGACGAAGAAAGAGTTGACGGTGACGAAGGCGGCGGCTGTGGCAGTAGCGTGGGATTCGTACTAGTATTGGGTTGATGGTGGCGGCAAAGGACGGTGATGGCGATGGTTGTGAATGGTTGTGGCGGCTTAGGACAGTTATGGTGTTGGCATTGATGGAGAAGTACGTTGGTGGTGGCGGCTAAATGGTGGTGGTGGTGGAAGGACAAAGCCAACGTACTTAGGGTTCAGAAAAAGGTAAGGATGGTAGAAGTAGAAAGAGGAAGAGAGAGAAATATGGTATACAGTAGGTTGGTTGGAGAATTTAAAGGGACTAATAAGGGGAATTTTGGGGAGAATAGAGAGAGAGTGGTATTACTAAAAGAGGTGGTCTTTTATCAGAACACCTAGATCCGTCTAATAGAAGAGACGGGTCGACCCACGACCCGTGTACAACTATCTCCAAGAAATATTGGATCCCAACCCATGCTCCACTCAAAATCTGCCACGTGGCAGCGACCCGTTGGCCCAATATATTTTTTTTTCAGAAAAAAAAATCGTTTTTTGTTTTTTTTGTTTTTTTAGTGTTTATATTTTTTTTTTACTTTTTTTTTCGTTTGCCAAAAGTAATATTTAGCATAACTAAATGTAACACCTGTGTACTTATAAAGTAACATTGTTTATAAGTAAACGTAACACCAGTTTTACAAAAAAAAAAAGAAGCTCATTTTACTCATCTTTCAACTGTAATACTAACTATAAATACGTGTAACACTAACAATAACTAAATGTAATTATTGTTATACTGAAATGTAATAGTGTTTTTCCAGAATATTTTTATTTTATGAGTATTTTGATTTTATTTTTTGAAAGAAAGTAACATTTGAAAAATAACAACTTATAAGTAAATGTAACACTTTAGTAGATGATATTGTAACAGATTTTAAAAGATAATGTAATACTTTTACATGTATCATGATAAATTGAACTCATTGTAACTTATTATTTGAAAACATATGGATATACTATTATACAAGTAAACGTAACTGTTTTACAATGTTATTATACAAGTAAAATGTAGCATTCGCTTATAAAAATTGTTACTTTCTTATTTTTATAATGTTACTAACACAAGTGTTTTTAGTTCTAAAGTGTAAATGGTTGAATTATTACTTTTCTATACATATGTGTTACAATTATGTATAAACACTGTTATATATAAGTAACACGTTCGTTACATTTTAGTTATAATAAGTATTACTTTTGGCAAGTGAAGAAAACATAATAAAAAAAAAAACACTGTTACTTTTCTGTATATACTTCATCCGTCCCACCACAAGTGCTACTAATTTCTTTTTCGGTCCGTCCCACTACAAGTGCTACTGCCCAAATTGGAAATGTTTTAATATATTTATATTCAACCAACCCCACAATTTAACCTCACTCATTCTCTCTCTTCATTTTCCACCACTCATTTTATTCAACCAACACTACTATTTACCCAACTCATTCTCTCTTTTCATTTTCTACCATACATCCAATAACTTTTTCTTAATTATTGTGCCCCACAAGTTGGTAGCACTTGTGGTGGGACGGAGGAAATATGTATTACTTTTATGTATACAAACTGTTACATATAAGTAACACGTTTGTTACATTTAGTTATAGGAACTATTACCTTTGACAAACCGAAAAAAAAAACACAAAAAAAAAAACACACAAAAAAAAAATGCCCGCTGGTCATGGGTCCGGGTCGTGGGTCAAAAATGATTCGTCCCTACTATGAAACCGGTCATGTGTTCTCATACAAACAAGTTTTTATCTTACTAAAATAGAATGACATTGAGCTCCAATCCTTAAAATTAAGGACAACTATTGTATTTGACACCTTCTTATGTGATGAGTACATTTCTAGCTGTGATGGCCGAACAATTAGGCTAATTGTTATTTTTATTTTGACCTAATTCTTTTAGATTTTGTCCTTTTTTAGTAAATCAAGAAAGCTAATTAAGGTGATAGGACCATTTTCACGGATTATATGGTAAGTTAAGGTGATGAATATATTTTTTTGTAGTGATGTCCGAATTATATGGGAAAAGGTGCATTTCCAATTTCATTTATAAATTGGATAAGTCTTTTATTAGCATTAATTGTTTTTTCAAATAAATTGAATAAATTTCAAAAATGTTAAGACGTGTACTAGGGAATTACTATTTACATTATATTATTTTGTTTTTCGCCTTTTATTTTATGATTTAATTGAATATTTGTTAGTAATTTCTATGTAGAACAAATATCATTATAGTACTCTATATTCCTGATAATAATATTTTCATTTTTTTTAGCAAACAAACAAATCTATATATATATATATATATATATATATATATATATATATATTAAAGTTGGTGAGGAGAGTTATAGTGTTGACATGTGGAAAAATTATAGAAAAGCTTGCTTATGGTGATGCCACATCAATCCTACCAACATAAATATGTGACTTTTCAAATTCTTTTTCTTAGCTAATAGTATTAGCTAATACTATTAGTTATTATATATGGTAACTATTATAGTTAACTATTATAGTAACTATTACTATTATTAGTAATAGTTAACTAGTATTAGCTAATACTATTAGTTACTATATAAGGTAACTATTATAGTTAACTATTATAGTAACTATTACTATTATTAGTAATAGTTAACTATTACAGTTAACTATTATAGTTAACTATTACTAATAATAATAGTTACTATAGTAGTTAAGTATTACTATTAATAGTATTACTTAACTATAATAGTTACTGTAGTAGTTAACTATTACTATTAATAGTATTAGTCAACTATAATAGTTACTATAATATATAACTATTACTATTAATAGTATAATTAACAATAATAGTTACTATACAAGTTAACTATAATGGTTACTTTATAAATTAACTATTACTATTAATAGTATTAGTTAATCATAACAATTATAATATATATTAATTTTTACTATTAATAGTATTAGCTAATCATAGTAGTTACTATATAGGTTAACATTATTATTAACAATATTAGTTAATTATTATAGTTACTATAATTATTAATAAGTATTATTAATAGTATTAGTTATTGATATTATTATATAGATTAATTTTTACTATTAATGGTTTTAGTTAATATGATGTTTACTATTTTAGTTAACTATAATTAAAAAATTATTTTTCGTATACAATATATTTATATTAAAAAAACTGTTATGCTACTTTATTAAATAAAAATATAAAAAGAGTAAAATGCAAAAAAAAATAGCAAATTAGTTACCCGTGCAGAGCACGGGTTACCCACTAGTTTCATTAATAGATATAAAAAAGATGGCATTTCACAACAGTCGGAGGCTCATCTCATAGTTGAAAATTTAGATCAATACGTACAATCATTGACAAATTGCCCATCTCAGTGAGAAAGCCAAACTTATCTCAAATAATGAAGCCTAACACTGAACCAAATCTCTATTGAAGACTATTACTTGTAATAACATCGAATGCACAAATGCTTTTCCAAGCATAACTTGGAAACGACACAACACTGGCCTTCAAAAAATTCTCACACGGATAATATTTGGCGTTGAAGAATCGATAATTTAAAGCATTTGGGTCGGCAAAACCAAGCATCCAAAGTATCCCAACAAAGAGAAATTCAAACATCACATAAACACTTTCAAAGCAATGGATCAAAGAAAAAGCTCTCGACAATGAATAGAAAACAAAGGCTCTCGACGATGGAGAGAAGACAAAGGATCTCGATAATGGAGTTAAGCAAAGGCTCTCGACGATGGAGAGAAAACATATAATACAATGTCGACTCAAATGCATCACTTTGTGGTGTTTTCAAAGCCAAATTATTATCGTGCGGGGGTTCACTAAAGGCCTATGTTGTGCCGTGTCCAAATTTTGTTGGAGAAGCATGCATTTGGGCATGTCAACTTATAGTTCCCAAAAACACTCAGTTTCCTTTGATGTCGTACACGGTGACTATTAAATTTAAGATTGATTCATAAAAAAGAAACATTTTTATAATAACGGAGTAAAGAGTGAAAACGATACACTTATCCGGGATGTAGAAAGAGCGAAAGGAGAGGGTTGAAAATGAAGTCAGATTCCTTTGATGTCGTACGAGGTGACTATTAATAAGAGTCAGAGGCGGGCAATCGTTGTTAGTTCTTTGACTTCTTTTGATGAAGCCTTTATTTTTTATGGGAAGTTATACGTTGCATTGTCAAAAGTTATAATTCCAATGGGTTGAAGATTTTGATATGCGATTGTTAGACAATTATCCCACTCTGACTCATCAAAAAATTTCTAAAAATCCTTACCCAAACTTCCCTAATTCTAAGATTGTATCAGAGCCACCGATCTATGGTATCTTGATAGATTCTTCTCCTTCTAAATGATGTTGGAATAGAGATAAACCGGGAACTAGCGATCAAATCGGAAGAAATCAGCAAAATCACAGAACAGGCGCGGAGCGGCCGATCCGGGTAAAGGACCCAGCCGTGCGCCTCAGGCGAGTCAAGGATGAAGAGAGGCCGTGTCTTACTGTAGACACCCCGCCTTGGACCTCTCATGTCCCGATTGTATACACATTCTCTATCTTCCTCTCTTCTGTTATGTTTTGTTACTTTCCGTTAACTTTTGTTACTTTCCGTTAAGTTATTGACTTACTCCGTTAGTATTGGATTTGACTAAGTGACAAAGTCAACCTTGAGTCTTTGTTTACTTTGTTTTTGTTGACTTTCGTGGTGTTTGTTAAGTTTCTAACTGATCTCGTTAGTTTTGGGACTTAACTGCATAACGGGGTTAACTTTTGGGCTAAAATATGGATTTCCTGAAGGTAGGACGAGCGCGCCTTTGGCCTTCTTTGTGGGACGAGCGCGCCTCCCATAGGGGGGGTGGGACGTGCGCGCTTCCCACCTCCAGGATCCCAGATTTTGCCAAATTTCCCTCCTCTTCTGATTTGTAACCCTCAAAGCCATTATGTCTTGGCTTGATCCGGGGAAGGGCCATCTTTGTGACCACAAACACTTCCCTAACACCTATAAATACCTCTTCATTCCACCATGGAAAGGGAAGAGGAATTTTTGAATCAAAAACACTTTAAAACACATAAAATCCATTTTCAAAGGGTGGTCACTATAGACAATTTGGTTCTTCCCCATTCAAGCACAAGGTACAACTCTCACTTTCTCCTTCTAAACTCTTTTAATTCTCTTTGTCAAAACTCTTTACTTGTTTTCTTCATCTCTCACTTCTCTAATGAGTATGCAATCTCCATAAAAAGGGATACAACCAAAAGGCCACTTCACTATTGAAGTTTGGCTAAGGTTACATCCCAACATTCCAATCTCTATTTCAATCATTGATCATTTCTTAATGTAATGATTTAGTAATAATTAAACATGTAATTCTTAGCATAAATCAATAAATAAAACAATTTTCTTTTTATTTCCCTTTTCTTTCCCTTGTAATCGTTAGCACATTTTCATATTAATAAATAAAATGACTTTTTAGCATTAGAACACCAATTGTAGCAAGACCCACGTAAGAGGGGCGGAGTGGGTGTTTAAGTACTTCCCACTCCGTCACCTAACCCCCGCTTCCAGAATCTTTGGTTTCGTAACATTAAAAAATAGGCTATTTCTAGGTTTTTCTTATGTTTCTTTAAAAACATAAGTGGCGACTCTACAAAATAAAATCAATTAGACATCCTAGGATCATTCCACCGCTCGAGCCAAGTCGTGGGCTCTCCCGGGGTATCTACAGTGGCGACTCCGATGGGGACTTATTAGAGGGTTAAACTTGCGTTCTTAACTTTTGGTGTTCTTATTACTGTTTTCTGGGCATTCTGGTAAAAAGGGTGGGAAGCGCGCGCCTCTGGCCTTCTTAGCCTAAAGCGCGCGCGTCCGACCCCAATTACCAGAATCGCCCGCCTCTTTTCTTGTCCTTCAATTCCATGTTTCTGTGCTAACAATTACTGCAGGGGAAAGAATTTTTTTTATTTAGGGTCAAGGCAATCCCTTGAACCCACTGATTCGCAGGTACTGCCCAGAATCGGGCGCCTCTGCCCCTCTTTGTCTACCGCGCGCGCCTTCCGCATAGGCCACCCAATGCGCGCGCTTCTGGGTGCATTCCCAGAACAGAACAGTGCACAGAAAACAGAACAGAGCAGAATGACAATGTGTGGGCACCGGGCCTGCACAGAACTTCTTTTATTTTTTGTTTGTTTTATCAGTCACACGGGTGATTCGAAAGTTGTAATTATGTGCTTATTTGTTTTTTTTTTATTTCTTTTGAAAAAAAAATAATGTTTTGTCACATGTTAGACCTCACACTACATGCACATATTCTTATCAATTGCTCACTATCGAGTCACACAATGTTCAACCCCAAACCCGTCGAGGCCCCTCCTAGAAAGTTTCAAGCTCCACCCGACCTTGACTCTTTCGAAGCGGTCAACCTCAGCCCGTGGCGTAGTTCAAGACTACATGCCGGGGGTGACCTTTAAGCCTCTCTTTAGCCGAGCACAAGCCACACAATTCTAGTCTAGGGTCTAACACTCCGTGACTCAAGTCGGTTTTCATGTACCGAGATTTCCCTAAACTAATGTCTTCAAATCATACATGCCAATTTGTTGCAATGGACGAAATAAAAATCCATCCCCAAAAGTGGCTATCTTGGACGAAAATAAAAATCCGTCCCCGCATGTATGATTTACTACATTAATTTAGTTTAATCCCATCACATGTAGGTATCATAAGCGTGGTGGAATCCGATGAGTATATGGGACCGCGAGAAGGTCATTATACTAGTGTGACGATTCCACTATTTTTCTTAGAAACCCCAAAAAGGACCACGTCCTTCTGACTTTGAAAAATAAAATAAAAAAATAGTCATTTTTCTTTATGTGGTTGAGTCTTTTTCCTTGTTTGTGGGTTTAATCATATTACTCAAAAGGTGTTTGTGGGGCCAACCTAAGATCAACCGTGTTCTTCCAATAGGTCCGATGGCTTCCAACGGCAACAACAACAACGGTGGAAATGATTTCGTGTCCAACGAAGGGTTACTCAACATAATGAAATCAATGGGGGAACAAATGGATAGGATTGTCGAGGATGCCCGCCGTAAAGACAATTTATGGCAAGCCCGTTTCGCTATCGACAAGAGGATTCACAAAGAAGAGGTTTCCGAACTCAAGGCCCGTCTTGATTATGAAAGAAGAATTCACGAGGAAGAGGTTTCCGAACTCAAAGCCCGTTTGCAAGAGCTCACCGACGGCAAAGCAAAGTTCAATGGTAAAGCATGCTCAAGTGGCCCGACCCTCAAAAGCTACAAAGGTACCACCAACAACCGAGTTTTCACTCCTCTCCTAGGAGTAACCCAAGCCGAGGCATTTGAAACTTTGGTGGCAAGTGGGAAGGTCAAACCTTTGGAAGGGTACAAGCCGAAGGCGATACTGAAGAATCATGCACATAGTGAATGGTGCGGCTACCACAAGCATAGTGGCCATACTACCGAAGGGTGCTTCCTTCTCCGAAACATCATCCAAGATTTGATCGACAACGGCGAATTTACTGTGGGTGAATAGCAACCGCTAGAAAATGGCAACATGCAAGAACCCATCAAGGAAAATGCTTGGTTTTGAAATGGGCCTTCAACAAGAGATCATGCCGCGAGGAGACTACAACGGCAAAGACGACGACAGCAATCTCCGTTTCTCTTTCTCTACCTAGTAGTAGGAATAAAAAAATTAAAAAAAGAGTCAAAGTCCTCTTTAGTATGCATTAATGTTTTCTCTCGTCCAATGTTGAATTTTGAGTCAATCATTAAATAAAAGTCGTTCTTGTCCTCATACACTCTTCCAAGTTGTTCAATTAATTCTTGGCAAAATGATGAAAAGATGTCTAAACAAGTTCTAGAACGAAGGCCATCGCTTGAACGCCTAGGGCTAAACATCGACGACGGCATCAACAACGAAGACATCAACAACGACGAAATCAAGACAAAGAAAGGTGGAACAATGATCATGAAGCAAAGTTTTCAAAAGGGGATATATATATATATATATAAAAAAAAAAAAAGAGCTCGCTAGGTTGAAATCATCAAATCAACCTAGGCAAAAGTTAGAGCACAAAAAAAATCCCCCTCAATCAAAGAAGATCAACATCATCATCCACCAACAAAGGACGAAGCTATGAAGCAACAATTCCATCACGAAGAATGGAGAATCCACAAGAACTACGGTGACCTGAGCCTCTACACTGGAGAAACGTAGGCAACCTGCGGGTCCGGTCTCATGCAAGAAAGAAGATATGTTTAGCCCTAGCGCGTTATGGTGATTGGCCTTCATCTCGAACTTGTCAAGGCATCTTTGTACGATTCATTTGCCAATGAATTAATCACCAAAAAGATTGGACAACTTTCTTAGATTTGGAATCATTTCGCGTTCCTTGTCGAGTCTAGGGACTTCTATTCTTTCTGCATACTCCCAATTTCTTGCAATCAAATTGGGGCTTTCCTTCTCTTCTCTCTTAATGACTTACTTGCCTTCATGAGTCATTCAAAAAAACGGTCAAATACATGAAGTCAATACTAGGGACACTTCCCTAATAAAGTCAATGTCACTCACCTTTAGTGACAAGAGTTCTCCACCGCAAAATCACATGTCTTATCTCCTCAGCTAGAGTCAATGCACACTCCCTCATTAATCGAGTCAAAATGAAGACGCAAAAGAGATGCCCGCTAGATTGAATACCCGAAAGGGCAGTCTAGGAAAAAAACAGGGTGCGTCATAAAAAAAATGAGAGAGTGAGAGAGAGAAGGGAAAGAGAAATGGAGATCTCCGGCCTCTAAAGAAGACAACTGCACGAGCTCTACATTGGATCTCCTCAGCAAGTCAATTCCCCACCGAGTCAACTTTGGGATTGCAAAAGGCTTGACAAGATATGGCACCATCAAAGGTTGTTTTGGGTTATTGGCATCATTCTCCAGCAGTGTGCATTTTTGGGTTCATGAAAAGAAGGTCCATGGTAGCCAAGACCCATCCGAGAACGAGCCCATCATAAAAGGGCACAAGGTTGCACAAATAAACCCTAGGTAGTCAATTGGCTTGGGCAACAAATAGCAACAACATGTGTCTCAGTTTTCAAAGCTTCTTCAAGTATGTGCTTCTAAAGTACGCCGAAAGGCTCCCGAGAAATTGAGTAGCTCTTGCCATGTCCTCTCATGTTTGTTCCCTCGCACGAGGATGAGTCACTCTTGCTTTGCTCAACAAATGGTGACGCCCTAGGGGCTATGTGACTCAAGGACAAGGACTTCTTTTGCTTCACTTGACAATCAATACGCCCTAGAGGCTATGTTCGAGAAAGATGTGTGAGACTATCCTCAAAGTCTCCCAAAAGGGATGTCAAAAAGCCCTCTTGTCGCGTGTGCCCGTGCTCGTTCCCCCAATCAAGGATGGACCTTTCTCGCAATCAATGATGGCACTCTAAGGGCTACGGTCAAGTCTTAAAGGCTCCCTCGGCAAAGAGCAATTAACTCCCCAGCAGTATCCCTAGTCGAGTCATGTGCAACATTGGAAGCTTCCTCAATTCGGCACCGAAGGTCTCAAGGGGCTTCGCAATCTACAATATTTTGGGCTACGGCATTACAATAATCCGAGCAAAGGGCAATATTGGGGCTTCGCGACCGACAGTCTTTTGGGCAACAATACTCGAGCAACGCAATTTGGGAGTAGTCTCCATGAAAGGGATCAAGCTTCAAAGGGTCTCTCAACACTTCAAGTCAAAGGCCTCTTGGTTTTAAATGAAGACTCCGATGTTGTGAATGAAGTTGATGATTTTTGTTAGAACTCACAGCGAGATTTTGAAGGAAGTCTTAGAGAAAAGGAAAAAGATTCAATATGCTAAACTCTAATCAAAACAGGGTTATAGCGGGAAACGCCACGGCCAATCCCAATGTTTCTGCAATTCAGCACCCCCTTCTCCAAGATCAAAAGCATAAGGTGCAGCTCAGATAAAGTTGGGCCACAGCACTAGTTGCATCCAAAGATCCGTCATTAGTTCAACCCAAGAAGAGTCAAGCAAGCATACTCATTTGGGACTTTATCACACTAAGACCTTATCCTCCGCGACTTCGACGGCACCGCAAGACATTACTGTATCTTTTGACATAAGCCCTCAGCCATTTGGGTATCGACCACAATGAGGCCATTCATCTCCCCAGTAAGAGCAAGAAGGAGATCTCTATCAAAAAATCTACCAAACGGTACATCCGCTCTCAATACCGAACCGATCACAAGATAATTTGGGGCTTTACATCGAAAGGTCTTCACACTCCACCGTCTTGAAGCTCGCAAACAAGAAGTCCATGACATTTGGGGCTTTGCAATCTCTCGAGGCTTGGTATCAATAATTTACTCTTGGGATTTGCTCACGCCAACAACAAAAGGCGATTTATTTGAATGGGCCAAGAACTGATTTATCTTGGGGCTATGCAAGCCACTCAAAGTTTGGCATCAAAGGCATTCTAGGAGCTTTACAATCAGCAACCCCTTATCTCGGCATCAAATGCCTTTTGGAGCCCCATAATCGACAAATCTCTTGGGGCTAGACATCAATTTCGTTGGACACCACAGGAACAACGACAGAATTCAACAAGGCAATCCGGACTTCGATTGCAAGGGTGTTCCAAAATCCCATCACACCACGAGCACAATTTCTCTCTCTTCATTTCACACTTCATGCATCTTCTTGCAAGAACACATATACCTGTCAAGCACACACATAACAGGTACCACCACGAAGTCAACAGCATCCGCTACTCAAGGCACTTCATCCGCACCAGAAAGTGGTTAACCGTGCCCACACCCCACAAAGTCAACAACATAAGCAGATGCGGGTCCAAGTCGGCAACTTGGTCCATATCGAGACAACCTCCCATAAGCTCCAAGTCGGCAACTCGGTCTATATCGAGACAAGCTCCCATGAGCTCCTAGTCGGCAACTCGGTCCATATCGAGACAAGCTCCCATGAGCTCCAAGTCAGCAACTCGGTCCATATCGAGACAAGCTCCCATGAGCTCCAAGTCGGCAACTCGGTCCATATCGAGACAAGCTCCCATGAGCTCCAAGTCAGCAACTCGGTCCATATCGAGACATGCTCCCATGAGCTCCAAGTCGGCAACTCAATCCATATCGAGACAAGCTCCCATGAGCTCCAAGTCGGCAACTCGGTCCATATCGAGACAAGCTCCCATGAGATCCAAGTCGGCAACTCGATCCATATCGAGACAAGCTCCCATGAGCTCCAAGTCGGAAACTCGGTCCATATCGAGACAAGCTCCCATGAGCTCCAAGTCGGAAACTCGGTCCACATCGAGACAAGCTCCCATGAGCCCCAACTCAACAACTCGGTCCATATCGAGACAAGCTCCCATGAGCTCCAATACAACACTCCAGCAAAAGTCACTCATGCAGGGAGCGCACCTCTATCTATCGCAATTTCAAATTCCTAATTTTATCGAGTCTTTGTTTTCTTTTCTTCCTTTTTTCTTTGTCGATGTCCTCGGCGGGTGTTTTTACATTCGTCGACGCGTTTTGCTTTGCAATCCACATCGCCGAGGGGCTCTGTAGACACCCCGCCTTGGACCTCTCATGTCCCGATTGCATACACATTCTCTATCTTCCTCTCTTCTGTTATGTTTTGTTACTTTCCGTTAACTTTTGTTACTTTCCGTTAAGTTCTTGACTTACTCCGTTAGTATTGGATTTGACTAAGTGACAAAGTCAACCTTGAGTCTTTGTTTACTTTGTTTTTGTTGACTTTCGTGGTGTTTGTTAAGTTTTTAACTGATCTCGTTAGTTTTGGGACTTAACTGCATAACGGGGTTAACTTTTGGGCTAAAATATGGATTTCCTGAAGGTAGGACGAGCGCGCCTTTGGCCTTCTTTGTGGGACGAGCGCGCCTCCCATAGGGGGGGTGGGACGTGCGCGCTTCCCACCTCCAGGATCCCAGATTTTGCCAAATTTCCCTCCTCTTCTGATTTGTAACCCTCAAAGCCATTATGTCTTGGCTTGATCCGGGGAAGGGCCATCTTTGTGACCACAAACACTTCCCTAACACCTATAAATACCTCTTCATTCCACCATGGAAAGGGAAGAGGAATTTTTGAATCAAAAACACTTTAAAACACATAAAATCCATTTTCAAAGGGTGGTCACTATAGACAATTTGTTTTATCAGTCACACGGGTGATTCGAAAGTTGTAATTATGTGCTTATTTGTTTTTTTTTTATTTCTTTTGAAAAAAAAATAATGTTTTGTCACATGTTAGACCTCACACTACATGCACATATTCTTATCAATTGCTCACTATCGAGTCACACAATGTTCAACCCCAAACCCGTCGAGGCCCCTCCTAGAAAGTTTCAAGCTCCACCCGACCTTGACTCTTTCGAAGCGGTCAACCTCAGCCCGTGGCGTAGTTCAAGACTACATGCCGGGGGTGACCTTTAAGCCTCTCTTTAGCCGAGCACAAGCCACACAATTCTAGTCTAGGGTCTAACACTCCGTGACTCAAGTCGGTTTTCATGTACCGAGATTTCCCTAAACTAATGTCTTCAAATCATACATGCCAATTTGTTGCAATGGACGAAATAAAAATCCATCCCCAAAAGTGGCTATCTTGGACGAAAATAAAAATCCGTCCCCGCATGTATGATTTACTACATTAATTTAGTTTAATCCCATCACATGTAGGTATCATAAGCGTGGTGGAATCCGATGAGTATATGGGACCGCGAGAAGGTCTATATACTAGTGTGACGATTCCACTATTTTTCTTAGAAACCCCAAAAAGGACCACGTCCTTCTGACTTTGAAAAATAAAATAAAAAAATAGTCATTTTTCTCTATGTGGTTGAGTCTTTTTCCTTGTTTGTGGGTTTAATCATATTACTCAAAAGGTGTTTGTGGGGCCAACCTAAGATCAACCGTGTTCTTCCAATAGGTCCGATGGCTTCCAACGGCAACAACAACAACGGTGGAAATGATTTCGTGTCCAACGAAGGGTTACTCAACATAATGAAATCAATGGGGGAACAAATGGATAGGATTGTCGAGGATGCCCGCCGTAAAGACAATTTATGGCAAGCCCGTTTCGATATCGACAAGAGGATTCACAAAGAAGAGGTTTCCGAACTCAAGGCCCGTCTTGATTATGAAAGAAGAATTCACGAGGAAGAGGTTTCCGAACTCAAAGCCCGTTTGCAAGAGCTCACCGACGGCAAAGCAAAGTTCAATGGTAAAGCATGCTCAAGTGGCCCGACCCTCAAAAGCTACAAAGGTACCACCAACAACCGAGTTTTCACTCCTCTCCTAGGAGTAACCCAAGCCGAGGCATTTGAAACTTTGGTGGCAAGTGGGAAGGTCAAACCTTTGGAAGGGTACAAGCCGAAGGCGATACTGAAGAATCATGCACATAGTGAATGGTGCGGCTACCACAAGCATAGTGGCCATACTACCGAAGGGTGCTTCCTTCTCCGAAACATCATCCAAGATTTGATCGACAACGGCGAATTTACTGTGGGTGAATAGCAACCGCTAGAGAATGGCAACATGCAAGAACCCATCAAGGAAAATGCTTGGTTTTGAAATGGGCCTTCAACAAGAGATCATGCCGCGAGGAGACTACAACGGCAAAGACGACGACAGCAATCTCCGTTTCTCTTTCTCTACCTAGTAGTAGGAATAAAAAAATTAAAAAAAGAGTCAAAGTCCTCTTTAGTATGCATTAATGTTTTCTCTCGTCCAATGTTGAATTTTGAGTCAATCATTAAATAAAAGTCATTCTTGTCCTCATACACTCTTCCAAGTTGTTCAATTAATTCTTGGCAAAATGATGAAAAGATGTCTAAACAAGTTCTAGAACGAAGGCCATCGCTTGAACGCCTAGGGGCTAAACATCGACGACGGCATCAACAACGAAGACATCAACAACGACGAAATCAAGACAAAGAAAGGTGGAACAATGATCATGAAGCAAAGTTTTCAAAAGGGGATATATATATATATATAAAAAAAAAAAAAAAAGAGCTCGCTAGGTTGAAATCATCAAATCAACCTAGGCAAAAGTTAGAGCACAAAAAAAATCCCCCTCAATCAAAGAAGATCAACATCATCATCCACCAACAAAGGACGAAGCTATGAAGCAACAATTCCATCACGAAGAATGGAGAATCCACAAGAACTACGGTGACCTGAGCCTCTACACTGGAGAAACGTAGGCAACCTGCGGGTCCGGTCTCATGCAAGAAAGAAGATATGTTTAGCCCTAGCGCGTTATGGTGATTGGCCTTCATCTCGAACTTGTCAAGGCATCTTTGTACGATTCATTTGCCAATGAATTAATCACCAAAAAGATTGGACAACTTTCTTAGATTTGGAATCATTTCGCGTTCCTTGTCGAGTCTAGGGACTTCTATTCTTTCTGCATACTCCCAATTTCTTGCAATCAAATTGGGGCTTTCCTTCTCTTCTCTCTTAATGACTTACTTGCCTTCATGAGTCATTCAAAAAAACGGTCAAATACATGAAGTCAATACTAGGGACACTTCCCTAATAAAGTCAATGTCACTCACCTTTAGTGACAAGAGTTCTCCACCGCAAAATCACATGTCTTATCTCCTCAGCTAGAGTCAATGCACACTCCCTCATTAATCGAGTCAAAATGAAGACGCAAAAGAGATGCCCGCTAGATTGAATACCCGAAAGGGCAGTCTAGGAAAAAAACAGGGTGCGTCATAAAAAAAATGAGAGAGTGAGAGAGAGAAGGGAAAGAGAAATGGAGATCTCCGGCCTCTAAAGAAGACAACTGCACGAGCTCTACATTGGATCTCCTCAGCAAGTCAATTCCCCACCGAGTCAACTTTGGGATTGCAAAAGGCTTGACAAGATATGGCACCATCAAAGGTTGTTTTGGGTTATTGGCATCATTCTCCAGCAGTGTGCATTTTTGGGTTCATGAAAAGAAGGTCCATGGTAGCCAAGACCCATCCGAGAACGAGCCCATCATAAAAGGGCACAAGGTTGCACAAATAAACCCTAGGTAGTCAATTGGCTTGGGCAACAAATAGCAACAACATGTGTCTCAGTTTTCAAAGCTTCTTCAAGTATGTGCTTCTAAAGTACGCCGAAAGGCTCCCGAGAAATTGAGTAGCTCTTGCCATGTCCTCTCATGTTTGTTCCCTCGCACGAGGATGAGTCACTCTTGCTTTGCTCAACAAATGGTGACGCCCTAGGGGCTATGTGACTCAAGGACAAGGACTTCTTTTGCTTCACTTGACAATCAATACGCCCTAGCGGCTATGTTCGAGAAAGATGTGTGAGACTATCCTCAAAGTCTCCCAAAAGGGATGTCAAAAAGCCCTCTTGTCGCGTGTGCCCGTGCTCGTTCCCCCAATCAAGGATGGACCTTTCTCGCAATCAATGATGGCACTCTAAGGGCTACGGTCAAGTCTTAAAGGCTCCCTCGGCAAAGAGCAATTAACTCCCCAGCAGTATCCCTAGTCGAGTCATGTGCAACATTGGAAGCTTCCTCAATTCGGCACCGAAGGTCTCAAGGGGCTTCGCAATCTACAATATTTTGGGCTACGGCATTACAATAATCCGAGCAAAGGGCAATATTGGGGCTTCGCGACCGACAGTCTTTTGGGCAACAATACTCGAGCAACGCAATTTGGAGTAGTCTCCATGAAAGGGATCAAGCTTCAAAGGGTCTCTCAACACTTCAAGTCAAAGGCCTCTTGGTTTTAAATGAAGACTCCGATGTTGTGAATGAAGTTGATGATTTTTGTTAGAACTCACAGCGATATTTTGAAGGAAGTCTTAGAGAAAAGGAAAAAGATTCAATATGCTAAACTCTAATCAAAACAGGGTTATAGCGGGAAACGCCACGGCCAATCCCAATGTTTCTGCAATTCAGCACCCCCTTCTCCAAGATCAAAAGCATAAGGTGCAGCTCAGATAAAGTTGGGCCACAGCACTAGTTGCATCCAAAGATCCGTCATTAGTTCAACCCAAGAAGAGTCAAGCAAGCATACTCATTTGGGACTTTATCACACTAAGACCTTATCCTCCGCGACTTCGACGGCACCGCAAGACATTACTGTATCTTTTGACATAAGCCCTCAGCCATTTGGGTATCGACCACAATGAGGCCATTCATCTCCCCAGTAAGAGCAAGAAGGAGATCTCTATCAAAAAATCTACCAAACGGTACATCCGCTCTCAATGCCGAACCGATCACAAGATAATTTGGGGCTTTACATCGAAAGGTCTTCACACTCCACCGTCTTGAAGCTCGCAAACAAGAAGTCCATGACATTTGGGGCTTTGCAATCTCTCGAGGCTTGGTATCAATAATTTACTCTTGGGATTTGCTCACGCCAACAACAAAAGGCGATTTATTTGAATGGGCCAAGAACTGATTTATCTTGGGGCTATGCAAGCCACTCAAAGTTTGGCATCAAAGGCATTCTAGGAGCTTTACAATCAGCAACCCCTTATCTCGGCATCAAATGCCTTTTGGAGCCCCATAATCGACAAATCTCTTGGGGCTAGACATCAATTTCGTTGGACACCACAGGAACAACGACAGAATTCAACAAGGCAATCCGGACTTCGATTGCAAGGGTGTTCCAAAATCCCATCACACCACGAGCATAATTTCTCTCTCTTCATTTCACACTTCATGCATCTTCTTGCAAGAACACATATACCTGTCAAGCACACACATAACAGGTACCACCACGAACTCAACAGCATCCGCTACTCAAGGCACTTCATCCGCACCAGAAAGTGGTTAACCGTGCCCACACCCCACAAAGTCAACAACATAAGCAGATGCGGGTCCAAGTCGGCAACTTGGTCCATATCGAGACAACCTCCCATAAGCTCCAAGTCGGCAACTCGGTCTATATCGAGACAAGCTCCCATGAGCTCCTAGTCGGCAACTCGGTCCATATCGAGACAAGCTCCCATGAGCTCCAAGTCAGCAACTCGGTCCATATCGAGACAAGCTCCCATGAGCTCCAAGTCGGCAACTCGGTCCATATCGAGACAAGCTCCCATGAGCTCCAAGTCAGCAACTCGGTCCATATCGAGACATGCTCCCATGAGCTCCAAGTCGGCAACTCAATCCATATCGAGACAAGCTCCCATGAGCTCCAAGTCGGCAACTCGGTCCATATCGAGACAAGCTCCCATGAGATCCAAGTCGGCAACTCGATCCATATCGAGACAAGCTCCCATGAGCTCCAAGTCGGAAACTCGGTCCATATCGAGACAAGCTCCCATGAGCTCCAAGTCGGAAACTCGGTCCACATCGAGACAAGCTCCCATGAGCCCCAACTCAACAACTCGGTCCATATCGAGACAAGCTCCCATGAGCTCCAATACAACACTCCAGCAAAAGTCACTCATGCAGGGAGCGCACCTCTATCTATCGCAATTTCAAATTCCTACTTTTATCGAGTCTTTGTTTTCTTTTCTTCCTTTTTTCTTTGTCGATGTCCTCGGCGGGTGTTTTTACATTCGTCGACGCGTTTTTCTTTGCAATCCACGTCGCCGAGGGGCTCTGTAGACACCCCGCCTTGGACCTCTCATGTCCCGATTGCATACACATTCTCTATCTTCCTCTCTTCTGTTATGTTTTGTTACTTTCCGTTAACTTTTGTTACTTTCCGTTAAGTTCTTGACTTACTCCGTTAGTCTTGGATTTGACTAAGTGACAAAGTCAACCTTGAGTCTTTGTTTACTTTGTTTTTTTGACTTTCGTGGTGTTCGTTAAGTTTCTAACTGATCTCGTTAGTTTTGGGACTTAACTGCATAACGGGGTTAACTTTTGGGCTAAAATATGGATTTCCTGAAGGTGGGACGAGTGCTCCTTTGGCCTTCTTTGTGGGACGATCGCGCCTCCCATAGGGGGGAGGGGTGGGACGTGCGCGCTTCCCACCTCCAGGATCCCAGATTTTGCCAAATTTCCCTCCTCTTCTGATTTGTAACCCCCAAAGCCATTATGTCTTGGCTTGATCCGGGGAAGGGCCATCTTTGTGACCACAAACACTTCCCTAACACCTATAAATACCTCTTCATTCCACCATGGAAAGGGAAGAGGAATTCTTGAATCACAAACACTTTAAAACACATAAAATCCATTTTCAAAGGGTGGTCACTATAGACAATTTGGTTCTTCCCCATTCAAGCACAAGGTACAACTCTCACTTTCTCCTTCTAAACTCTTTTAATTCTCTTTGTCAAAACTCTTTACTTGTTTTCTTCATCTCTCACTTCTCTAATGAGTATGCAATCTCCATAAAAAGGGATACAACCAAAAGGCCACTTCACTATTGAAGTTTGGCCAAGGTTACATCCCAACATTCCAATCTCTATTTCAATGATTGATCATTTCTTAATGTAATGATTTAGCAATAATTCAACATGTAATTCTTAGCATAAATCAATAAATAAAACAATTTTCTTTTTATTTCCCTTTTCTTTCCCTTGTAATCGTTAGCACATTTTCATATTAATAAATAGAAGGACTTTTTAGCATTAGAACACCAATTGTAGCAAGACCCGCGTAAGTGGGGCGGAGTGGGTGTTTAAGTACTTCCCACTCCGTCACCTAACCCCCGAACCCTTCTCTTCCCGAATCTTTGGTTTCGTAACATTAAAAAATAGACTATTTCTAGGTTTTTCTTATGTTCCTTTAAAAACATAGGTGGCGACTCTACAAAATAAAATCAATTAGACATCCTAGGATCCTTCCACCGCTCTAGCCAAGCCGTGGGCTCTCCCGGGGTATCTACACTTATGAGGTTGGAAAAGTAGAGCGTACTGACTTTGGGAGAATATAGAGTACGGCCGAGCTAGGCATGCTACTTGGGCGAGCATGTAAGCAGGAGCGGCCGTGCAGCCGCTGCACGGGAATAAGTTGGATTTCGGGAATTATAATTTGTCTAGGTTTTGCTCTCATTATAGGTTGTGTATATAAGCAGGGTTCCTTCCCATAACTCATTGTAACTTAGATTTAACACATTATAATGCAAGATCCTGGCTTGATAGTTCCCCCAAACGTAGTAAAAAATATTGACGAACCGGGTAAATTATTCTTTGTATCGATTTACTGTTTTTGCTTCTTTTATCGTTCTTGCACTATAATATTCCCTCTATTCTGATTTAAGGATCTTATTGTTTTTAAATTTGTCTCAAATATAAATTATTAATTACTTTATTTTTTAAATATCAAATTATAAATAATATTTTGAACAATTTTGTCCTCATAAATTTATACAGTATGTTAAAAATAAGGGAAAATATAGAAATATACCCCTGTACTTAGCTTAAGGATGCAGATATGCCCGTATACAATTAATTGTCACATTAACCCTTGTACTCAAGAGTAATGTGTGGAAATTCGGCCACCGTCATCTTTCCGTCCAAAACTTAACAGAAATGATGACTAGGTGTATGAGTTGGATATTTGAATTGAGGATGTGGAAAAAAATAGCCCAATTGAAACTTGCTGACTAGGAAGAATTGTTGATGTGGAATTTTTAGGGTATCAAATAGAGTTTGTTAAAATAAAGGGGTTAGAATGAAACTATTAAAAACCCTAATACTAATACTCAGTCGCCACTCCAAAACAATGAAACATTTTAATTTATCTTCCCTCCTCCCCCAGCTCTATTCCCGTCATCCGTCCCCCTCCCTCTCTCCTTCGACCTACCACCATCGGTCAAACACTTACAACCTTCTTCCCCAGCATCTCCTCCCCTCTTTTCTGATCTCCCTTTCTTTCTGTTTCTTCCCCATTTGGCCAGTCGATCATTCCCAATCCTGGTGAACTCCATAGATTCCGGTCAAGCTTTTTATAATCCGGCGAACTCCATCGCCCTCAACAAGATCTGGGCTCAAAAAATCATCTTTGGATGAGCACCATCTCCATCAACTAGATCTGGCCTTTAAAATCATCTTCGATTGCCATTGAGTTCCAACTCATGTTCATCTTTTCCCGGCTCCCTCAACAAGATCTGGACTTTCTTTTTTAATTTTCTTTTTATTAAACAATCTTGGCTTTGATGTGGGATTTGGAATTTGGAATTTTTTTCAGATTTGTGTTGGCTTGTGATCTATCTTAATTTGTCAATTTATTCAACTTTGTGTTGTAATTTTTGTTAGTAGGGTTGATTTTGGTGGTGGTGGTGGCGGTGCCTGATTTTAGTGGGGGACGGTGGTTTTGCTGTTGGAGATGACGGGAGTGAGGATGATTAAGAAGTTTTGAGAAATTTTAACTGACTTGCTAACTGAAGTGGCAAAGAAAATGTTATTTCATCAATTATTTAACGAAAATGTTAACTATTTTAACAAACATTGACTTTATGTATCAAAACGACGTAGTTTTGAACCCGTCATATTCAAGAAATTCCACTTGGGAAATTTGTATCCACATAGTCAATTTTACTTGCCAACTAGGATGCCCAGTCAGTAATTCCGTTAGGATTTGGGCGGAAAGATGACTGTATCCAAATATCCACTCATTTTTCTTAAGTACGGGGGCTAATATGGAAATTAACTTGTATAAGGGAATATCTGCATCCGTGGCCTAAGTACATGGGCATATTTCTATATTCCCCCCCCCCCCAAAAAAAATGTACATCTACCTAACAGTTGCGTTTGTTAGGCCCAATTGGTAGGAAAATAAGCTAGAGGGGGGGTGAATAGCCTAATTAAAACTTTTTCAAAGAAACACTTTATAAATTCAAAGTCACTTATCAGTTTGCAAACTATTATCAGTAAGTGCAGCGGAGAAGATATGACTTAGTTTAACTCACAAAAAACAGTTTATAAAAGGTTTTGAGAGCTTGGTTTAACACGAGGTGATTTCCAAAAGTTCAATGCAGTTTCAAGAGATTGATAAATAGAAATGACAATGAATCAGTAAGAACAAGTATGATCTGCCGGTGATAGAGTTCCAACCGGCAAGGACAAAGTAAATAACAGGGGACATAAAGATTTGGAAAGGTTCACAGTGTAATACTGCTACGTCCTCTACCAAGCTTGGTCAGAACTTGGATTTGGGTTAAGTGCACTATTAGATATCCCTAGTCTATTACAAGAGCGGCTTTGCCGGATACAAAGACTAAATTCTAGAGATCACTAATGGATCATAATACAAATCTTACCAAGTGTATTTGAGCGGCAAGTCCAAAAGAACTTATCTCACTCAAGTGGGTGTGTGAATAACTCAAGCAACGTATTCCTTTAAATTAATCTAGTTCGGGAATACTGACAATGTTGATGAGTTTGTGCATAAGTGTATGTCCTAATAAATGTCTAATGATTTCTGGGACAAGGAATGTTTGAGCTTCAATGAATGCTCTACACAATCAACTCTCTTCAATGCATTATTTTCACCAACCTTCTTCAATGCTCTAATTCCTCTATTTATACGAGGAGTTAACGACTTGAGTCTTGTGGAAGAAGGCTTGCATTTTGAATTTCCAGCTGGGTAGTTGAGGAGCATTAAATGCGGTATCTTTGGCATTAATGGCGAAGATATGTAGTACACGCATGCTTGGAAAAGTCTGAAGGGTAAAGACCCCTTTGTCTCAACCGGTTACCTGCAAAAGCAAGTAGAGACAGAGTAGAGCTAAAAATAGCTATGTGTCAGAAGGCGTAGAAAGATATGACACACTTATCAGAAAATAAGTACAGAAAGTACAATCAGCAAATGGTAAAGTCAAGTTAAAGGTAGAACGATAAAATCTGGAGATATTCAAGTGAAGAATATCTTAAGTTGTTTTATCAGCAAACTTCAGTCTGAACTTGCTGATTGATGATTTGCCGGCAACTTGAAATGGATGCCTTTGATCGGCAACTTGGATGCTAATCTGCTGATATGTTTTCCGTTGTCCTCTAGCTGGTTTGCCTTGTATTGAAGAGTTGTAAAACATCTGTGCTGGTCACAAAGAATCCTAAGGGTTCCTAAGAATGTTCTACTAAAATTGGGGGATCCTAAGTGTTAACTATGATTGGGATTAAGCAATTCTATGTCCTAAACATATATTTGAACAACAATCTCCTCCTAATTGCTTAAGTCCAATCACCCTATCCATGAACACCTATCTTAGATTAGTAAAAGAATGTATAGGGGTTGTCTATTTGTTATCAATCCCTAAGCCAAGTCACACATTAGATGTCTTAGAAAAGGAAAAGAAGAAGAAAAAAAATACATAAGATAGAAAAAGATAATGGATTGTTGATTGTAATGATCAGCAGAGAGCTAATAATCTGCAAAACAAAGTTAGCATGAAGAGCAGCAGATATATTATAAGAACATAACATAAAATAAGCACACACACAAACAGAATCAATAATGGTTAGCAAAGAAATTTTGGATATATCTTTGAAGGTCTTCAGGATATCTATATCATTGGCTTACTGGTCAGCAGCCTTTGATGTAGATTCAGTATGCTTGGCCTTCTTCTTTGCTTTGGCTTCTTCTTAGTCAGCTTTCCTCTTCTGTCTTCTATTTGCACTTTGCAATCTTTCAGTCAACATCAGGTTGTTGGCCTCAAGAGCAACAATCTTTCGATGAGCATCAGCAAGAGCAAGATTGGCAGCAGATAATTCTTTTTCAGTTTTCTCCAAGTCTTTGATCTGTAATTTTTGGTCATCGACTAGTTGCTTCTGAATTGAATGCATAGTCCCCAAAGATTCAGAAAGCTTCATCACTCGTTCCAAGAAGCTCCTTCAAGTCGTTGATCCTTATGTTTTCCTCCTCCTGATTGGACTTAAGAATCTTCCTAGCAATATCGCGATGAACGTCCCTTATCAGGTCAGCAAGAGAAAGAGCCATATCACCAAAATTAGCACGAGTGGCAGGCACTTGCTGATCAGACAAATCACCATCACCGAAGCGAAGGTATTCATATAAGCTGTTCACCACAGCTGGCTGAAGGGGATTTATGGATGATGGAACGACAAATGAAGGGACAAAGTCTTCATTCAACAAATCAGCATCTTCAACAAGAATATCATCAGCAGCAATCATCTCATCATCAGAGGAAAGAACAATCAGCATAGGGGATGATGGAGGGGAAAGAGGAGCAGGAGGCAGAAGCAAAAACTGTTGGAAAGCAGCATCTTTAGCAGACTGGAAGTAATCGGCAAAAATTGATGTAGAGGCAATGAGAGAGTGATGGATCGATTTTATCAGATGTTAACTCTACATTTTTGTTCTCATTTTATTGACTTTTTGATGTAATTTAGAATAGTTTAATGTAATTTTGGTCTTTTATGGTTTATGGAACTTTGTTGGATTTGTAATGTTTTAAGACACTTTGTAGTGTATTTTGTGTGGTTGCAAAGTCCGTGGGTTGTAATTTGTTGAAGACTGAATATTGCTCGAGTCAAAGTCAAAGTCAAAGGTCAACCGTGTCAAGGAGGTGAAGAAAAGAAGAAAAAAAAAATAAAGACAGAAAAGCCTACCAGGCGCCCGCCCGCCAAGTACCAGGCGCCCGCTCGTTGGGAGTTTTGAATGACCAAAGTTACTGGACAAATGAGCGCCCGCCTGGGTACTACCAGGCGCCCGCTCGGTCGTTCCGTACGGTTTTCGGGTTACTTGTGCCAGACGGGTTTTAACCCAATTTTTCCTACTTTTGGCCATAGTTTTCTCTTTGTATAAATATTAGACTGCAGTACTATATTTCTTTATGCTTTGTTTTAGGTTTTATTCAAGTTTCAAGGTGTAAACAAGATTTTGGGATTATTCATCATCAAGCGTTTATCCAGGTTTATGATTTTTAATTATATTCTTGTGTTTATTGCTATGTCGATGAGTAGCTAATTTCTTTATTCATGGATTGGGAGTAATAACTATCAAATCTCTATGCTAAATTGGGCTTAATTAAATATTAATCTTGTTCTTGTTCATAAGAATAGAGCTTAATTAATTTAAAGATTTCATTAATATGACTTGATATTTTTGGTCTTTAAATCATCTTGGTTTAGATTGTTTCACTAGCGTGAATAATTTATATATTGAATCATATTCTTGTGATTAGATTTAATTGAGGACTTCGCGGAAATCAAAAGAATTTAAGATCAAGTGTTCTTAAGAGCTTAATAAATTGTTTTTGTGTGTTGTTGACCTAGTGGAATATTTCACATAGAGATAATAATAGGGTTGCAATCCGGTGACCAGACCGTCCCAACTCTTAAATAAGTGAACGATTTCTTGAACAAGTTTAATAATCTTTTTAATAAAATAGCATAGAGAGGAGATATTTGTGAACCCCAATCTGTGAATCTTCATAATCTTGAATTAAATCTTTGTTTGCTTAGTGATCTTTAATTTAGTAATTTATTTTTATTGTTTAGTAGTAATTTAGTTTAATCAAAATCAATCAAAAACCCCCTTGGTTCGTTTACACTAATTAAATTCACTCGTTTATCCAACAAGTCTTTATGGGATCGACCCTCGCTTTCGCGCGTTACTACTACGGTAACTAGTGCGCTTGCTAGGTATTTATTACTTGGAATTTTATCCATCAAGTTTTTGGCGCCGCTGCCGGGGACTTGTTTTGATTTACAAGTTAATTTAATCGGTGTATGTTTGGTAGGCGTTCATTGAACCCCGAGTTGGTTCCTTTGGACGATAATATCGATAGACTTGACAGGGGCATTCCCCCTATTTCTGAGTCTGAGTCTGAAGCTTCTGTCACCGAGACAGAGGTAATTTTAAGTGAATCTGAAACTTCTTCCACCGAGGGAGAAGAAATTGAAGTTGCAATGGCTAATCCATTAATGAAAGAATATGCTAGGCCTAAGGTTGACACATCGGTATCATGTATTGTCCTGACTGAGGCCGCTAAATCTTATGAGGCGAAGGGGCATTACTTCAGTCAGTTGCCCAAGTTTCAGGGTCTTCCCGCTGAAGACTCTTTGAACTTTTTGAGAGAGTACATGATGATTATATCAGGATTCCCTGTAAAAGAGGGGGTTACTGATGAACAATTAAGACTTAAATATTTTCCTTTCTCTCTTCAAGGGGCAGCTAAAACTTGGCTTATGTTACTTCCTGCTAGGAGTATCACTACATGGGATGGGTTGCATGATGCATTCTTAAAGAAATTTTTCCCGCATGCTACTTTGGCCACCTTTAGACAGAAAATCATAGGGTTTACTCAAGAGGTAGGTGAGCCATTTCATGAGGCTTGTGATAGGTTCAAAATGTTGCAAGTGCAGTGCCCTCATCATGCTTTTCCTGAGGCCCTTTTACATCAAACATTTTATGGTGGGTTAACTGCAGCAGACCAAGCTATGGTCGACAATGCAGCAGGCGGCTTTCTAGGAGCCAAAACTGTTGACCAAACCCAAGAATTATTTGAGATGTTGGGGGCCAATTCGCAAGAAAAAGGCTTTAGAGGGAAACCTAGGGGAGTGCATGAGTTGAGTTGTATGGATGAGTTCACTAGGCAGGTGTCTTTGTTAAACCAAAATATGGCTAAAATGAATTCTAATATGTCTCCCTCAAGTGCTAATGTGGTATCTGATTTCTGTGCTAATTGTGGATCTAACACTCATGCTACTAATGGTTGTCCAGTTGTTGCACAGTTTGACTCTGAACAGGTAAATGCGATGCAAGGGTATCCCCCAAGGCAAAATCAAGGTGGTATGTATTCTAATACTTATAATCCAGATTGGAAAAACCACCCCAATTTTTCTTGGAGGGGTAACCCAGGAATTCAGTACCAGCAGCAGAAACCTCTCTATCCTCCTCCCCCACAAGGGAATCCAGAACAGCAGCCTAAGCAATCTCTAGAGGATATGATGAGGTCCATGATGCAAGAGCAGCAACAAATGAAGATGATAATGGAACAGCGTGAGAAGCAGCAGGACGCGGTCAACAAAAAGCTGGAGACCCAAATTGGTCAACTAGCTGTGGGTCAGCAAGGGCATAAACCAGGAACCTTCCCTAGTCAAGGGGAGCAAGCCAAGGCCATTATGACTCTGAGAAATGGCAAACAGGTAAGTAATGAGGTATGTCCTAACTCTCCTTCTGAAACTGCTGAACCACCTGTTGTTGAGAATGTTGTTGGTAAGAGTACTAATGGCATGGGGGAAATTCCTGTGACTGATTCTTCCACCCCCAAGCCATATGTACCTCCTGTACCGTTTCCTGGTAGATTCATGAGAAGTAAACTGGATAAACAAATGTCTGATTTGTATGACATGTTTTCAAAAGTGAACATTAATCTTCCTTTGTTAAATGTCATTAAAAATATCCCAGCTTATGCAAAGTTTTTCAAAGAACTTAACTCCAGGAAACCCAAGTATGGGAATGATGAGAAGTTGATTATGGGAGAAAGTGCTAGTGCTGTGGTACAACAGAACCTCCCACCTATATTGAAGGACCCCAGAAGTTTTAACATTTCTATATCTATGGGTGATTCTAAAAAGGTGAAGGCAATGTTAGATCTCGGTGCTAGCATTAATTTGTTACCACATCATTTGTATCTTGAGTTGGGTTTACCTGAGCTAAAACCCACCACAATGACCTTGCAATTGGCCGACCGTTCAATCAAGAGGCCATTGGGAATTGTGGAGGATGTTTTGGTGCAGGTAGCCAATTTGATTATCCCTGTGGATTTTGTTGTGCTTGAGACTATGAATGGTGTTGGGAATAGTCAGGATTCTCCCATACTACTTGGGCGTCCATTTATGGCTACTACTAACACCATCATTAATGTGGGTGATGGTACTCTATCTATGTGTGTGGCTAATGAGAAAATAGAAATATCTGTGTTTGATGTCATGCAAAGTCCCTTAGATGATGAGTCTTGTAACTGTGTGGATATTGTTGAGGATTGTGTGAGTGAAGTCTTGTGGCATGAGAGAGAATGTGAGGAGTTAGAGTCTCTGTTGTCAGCTGGCGGTAAGAAACTTAGGGATAATGCGGATGTTCAACTGATGGCTGTGGAAAAGGCCGACGAACACCATCCTAGTGATGGCCTGTTTCACCCCCTAGGCCACTTCAATGAGAAGTCGGTGCCTTCTATTGTAACCCCTCCAGCTCCTGAAATCCCTTCCCTCCAATTTAAAATATGTTTTTATTGGGGAGGGAGAGACTTTGCCTGTGATAATTGCCTCAGATTTGACCATAGAACAAGAGGCCAAGTTGATCAAAGTGCTTTGTGAGCACAAGCAGGCCATAGGGTGGACCTTAGCAGATATTAAGGGTATTAGCCCCTCCATGTGCATGCACAAAATTAATCTCATAGATGGGGCTAAGCCGTCTAGAGAGAGACAAAGGAGGTTAAATCCTCACATGGAGGAGGCGGTTAGGAAAGAGGTCCTAAAATTGTTGGATGCAGGCATTATCTATGCCGTTGCTGATAGTGAGTAGGTGAGCCCGGTTCAAGTCGTTCCTAACAAATCGGGCTACACGGTCACCACTAATGGGAAAGGAGAAGAAGTGCCAAAAAGGAAAGTGACTGGTCTGAGAATGTGCATAGATTTGCGCAAACTGAATGCTGCAACAAAGAAAGATCACTTTCCTTTGCCCTTTATTGATCAGATTCTTGAGAGGTTAGCCGGACATGAGTATTATTGTTTCTTGGATGGTTTTTCGGGGTATAACCAAATCCCCATTGCACCAGAGGAACAAGCCAAAACCACTTTTACTTGTCCTTTTGGCACATTCGCATTTAAGAGGATGCCCTTTGGGCTTTGTAATGCACCTGCGACTTTTCAAAGGTGTATGACCTCCATCTTCTCTGATTTGATTGAGCGATGTGTCGAAGTCTTCATGGATGACTTCTCGGTATTTGGTGACAGTTTTGATGGGTGCCTAGAGAATTTGACAATGGTGTTAAATCGTTGTTGTGAGACAAATTTGACCCTTAGTTGGGAAAAATGTCATTTTCTTGTGAGGCATGGCATTGTGTTAGGACATTTGGTGTCAAATAAGGGGATTAAGGTAGACAAGGCTAAAATCGATGTGATTTCAAAATTGCCTCCCCCTGTGTCGGTTAAGGGTGTGCGAAGTTTTCTAGGCCATGCAGGTTTTTATAGGCGTTTCATAAAAGACTTTTCAAAAATTTGTAAGCCTTTATGTAACCTGCTAGCTAAGGACACTGAGTTCATCTTTGACCAAGAGTGTCTAGAGGCCTTCAATATGTTGAAGGAGAAGTTGACGTGTGCCCCCATTCTATCCAGCCCCAATTGGTCTCTACCATTTGAGATCATGTGTGATGCATCAGATTTTGCGATTGGAGCTGTTTTGGGGCAAATAGTGGATAAATTACCTCACGTGATTCATTACGAAAGTAGAACTTTAAATGACGCACAACTGAATTACACTACCACTGAAAAAGAATTTTTAGCAGTTGTGTTTGCTCTTGAAAAGTTTCGTTCTTACTTGCTTGGGTCTAAGGTGATTATCTACTCTGATCATGCTGCACTTAAATATTTGCTGAATAAAAAGGATGCTAAACCTAGACTTCTTAGGTGGATGCTCCTACTGCAGGAGTTTGACATAGAAATAAAGGACAAAAAGGGGACCAAAAATGTGGTGGCTGATCACTTATCTAGGCTAGAGAACTTTACATTTACTAATGTGATAGATGGTGCGATTCCGGTTAATGAAAATTTTCCAGATGAACAACTATTTGCTTTACATGTTCATGAGCCTTGGTATGCGGATCTTGTGAATTTCACTGTTTCTAATATTATGCCACCTAACTTCACTTACGATAAAAAACGAAAGTTTAGATCGGATGTGAAGCACTACATTTGGGATGACCCTTATCTGTGGAAAGTTTGCCCGGACAAGATAATTAGGAGATGCATTCCGGAGCATGAGCAAGCTAGCGTGTTGAGATTTTGCCACGAACTCCAATGTGGGGGTCACTTTAGTGGGCAAAAGACCACTAGGAAAGTATTGCAAGCGGGTCTATATTGGCCCACTTTATTTAAAGATGCTCATGATTTTTGTGTGAGGTGTGATAGATGCCAAAGGACTGGCAACATAGGAAAGAGAGATGAAATGCCCCTACAACATAATTTAATTGTTGATATTTTTGATGTGTGGGGTATTGATTTTATGGGTCCTTTTCCCCCTTCCCAAGGCTACTTGTACATTCTTGTTGCTGTAGATTATGTGTCTAAATGGGTGGAAGCAATTCCTACCCGGACTAATGATGCTAATATTGTTTGCAAGTTTGTTCATGAAAATATCTTTGGCAGGTATGGAGTGCCGCGCGTCATTATCAGTGACCAAGGGACGCACTTCACAAACAGAATGTTCAATCAAGTGCTAAAAAGATATGGGGTGGGTCACAAGTTGGCTACGGCTTATCAGCCTCAAACTTCGGGCCAAGTGGAGGTGAGTAATCGCCAAATCAAGGCGGTGCTTGAGAAAATGGTGCGTCCAAATCGTAAGGACTGGGCTGACAAATTGTGTGATGCACTGTGGGCTTATCGGACTGCATACAAAACCCCCATTGGAATGATCCTGTACCGGATTGTGTATGCAAAAGAGTGTCATCTGCCAGTGGAACTAGAGCACAAAGCATATTGGGCAACCAAGCAGCTAAACAAGGATTTGACTCTAGCAGGGGAGAAAAGATTGCTTGACTTGGATGAGCTTGCAGAAATGAGGCAGGATAGTTATGAGAGTGCAAAGTTATACAAAGAGAGGACAAAAAGATATCATGATAAAAACCTTAAACCCAAGTTTCTCAAACCGGGTATGAAAGTCCTTCTCTTTAACTCTCGCCTCAAACTTTTTCCCGGAAAACTGCGTTCAAGGTGGACGGGTCCTTATGAATTGTTTGAGTGTTTCCCCATGGAGCTGTAGAGCTTAAAGATTTGAAAGATGGGACAACATTTAAAGTGAATGGACACCGAGTGAAGCCTTATTATGAGGGGCTGTCTATTTTGGAAGACATCAATGAAATTAATGTAATTGATTTGACAGACCCGGAGGGAGCCACTTAATATTCATGTGGCATTATGTCGAGCCAAAGACTTAAAACAAAGGCGTTTGTTGGGAGGCAACCCAACCAGGTATCATTTTTATTGCTTTATGTTTTTCCTTTCAGTTTATCATCATTTTTGAATTGGGAGTGTGTTGTTCTTCAATGCCATGAGGACATAGCATGTTCTAAGTTTGGGGGTGGTGGTATTCATAAATTCAAAAAAAATAAAATAAAATTATGTAGTGCTTTCGTGTCATTTATTTTTGGGTCGGTTCGAACTACGGTGACCTGAGCTCCTTATTGTCTTAGGGAGAACGTAGGCAACGAAAGTGTGGTCAAAAGTTCAGTCCGTGTCATCCTTCATGGATCTCTCTGAGTTTGTGGGTTTATAGGGGAGTGTAAATAGTGTCACCCTCCAAAAAGATTTTCATTTTTTGAGTCAATTTTATTTTTTATAATGGATATTACGCTTGTGATGTTTGTTTGTGGTGATGTGCAGGAAATCAATTCAACCAGTGGTGGAGCGATCAAACCAGCAAAAAAAAAAAAAAAAAATGCTGGAAAAATGTACCGAGCGCCCGCTTGGTGTGAAGGGGGCGCGCGCCCGTTCAAAGATGTGAAAAATATAGAGTTTCTGCCCAAACAAGCGCCCGCCTGGACCCTGGTGAGCGCCCGCCTGGTTGCCGAATTGAGAGACGCCAAGTTGGGTAAAAACGGGATTTTGGGGATTAATAACCTAATTTACCCATCTTCCCCAATTTATCTCCCTCTCTAAACCCTTCTCCCTCTCGCCCCTTTCCCTCTCTCCCTACAAATCTATCACCCTCACCACCTACAAACCATCAAAATCACCTCCCACCATAACCCTCTTCAAGAATTACTAGAGATTTGGCCTCCATTCATCCAAAAATTAAGGGTTTGTGCAAGAAATTTTCAAGGTTGAAGGAAGGAGAATTTCGAGGAATTGGGACTTTGTGATCAAGAATTGGGGGTAGTTGCAGAAGAAGAAAGTGTTTGCAAGGTTGACGGTCATCTTCTCGGATCATCTTCTCCGTCTCCGGCGCGATTTTTCGGCGACCTCCGGCGAGATTTTCCGGCGAGTCCGGGTAAGAGCAATTTACTGATTTAAAATTTGTTAGAGGTTGTTGCGGTTGTTATCATGCCACCAAGACCAAGAGGTCGAGGACGTGGTCGTGGTGTTCCCCCACCCCAAATCGAGCCGGATTTCGATAACTCCCGTTTTGTATCCCGGGAATCACAAAATTACTTCGATAATAAGCAAAATAATGGGGTCACGGTTGAGAGGGGATTTAACTTGACAAATTGTGGGTTAGATGCTATCATCGAACATTATAGCTTGAGAATATTGTTGGCCGTGCCGGCCTAGATGGGGTCGAAGTTGCTGGTGCAAGAATTCTATGCTAATTTTCATGCAGCGACTGAGGCCCCCAATGTCTGGGTTAGGGGATTTAATGTTGAGGTGACTGCGACGGCTATAAATAATTTCTATGGGTTGTCTGATGCTGTGGCGGAGGGGAACTGTGTGTAT
Organism: Campanula takesimana; assembly: GCA_026119855.1. Classification (NCBI taxonomy): domain Eukaryota; kingdom Viridiplantae; phylum Streptophyta; class Magnoliopsida; order Asterales; family Campanulaceae; genus Campanula; species Campanula takesimana. Next base: position 608,883 of record JAOWBW010000307.1, read on the forward strand.
TGGGAGTTGAAGAGGAATCTTCAGAACATGGACCGGATGGATGAGACCTTAGCTTTATTTGCAGGAGAGTTTGGGGTAAATATTGATAGGAGAAACATCCGGAGTGGTTACTTATTTCATATTAGTGAGTTGAGGCTGGACCGAAAGGCATTGTATCACTTTATTTGCGAGAGGATCATGCCTTCTGCTCACTATCAGGAGGTTCATTGGTACAGGGCCCCTTTGCTCTATGCCATGCTAAGGAGGATGCCGATAAATATTGGGGGCATCATGCGTAGTGAGATGGGGGTACGAGCTAGATATTTGGAGAACAAGAATTATTTGTTCCCCATTATGATCACTACGATGGCACAGAGGGCAGGGGTGCCTATGGAGGGATTCCCCAGACTGTTAGCTCCAGGCACCACCGTGACTAAAGCAACAATAGAAAGTGGGAGAGTGCAGAGAGCTCGGGTCCCAGCTCCAGCTCAGGCTGCTGGCGGTCAGGCCATGGGTGATGAGGAGGAGGAAGATGATATCCCGGCTGAGATGACTCAGAGAGAGATGAATTATTATTTGTCGGGACAGATTCAGGGATTAGATGATATGTTCAGAGCTTTTCAACAACAACAATTTATGGCGAACTATCAAAGAGAGCGGAGGGAAGAGGAGAATGATCAGCGGATACAGAGGATGGAGGAAGCATTATACGCCAACAGTCGGGAGGATCAGTACTTCCGACAAAGAATGATGGCGCATCATTTTCCTGGTGAGCGGTACCCACCGTTGAACTACCCTCCACCACCTGAGTATGTACCACCTCCGCCATCGCCCCAGCATGGATGGAATACTTGGGATGATATCTTTGGACCGCCACCGCAGTGAGGAGCTCGAGGTATTTCCACTCCCCATGTTTTTTATGCTTAGTTGTGACGAGCATTGGGGGTAATGCTCTATTTAGTTTGGGGGGTGGGAATATTGGTTGGTTGTTGATGCACATATTATCACCGGTTTTGCTGTATAGTAAAAAGAAAAAGAAAAGAAAAGAGAGGCTAGGTGAAAACCCGAAAGGGCGCCTAGGCAAAAGGAGAGAAATTGAGTGATTTATTGTTTTTGCTTGGCGTGGCGTCACAAGGGCGGTTTGGAGTGATTGGGTAGGACATGTTTGGTGTAGGAGGTTTGGTTAGAGGCGAATAGGATAGAAAATCCTCATATTTCTTGTTAGAGTCATAAGGGGGCGGTGGAGTTTATCATGAGGTAAGTCATTGCTATTTATTATGGCTTTGATTTCTGTTTGAGGGATGATGTAGTGTAAGATAAGCGTGGGGGAAACATAGGACGTTTTAGATCCCCCTAGCTTTTTGAGTGGGCCCTAATTGGATATGCGTATTATTTTTTTATTATTGGGGTGCTATCAATTAGGGCCATTTGTTATGAATTATTTGTTTTTGGGGAGTTATAAGGAGCGGAGTCCTTTACACTCCGGTTGATTTTCTTTATTTTGTTTTGGCTTTGTTTGATGGGAGTTGTAGAGGAGATAGGGGTCATTTTCCTCCATGCTACGCTAATAGACCGGAGTTTAGATGTGGGGTTAGGAATATTACTCTGGGACGAGTAATGGTCTAAGTGTGGGGGAATTTGATGGATCGATTTTATCAGATGTTAACTCTACATTTTCGTTCTCATTTTATTGACTTTTTGATGTAATTTAGAATAGTTTAATGTAATTTTGGTCTTTTATGGTTTATGGAACTTTGTTGGATTTGTAATGTTTTAAGACACTTTGTAGTGTATTTTGTGTGGTTGCAAAGTCCGTGGGTTGTAATTTGTTGAAGACTGAATATTGCTCGAGTCAAAGTCAAAGTCAAAGGTCAACCGTGTCAAGGAGGTAAAGAAAAGAAGAAAAAAATTAAATAAAGACAGAAAAGCCTACCAGGCGCCCGCCCGCCAAGTACCAGGCGCCCGCTCGTTGGCAGTTTTGAATGACCAAAGTTACTGGACAAATGAGCGCCCGCCTGGGTACTACCAGGCGCCCGCTCGGTCGTTCCGTACGGTTTTCGGGTTACTTGTGCCAGACGGATTTTAACCCAATTTTTCCTACTTTTGGCCCTAGTTTTCTCTTTGTATAAATATTAGACTGCAGTACTATATTTCTTTATGCTTTGTTTTAGGTTTTATTCAAGTTTCAAGGTGTAAACAAGATTTTGGGATTATTCATCATCAAGCGTTTATCCAGGTTTATGATTTTTAATTATATTCTTGTGTTTATTGCTATGTCGATGAGTAGCTAATTTCTTTATTCATGGATTGGGAGTAATAACTATCAAATCTCTATGCTAAATTGGGCTTAATTAAATATTAATCTTGTTCTTGTTCATAAGAATAGAGCTTAATTAATTTAAAGATTTCATTAATATGACTTGATATTTTTGGTCTTTAAATCATCTTGGTTTAGATTGTTTCACTAGCGTGAATAATTTATATATTGAATCATATTCTTGTGATTAGATTTAATTGAGGACTTCGCGGAAATCAAAAGAATTTAAGATCAAGTGTTCTTAAGAGCTTAATAAATTGTTTTTGTGTGTTGTTGACCTAGTGGAATATTTCACATAGAGATAATAATAGGGTTGCAATCCGGTGACCAGACCGTCCCAACTCTTAAATAAGTGAACGATTTCTTGAACAAGTTTAATAATCTTTTTAATAAAATAGCATAGAGAGGAGATAGTTGTGAACCCCAATCTGTGAATCTTCATAATCTTGAATTAAATCTTTGTTTGCTTAGTGATCTTTAATTTAGTAATTTATTTTTATTTTTTAGTAGTAATTTAGTTTAATCAAAATCAATCAAAAACCCCCTTGGTTCGTTTACACTAATTAAATTCACTCGTTTATCCAACAAGTCTTTGTGAGATCGACCCTCGCTTTCGCGCGTTACTACTACGGTAACTAGTGCGCTTGCTAGGTATTTATTACTTGGAATTTTATCCATCAGAGAGTAATCAGCAGCAACAAGATCGGCATGGACAATCGGCATGGGAAAATCTGGATGAATGATAATGTCATGATCGCCCGGCTGATGAAAGATACCATCGTCTTCCAATGAAAGAAATAAGGCCAAGATGAAGTTCAAACAAGCACGACCTTCAAGAATAATGTTGACCAGATTGGCAAACATCAATCTCGAAGTGAAGACATAATGGTTAGCATGCTGTCGTGGGTGAAACATCGGCAACGTCAATGCAAGAGCAGCTGATTTGACAAGATAGAGCAGCCCTCTAAAGTCAGTAGCCCGAAGCTCAAGGATGTCAAAAATTTGATCGTCTATCATCATGCATCTTCTCAGCCAACCATTGGTTATGATGCAGACTTCCTTGGGAGATAGGCCAGGCAGATGAACTTTACCATATACTTTCAATTTACCAGGCAGGCAGTGTAGAAGTTCATAAACGGTAGCTTTCTTCTTTAGCCTAGAGACCTGGGAAGTCTTCCCTTTTCTTCTATCAAATTTGACCTTGAACCAAGGCATGAAGACCAATTTTTCACTGGCTGAGGAACCAGCAAGGAAGGGATGCTTGGTGTAATGGGGATGTTCTTTGCCGAATGGAGAAGTAATTCTCTGTAGAGTAGATTGGAAAGAAAAGATTGGTTGATGAGGAGGGAATAATGGTCTGCCAAACCTGACAGTAGGAATGGAGACACTGGTTGTGTACCAGTTTAAGCTCATCATCTCTTTGCCGTGAAGTGAATAGTTGTACTCAGGAGGTGGAGCAGAATCTTTGTCGTCTTCATCCTCAACTGCTGGCAGCTCTACATAATCATCAGGATCGATTTCATCTGAGCTTTCCTCATCAGTAGCGGCATCAACAGCAACAGCGACTGGCTGTACCTCAGGAGATTATAAAAGAAGAGGTTCCTCAAGAGCAAATAAAGCAGTCTGAAGTTCCTCAAATTATAGATTAGCAGCAATCATTGCATCAATGGCAGCAGCACGCTCAACAGAATCGGCAATTTCAGCATCGGCACCTCCTCCCAATTCAACAATCTCTTTAACACCAGTAGGTTCAACATAGATGACATCAGCAGTGACAGAGACTGGAATGATCTGAGTGTCAGCAGTTGGCTCAATCAGATGAGTGTCAGAAGTTGGCTCATCGGTAGGGAAGATTTCTTGCACATCGGCATGTACTCCTCCTGAAATCGGCAATTCTTCAACAACAACTTCATCAACAACTTGAGTGTCAGTAGTTTGCTCAATTGATGCAAGTTGGTCTTCTCTTACAATCAGAGGTTGAGTTTCCATAGTTTCCTCAACTTGATTAACCAGGGGCTCATCAGCAGTACTGGATTCATCAGCAGGTTGAGTGTTTGAAGTTTTCTCAACAAGTTGTTCAACAGATTTATCAGCAGATCCTTTGTCAGTAGAACTGCCTCCTCCTTGACTTCTCTCAGAGCCATCACTAGCTAATACAGAATCAGCAAAGGCTTCAGCAGATGAAACAGTAGCTGGAATGATAGTAGATTGAGCCTGATCGAAAGAGGGCTTCTTGAAAATAATGCTAATAGGCATCTTGTTTAACTCACTGATTGAGTCAGAAGAAGTAAGAGTGTCACCAGCAGCTTTGTGAGTACAAACAAAATCGGTAGTATCAACAGAACTTCTTGGAGTTGGAATGGGTGAGATTGTTGGTGGAGGAACTGGTTCAGGAATAGAGGTAGATGCTGGAGCAGAAGCAGCTCTAGCCTTGATAAAGGCCTCTGAATCATTCAGCAGATACAGGGTTATCCTCTGCACATTCTTTACGAATTGAGTGGCTTGAGCACTCTTATCCAGCCTTTCATTGTCATTGTAGTTCAGCAGATCATCTTCATCTTCTGGTCTTCCCAACTGGTAGGGATCTTGTTCATCAAAGTTCATCAGCTGGTTGAAGACTGAGGCATAAGCAACCCAGACATCTTGCACCATTAGATCTTGTCTGATCCTATCTTGAAAGAGATAGACCTGATTCCAGGGAAGGGGTAGAAAATCAAAATACCTTCCAAAATTTAACCTTAGCTCACTTTCAGACAACCTTTGAAATTTCTAAAGAGCCACAAACTTTTCCTTATACATATCAGTAAGATTGTTCAGGCTTTTATAGTCAACGTAATCAGCACGGATTCTAGGTGGAACTGACTCCTTTCTTTCCTCATGAAATTGGAGCAACCGACGAACAAAAGGATGGAGATGATCAATAGGGAACACCCAATTCTTAGATAAGACCTTATTGGTGAATGACCAATGGTTTCTAAAAAAAATATGAAATGTGGGGTTCCTGATCGGCTTGCACTTTCTGACAGAAGATCCAAAGGCTATATCAGCAGTAGCATGGAGCTCAGGTAAATAAGGAAGATCTAGAATTCCTTTCTGAAGAGGGACTCTTACCCATAAGTCAGATTCAATCAGTCTCCTTCTCTCAGCCATTTTATCGGCAATATCGGGTTCAGACTTGATAACCTCTGTGCTCCTTACCGTTGTAAAGCACGTAGCATTTGCAGCCGAATATTTTGAAGAATCCTATGTTGGGAATCCTGCCTCTCCAGAGTTCATAAAGATTCTTGTTATGGAATTTGTTGATAAGATATCTGTTCTGTGTGAAGCAGGCGGTATTGATGGCTTAAGCCCAAAAGTATTTTGGCAACCTGGCTTCAGCAATCATGGTTTTACCAGCTTCTATAAGAGTTCCGTTCTTTCTCTCAATGACACAATTTTGTTGTGGTGTTCCGGCAGCTGAGAAGTTGTGGTCTATTCCATGATCATCACAGTACTGAGCAATACCATTGTTCTTGAATTCAGTGTCGTTGTCTGATCTCATACTGACGATATCACTTTCTTTCCGGGTCTGCAGTAGTCTGAATAACTTTGTAGCAATGGCATATGTGTCATCCTTATGACTGAAAGTTTCCACCCAAGTACATCTAGAGAAATCATCTACTACAACCAGAGTGCATCTACTTCCCCCAATACTTGCTTTAGTTGTGGGGCCAAATAGATCCATATGTAGCAATTGAAGGCACTTAGACGTTGACATGCAGGGCTTGCTGTAGAAAGATGACTTATGTTGTTTTCCAAGCTGACATGCCTTGCATTTCTTTCCTTGATCAGCAGACACTTGAGGCAGACCGATAACCAGATTTGAACCAGCAAGTTTGGATAGATATTTGAAGTTCAAGTTGATGAGTCTCTTGTGCCATAGCCATGAGTTCTCACTAATGTTCTTAGCTACAAAACAAACATTAGCAACACCAGTAATAGCACTTAAGTCTATTTCATAAATGTTACCTTTACGTTTAGCAGTGAGAAGAGTTTCATTGGAAGCAATGTCTTTCACATAGCAACTGGAAGTAGTAAATACACATTGCATTCCTCTATCACAGAATTGTGATACTGAAAGAAGGTTGTGTTTCAAACCATCCACTAGAGAGACCTTTTGTACAGTTAGTGCACCTCTCTTGATGGTACCTACACCGATGATTTTTCCTTTGGCATTATCACTGAAAACCACTGGGGGACCTGATGCTTCAATAATATCGGCAAGTAGATCTGCAAATCCTGTCATGTGCCTTGAACAACCAGTGTCTAGAATTTACAAATCCTTGCTTGCACCAGTTGAGGCCAAGAAGCATTCCTGAAATAAAACAGTATGCTTATGGTCCCCCTTATTCTTGGGTCCGAGGGTTAGTTCCTCTTAGGCAAACATACTTGGCCACCACTTGAGGATGAAACCTCAGTGGGTCCAGATAGATGCTTCAAGAGGCATTCATGAGCCTTGTGACCTAAATCAGAACAATTAGAACATCTCACATGACTGATAGGCTGTGGAGTCGGTAGAACATCATTTTGTTTAGTTAGTGCATCGGCAGAACTGGAGGATAGAGTAGGCACAAACTTAGTAGGTTTGAAGGTGCTAGTGTTTCCTTTCTTTCCATTATGTTTACCTTTGTCAGTTACCTTTTTAGGTACTTGTCCATCGGTATCAGAAGTGGTTAGACCGGCAGCAGTTGCTCTGCTGATGTATTCACCGAGAACACCATTATCGGCAGACTCAGTATCAGCAACCTTAACATAACTTTGTTTGTGCTTGTCTTTCCTTTCATTCTGGTTCTTAGGATACTTCATAGCAACAGCAATGTATATTGGCTTAGTACCCACATGCACTGAGTTAGCAGAACTACATTCTACTTTCTCATCCCTTTTCTCGATCGTAAAGTTTCAGTAGAGCTACTGCTGCTGGAAACAAAACCTAACCCAGATTGGTCCTTATATGACATTTGGGTCGATATGATTGTTTCAACAGCAGCTCTAGATTTTGTGTAAGAATCAATGATACTTGAGAGATGATTATTTCTAAACACAAGATCTTCGATCTGAGCTATCAATACTGCTACTTGGCATTTAAGATCCAGGTTTTCTTTCTTTAGAGAAACAAACTCAAACTCATGTCCTTTGAGAACTTTAAGTTCAGATACAAGTAAGTCATTTTCTGCAGAAATTCTATTGAAATCAGCAGCCATCACTTTGGTGGTAGAGGGAATAGGTTTGGGAGAGAAGTCAAGTAGGGAAGAGATGGGTTTAGATAGGCTTTTGGAAATGCTTGGATGTCCAGTGAATGAGAATTTTCTGGTCATCGGTAAGGATTTAGGTTTGGTGGCAGTGAAGTGAGAAGAGTTACACTACCCATAGAGTGAGGTTCCTACTTGATGAACTTTGTATCCATTTGGGTTTTCTGCTTTGACACTAATTTCTTTGAAGTGTGGTTGAGGTCTTCCAGCAGCTTCTTCTCTGACTGGAGTTCTTGGAGGGGATGGATCTCGGTAGACTGGAGTCGGCAATGATGATATATCGGCATCATCCAAGTCTAGGGAAACAAAACTTACATCATCATCTTCATCTTCATCGGCATCTTCGTCTGAGTCAGTTTCACACCAAGCCGGCAAGGCCTTTTCTGTGCTTTCATCGGCAACAAAGCTTCGAGACTTAGGATTTCTCTTGTTGAATGACTTCCTCACATACTCATATTTTGGTTGAGGACATTTGGAAGCAAATTGACCAGGTTTCCTGCAGTTAAAGCAGACAAGATCACCTTTGTTGCTCTTTCTGTTGGTAGCACTCGTTGAGGGTTTGTTGTAGCTTGCTGGTTTTTTAAATAATGGTATGAATGGTTTTGGTTGCTGGTAGCTTCCTTTCTGCATCCTTTTGAAGTCTTTAAACCTTTTGTAGTTCCTAGCGAAGGCGGCAAATTCGTCTTCTTCCATAGGTTGTTCTGAGGTTGTTTATGGGGTTTTGGAACTGCAGGGTGTTGGATCGGGATCTATAGGAGGGAATTTGTTTGAAGGGAAGTATATCTGTGACTGAGCTGATAGAGACAAGTTTTTTAAATTTTTATCGAGAATGTTAAGTTTTTGCAGTTCTCTCTCATACAGAAATAGACTAGACACAAGATTATGAATAGAAGTCTTGTTTAAGTCTCTCACTTCTCTAACAGCAGTGACCTTGGTATGATACTCATTTCCCAAAGAACTTAGAAAACGAATATTTAGGTCTTTCATAGTATAAACCTTACCTAATGAAGCACATAAATTACTTACCTCGCAAAATCTGTCGTAGGCACTTCTGAGTGACTCACCATCTTATTTCTTGAAGGATTCAAACTCAGCAATGCAATCGTAGAGTCTGTTGTCCTTCACCTGCTCATCACTTTCAAAGTATGCAAGGATCTTGTTCCAGCATTCTTGAGCCGTGGAGCACAAGTCAATGAGTTTGTATTGCTTGTCATCCAAACCACAAGAGATAATGTGGCATGCTTTTCCATCTAGGGCAGCTGAAAGTTTGTCGTCCTCAGTCTATTCCTCTCTTGGTTTTTCAACCAAAGTTTCTTCAATCTGAACATGGGTTTCTTGTTCAGTATCACGGTCAGCATGTTGTGTCAGCGGCGTGGAGGGAATAGGTTGGTAGGTGGTTGAGACTTTTAAAGGAATGATTGTACCACCTTCTATGACATTCATCAACCGATCATCGATTGAGTTCATATACTTTATCATACGAGATTTCTAGACACCAAACTCGTTGACATTCAACAACGGAATGGTAGTGATGTTGAATGACTGCATGATTTTTCCTGCCATGGTATCGGCAAACAAGCTGCGAAGCTTGGAAATTTCTTTCAAAATTCCAAGCTCTGATACCAATTGTTAGGCCCAATTGGTGGGAAAATAGGCTAGAGGGGGGGGGGGTGAATAGCCTAATTAAAACTTTTTCAAAAAAAACACTTTATAAATGAAAAGTCACTTATCAGTTTGCAAACTATTATCAGTAAGCGCAGCGGAGAAGATATGACTTAGTTTAACTCACACAAAATAGTTTATAAAATGTTTTGAGAGCTTGTTTAACACAAGGTTATTTCCAAAAGTTCAATGAAGTTTCAAGAGATTGATAAATAGAAATGACAATGAATCAGTAAGAACAAGTATGATCTGCCGGTGATAGAGTTCCAACTGGTAAGGACAAAGTAAGTGACACGGGACACAAAGATTTGGAGAGGTTCACAGTGTAAATACTCCTACGTCCTCTACCAAGTTTGGTCAGAACTTGGATATGGGTTAAGAGCACTATTAGATATCCCTAGTCTATTACAAGAGCGGCTTTGCCGGATACAAAGACTAAATTCTAGAGATCACTAATGGATCGTAATACAAATCTTACCAAGTGTATTTGAGCGGCAAGTCCAAAAGAACTTATCTCACTCAGGTGGGTGTGTGAATAACTCAAGCAACGTATTCCTTTAAATTAATCTAGTTCAGGAATACTGACAATGTTGATGAGTTTGTGCACAAGTGTATGTCCTAATAAATGTCTAATGATTTCTGGGACAAGGAATGTTTGAGCTTCAATGAATGCTATACACAATAAACTCTCTTCAATGCATTATTTTCACCAACCTTCTTCAATGCTCTAAGTCCTCTATTTATACGAGGAGTTAATGACTTGAGTCTTGTGGAAGAAGGCTTGCAATTTGAATTTCCAGCTGGGTAGTTGAGGAGCATTAAATGCGGTATCTTTGGCATTAATGGCGAAGATATGTAGTACACGCATGCTTGGAAAAGTCTGATGGGTAAAGACCCCTTTGTCTCAACCGGTTACCTGCAAAAGCAAGTAGAGTCAGAGTAGAGCTAAAAATAGCTATGTGTCAGACGGCGCAGAAAGACATGACAGAGACATATAGCACTTATCAGAAAGTGAGTACAGAAAGTACAATCGGCAAATGGTAAAGTCAACTTAAAGGTAGAACGATGAAACCTGGAGATATTCAAGTGAAGAATATCTTAAGCTGTTTTATCAGCAAACTTTAGTCTGAACTTGCTGATTGATGATTTGCCGGCAACTTGATATGGATGCCTTTGATCGGCAATTTGGATGCTAATCTGCTGATATGTTTTCCGTTGTCCTCTAGCTGGTTTGCCTTGTATTGAAGAGTTGTAAAACACCTGTGTTGGTCACAAAGAATCATAAGGGTTTCTAAGAATGTTCTAATAAAATTGGAGGATCCTAAGTGTTAACTATGATTGGAATTAAGCAATTCTATATACTAAACATATATTTGAACAACAGCGTTCCTAAACTATAAATTAATATATATATAGCAAATTAGTATATCTAATCTTCAATTAAATTTATTTAAAGACAAATGTAAGAAAAAATATAACTTAGATGGTTGAAAGGATTATTATTTCCTTAAAAACAAAATCTAAAAGATTCGACCATAACGTATTTTATTACTTTACAAACCCCTAATTTTAAGTCAAGTATGATATAGTAATGTTAAGGAGCTGCTAAGCAAAGTGGACTAAAAACTTTTATTTACAAAATACAGAGTAGCTTTTCCATATATTGTTTTGATAATTTTACGAAATAGAAGATCAAAAAATATATACATATATAACCCTCCTTTTTATAGTAGTTAAGCGATCTAAGAAGAGAAAGGGAATAATTTTTAAGAATAGTTACCAAATATAAACAATAAACTAGTAGGTAACCCGTGCTCCGCACGGGAATCTATTCTGTTAATGTTTTTTTATTTTCATTTTTTGATGTTTTTAATCGATAAGTTAACATAATAATTTTATTTCAAAATATATGTATATTTGAAATTAATCAAAACATTTTCATAGCTTTGGTTGTACACAGTTGTAATAAATATGTATTTAATTAATTTAAAAGTACATTTAAGTTTGTTTTGTGACTATTTCCAAAATCTTAATGATATTAATAGTAATAGTTAACATATCTATTAAGTATTATGATTAAATAATATAATTAATAGTAATAGTTAATATATATCGTAACAATTATGATTAACTAATACTATTAATAATAATAATTAACTTATATAGTAACTATTATAGTTAACAATAATATTTAACTATTATAATTAACTAATATTATTAATAGTATTAGTTAATAGTTAAATATTATTCCCTCCGTCCCGGAGTAAGAGTCATACCTCCTATTTGCACGGAGATTAAGAAATGATGGAAGTAAAGTAAGTGTTGTGAGTGTAAAAGTAAATTAGGAAAGAGAATGAGTGGGAGGGAATAATAAGTTGATTGGTTTTGTGAGTATGAAATAAAGTAGGAGAGAGAATGAGTGAGATGAATAATAAAGGTTTTTTTTTGCCATTTTAGGAAAGAGACTCTTATTCTGGGACATACCAAAAGAGAAAGTAGGACTCTTGCTCTGGGACGTAGGAAGTAATACCTAATAGTTAACTATTATAGTTAACTATTATAGTAACTATTACTATTATAAGTATTAGTTACTATAGTATTTAACAATAATAGTTACTTATTATAGTAACCATCACTATTATAAGTATTAGTTAATATAGTAGTTAACTATAATAGTTACCTATTATAGTAACTATTACTATTATAAGTATTAGTTAAATAGTAGTTAACTATAATAGTTACCCTATATAGTAACTAATATTTTTAGCTAATATTATAGTTAACTATTATAGTAACTATTACTATTATAAGTATTAGTTACTATAGTATTTAACAATAATAGTTACTTATTATAGTAACCATCACTATTATAAGTATTAGTTAATATAGTAATTAACTATAATAGTTACCTATTATAGTAACTATTACTATTATAAGTATTAGTTAAATAGTAGTTAACTATAATAGTTACCCTATATAGTAACTAATATTTTTAGCTAATACTATTAGCTAAGAAAAAGAATTTGAAAAGTCTCTTATTTATAAGAGTGGTAATGATGTGGCAACACCAAATGCAACTTTTTTCTAAGGCTTGTCTATGTGGCAACACTACAGCTCTCCTCACCAACTTTAATATATATATATATAGATTTGGCATTCAAAATTTGATTCAAAGAAAATGGGCTTACAAATCAGTAAAAATAATTCTCGCCATAAACAACTAATGTCAAACAATAAAACGCGATTAAAATAACAAAAGGAAATATAGTAAGTGGTTGCCTCTTCTTAAAAATAAGATCTACTTTTTGATTGTGTGTGAGTATAATAAGCGGGTCAGTGTAAATAAAATAATAAAAATAGAATAGAACATTGATATTTTAACTAAAATTTTCCAATGGGCACATGAATAGGAATGATTGCATTTATGGGTTGGAAAGAGTAAGTGGTTTCTATATATCTACTAAGAGCATCCACAATGGGAGCTTTTTTATGGGTTTTTGTTTTAAGAAAAGAGCTCTTAAGAGCTTTTTACCATTGTAGAGATTTTGAAAAAGCTCCTTCCCTAAGGAGCAACTCCTTCTACAAGGAGTTTTTTAAGAGAGCTTTTTACATTAATTATCACCATTCTTCAATATTGACCATTAAATTTCAAACAATAATTTTATTTTTCTTTTATTTTAATATTGAATGTGGGGCCATAAAAAAGCTCTACCATTGTAGAAAAAGCTTTAAGCTTTTATAAGTTGAGTTGGAAAAGATGTGGCATATTGAAATTATAAAAAAGCTCTATGAAAAAGCTCCACCATTGTGGATGCTCTAACGAAGTAAACCAAAATAAACTAAGCGTATTCCATAGATAACATACACTCTTTCGTTTTAAAACTGCTTGCACTTTTCTAAGATGCATGAGAATTAAAAAAATGTATTAGATATTTGGGTTTTTAATTATGTTGTTTTTCTATAATCTTGATTAAATATTTGCAGATACTATTATTAGTAGATATAATTACCTCCAATAAAAACTTACTACCTCTCTCCATTCTGATTTAATGTTCATATTTTGATTTTGCACGGTGATTAAGAACTAATAATTGTGGAGTGTCATTTCTAATTTAATTGTGAATGAATAAAATTTATCGTTTACTAAAAAAAAGAATTTTTGTTGTGATAATGATAATTGGATCCCATTAGCTATTTTAGATAATAAAGTAAAGTAAGAGCTTTAAATCGGAACAGAAGTAGTACAAACTACAAACTACAAACTAGGGAATGACCAAACTAGGGAGAATTCAAAATTATAAAGGGTCAAATGGTCAAACAATATGGCTCTTGGTGGGCCCGAAAAATAAATGAAGGGTACAAGTACATATTGGAAGCAACAACAACAACATTACCCCAGTGCCGCAAAGGCTCCCACCTATGGTGGCGTAAGGGGGGTCGGATGTACGCAGCCTTGCCCCTGTATTAAAGCACAGAGAGGCTGTTTCCAGATGACCCATGATGAAAATTGCGTCGAAAATTGCATGGACTGACTGCTGCTTCATCACAAAGAAGCGCAGACAGTTTAGTGACCCATTTTGCTTTATTCCATCATATTCCCAAGCCAAAAAATAGTGAGTCTTTGGCTCCATCAGAAATGATGGAAAACAAGTACATATTGGAAGCATTGTGGAATTTTTGTTCAAATCGAAACAACAACTAACTATGGCCACCTGCTCGGACAACATCTTAGGCAACACAAAATTTATATACTCCCTCCGTCCCATAACAAACTTTTTTATTTTGTCTTCTTGGGCATCTCATTAAAAACCCTTGCTTACCTAAAAAGAAAAAGATTCCTCTCACTTTCTCTTTCTTCCCTCACAACAACTATCCATTTACTACGTATTACCTACCAAACTTTCTCTCTCTTTTGCACTCACATCACTGAGTTCTTCTTAATTTCCATTTGAATCTATAGTAATGTCCCAAGCATCGCATGGGAGTACTGCTAGTTATAAGAATAATGAAGCAAGAAAATTAATAGTATTGGTGTAGATAATGAATAAAGGTAAGCATAATGAATAGGCACACTTTAATGTTGAAAACATTGAAAGGTTAAAAAAAATGAAAAGTTAAAAAAAAACCTGAAAAGTTAAGCAAATTGAATGATTCATTAAGAAATATGAGTATTGGAAAGACATTGGAATTGAAAAGATTTGTTAATAATGGTGTAAAATAAATATTTTAATTAGCCACATTTAAACATTTTGAGCAAAATTAATTCTAAATAATACTTGATTCTTCTACATTTTTGCCATATTCAACTTTTACTGACCATACCGCATATACAATTTGGATTAAATTATAGTACTATATTATTTTATCTTAAACAAATTAATCTTTATGACTCATGAATTTTAATTATCCTCTGAGTCTTAAGTTACTAATATAATTGAGTTTATATTTTATTCGAACAATTATAAAAATTACATATAGTAAAGACATTTAAACTATTATCAGTAGCAAAGACATCTCATATTTGAAAATTTTACTTTACAATTAATTTTTTATGCTTTTGTATATATTGAATTATTTAAATGGATAAAATGTAATATCATGTAGAAGCACGAAACATAGGTCAAATTGAAAATGAAACTTTAGTACGCATGGCACATTTGACGTTTATAACGTGCGCATGCCACATTGACTACCCCCAAATAGTACGCGACCCAAAATGGCTAAAAACTCGTTAATAGTAAAAACTAACTGATAAAGTAACTATTATAGTTAACTAATACTATTAATAGTAATATTTAACTAACATAGTAACTATTATACTTAAATAATAATATTAATAGTAATAGTTAACTAATATAGTAACTATTATAGTTAACTAATATTATTAATAGTAATATTTAACTTGTATAGTAACTACTATTGTTAACTAATACTATTAATAGTAATAGTTAACTTATACTATTAATAGTAATGGTTAACTTATACTATTAATAGTAATAGTTAACTCATATAATTATTAATATGATTAACAAATAGTATTAGCTAAAAATAAGAATATCAAAAGTCATTACATTTTAGGATGATGTTGAAGTGGCTTCTCAAAATTCAAGCTTTTACTAAAACTTGTACACATGTCAAACCCACAACCCTCCTCACCAGTGGCGGACCCAGGATTTACATACAGTGGGTGCCAAAAAAAAAATTGCTTTACTTAATCACAAATTTTACCAATAACTGACAAATCGATAAATCCAACACAAAATTGGCGTAATCTTTTTAAGACATAAGTTATGTACAAACATTTGCTAATTTCTAACTCACCAACTTTAATTTCTAACTCACCGTCTTCTTATTCGTTCAAAAAAACTCACCGCCTTCTTATTGCAGTAATTTACTAAATAAAAAAAATGTATTTCATATATGATTAAAACTACCTTTTTCAAACAATAACTAATGATGAAAAAAATAGAAAAGGAAAATCATGTATGTTCGTTAAAGTGATGGTAAAAAATACTATTAATTACAAAATATATTTTAATTTGAAAAAGGTCTTATATCATATTAGAGGGAAAAAATAATTTAAATACTAAATATAAAATATTTATGATAATTAAAGTGAAGATAAAAAATAACTACAACTTCTACTACTAAAACTTTAAATAACTTATTCTTTCAAGAGCAACTCTCCTGTACACCCGTCGCACGGTGCGACGGGATTTTCCAAATTTTTTTTTTATTTATTTTTTTTGCCACCTCAAACTTTTTTTCCTCCCAACAAAAGTAACACTTATTATAACAAAATGTAACACTTTTTTCTTTTCAAATGTAACACTTTTTGTTCCAAAATGTACCACTATTTTGGTGCAATACATTAAAAAATAACATAAACATTGACAACTAAACTAATGTCACACTTTTTATAAAAAGAATGTAACACTTATTGTTTCAAATGTAACAATTTTTCTCTCTCAATAACATAGGATTCACAACTAAAACTAATGTTACATTTTATAAAAAATGAATGTAACATTTTTTTCTCAATTGCAACAGTTATATTCTTAAATGTAACATTATATATGATATGTAACATTTTTTATTGAGAAAATAACAATTGAAATGCAAACCAATTTTTTTTTTTTTTTTTGTAAAACTGCTATTACCTTTAACAGTAGAAAGTGTTACTTTTTGAAGGTGAAAGTGTTACTTTTATCAGAACAGAGTGTTACATCTTAGCTGATGAGCAACTCAAACTTTTTGTGTGTAAAAAAATGTTTTTTAAAAAACATCAAACCATATCATGACCTATGTAGTTTTATTCGTCTCATCGAGACGAACACAACGGTATTTTTAAATATTTTTTCCGACTTATAAAACTCAAGATATAGCATTTTAAAGTTTTTGGAGTTTTTTTTTTAACCGCTGGACAAATGGATGAACCAGTTTTAAGAAGAACCGCTGGGTAATAACGATGGATAACGCCTTGGACCGCTGGACAAAAGCCGTTTGAGTGGGTTGACCCGCGGGTTTGGCCCGTTGCACCATGTGCAACGGTTGTATATAAGAATTTGTCTTCTTTCAAAAGGAGGAATACAAAACCTAGGTGCAAGGAATTGAACTCGAGTCATTAGGTGTCAATACAAAACCGGTTACCAACAGAGCTGCTAGGAACGCTTGCTTTTGAATTCGCACAATTAAATATATATATATATAACTAAAAATCATAGGTAAAAAATTAATAGAATTTATTTTTGAAAATCGAGTGGGTGCCGTCGCCCCCGCTCGTCACAAGGTGGGTCCGCCCCTGCTCCTCACCAACTTTAATATATATATAGGGTCGTGCTCCTGTGAGAACCTAAATATCGTGAGAACTGTGAGAACTTGGATACATTAGGTTTTTACCTAATGTATCCAATGGTTCACTTGGATACATTAGGTTCTTACCTAATGTATCCAAGTTCTCACGGTTCTCACGATATTTAGGTTCTCATTTGAGCACCTACCTACCTATATATATATAGGTAGGTAGGTGCTCAAATGAGAACCATAAGTGTGTGAGAACCGTGAGAACCAACAGCAGCCGTTGGATTAGAAAAAAAACGGACGGCGCAGATCGGACTTGGAGGGAGCATGACGCGGTGGCAATTTTGAAATAAGTCAGAACTTCAAGGGCAAAACAGGTATTGTATCGTTATGTTCTTATTTGTGGCTCTGCGATGAACACGTCGACGGCAGAAAGGGAGACGATGGCATTTTTGTAATAAGTCGGATTTTATTAGATACACTAAGACCAATGGTTTTGTATCCTATAACTGAAACATAGTATCATGTTTCATTTATTGGATACATTAGTTTTTGCTTAAATGTATCCAATGTATCCAATGAATTATCCAAGTGAACATTGGATACATTAGTTTTTGCCTAAATGTATCCAAGTAAACATTGGATACATTTAGTTTTGACCTAATCTATCCAAGTAATGTATCCAATGAATTATCCAAGTGAACATTGGATACATTAGTTTTTGCCTAAATGTATCCAAGTAAACATTGGATACATTAGTTTTGACCTAATCTATCCAAGTAATGTACCCAATGAATTATCCAAGTGAACATTGGATACATTAGTTTTTGCCTAAATGTATCCAAGTAAACATTGGATACATTTAATTTTGACCTAATCTATCCAAGTAATGTATCCAATGAATTATCCAAGTGAACATTGGATACATTAGTTTTTGCCTAAATGTATCCAAGTAAACATTGGATACAGTAGGAAATAACTTCTGTATCTAAGGAACTCGCCTTTCCCGACTTCAGCGCGCGTTATGTTTTTAAAGCGATATGACCATTATGCCCTCGCATCTTATTTAATTTCAAAATTGCCACCGCGTCTTTTTCTTTCCTTCTCTAATCTGGACCGTTCATCTATTTCTAATCCAAAGGCTCTTAATGGTTCTCACGGTTCTCATGATATTTAGGTTCTCACAGGAGCATGACCCTATATATATATATATATATATATATATATATATATATATATGTTGGGTTTTGATGCATCATGCGCAGCGGAATAAACAGATTAAATCAAACACCCATGAGCCCGGATCCGTGCATGTTGATTAAATTAAATACAAGATGAAAGAAACATACCCTTGAAGATCGAATCCATGAACACGGACTTTAAGGTGTTAAAGCAAACACCCTCTATCGGTATCCACATGTCGAACGGATATCAAGAACACCTTCTTGATCTGGATTGCTAGACCCAAGGCTTGATGAAGAAACGATTTATTCGTAAGAATTATTTTGCTTCATTGATTATTTAGTTATGATGATTCTAAATCTCAAAACAAATAATCCCCTCTATGTGTGTGTAATTGTTTCTCAAACAATATGTTATGATTTCTAAAATCAACCATTAGGTTTCTCAAACCCAACTGCACACATATATAATAGGGTATAAACCTAATTCCTTTGGGGATCAGAATTCCTTGTCAAACAAGAGATCTGAACAAACTGTTTTCCGTCTGGACAAACCATCCGTATGGATTGGTTGGGTGTCTCCCAAATCATCCGTACGGATCCTTCCAGTAGGATCCAGTTTTTCCCGTTTTCTGTGCCTTATTCAATTCGTTCTATTGTGTGTGACCCAATAGGATTATACTAAGTTGGCAACGAGTCCGAACGAGTCAGAACCCGTAAGTCATAAGCGGAATCTAGCAAGCCATTATGACTACCCAATTAGTATAACTTTGAAAGCCCAAAGTAACCTTATAGAACATATCACAATCCCTTTGTCACACGATATCATATTGGACATAAGTCATGGTCCACGTCAACTTATGTTGTCCAATGCTTTCTCGATCTCGAGTAGATTGATATGAGCAAATAACATTGAACGCTTCAATTCATTTAGGTACGGCCGTACACTATTATCAATCTCACTCATCGAGTGGCCAAGCAAATATCTCTCTTGAGAGAGGGACAAATCCCATCTTGACTTATCATTCTTCCCTACAAGAATCCGATTATGCCAATCGTAGCCTTTATAACCACCCGGTTAGGGGTAGCGTTTGAGTACGTCAAACATAATGTTCATCATGTGGAAGACTATGATAATCTCAGGTCTAAGGATAAATGATATAACTATTATGAGATTTAATTATGATATTTGACCATGACATAAATCTCATAACGGGTCTATCCAGTACTTGTTCTCCAACATGTACCCACAAGTTTAATCCGCATCCTATGCGCTATAATCATCGTATGATTATCCATTAAACTCATGCTAGCCCTTCATAAGTGCTAGGGACAATGATTATTATAATAAACATGCAAAAGATATAATAATCGAGTTTGTTATCTCTATAACAATGAAGCTATGATATAACGCATAGGCCTTTCTCAAGGGACTAGGGCATAATATCCAACAATCTCCCACTTGCACTAGGCCCAATCAACGTGTATCCAATACCCATTGAGCTTAGTTATGATCTCCATCATAATTGTAAACGAGCTTATGTAGGATAATTATCCTTGTTATTATCATGAGGTATTTTGCATATTTTGACATCTCCCATCTTTAACGATTTCTCGAGTAAGATAGAAATGTCTGAGTATATGTCTAGATAAGATATTAGTCCCTTGACTTGTGTAATAACGATTATTGATTCAATGAAGGTCCATAAAATTAGTGACACTAGAAACGACTTCTAGTTTACTAATTAGAATCTTAATCTTAACATTTTTCTAGTTGCATCCCATGCGACTAGATACTCAACCTTTTGTAGAATAGTAATGGTATACTTAGAACTCTTCTAACACCATTATTAAACTTAGACATGTATTTATACTGCAATATTTATCTTTGATGGTTTGTAAGAATGCATCTTTGTAACTATTTACAGGATCATCTTATATTCCATCAAAGATCAAGAATGCATCCTTTAGTTCTTCTAAAGTACATAAGAGTGTTTCTTAACTAGTGACTCTCACTATGATTTGATTGGTATCATCTCATCATACTCCAAGTATATGAGACATACGGTCTTAGTACATTTACATGGCTTACATGATAGATCCAATTGCCGAAGCATATGGAATCCTAATCATGTACTCTTGCTCATTAGTCTTCTACTAAGACTAAATCTTGCAAAGATTAATGCTATTAGACTTTCGCAAGTAACCTCTCCAAGAGTCTTGCACGGTGAACTTTTCACTATCTTGTCTTCATTAGTACTTTAACTTTAACCAATCAACATTTTAGATTTATCTCCATAAATCAGTCCAAGGATGTAGACGGCTTCATCCAAGTCTTTCATTTAGAAACTCTTTCAAAATGATTTATATATCAACCATATATATATTAGACTATGAATAAAATTACGCTCCCACTAAATTTATTGTAATCACAAGTCTCATCCTTGATGAATTTCAAACTCTTTGAATACTTCATCAAAATGAAATTTCACTCCAAGTAGTTTGCTTCAATCCATCTCATGAATTTCTGCAACTTGCATATTTTATTAGAATTTTATATATCAAAACTTTTAGGTTGTATCAAACACATCCTAAAGTATGTTCCTGTTAAGGAATGCTATTTTGATATCCATTTGTCATATATCATATTCAAAATATGAGGTCATGACAATAAAAATTCTAATAATATTAAGCATGACTACAGGTGATAAAGTTTCATCATAATCGACATTATGAATTAACTTTTCTCAATTAGTCTTGCTTAATCAATATACACTTTTAGATTTTATGACTCCAAGTCATTGATCTAAATCCGGAGCGAACTTTGCATCTTGATAGGTAATAGGTCAATCATTCGCAATGATATCTTCCTTATTACTTTCTATTACGAGAAATCAATATTTCTTGTTATAGATAGTATCCTATCAGTTATGCAAATTTCTTGTGTATACTTGAACGAATTTATACAACTCCTTGTGAATATTTGTTCAACTTCCATCTTAGGTTCCATGTCATTTTTCTCGAACTCTTCGAGATACATTTTACTCCCACTAGTTCTTTAGATATAAATGATTTATCTAGAAAGTGCTATTTAGAGTAACAAACGATTTGTACTATTTAAAGGGTGTAAAATCAATATCATTAAGATATCCCATGGAATTACATTTATAAGATTTAGGTGTGATTTTGTCCCAGACAACACTTTTCTCAAAAGCATCACATCATAAATCTTTATGAAAGACAAACCAAGTTTTCTTTCATTCCATATCTCATATGGCATCAGTCGAACTACCTTAGATGAATCTCAATTTAGTGTAAGCGCAGCTGTTTCTAGCACATAATCCAGAGGGTTAATTAAAGATCAGTTTGACTTATCATGAGGCGAAAAACTGCATTTTACAGACAATCTGTAAACTTCTGGAACATCATCCGTACGGCTGATGTTTCCAGATTCTGTTTTTCTTAAATTGCAGACTTTCTGCAGAATTCTCATCGAGTCCAAGGCTCAAATATTCATTACTTTGATCTAATCAGAGTACATCAATACTTTTGCCATGAGGTGTTGAAATCCTTTCTAGCATTGTTACTTTAATAAACTACATACATCAAAATGTATAAGTTCAAAAGAGTACTTCCTCTTACTACTATTAGTAAAAGATATCTTGATCAATTTCTAAGATTCACATCTATCACATGATTCGAAATTATATGAATTTAAAAGTCCGTCCCATGGAATTTTAGATATGTGTTTCTTATCATTTGATATAGACATTAATGCTTTAAGAATGTAACGCTTACATCCTTAGATTCATATTTCTTTTATTTACATTTATACTCATTATTTTGTTCTTCCAAGATAAGGATATAAAGTCCCATTTATATGAATAGCAATACAATAAAGCAATTCATATTTATTGGAACACTTTCTTATTCGAAATAGGAAATATCCATAATCTTGTAATGAAGAAACCAAAATAATATTTCTACTTAAAATAAGAACATAGCACCATTTGTTCAAAACAAATATGAACTTATTAGGTAAAGACACTTCGCAAGTTCCTATGATTAATATTGCAACCATTGCATCATTATTGCCACATAGGTTAATCTTTACCCTTAAAAGTAGAAATTTTAACATAAATACTTGAAGTGGTAGTCCAACTACCCTTCCTTTTGATCTTTTAATTCAAATTGTAATTTCACCAACGGTCAATCCTATTGCCAAGGTACAAATTACATTCTTTGGATTTTAGGTTTTGCCACAAATATTTACTTTTAGGCTTGACAACTTTTGTCTTGCCTTTACCTTAAATCCTTGTCCTTATTTACCTTTAGAGTTTGAGAAGGTTTCCATTTGATATTAAGACATAGCATTTTAAACATCAAATGTCGCTTATGAATTAATGTCAAATCCGTTTGTTAGTTCCAAACTAACTTGATTATCAAGTCATATCAAGGTAATTAATATGTCTCTCCATGTTCGAAACATGATGACTTATTGACATACCTTTCATTCATCAAATGAATGTTAGACTCTAATCAATCTCAAACTTTTCTTGCCTTTCTTGCTTGTAGGAACGCTTTCTATATGATTGCTTATCAAATAAGCATCCATGTGTTTCAGATACTTCTAAAGTTCTAAACATATGTCATAAGACAATTGACATCTATAGAATCATCCACATGTTTCTAATAAATGCCTTTGTCCATCATTAAGCATTAGGTTTCTTAGAAATATGATTTATTAAGAATTCATAACTTCCGATCTTGCTTTAGAACAATTCTTAAGCTCATGACTAGGTCATGGAAGTTAATCTTATTCTTCTTAAAATGGGGTCAATCGCAGTAATTATACATGATTATAGTTTAAGACATTCTACTAAATATGCAAATAAATATACACATATATTTCATACCATTATCATTTAGAGACATTTAATGTATTTCATAATACTCCCACTAAATTATACACCTTCAAATACAACAATTGAATAATATAATTTAAGTAGGCTAAGATCCATATTTCACCCAACTTTGAGTCGGCTATGGCACGACTGCTCAAAATCAAGTTATTTAGGTAGATAACTCTTTATCAATCACATCATATGTGACTCTTAGATCTTTTATGAGATTTTTAGACATCTTATGTCAAACATGTTTTAATCTCATCTGTGCCTTAGGCCCAAACTGTTTTGATAGCCCAATTAAGTCAAACCATTTTAAACGTATAGGAAACTCTGATTCACTCATCTTGCTCATAGATGAATAGAATTAATACGCCTACGCTAGGGAGTAACCCACATAAAACTACCCATGTACTCACAAGTGTTTTAATCATGGATTGGCACTTGACTTAAGTTTTAAGAAGGTTTATTTGCTTAGAGATATGCATCATATATTTAATTATGTCAAACATAATACAATATAGTCTTTGCATAATGATGTTAACTAATCCAATTAATTAACAGAAGCAAAATCTTGTGATTTAATTATGAAGCAACATAATGGGGACGGAATCTAAATTATCTGTAAACAATTTACAGATTGGATATTTCATTCGCATTCCCAGAAACAAGGCGTAAGCCTGCCATTGGTCCATCCAATGAATTAATCCAAATATAGTTTCCTTCTCTGCAAACTATTTGCACTTTGTATAGGGATAAATTCTAAAACTTTGAGATTACACTAACCTTAAACTCCTTTAATATTATGATCTCAGTAACTGTCTGGACTTATGAACTGAAATGTGTTTCAGGAAACATGGTTTCCAAAACCTGCCGTCTGAAACAGATCAGAATCAGTAATGCCCAAACCATCCGTACGGATGTTTCTGGAAGCATCCAGATTTATCCGTACAGCTCTTTCATACACGTCACATAAATTCTGAACTCTTCAGAATTCTAAAACTGTATCCGCAGAGCATCTTGAAATTGAAAGCACAAACCGCACGGCCGAAACTAAGCCAAAAGGACATCATTGACATGCCTCCACCTAAGACGCAGAAAGAAGTCAAAGGATTCATGGGTCGCCTTCAGTACATTAGTCGTTTCATTAATCAACTCACGACGATGTGCGAGCCCATTTTTAAGCTCCTCAAGAAGAATGCATCCCTAGAATGGACAGAAGAGTGCCAAGAAGCTTTTGATAAGGTCAAGGAGTACTTAGTGAATCCACCAGTATTGCTTCCACCGTATAAAGAGAAGCCGTTGACCTTGTACCTCACAATCAATGACACTGCATTAGGGGCTATGCTAGCACAAGAGCAACCCGATTCGAAGAAAGTGAATGCCGTGTACTTTGTCAGCCATCGCTTCCAAGGGGCTGAATTGAATTACTCTGCATTAGAAAAGTCGTGTGCTGCACTGGTATGGGTAGCTGAGAGACTAAAGCCGTACATGGAGGCGTTTCCTGTACAACTAATCGCCAGAATGGACCCAATGAAATATATCTTCGAGAAGTCTCATGCCTCCTCTAGGATAGCCAAATGGTACTTCATGCTCGCGGGGTACGATATCACTTACATCACACAGAAATTCGTAAGAGGAAGAGTATTCGCAGACCATTTGGCCAAATTTCCATGCGATGAAGCGAAGGGGGAAGACCCGCGGTACCCTGATGAGGAAATCATGGCAATAGCAGAAAATAAGTAGAAATTATTTTTCGATGGCGCTGCCAATAAACGGGGGTATGGCATTGGCATGTTATTAGTAGACCCCTCAGATTTCTACACTCCACTCGCAATACGCCTTGACTTTGAGGCCACTAACAATATTGCTGAGTACGAAGCTTGCATAGCGGGGCTTGAGGCAACCTTAGAAAGAAATGTGACCAAACTAGAGGTGTACGGAGATTCACAACTTATAATCTATCAGTCGCTCAAGAAGGGGAAGGTGCAAGATCCCACGCTCCAAAAATATAATGACCATCTCCAAGACTTGGTCAAACAGTTCAAAGAGGTCACTTTCTACTATCTTCCTAGAGATAAGAACCGCTTAGCAGACTCGCTAGCCATGCTAGCATCGCTTGTTGAAATTCCCGAATAGACTGAGGTTAAAACCTTCAAAGTCGCGAGGTGAACGACTCCTGCTTATTACTCAATCATAGACTGCAAAGAAGATTGTAACTCTGTAAATGCCTTGGACGATAATCCTTGGTATTATGATGTATGGCGTTTCCTTCTAGATGGAACATTCCCATCGGACGCATCACCTAAAGCGAAGATAGCCCTCAAACGGTTTGCCACTCAATTTGTTATCATAGGTGATCGCCTTTATAAGAAACACCACGAGCAGTGTCTACTCTGTGCCGATAAGCACGAAGCCATAGAAATCATGGACCAAGTCCATCAAGGAGTCTGTGGAACCCACATGAATGGCAACATGCTAGCAAAGAAAATCGTCCGACTAGGGTACTATTGGGCTACAATGGAAGTGGACTGTACGAACATAGTTAAGAAATGCCACAAGTGTCAGATACATGCCAACTTACAACACGCACCACCGTCCGTGTTATACCCTATGACATCCCCTTGGCCATTTTATACATGGGGAATAGACGTCATTGGCAAAGTTTCACCGATGGGTTATAATGGGCACTCATTCGTATTAGTTGCCGTTGATTACTTCACTAAATGGATCGAGGCTCAATCCTACAAAGTCTTGAATGCCAGAAAGGTGGCCGAGTTCATTAAGACCAACATCATATGCTGATATGGGGTACCTCACGAGATGATATCTGACAATGGCTCACACTTTGAGAAAGAATGTGACCAACTACTTGCAGAGTATAAGATAGAGAGACATCAGTCGTCGTCGTACCGGCCACAAACCAATGGAGCGGTCGAAACTGCTAACAAGACCATTGAGACCATCATTAGAAAAATCGCTAAGACTGGAAGAGACTGGCCCGACAAGCTACCTTTTGCACTTTGGGGCTACCGTACCTCGATCCGTACCGCCTCCGGTGAAACTCCATACGCCCTAGCCTACGGGATGGAAGCAGTGCTACCAATCGAATTAGAAGTACCATCACTAAGGGTTCTCCTAGAAAACCAAGTGAGCGAAGTCGCATGGTTAGACAGCCGCTATGAACAACTAGCCCTGCTAGATGAACGACAACTTTAAGCCGCCAAGCATATCCAAGCGTATCAACGAAGGGGACCTTGTCCTACGTGAACATCGTCCTGGACCATTCAATCCTATGGGCAAATGGGGACCAAGATGGATAGGCCCCTACATAGTCAAGAAGGTATTCTCCGGAGGAGCGGTATAACTCGCAGACCTAGATGGAGATCGACTGCCGAAGCCCGTCAACATGGACAAGCTGAAGAAGTACAACTCATAAGTCCGTCCCCTATTTTTTTTTTAAAAGGGTAAAGCTCGTTAGGTTGAAAACCCGCAAGGGCGGCCTAGGCAAAAATTAGAGTAGAGAGCACGAGAAAAAGAGCCCGCTAGATTGAAAACCTGAAAGGGTGGTCTAGGCAAAAATCAGGTTGTGCATTTCGAAAAATGTCAGTCAGCAAGCATATTTTCTCTTTCTTAAACAAGAACTACGATGACCTGAGCTCCTTATTTAATTGATGTAAAAGGAGAACGTAGGCAGCCTTTTGGTCCGGTCTATTCAATAAATAAAATCAAAATCTTGTCTTCTTATTAATTGAATGCATTTCGAGAAAGCAATAAGAAAATTTCTAACATGAATACCAACTTGCAAAAGAAAATAAATAAAATACTAAAAACCTAAACATTGGTCTATCTTTGGCAATCTCTGGATACTCCTAGGGATCTATTTCTTCCTTGACTTAGTAGGGGCTTAACCACGATCCGCCTTGTCATCCCTCTTCCTCTTGAACAAAGGTATCTCGAAACCGGGAGGAACATCAAGTCGATTGAACACCGAGGGAGTCAGTCTCGCGAACACATGAGGCCTATCCAGAGCTTGGAATTTACCGGGAAGCTGTTCGCCCTCCTCTCGTAAAAGTCGCTATCCAGAAAGTCTTGAGTGGCATCTACTCTGACATTAGAAGGATCCTCCTTAGCTTCCTTCTTCCTCAAGTTCAAGCTAGGCTCAAATTGGTCCCCCAAGAGAGAGCGATGGATCCCATCAATACCCTCGACATTGGGACGGAGTTCTGAGAGAAACCAATCCAAGTATTTGTCCGACAAGTAGATGCTTCCTCCATCCTGGTGAAGATTGGTCCAACGATCCATAGCGGTGCCTTGCCCCCAAGCGCGAGCCAAGCTCGTTGAGAACTCCGAGTCCATGAAGTAAATGTCTCGAGGCCGTCCCACTAACAAGAAAGTGTCCTGCTGTTGACCGAATTATCGCATTACCCTCCGAGCAAAATAGAAAGAGGAATCCCTAAAACCCGAAAGGACGACCCTGTCATATCCGAGGGTGTTAGCCACAAACCTCCTCACCTTCCAAAAGGATGGGCACCAAGCAATATCATTGGTCTCCGCTTTAGCAAAAAGATGAGCCCATTCCTCAATGCTGAGACCCTTCACTAACAGTCTCCGCCTATGGAAAGTGTAAGGAGAATACTCGACCAAAGAGTCCAACAATTTGAAATGTTCTCTGAGCCAAATAGTCAACAATAAAGGACTTCCCCGAGTCATAGAGCTGGTTTGGTGTAACTCGTCAAGAACATGAAGGGTCTCCCCCAAGATAAGAGGAATTATTTTAAAGGCCCGTCCTCTAGCTTGCAGAACAATATCCACGAGCTCCGTGTTCACCATGCCACACTTGCTCATGAAAAGCACGCTCCGAAACAAGCATAATGCCAAGAGGCAACACTGGGAATCCACACCGTGACCGCTAGTCACCCGACCTTTAAATCTCCTAGGCAAAGCGTGGAGATCAATATAGCGGTTGTGAATATAACTCTGCGCCTCGGGAAGGCCAATGCTCAATAAGTCCCTAAGAGACTCCGCCGGTACTTTATCATAATTAGGAGCCGCAATCACCCCAGTCAACGGCGTATCCAAGATGGCCGCCATCTCCTCCACAGTAGGGACCATCTCATTGAGCAAAAAGTTGAAGAGATGAGTCGATGGATCCCAGAAGCGTGCAACTCCCTTTAAAAGGTCCCAATCCGGTTTTAGGTTCTTCAAAGTGAAGAGAATCTTGAAACCGAACATCTCCACGAATCTCTCTTGGCGAGGTTTATTAAACGAGCGAAAGAACGTTGCTAAATCACTCTTGTAGCGTTCCACTAACTCTAAGTCCAAGGAGAACTCATCAATAATTATTGATGAAGGACAGACTTACTTGGGGCCATTAGGAGTGAAAGGTTGAGAATTCTACTCCAAAAGAAAGGTTCCCAGAACTGATTTAAGGCTGCATGGTATTCTAGGACAGACTAGAGGTGTTTATATACAAGTTTGGACACCAAATCCTCGAGGAAAAAGGAGAAACAGCCGCAGATCAACAGGATGGCTCGTACGAGACATCGATATCTTGTACGAGACATCTCCCAAGACAGGACAACACAACTCTGCTCAGATTTCAGGCTGCTCGACAAGTCAAAACATGTCTCAATCACTCCAGAAATCTACCCGAAACAATTCATACATCACATATAAATGACCCAACGCGAATCCATCTCATAAAATTACCCCTCGATTGACCAACCGGATGCAAGTCAATACATTTACACAGTCAGAAATAAAAACTAAAATTAACCAATGTATTTTGTGCTAGAGTTAGGAAATAACTGTTGCATAGGTTACAAACCAAGAAAAGAAAAATTATCTTCGCCTACGCCAAGGCAATAAGTACATCATCAATAAAAGGGGAGGATGGGGGAATCCTATCTAGAAGTGTCGCCACTGCCGCACTATCATCCGTCAGTCCGAGGCCTCTTCCCGCAAGAAGCTAGCTCCGCTGTCTGCTGAGCCAACCGTTTGAGCAGCCCTGCTGTCTCTCTCTTCATCCTTTTGGCATAGCCCATGAACTGGGCAAGCCATCCCGCGACCTCTCTATACTCAGCAATGGGCACCTGTTGAGAAGAAACAAATGGAGATATCAAAATCTTCAGATAAATGATAAACAGAGAAATGAAATGGTAAAATTATGAGAATAACGGAAGAAGGGTCATAAATCATACCATGGTCGCGTCAGCCGGAGGTACAAGTTCCCCAGGCATGACGTACTGCGCGGGAAGATCCTCGGTACTCTCTACTCCATCAGGCACGCTGTAAGAAAAGGAAGCTGGTCCAAGCTGTGGACGAAAAGGGAAGTGGATGACTCCCTGGGCCTTAGCCTGATCACCCTCTATAATTAACCGAGGCATGAGACGAGCAAGGAAGTCCTGATAATCAGCCTCTAGATGCATATGCTCAAAAGCATCCTGACCAATGATGAGGTCATCCCTCTCCTCCTCTGCGATGGCATAAGAATTAAGCATATGAACCGGTGGGTCGAAAGGGACAATGACATCAAGTCTGCCACCACCTTGCTGGCGAGAGACCCTCTCTCCTAAATAGAAGCATCCCCCACCAAGGCCAATCATCAGTAACCTCATACCGGCAAAGCCGTACGCTTCATCAACGCCCAGACCTCGCCAAGGAAAGAAAGCGACAGCAGAATCAGGGACAACCTCCCATCTGTTAAAATATAGCCGCATGCACTCCACCGGCATATCAGCCCCCTCGGCCTGCTCATTACGGGTATCCCTGTTATCCCGGCGCCACCTCAGAGTATCGGGGAACATAACAGCATTGTCTCGAAGGTTGAAAGAGAAGAGACCGAACATGGCATATCCCCAAGCCTGCAAATGGGAGAAACATAGAAAAATGTCAAAGCCAAATAAGTTACAGAGACGGAAAGTAAACTGGGGCTGAAATTAAGGAGAGATACAGAAGAAGATGAGTACTATACCTCCCAAGCATGGCTATAGCCACCTAAACCAGTGTTCGTCCTGTCCCGCGAACTCTCGTCCATAGCCACATAATAGTGGGCTAAGCTGGCTAACCCCCAGCAAGCATCAGTGACATGCTGCATGTCCCTCAACATACTCAAGAGAGTGAACATGGCTGTTGACGCATGATTGGAAAACAGCGTCTTAGAAAAGGCCCACCACAAAAAAACGCGGATGGCTACAAGGCGAGTACCCGCCGATCCCATCTGACCGGCGTTAACCGTAAGATAAGCATCTACTTTGGCCCTCAAAGCTGTGAGAGGGACACCTTTGCCTTGGGTATGCACAGAGAAGCCTAGAAGGCGTGCCATATCATCCCCACTAGGACGAAAGTCCGCATCTACCTCAATCGGATCGCCAGCAATGGGAAGCCCGGTGATGGCATGAAAATCAGTAGGGGTCATGGTAACCTCCCCCCACCGCATGTGCATGGTATGAGTACTGTCCCACCACCGCTCCCGAATGGCTTGGAGCAAATGAACGTTCCTCCTCTCGCCGACTAAGTCGTCAAAGAAAGGCTTAAGTCTCATGTTCTCGATCTCCTCCTTCAATTCGCCATCGAGAGTGGCCCACCTCTCGGCAACTGCGCGCACACTGCCTCTGCAGTTATTGATCACCCTGAATGACTGCAAACAACAAAGGCAAAAGAGACAAATGTCAGAAAAACGGTAAAATCCACATTTAAGCATTTTACCCAAAAATTCACAGAATCGCCTGAAATGACAGTCAAAATCATGTACTACCATACTACAACGATTTTCAGCATCAACAAGGGTGAAAGTCTATCGAAATATCATCCATGCATGACAAACCCTAGCAGCGATAATTCTAGGCGAAAATTGACAAGAGCCAATTGCTAGAACACTAAATTGAGACATGCAACAATGAAATTGGCATGGAAACTCAGTCAAAGGAAGAGATCCTTACCCGCCTAGTCCGAACGGCGTGAGAAACGTGGTCCTCCAGGAACGGGCACAAATCATCAGTCGCCCATACCTTACCCTTCATATGTCTACCGAAGAGGTGTTCCTTATGAGAACTGTAACGCCCATCTTTATTCTTGTTAAATATTTAACTTGCTTGTTAAATTCTTGACTAGCATATTTATATGCTATTTTATTTGAGTTAATTATTTAATTACTTTAGAAAATTAAGGTGGTTAAATGTCAAAGTTGAAAGTTTAAGGGGCCTTTTTGTCAAAGTTAGAACTTGAGGGGCCTTTGGAAAGTCCCATGTATATCTTGTGGGTTTTGCAGAGAATGAATTCTCAATTCATTCTTCTCGTTGCTTCCTCTGTTCTAAAAGCTAGGTTTAGGATTCTTCCTATTCTCGACTCCTCGAGCTTAATTATCCCTCCGTTCGTGATTTTGGTCCCAGATAAATATTCGTGGCGTTGAATAGAGCGTTCCAGACCGATCAGAAATTAATTTGGGTCAACTTGATTTTTGACTAGGTAAGTTATTGACTCCCCCTTACTTGTAATAACATGCATATATGTTATTCCCGCTACTTGTTCTTGTTAAAATTGTGTTTTGAGCAATTTTAGTGATACTTGTAATTTTGGGACGAATGGAGTATAAATATACGCAAAAGAAACTTGAAAAGTGTTTCAAAGTGGTTAACCCTCCTGGGTTTGTTAAAACATTAGTAGGAAAATTACTCCTATTCGTGAGACGGTAAAATAGTAACTTGATTTAAATATTATTAGAAAAATTGTATCATTATTTGTGGTACGGGGAAATGAATGGAAGTATCTCTAAATGGGTATATTAGTATAATATAAAATTGTACTTATACTTTTGGGGACGGTGAAATATTAAATTGGAATAAAAGGAAATTGTCCTATTATTTATGGGACGGTAAAAGAAATGAATTGAGCCTGAAATAATGTTTTGGGTATTGCCTAAGAGTTAATAAAAGTTACTCCTACGCTTGGGACGGGAAATTTCTTAACCTGGGAAAGAAATGAAAAATTTCGCATTTTGGCACCTTGTGCGACCGCACAAAAATCCTTGGGCGACCGCCCATCTTTCTGAAAGGTTTTTCAAAAGAATTGACCTGCTTGTGTGCGACCGTACATGCCATTTTAGGCGACCGCACAGTTACCTGAAAAACAAAATGTTGTTTAAAGTTTGTATAAGTTTGAAGTAACTCTAGTTAAGGTATATAACCTTAGTATAAGATGTCCTAGCAAGTGTTGTGACACCTTAGGGGCATCAGAACTTGGTTTTAAACGTGTATACTCATTTAATTAAAATGAGAACTTAGTCTTGTACATGGACACTTATAGAACTCAAATGAGAACTTAAGTATAAGAGTAACAACTCTTTTATATGTCTTGAAAGTGCTATGAACAAGCACTTATGTGTTATACTTGTCTTGAAGCCAATGATTGTGTACCTTAGGAGCATTAAAACAATGACTTGAGATTGAATATCCTATGTAGGGGATTATGAACTTATAAGTATGAGTGGTATAGCTCATTTACTTAATTTGAACTTGAAGTATTCTTGGTCTAGGTTTAGGGTACTACCCTAGATGGCCTAGATGAGTGTTGTAGAACACTCTAATATTGAAAAATAGTCCCTTTGTGAACGAATGAAATGTGAACTTGAATCATAATTAAATGATAACTTGAATATAAGAGTAGTAACTCTTTTATGTGTCTTGAAGTTAATATTTGTGTACCTTAGGGGCACCAACTAATGTCTAGAGCTTGAATGTCCTAAGAAAAGGATTGGAAAATAATTCTTGAAAGATGTATAATTCATCTTCCTAGCTTGAACTTGAAGTATAAGATAATTAACTCTTGTACATGTTTAATCATCCAAAGAAATGGATTGAGAACTTGGATATAAGATGATAAGATCTTGTATATGTATTGAATGTCCTGAATGTCCTGAATGTCTTGAATGTCTTAAGATGAGACAGTAACTTGAAGTATAAGACAATAAAATCTCGTACATGACTTGAACATCCAAATAATTGGATTAAGACTTGAATATAAGATTATAAAATCTTGTACGTGCCTTGACACCAATATAGGTGTATGGTAATAAACTTGAAAGAGTCTTGATGTGTATATGCAAATCTTGCATATATTTACTTGATAGAATGTGGCTTCTTGATTGATTGGTACATGGTATGAATAACCAAAGAATTGGGTTATGGAACTAGATAGAGAATGATTAACTCTACTACATACTTGAATTTGATACGTGTGTATTGTAAGTGTTATGAACAAACACTAAAGTGCTAGTGATTAGTTTTAATCATGTATATACTTAATAAAGTATATAAAGAATAAAGAAGATATCTTGTCTTGAAATGGGTGCATATTCTCGTGAGCACATGATACATAATTACATGGTGCATATTCTCGTGAGCACATGATACATAATTACATGGTGCATATTCTCGTGAGCACATGATACATGATTACATGATGCATAAAGAATAGTCCACTAATAAGGGACTGAGTTCTGTTCTCGTAGTTCAAGTAAATATCTACTTGTGCATTATTGTGTGAGTCCAGCTGGTTCTCCTTGCTTGTTCGAAAATATATAGGTTCACGCTTGTCGCGAGAGCTGGGGTTTAAGTGACAATCGGGTCCCTTTGTATTTCCGCCTGACCCCTTACTACCGGCCATAGTAAGGGCATAGCTTCCTTGGTTGGAGTAATAAGCCTGACCAAAGTGAATGCTAACTCCTGTCCTGTTCACCACGTGGATCTTGTTCTTGTGGATGACACTGGTTACCAGGTCTTCTTATATACTGTACTCCTGTCCTGTTCACCACGTGGATCTTGTTCTTGTGGATGACACTGGTTACCAGGTCTTCTTATATACTGCACAGCAGTCTCTTGTTCCTGTTCTTGGTTGTCCTCAGCTAGAAAAGCATCGACAAAAAATGGTATTCTTGGGAGAAATAAGGAAGGATTCAGGTACAATGCTTGATAGGCCTATGTGCATCTTGGTGAGCTGGTCTAGCCTCTCACACTACTTGACTACTTGTTACCTGATCATATCTTGAGCTTGATTACTTATGGAGTTGGCTTAGCCTCTCCTATACTTGTTACTTGATGATACTTGATATATGTTTAGTTGAGTATCTACTTGTATTGCATGATAACATGACATATAGTTGCATGTTAATAGCTTACTGAGATTTATCTCACCCTTTATTTGTTTAATTATTTCCCCCCCCCCAAGGAAAGCAGGGGATAGTACGCAGTGAGGCTCGACTTAGCTGGGAACTTACTCAGCAGGATATTCTTGTTCGAAGTTAGTGTCCTTTTATATTTTGGTAAGGACGATCTTGTATGAGTTAATAAACTCTGGGCTTGTATTGGGGTAGTATTTGTTGTCCCTAAACAGTTCTTGTTGCCAGCTTATTTGCTAGGCATGTCTTCCGCTGTATGTAACCATTTTGGTTTTAATTTTCTTGGTCTAGAACTCGTGTGAGCTATCTTAGCTCCCTACTCTTGAGTATATATATCATTTAGTTTTGTTTTAACAGGTATTGTTCATGTTTCCCGTTAGTTTCTTGTTTCTTGTTAGTTACGCGCACCAGGTTCGAGATTCTATTAGGGAATCCCGGGACTTGGGGCGTGTCAGTTTGGTATCAGAGCTATGGTTTAGCTCTAAGCCTGGATAGGGTCTATGGCCTAGGTTGGGTTAGTCTTGGGTGTGTTTTCGGCGTCGAGTGTTCCTTTACTTGTTGTTATACCAGGCATAGGACTGGTGTTGATAGTGTTGATCCAATTGGATTAGATGGTTCGAGAATCGAGAGTGCGAGTCTTCAAAGACTTAGGCGTATCTATCTTGTCTTGTGGACATTGTTTCGTGCTATATATGCATGCTTGTCCTTATCTCGTGAATTGCGTGGAAGTGTATTCTCTAGTAAGAGACTACGTGTTGATATTGTTATTAGTAAGAGCTTGATAGAAGTGTGGGTGATAACACCCTATACGTTCTATGTTAACTTGGTCATGTTACCTAGATGGGACATTGATGTGATACGTGTTATGACTTGGCTTTCTATGTGTTAGGCCAATCTTGTTTACCATAATAGATGGTAATTAATTCTCTGCTAGTATGCTTGACTATTTATGTGAGCATGATAGATTTATGCATAACCTTTATGTTCTGCATTGAAAGTCTAGAAAGGGTTCTTGAGATTGTACTGGGTATTTAACCTATGTGATTGATAGTGGAATTTCTATACCAAACCAGATGGATGTATCCATTCTTGATGAGAAACTTGGATTATCTTGAGTGGTTACAGTGCAAATACAGTGCTGACACCTGGATTAATGTTCTTGACCTCGATTGAGTTAAACGAGTTGAAGATTCAACTTGAGAATTTCTTGATAGAGGATATATCTACCTTGTAGTGGATGTCTGAAATGAGTATCTGTGTTGACCTATAAGTGGAAACAACCAAGGTACGTGTGTTCTTGAGATTTCTTGGTCTTGTTAGAGATTCATGAATGAATTTCGAAGGCAGCTCCATTGTTAACTATTTGACACCGAGAGCTACATCTTTTGATGGATTGTCTTGATGGATTGATATACGTAAAGTTAGTTCTGAATATTGAAACGATGGATAACCACGACTTCAGTATCTGAGATTGCCTAGTGGATTTGACTAGTATTACAGTGATCTGGAGGATATGACCAGTTCTATTATTTTAGTGGATATGTCAAGTTTCATCGATATAGTGGATTGACTAATCGAGTCTGCTTGATTTTATGTGTTTCAATGTTATAATTGATACATCTGGATTGCATAGAATATTTGTGAGCATACGTGTAATATTTATTTGTGAGTATATGTGTATAGTCTTGATGCTCTTGAGTTCTATTTGTTGATTATATATGTTATAATCTTGATCAGTAAAATTCGAGGACGAATTTTCTTTAAGGTGGGGAGGATGTAACGCCCATATTTATTCTCTTGTTAAATATTTAACTTGCTTGTTAAATTCTTGACTAGCATATTTATATGCTATTTTATTTGAGTTAATTATTTAATTACTTTAGAAAATTAAGGTGGTTAAATGTCAAAGTTGAAAGTTTAAGGGGCCTTTTTGTCAAAGTTAGAACTTGAGGGGCCTAGGGGTCATTTTTGGAAAGTCCCATGTATATCTTGTGGGTTTTGCAGAGAATGAATTCTCAATTCATTCTTCTCGTTGCTTCCTCTGTTCTAAAAGCTAGGTTTAGGATTCTTCCTATTCTCGACTCCTCGAGCTTAATTATCCCTCCGTTCGTGATTCTGGTCCCGGATAAATATTCGTGGCGTTGAATAGAGCGTTCCAGACCGATCAGAAATTAATTTGGGTCAACTTGATTTTTGACTAGGTAAGTTATTGACTCCCCCTTACTTGTAATAACATGCATATATGTTATTCCCGCTACTTGTTCTTGTTAAAATTGTGTTTTGAGCAATTTTAGTGATACTTGTAATTTTGGGACGAAGGGAGTATAAATATACGCAAAAGAAACTTGAAAAGTGTTTCAAAGTGGTTAACCCTCCTGGGTTTGTTAAAACATTAGTAGGAAAATTACTCCTATTCGTGAGACGGTAAAATAGTAACTTGATTTAAATATTATTAGAAAAATTGTATCATTATTTGTGGTACGGGGAAATGAATGGAAGTATCTCTAAATGGGTATATTAGTATAATATAAAATTGTACTTATACTTTTGGGGACGGTGAAATATTAAATTGGAATAAAAGGAAATTGTCCTATTATTTATGGGACGGTAAAAGAAATGAATTGAGCCTGAAATAATGTTTTGGGTATTGCCTAAGAGTTAATAAAAGTTACTCCTACGCTTGGGACGGGAAATTTCTTAACCTGGGAAAGAAATGAAAAATTTCGCATTTTGGCACCTTGTGCGACCGCACAAAAATCCTTGGGCGACCGCCCATCTTTCTGAAAGGTTTTTCAAAGGAATTGACCTGCTTGTGTGCGACCGCACATGCCATTTTAGGCGACCGCACAGTTACCTGAAAAACAAAATGTTGTTTAAAGTTTGTATAAGTTGGAAGTAACTCTAGTTAAGGTATATAACCTTAGTATAAGATGTCCTAGCAAGTGTTGTGACACCTTAGGGGCATCAGAACTTGGTTTTAAACGTGTATACTCATTTAATTAAAATGAGAACTTAGTCTTGTACATGGACACTTATAGAACTCAAATGAGAACTTAAGTATAAGAGTAACAACTCTTTTATATGTCTTGAAAGTGCTATGAACAAGCACTTATGTGTTATACTTGTCTTGAAGCTAATGATTGTGTACCTTAGGAGCATTAAAACAATGACTTGAGATTGAATATCCTATGTAGGGGATTATGAACTTATAAGTATGAGTGATATAGCTCATTTACTTAATTTGAACTTGAAGTATTCTTGGTCTAGGTTTAGGGTACTACCCTAGATGGCCTAGATGAGTGTTGTAGAACACTCTAATATTGAAAAATAGTCCCTTTGTGAACGAATGAAATGTGAACTTGAATCATAATTAAATGATAACTTGAATATAAGAGTAGTAACTCTTTTATGTGTCTTGAAGTTAATATTTGTGTACCTTAGGGGCACCAACTAATGTCTAGAGCTTGAATATCCTAAGAAAAGGATTGGAAAATAATTCGTGAAA
Source organism: Campanula takesimana (assembly GCA_026119855.1). Classification (NCBI taxonomy): domain Eukaryota; kingdom Viridiplantae; phylum Streptophyta; class Magnoliopsida; order Asterales; family Campanulaceae; genus Campanula; species Campanula takesimana. Next base: position 646,695 of record JAOWBW010000307.1, read on the forward strand.
GATGTATAATTCATCTTCCTAGCTTGAACTTGAAGTATAAGATAATTAACTCTTGTACATGTTTAATCATCCAAAGAAATGGATTGAGAACTTGGATATAAGATGATAAGATCTTGTATATGTATTGAATTTCCTGAATGTCCTGAATGTCTTGAATGTCTTAAGATGAGACAGTAACTTGAAGTATAAGACAATAAAATCTCGTACATGACTTGAACATCCAAATAATTGGATTAAGACTTGAATATAAGATTATAAAATCTTGTACGTGCCTTGACACCAATATAGGTGTATGGTAATAAACTTGAAAGAGTCTTGATGTGTATATGCAAATCTTGCATATATTTACTTGATAGAATGTGGCTTCTTGATTGATTGGTACATGGTATGAATAACCAAAGAATTGGGTTATGGAACTAGATAGAGAATGATTAACTCTACTACATACTTGAATTTGATACGTGTGTATTGTAAGTGTTATGAACAAACACTAAAGTGCTAGTGATTGGTTTTAATCATGTATATACTTAATAAAGTATATAAAGAATAAAGAAGATATCTTGTCTTGAAATGGGTGCATATTCTCGTGAGCACATGATACATAATTACATGGTGCATATTCTCGTGAGCACATGATACATATTTACATGGTGCATATTCTCGTGAGCACATGATACATGATTACATGATGCATAAAGAATAGTCCACTAATAAGGGACTGAGTTCTGTTCTCGTAGTTCAAGTAAATATCTACTTGTGCATTATTGTGTAAGTCCAGCTGGTTCTCCTTGCTTGTTCGAAAATATATAGGTTCACGCTTGTCGCGAGAGCTGGGGTTTAAGTGACAATCGGGTCCCTATGTATTTCCGCCTGACCCCTTACTACCGGCCATAGTAAGGGCATAGCTTCCTTGGTTGGAGCAATAAGCCTGACCTAAGTGAATGCTAACTCCTGTCCTGTTCACCACGTGGATCTTGTTCTTGTGGATGACACTGGTTACCAGGTCTTCTTATATACTGTACTCCTGTCCTGTTCACTACGTGGATCTTGTTCTTGTGGATGACACTGGTTACCAGGTCTTCTTATATACTGCACAGCAGTCTCTTGTTCCTGGTCTTGGTTGTCCTCAGCTAGAAAAGCATCGACAACAAATGGTATTCTTGGGAGAAATAAGGAAGGATTCAGGTACAATGCTTGATAGGCCTATGTGCATCTTGGTGAGCTGGTCTAGCCTCTCACACTACTTGACTACTTGTTACCTGATCATATCTTGAGCTTGATTACTTGTGGAGTTGGCTTAGCCTCTCCAATACTTGTTACTTGATGATACTTGATATATGTTTAGTTGAGTATCTACTTGTATTGCATGATAACATGACATATAGTTGCATGTTAATAGCTTACTGAGATTTATCTCACCCTTTATTTGTTTAATTATTTCCCCCCCCCCCAAGGAAAGCAGGGGATAGTACGCAGTGAGGCTCGACTTAGCTGGGAACTTACTCAGCAGGATATTCTTGTTCGAAGTTAGTGTCCTTTTATATTTTGGTAAGGACGATCTTGTATGAGTTAATAAACTATGGGCTTGTATTGGTGTAGTATTTGTTGTCCCTAAACAGTTCTTGTTGCCAGCTTATTTGCTAGGCATGTCTTCCGCTGTATGTAACCATTTTGGTTTTAATTTTCTTGGTCTAGAACTCGTGTGAGCTATCTTAGCTCCCTACTCTTGAGTATATATATCATGTCAGTTTTGTTTTAACAGGTATTGTTCATGTTTCCCGTTAGTTTCTTGTTTCTTGTTAGTTACGCGCACCAGGTTCGAGATTCTATTAGGGAATCCCGGGACTTGGGGCGTGTCAGTTTGGTATCAGAGCTATGGTTTAGCTCTAAGCCTGGATAGGGTCTATGGCCTAGGTTGGGTTAGTCTTGGGTGTGTTTTCGGCGTCGAGTGTTCCTTTACTTGTTGTTATACCAGGCATAGGACTGGTGTTGATAGTGTTGATCCAATTGGATTAGATGGTTCGAGAATCGAGAGTGCGAGTCTTCAAAGACTTAGGCGTATCTATCTTGTCTTGTGGACATTGTTTCGTGCTATATATGCATGCTTGTCCTTATCTCGTGAATTGCGTGGAAGTGTATTCTCTAGTAAGAGACTACGTGTTGATATTGTTATTAGTAAGAGCTTGATAGAAGTGTGGGTGATAACACCCTATACGTTCTATGTTAACTTGGTCATGTTACCTAGATGGGACATTGATGTGATACGTGTTATGACTTGGCTTTCTATGTGTTAGGCCAATCTTGTTTACCATAATAGATGGTAATTAATTCTCTGCTAGTATGCTTGACTATTTATGTGAGCATGATAGATTTATGCATAACCTTTATGTTCTGCATTGAAAGTCTAGAAAGGGTTCTTGAGATTGTACTGGGTATTTAACCTATGTGATTGATAGTGGAATTTCTATACCAAACCAGATGGATGTATCCATTCTTGATGAGAAACTTGGATTATCTTGAGTGGTTACAGTGCAAATACAGTGCTGACACCTGGATTAATGTTCTTGACCTCGATTGAGTTAAACGAGTTGAAGATTCAACTTGAGAATTTCTTGATAGAGGATATATCTACCTTGTAGTGGATGTCTGAAATGAGTATCTGTGTTGACCTATAAGTGGAAACAACCAAGGTACGTGTGTTCTTGAGATTTCTTGGTCTTGTTAGAGATTCATGAATGAATTTCGAAGGCAGCTCCATTGTTAACTATTTGACACCGAGAGCTACATCTTTTGATGGATTGTCTTGATGGATTGATATACGTAAAGTTAGTTCTGAATATTGAAACGATGGATAACCACGACTTCAGTATCTGAGATTGCCTAATGGATTTGACTAGTATTACAGTGATCTGGAGGATATGACCAGTTCTATTATTTTAGTGGATATGTCAAGTTTCATCGATATAGTGGATTGACTAATCGAGTCTGCTTGATTTTATGTGTTTCAATGTTATAATTGATACATCTGGATTGCATAGAATATTTGTGAGCATACGTGTAATATTTATTTGTGAGTATATGTGTATAGTCTTGATGCTCTTGAGTTCTATTTGTTGATTATATATGTTATAATCTTGATCAGTAAAATTCGAGGACGAATTTTCTTTAAGGTGGGGAGGATGTAACGCCCATATTTATTCTTGTTAAATATTTAACTTGCTTGTTAAATTCTTGACTAGCATATTTATATGCTATTTTATTTGAGTTAATTATTTAATTACTTTAGAAAATTAAGGTGGTTAAATGTCAAAGTTGAAAGTTTAAGGGGCCTTTTTGTCAAAGTTAGAACTTGAGGGGCCTAGGGGTCATTTTTGGAAAGTCCCATGTATATCTTGTGGGTTTTGCAGAGAATGAATTCTCAATTCATTCTTCTCGTTGCTTCCTCTGTTCTAAAAGCTAGGTTTAGGATTCTTCCTATTCTCGACTCCTCGAGCTTAATTATCCCTCCGTTCGTGATTCTGGTCCCGGATAAATATTCGTGGCATTGAATAGAGCGTTCCAGACCGATCAGAAATTAATTTGGGTCAACTTGATTTTTGACTAGGTAAGTTATTGACTCCCCCTTACTTGTAATAACATGCATATATGTTATTCCCGCTACTTGTTCTTGTTAAAATTGTGTTTTGAGCAATTTTAGTGATACTTGTAATTTTGGGACGAATGGAGTATAAATATACGCAAAAGAAACTTGAAAAGTGTTTCAAAGTGGTTAACCCTCCTGGGTTTGTTAAAACATTAGTAGGAAAATTACTCCTATTCGTGAGACGGTAAAATAGTAACTTGATTTAAATATTATTAGAAAAATTGTATCATTATTTGTGGTACGGGGAAATGAATGGAAGTATCTCTAAATGGGTATATTAGTATAATATAAAATTGTACTTATACTTTTGGGGACGGTGAAATATTAAATTGGAATAAAAGGAAATTGTCCTATTATTTATGGGACGGTAAAAGAAATGAATTGAGCCTGAAATAATGTTTTGGGTATTGCCTAAGAGTTAATAAAAGTTACTCCTACGCTTGGGACGGGAAATTTCTTAACCTGGGAAAGAAATGAAAAATTTCGCATTTTGGCAACTTGTGCGACCGCACAAAAATCCTTGGGCGACCGCCCATCTTTCTGAAAGGTTTTTCAAAGGAATTGACCTGCTTGTGTGCGACCGCACATGCCATTTTAGGCGACCGCACAGTTACCTGAAAAACAAAATGTTGTTTAAAGTTTGTATAAGTTGGAAGTAACTCTAGTTAAGGTATATAACCTTAGTATAAGATGTCCTGGCAAGTGTTGTGACACCTTAGGGGCATCAGAACTTGGTTTTAAACGTGTATACTCATTTAATTAAAATGAGAACTTAGTCTTGTACATGGACACTTATAGTACTCAAATGAGAACTTAAGTATAAGAGTAACAACTCTTTTATATGTCTTGAAAGTGCTATGAACAAGCACTTATGTGTTATACTTGTCTTGAAGCCAATGATTGTGTACCTTAGGAGCATTAAAACAATGACTTGAGATTGAATATCCTATGTAGGGGATTATGAACTTATAAGTATGAGTGGTATAGCTCATTTACTTAATTTGAACTTGAAGTATTCTTGGTCTAGGTTTAGGGTACTACCCTAGATGGCCTAGATGAGTGTTGTAGAACACTCTAATATTGAAAAATAGTCCCTTTGTGAACGAATGAAATGTGAACTTGAATCATAATTAAATGATAACTTGAATATAAGAGTAGTAACTCTTTTATGTGTCTTGAAGTTAATATTTGTGTACCTTAGGGGCACCAACTAATGTCTAGAGCTTGAATGTCCTAAGAAAATGATTGGAAAATAATTCGTGAAAGATGTATAATTCATCTTCCTAGCTTGAACTTGAAGTATAAGATAATTAACTCTTGTACATGTTTAATCATCCAAAGAAATGGATTGAGAACTTGGATATAAGATGATAAGATCTTGTATATGTATTGAATGTCCTGAATGTCTTGAATGTCTTAAGATGAGACAGTAACTTGAAGTATAAGACAATAAAATCTCATACATGACTTGAACATCCAAATAATTGGATTAAGACTTGAATATAAGATTATAAAATCTTGTACGTGCCTTGACACCAATATAGGTGTATGGTAATAAACTTGAAAGAGTCTTGATGTGTATATGCAAATCTTGCATATATTTACTTGATAGAATGTGGCTTCTTGATTGATTGGTACATGGTATGAATAACCAAAGAATTGGGTTATGGAACTAGATAGAGAATGATTAACTCTACTACATACTTGAATTTGATACGTGTGTATTGTAAGTGTTATGAACAAACACTAAAGTGCTAGTGATTGGTTTTAATCACGTATATACTTAATAAAGTATATAAAGAATAAAGAAGATATCTTGTCTTGAAATGGGTGCATATTCTCGTGAGCACATGATACATAATTACATGGTGCATATTCTCGTGAGCACATGATACATATTTACATGGTGCATATTCTCGTGAGCACATGATACATGATTACATGATGCATAAAGAATAGTCCACTAATAAGGGACTGAGTTCTGTTCTCGTAGTTCAAGTAAATATCTACTTGTGCATTATTGTGTAAGTCCAGCTGGTTCTCCTTGCTTGTTCGAAAATATATAGGTTCACGCTTGTCGCGAGAGCTGGGGTTTAAGTGACAATCGGGTCCCTATGTATTTCCGCCTGACCCCTTACTACCGGCCATAGTAAGGGCATAGCTTCCTTGGTTGGAGCAATAAGCCTGACCTAAGTGAATGCTAACTCCTGTCCTGTTCACCACGTGGATCTTGTTCTTGTGGATGACACTGGTTACCAGGTCTTCTTATATACTGTACTCCTGTCCTGTTCACCACGTGGATCTTGTTCTTGTGGATGACACTGGTTACCAGGTCTTCTTATATACTGCACAGCAGTCTCTTGTTCCTGTTCTTGGTTGTATTGGTGTTGAGTTGGCTTAGCCTACTCCTCTTCTAGTCTCACTACTTGACTACTTGTTACCTGATCATATCTTGAGCTTGATACTTGTTGAGTTGGCTTAGCCTCTCCTATACTTGTTACTTGATGATACTTGATATATGTTTAGTTGAGTATCTACTTGTATTGCATGACATGACATATAGTTGCATGTTAATAGCTTACTGAGATTTATCTCACCCTTTATTTGTTTAATTATTTCCCCCCCCCCAAGGAAAGCAGGGGATAGTACGCAGTGAGGCTCGACTTAGCTGGGAACTTACTCAGCAGGATATTCTTGTTCGAAGTTAGTGTCCTTTTATATTTTGGTAAGGACGATCTTGTATGAGTTAATAAACCCTGGGCTTGTATTGGGGTAGTATTTGTTGTCCCTAGACAGTTCTTGTTGCCAGCTTATTTGCTAGGCATGTCTTCCGCTGTATGTAACCATTTTGGTTTTAATTTTCTTGGTCTAGAACTCGTGTGAGCTATCTTAGATCCCTACTCTTGAGTATATATACCATGTCAGTTTTGTTTTAACAGGTATTGTTCCTGTTTCCCGTTAGTTTCTTGTTTCTTGTTAGTTACGCGCACCAGGTTCGAGATTCTATTATGGAATCCCGGGACTTGGGGCGTGTCAAGAACGATTAGCACCGGCCATTTGCAAGGGTCGGGAATCGCTAAAACTTGGAGAAATTGGAGATTTTTTAGTGAGAAAATCGCCTAGGGTCGAAAGCTCCCGAGAATGGAATAGGAAAAGTGATTCAAAATTCACTTTCAGCGCCTGATATTGCGCAATATCAGGGATGACTCGTACGAGGCATCTATCCCTCGTACGAGGTATCCCCAGAAAATCCTCGGAAAACCATGTTTTCTTGAGAAATTCCAGAAAAGCCCTGCTTTTAACAGAAAGGTCAGAAAAAGCCCTGCTTTAGACCAGGAGGTCAAATCTAAACCCGGTTCAAGATGGAACATTGAGTCATCAACAAATGGATATTTTCAGAATTGGAACAAGCAAAGTTGTTTCTCAGTACGAATTTATTCTCACCGCGCATCCAAGATCATGGGTGAGCAACAAGAATCTGCATCAGCAAACTTTAAATCCTACGACTCTCATTAAGGTGTAAGCTAATGGCACATGATTTGCAATCAGGTATCCTACGACTGTCATTAAGGTGTAAGCTAATGGCACAGGATTTATAATCGGGTATCCCATGACTGTTGTCAAGACGTAGTTAACAACACAGGGCCCCACCATTTGGAATCCCACAATTGTCATCAAGACGTAAGTTAATGGCATAGGGTTCACATTTTCAACGGAAAGGCAATCTCGTTGAAAGGAGAAGCAAGGTCCGAGTAATTGGCGACTCCACATCCGGGTATCCCACAACTTTTGTCAAGACGTAAGTTAACAACACAGGATCCCACCATTTAGAGTCCCATAATTGTCATCAAGACGTAAGTTAATGGCATAGGATTCAGGAGAAGCGAGGTCCGAGTAATTGGCGTCTCCAAACCCTGAGTCCGATAATTGTTATCAAGACGTACGTTAATAACATAGGATTCACATTTTCTAAAGTAAGGGACAAGCTCGTTGGGAAGGAGAAGCAAGGTCCAGGTAACTGGCGTCTCCAAAATCGAAGACGGTTTGTCATCAACAACAGGGTATATTCAGAATTGGGTCAAGGTCATTGATTCCTCAGTATGGATTGCAACTGGAGATGGTTCGTCATCGGCAAAAAGGAGTATATTCAGAATTGGGTCAAGGCTATTGATTCCTCAGTATGGGTACTCTCTAAACTCTAAGCTTTACTTATCGCAAGTTTTGCTTACAAAAAAATGATTTTTAAAATAGCTTAAACCCCAGTTTTTGCGTATTTTCAGAGTCGAACTACGTTTGGTCTGATTTCCTTCCGAGGAATACGTAAGCAGCTTTTTAGCACGACCATACCCCCAGTTCAAAATGGCATCTTTTCTATCGACAACGGTACTTCATCCATAAGTATCGTCGCCGATGGGCTATGTAGACACCCCATTTTGGACGTTCATTTATAATCACACTACTTCTGTGTCTCGCCTTTGATTTGGGTTGAAACTCGTTAAGTTGGACAAGTTTCGTTAAGTTTCTGACTGACTCCGTTAGTCAGAGGCCAAAATGAACATTAAAACTACTGCAGAGGGCATAAAAGTGATTCCAGCACTAAGATATCTCGTACGAGACATCTCCCTTGACAGACGGGTTTTTGGTCAGTTTCCTTATTGATCTTAACCTCTTTTCTTGGAAAATACTCATGCAATCCGGGGAAGCCTATTGGACGATCCTAGAGTCCAAAAATAACTCTGTGGAGATCAACTCATTGATTCTCACCTCAACTTACCTTCTTGGCCAAAACCCTAGGTTCAAAATCCCTATAAATATAAGGTTCTTGAACCAGAAAAAGGGTAGACTCTATATTCACCAAACAACCACTTAAAATCTGATCAAGAAAGCTCTCATAATCAGCCCCTTTCTGATACCCACGAAATTTGGAGGATCAAGGCCTTTAGTCAAGGCCATCTATAGGATTCTTGAAGAAAACGCTTAGGTAAAATCTTTGCTTTCTATCTTCTCATCTCCTTCTTTGCTTTGAAGTAGAGTGATTCCATTAAAGGATCAGCCTAGAGCCTCTCCAATCCATGAAGATGGTCTTGAAGCACATGATCCGACATCCCAAATAAATAAGCAATTATTTATTTGTTTGTTTTATCTTTTGGTACATGAATGCATGATTTTGAAATGATGATGATGATTTCTTAGCAAGACCAATCCTAGATTGGGTGAATTGGGTGCTCCTTGACCTTCCCAATTCATAACTTAACCCCTGAATCCAGACATCTCAGTCCGTGTTCCGACAATAACATGGTGGCGACTCTCAAATCAACAAGAAGGTAAATCGAAGGTGAAACCGTGCCATCGAAGCAAACCTCACGCGCAAACAGCAGTAGCTCCATTATTTTTGCAAATTTTCAGCTTCTGATCATCAAGCCCCAGTTTATTGCATTTCCAGAACAGTTTCACTCCCAGAAATCAAAACAGAAACATAAAATACACACCAAATAAGCAAAAAGTCAACAAACGGGGACGGGAGTTTGACCCACATAAAAGTGCCCCCTAAGATTCTGAAAAGAAGTTTGCAAGCACTTTATTCCCCAGCGGAGACGCCACTGTAAGATACCCGAGGGAAAAACGAACGGTTCCCGGAGAATCAAACACGGTACTTTCAAATGTTTAACGGAGTCGCCACATGTTGGGTTTTGAGCAAACATGCGCAGCAGAATTAAAACCCAAAAGCCTAGATCCGATCAAGATGATTAAATTAATACGGAGTTGAATTTAGAATACTAACCGTGATGGAGCTTTAAGATTTTCGGATCTTCAAATCTTCAAGCTTTAGATTTGATCTCCTCGTTCTTCGCGTTCTTCGGATCACAATTACAGGAACACAAACTTTGAGATGTTAAAACAAACATCCTCTATGTGTATCCACACACGAACGAATATCTAGAACGATTCTAGATCTGGATTGCTAGACCCATTAGAAAACACGCTTTTCTAATCTTCAAAGGCTATATGAATTTTGGTGTTCTTGAGCTTTTTTATTCTTAATCTAAACTCAAGAATATGTTTCTCAAACACATGGAGGCTACCAATAATGATACAATATCAATCCATACTGATTAGGGTTAAGAGAGAGGTATTTAAACTCATTAGTCCTAAACCTTTTAGGAGAAATAGGTCAAAACCCGTCAAAACACGAAATCAGATTTTTGTCCCAAACAGGGCCTGCTCGGCCGAGTCATATAAGGTGCTCGGCCGAGCACCTCTTTGCCAAAACTTTCTGTTTCTCATGCTCGGCCGAGTCCTTTGAGGTGCTCGGCCGAGCACCAGCAAAAAGTCATTTTTAGCCTTTTAAACAATTCGTTCTTTTGTGTGTGACCCCATAGGATTATATTAAGTTGGCAATGAGTCCAACCAAGGTCAAACTCATAAATCATGAGCGGACTCTAGCAAGCCATCATGACTACCCAATTAATATAACTTAAAGAAGTTCATAATCCTTAATATAACATATCACAATCCATTTGTCACGCGATATCATATTGAACATAAGTCATGGTCCATGTCAACTTATCTTGTTCAATGCTTTCTCGATCCAAGTAGATTGATAATGAGCAAATGGTATTGATCTCATCAATTCATTTGAGCGCGGCCACGCATTTCATCAATCTCACTCTACGAGAGGTCCAAGCGGATATCTCTCTTGAGAGAGGGACAAATTCCATCTTGACTTATTACCTTTCCCTACATGAATCCGATTATGCCAATCGTAGCCTTTATAACCACCCGGTTAGGGGTGACGTTTGAGTACGTCAAACATAATGTTCATCATGTGGAAGACTGTAATAATCTCAGGTCTAAGGATATCAATGATATAACTATTATGAGATTTAATTATGACATTTGACCATGACATAAATCTCATAGGTGGGTCAAGTCCAGTACTTATTCACCAATAAGTACCCATAAGTCTAATCTGTATCATATACACATGATCATCACATGATCATCAATTAAACCTATACTAGTTCTTCATAAGTACTAGGGACGGGGATTATTATAATAAACATGTAAAACATATAATAACCCAAGGTTGTTATCTCCATAACAAATGAGAACATGATGTAACGTAAGGCCTTTCTCAAGGGCCTAGAGCAAAATTCCAACAATCTCCCACTTGCACTAGGCCCAATCAACGTGTATCCAATACCCATTGAGCTAAGTTATGATCTCCATCATTTTTGCAAGTGAGCACATGTAAGATAATTATCCTTGTTATCACCATAAGGCATTTTGCATATTTTGACATCTCCCATGTCAACGATTTCTCGTAGAGATGGAAACGTCTGAGTGCGTGTTTGGATCATAGATGAGCCCTTGGCACCTTAGCTTGTGCAATAGCCGTTATTTCACAACAAAGGTCCATATGATTAGTATTACTAGAAACTATTTCTAGTACTAATAACATCTATATTCAAACAATTCCCTTAGTTACAACTCTTGTAACCAAATACTTAATTTTATTCGTAGAATATTTATAGTGTATTTGCTTGGAACTATTCCAACTAATAGCACTTATTTAAACATATGTTTATACTGCGATTTACCCTTGTCGATGTGGAAGCATGCATCTATGTAACCATTTACTAGATCATCTCCCATGTCAACAACCATCAAGAATGCATCCTTAGTTCTTCTCAAGTACACAAGGATATTCTTGATCATTATCTAGTGACTTTCACTAGGATATGATCAGTATGTTCTCATCATACTCCAAGTATACGAGTTATACCGTCTAAGTACATAATATGACATTCATGATAGATCCAATTACCGAAGCATATGGAATCCTAATAATGTATTCTTGCTCATTAGTCTTCCACTAAAACTAAGTCTTGCCAAGAACACTGTCATTAGACAACTTCGCAAGTTCTTCTCCAAGAGTCTTGCATACTGAACAATTCAGTACATTGTCTCCATAAGTACTTTAACATAAACCAATCAACTTCCTAGATTAATATCAATAGATATTAATTTCAAGGATATAAGCGGCTTATTCCTAAGTCCTTTCATTAAGAAACTCTTTCAAATGAACTATATGTTAGACATATATTTAAGACTAGGAATTAGACTATGCTCCCACTAATTTCTTAGCAAACACAAGTCTCATTATTGATGAATTTCAAACGATTTGAACGCTCCATCAAAATGATTGTTTCAACTCCAAGAAGCTTGCTTCAATCCATCTCATGGATTTCCGCAACATACATACTTTATTAGAATTTCTAGACTATCAAAACCTTCAGGTTGTATCCAATACATCCTTAAGTGAGTTCCCGTGACAATGAGAATTCTAATAACTTAAAGCATGACTTCAAGTGAGAAAGTTTTATCATAGTCGAAATATGAGTCAACCTTTTCATATTTAATCTTGCTTAATTAGTATGTTCCTTTGCTACCCATGTTAGTTTTCTCCAAGAAAACTTGATTCCATCCTTTGGTTTTTACACCTTAGGTTAGAAAGATCAAGTTCCAAACTTGATTAATATACATGGATTGCCTTTTAGATTTTATGACTCCAGGCCATTAATCTAAAATGGAGCGGACATTGCATTTTGATAGGAAGTAAATATACCATTCTCAATGAACTTTACCTCTTATACTTTCTTTAATAAGAAATCCAATATTTCTCATTATAGATTGTATCCTATCATATATGCAATTAACTTGTGTAATTTGAACGAATTTCCACAACTCCTTGCGAAAGTTCATTCAACTTCCATCTAAGGTTCTATGTTATCTTCTAGGTCTCGAACCATTCGAGATATATTTTACTCCCACTGATTCTTTTAGAGATAAACAATTTACCTAGAAAAGTACCATTACAAGCAACAAACAATTTGTTTCTTAGAAGTAAAATAATATCCTCAAGTTTCCTTGGGATATCCCATGAAAATACATTTATTAGATTTAAGTGTGAGCTTGTTCCAAACAAGTCTTTTCGCAAAAAGTCTCACCATCTTAAATCTTTATGAAAGACAAACCAATTTTTCTTTCATTCCATATCACATATGGTACCTTTGAACCTATTTTAATGGAACTCAAATTAGTGTAATTATAGCGGTTTCCAAAACATAACCCCAAAATAAATAATGGAAGATCAATTTAACTTTATCATCTAATGAACCATATCCAATAAGGTTCTACACCTCCACGTAGACACATCATTCTAAATGGTGTTCTCGGTGGAGTTAATTTGTGAAACAATTTCACAACCTAAAGATGATTGTCAAATTCTTGGTTCAATTATTCATTATCACGATCGAATCGGGATTTCTGAATAATTTTGCCAAGTTACCAAAATCCTTTTTTAGCATTGCTACTTAATGAACCATATACATCGACATGTATTAGGTCTAATAAGATATCAGCCTTTTACTACTCCTAGTAAAAGTTGTCTTAATCCAAGTAAATAAGATTTGCATAAATCATATGATTCAAAATCGTATGACTTTAAAACTCCGTCCCATGGAATTTTAGATATGCGTTTCTCATTTATTTGATCAAAACAATAATGCCTTGAGAATTTAATTATTTATGTTATAGTCTTATTTATTATTTTGTTCTTCAAGATTTAGGATATGAGATTTATTTATATGATTTAACAATACGATAAAGCAAATCATAATAAATAAAGCTCTTTCTTATTCCAAATAAGAAATAAATATCCTTCATTATCTTATAGCAAAATAATACTTTCTACTTAATGAGCAAAGCCACTTCATAAGTGTTCCACGAACAATGTTGCAACTCTTGCATCATTATCATTCGCAGATTAACTTTACCTTTTATAAGTAGTCTTTCCTTTTATTAATTGTTGCACATTTATACAAATGTGGGATCCAATCCGGTATCCAATACCCAATGATTAAAATTAGAAAGATTAATTTTATAGCATAAATATCCTTTGTGGTTGTTTCACTACCATTCACCTTTTATTGATCATCCAAAATTTTGATTGCAATTTTAAATGGTCAATCAAATTGCCACATTACCAAATTGCATTATTCAGAGTCATAATTTTAGCCACAATTATTTCCTTTAGGTTTGGCAACGTTTGTCTTACCTTTAGCTTTTAATCCTTCCTTTTAGAAAATCATAAAGTCAAAATCGAATTTTCGACTTAGGTCATCATCTTTCCGCATGATAGTTCAGATATTGAGAGCACAAACCAATGTCTCATCAATTCGACTAACTTCAGCAATCAAGAACAATTCAAGATTCTAATTTTAGTTAATCTGAATTCTTAATTGACATCACTTTTCAGGAAACTTGGTTTCGCAAACCAGCCGTCTGAAATTAGATTCAATCCCAGATTAATCTTGAACTTGACATTTAATTTCAGGAAACATGGTTTCTGAAACCAATCATCTGATAATTAAATTCAACTCAAAATATTTATCTTAGAAGCGGTAGATTTTAAATTTCCAAATTTATCCTATAATTGCATTTCTTGATTCATTTAGGATTTGGTGCTCATGGTGATCAAATCACCATGATTATCAAAACCAAGAATAAACAATTTATTCATGAATCTAAGATCATCAACAAGTTAATCAAATTAAATTTTGATGATCCTACGGAACATATTAATCAAATTAATATTGCAATTTAGGTTACTCAGGATTATTAAGAATGTATAATTTCCATTCTTGCTTTAGAACAATTCTTAAGCTCATGAATAATTTCCATTCTGAAGAACAGATCGCAGTAACGAACATAATTAAAGTTTAAAATAATATTCTACAAATATGCAAATAAATATACACTTATATTTCATACCAATCATTTAAGAGATAAATTATTTGTATTTCATAAATACTCCCACTAAATTATATAACCTTCATATACAATAATTGTATAATATAATTTATGAGGGCTAAGATCCAACTTTAATTTAATTTCAAGTCCGCTTTGGCGATACTGCTCAAAATTAAATTAATTAGGTAGATAACTTTTATCAATCACATCATATGTGACTCTTAGATCTTTTATGAGATTTAATTAGACATCTTATGTCAAACATGTTTTAATCTCATCTTGTGCCTTAGGCCCAAAACTTTGTCTTTTGATAGCCTAATTAAGTCAAACCATGATAGACGCATAGGAAACTCTCATTCACTCATCTTGCTCATACACTGATAGAATCAATGCACCTCGCTTTGGCAGAGCCCACATGAAAATACCCGGTGTACTCACAAGTGTCTATCATGGGTTGGCACATGACTTAAAAAATTTAATAAGGTTCATCTCATATAGCATACAACACGTTAATGAGCACATAACATGTAAAGCATCGGTTAATGATTTAATTAATCTCATTAATTAAACCATGATATCATGTGATTGATTTATGGGGATAAATTCTTTAACACATAATTGAGAGCACGATTGTACGGTCGAAACTAAGCCAAGAAGGCATCCACAATCCCGTACCAAATTTAGAAACTAGAAGAAACAACTATGTAAGGTCGAAACTAAGCCAAAAAGCATCCACAATCCCTTACATAAAGTAACTCGATTCTAAATTCTTTTGTCTCATCAATTTATTACTTTGACCTTGAGATTTGTTTTCAGGAAACACGGTTTCTTAAACCAGCCATCTGACAAACAAATTCAATCCAAAGTGATTTCAAACAAGACAATTAATTTCAGGAAACACGGTTTCCAAAACCAGCCATCTGAAAAACAAATTCTGTCCAAAATCCTTCTGCTCGGCCAGGTCCTTTGGGGTGCTCGGCCGAGCACCTGTGCGTTTTAAAATCTGTACCCTTCTGATTCATCTGCTCGGCCGAGTCTTATGAGGTGCTCGGCCGAGCACGCCTGTCAGAATAGAATTTTTGAATTTTAATTCTAAAATTGCTTTCCTGATTCAATTAGGGTTTGGTGTTCATGATGATCAAATCATCATGCTAATCAAAGCCTTGAATAAACAATTTATTCATGAATCAAGGATCATCAACAAATCAATCCAATTAATTTTTATGATCACATGGAACATAATAATCAAATTATTATCGCAATCTTAGATCCCACATAACGTATTTAAACGGTACGATTTTATGATCTCTATATATCACATATACATACATAAAATTCAAATCACATAAACATCAAGAATCTAAATTCAAATAACATGCCAACACATATAATCCAATTATATTATTAACATGATATTATTAAAATAATCATGATGAACGGGGCTCTGATACCACTGTTGGGTTTTGAGCAAACATGCGCAGCGGAATTAAAACCCAAAAGCCTAGATCCAATCAAGATGATTAAATTAATACGGAGTTGAATTTAGAATACTAACCGTGATGGAGCTTTAAGATTTTCGGATCTTCAAATCTTCAAGTCTTCAAGCTTTAGATTTTATCTCCTCGTTCTTCGCGTTCTTCGGATCACGATTACAGGAACACGAACTTTGAGATGTTAAAACAAACATCCTCTATGTGTATCCACACACGAACGAATATCTAGAACGATTCTAGATCTGGATTGCTAGACCCATTAGAAAACACGCTTTTCTAATCTTCAAAGGCTATATGAATTTTGGTGTTCTTGAGCTTTTTGATTCTTAATCTAAACTCAAGAATATGTTTCTCAAACACATGGAGGCTACCAATAATGATACAATATCAATCCATACTGATTAGGGTTAAGAGAGAGGTATTTAAACTCATTAGTCCTAAACCTTTTAGGAGAAATAGGTCAAAACCCGTCAAAACACGAAATCAGATTTTTGGCCCAAACAGGGCCTGCTCGGCCGAGCACCTCTTTGCCAAAACTTTCTGTTTCTCATGCTCGGACGAGTCCTTTGAGGTGCTCGGCCGAGCACCAGCAAAAAGTCATTTTTAGCCTTTTAAACAATTCGTTCTTTTGTGTGTGACCCCATAGGATTATATTAAGTTGGCAATGAGTCCAACCAAGGTCAAACTCATAAATCATGAGCGGACTCTAGCAAGCCATCATGACTACCCAATTAATATAACTTAAAGAAGTTCGTAATCCTTAATAGAACATATCACAATCCATTTGTCACGCGATATCATATTGAACATAAGTCATGGTCCATGTCAACTTATCTTGTTCAATGCTTTCTCGATCCAAGTAGATTGATAATGAGCAAATGGTATTGATCTCATCAATTCATTTGAGCGCGGCCACGCATTTCATCAATCTCACTCTACGAGAGGCCCAAGCGGATATCTCTCTTGAGAGAGGGACAAATTCCATCTTGACTTATTACCTTTCCTTACATGAATCCGATTGTGCCAATCGTAGCCTTTATAACCACCCAGTTAGGGGTGACGTTTGAGTACGTCAAACATAATGTTCATCATGTGGAAGACTGTAATAATCTCAGGTCTAAGGATATCAATGATATAACTATTATGAGATTTAATTATGATATTTGACCATGACATAAATCTCATAGGTGGGTCAAGTCCAGTACTTATTCACCAATAAGTACCCATAAGTCTAATCTGTATCATATACACATGATCATCACATGATCATCAATTAAACCTATACTAGTTCTTCATAAGTACTAGGGACGGGGATTATTATAATAAACATGTAAAACATATAATAACCCAAGGTTGTTATCTCCATAACAAATGAGAACATGATGTAACGTAAGGCCTTTCTCAAGGGCCTAGAGCATAATTCCAACACATTAGTTTAACTTTAAATCCAAACTTAACGAAAAATGGTTAGAGACAAAGGATTCGTAGGTCAGGTTACGCTTTGGGAAGAACTCAACCGGTAGTTCACCCAAAGTGTCTCGGAAGAAACCGAGTCTGCCTAAAGTTTGTTAAAATTGTGCAAATGTGTGCGGTTTGAAGAACTAAACCGCTATGGGTAAACTGAATCAAAAACTCAACCTAAAATAAAAATCTAGAAATGGACTTATTTAAAAATTGAAGTATAAATTCATTTCATGCGGTCCTAAAGTCCATAAAAAGACACGTGGCATGGATCAATCAAATCAAGTGGGTGTACTAACAATGAATCCTAACACTTGGCACTTAGGGTTTTCCCCAGCAAGAGATGACTTCCCATTTTCCCCAACAGAGTCTGAACTACAACTGGATTGATTCCCCTTAGAATACGTAGGTAGCCTGCAAAGGTTCAGCCGCTCGACCAACCTAGTCATTTCTTACCCTTCTCCTCCGGTTTGGAATTTATGTTCAAAACGGATCCTATTCTTAATCGTCGACCCTACATTGCCTTGCAAGAAACGTCGCGGAGGGGCTACTGTTAGTACCCAGTCTGAAAAGAGTTATTTGGTCATTCCAGAACTCAAAGGGACCTTACAGGAATTTAGAAACTGCGTAGGACTTATCCAGAATTTCCAGAAAAACCTGAATAATAAGATAAATGTGTCTGGTCGGATTTGTTCTCTTAGATTAACAAAATCTAGGTTTTCCAGAGTCCAGATCTACCTCAAGCCTTAGGAACCACAAGTCTTGGTCCGACCGGGCGGCCACTATGTCCGGTCTTGATTCCATATAAGTAGCTCAACCCAGTTCATAACTTCGACACACAAGTCTTACCTCAGAGTTCAGAGTCAAAACTGATGTGAGAACTCTAAGTCTATTCCCGAAGTTCCGGTGGATCTACAAGAAGATTCGACATCATTCTTGCCAAGATTGGTGAGATGCTTAACTATTTTCATTATGTTCTTGCTTGATTGTTAAGTCAGATCTATTTTATGCCTATGTTTATTATGTTTCTTCATACATTTATGATGTTCTTCATAATATGCATGCTAGATCTAGGGTTTATTCTACTTAAATGCCAGATTTAGGGTTACGATCTTCCTATATACATGTTTGTTCATATATGCTCTTCATGTTCTTCATCAATATTCATGTTATACAACTAAAATTAGGGTATTGATCTTCATGTACATATGTAATAGCCTATGATGATCTAGGGTTTCGTCAAACTTGCGTAAGATCTAGGAACTGCTTCTAAAACCTAAACTTTAGGTAAGTACTCCCATGATTATCAACTCTCCAATGATGAGTGATGATGATCACACATTGATCATATCATTGGTGTAATCATCATTCTAGGATGTGATCATCTTGCATGTTTCTTTCTCCTCCCTCTACTATATACATGATCCCGCTTCTCCTACCTATTCTAATTATCCTTGAACTACGCTGACCTGAGCTTCTCACATGAGAGGAATGAAGGCAATCCTCGAATCCGGTCTAAAACACTAACACACACTAAAACATTTCCTTGATCATGATAGAAAGTCTGATTTCTCGGGCGATAGGAGTGATCACTAGATATTCTTCTCTTATATAACTTGACCCCGATACTTGCATAATTAGCTTTTTAATGTTTTAGCTCAATAAAACGGTATGGCGACTCTAATAAGTTAAATGCTACCTTGAATATCCTGTCACGGGAAAATAAATAATATAAGATGAATAATAAGAAACTTTCTATGCTTTGCTGCATCGAACGGGGGTATTCATACCGGACCCTCAATATAAACATTTTCCCCCTACGGAAGCTCCTAGTACAATAACATGCAAGTTGAAGGACAGTTAAAATGAGGGCGGGTTTGGCTCTCTGGGGGTTAAAAGCGTGCGCCTTAGGCCAAGAAAGACCATAGGGGCGCACCCTTAGCTCTCTGGGTCAAAAGCGTGCGCCTTATGAAAATTTTGTTATGGGACAAAAGAAGTATGGTTCTCTACCTTTAAGTTTTTTTCTAATAGAAAAAAATGATTTTTTTCCTCAAATAATTCCTTTTTTAAAATAATATTCTTCAAAATGACAACCCATTAAAACTATTTGCCAAAATAACCACTTTTTCAAAGAGATTGATAAAAATCATCCTATAGGCTAGTGAGGCGGACTCATGTGAGATGACTCACAGCCAAGCCAAGCCAAGCCAAACCGCCGAGCCAGCCAAGCCAAGCCAAGCCAATTTTATTTTATTAATTTTTTTTTGCCCTCCAATTTATTTTTCCCTGCCATATTTTGCTCGCCAGCAAAAGTAACACTTTTTATAAAGATATGTAACACTTTTTTCTCATATGTAACACTTTTTTTTCAAAAATGTACCATAATTTTGCTGAAATAGATTAAAGATAACATAAGATTGACAACTAAACTAATGTTACATTTTATAATAAATGAATATAACACTTTTTTTCCTCAATTGTAACACTTTTCTAGGGTTTTACATTCAATAGAAATGCAAACCCGATTATATACATGAATTTTTACTCTTTTTTTAAAGAATAAAAGTAACATTTACTAAAGAAATGTTACATTCATTAAAAAAAAAAAAAAAAATTGACTTCAAAATCTCAAGATATAGCATTTTAAAGTTATTGAGGTTTTTTTTTTTTAAGCGACACGTGTCGCGCACTGGGAGGGCAAAAAAGGACAGGTGGGCGAGTAGGCTGGCAGGTTGCTGGGTATGATCTATGGGTGGATCCGTCTCACAAGGTCTCACCCAAGTTTTTGCCTAGGCTAGTTGCGTTTTGTTCTTATAAGGGCAACTCCAATGGTGGTCCTTACTCCATAGGTATCAAATCAAATTTTGGTACCTATGGGTATTATTCACATGGTATCAAAAAATCATTTCCAATCATAGGTATCAAAATTTTGGTACTGAATTAATTTTTAATAGTTATTAACTTTATTAATATATTTGAAATAATAAATAATTTCAATATATGATCATTACTTGAATTAATTATATTTTAAATAAAAAAATAATTTTGTAAATAATTATATAAAAAAACTATATTTTACATAATATTTTTAATATGATAATTAATTAACATGATAAATATTATGTCCTATGCTTAACAATTAACACTAACAATGAATATCAAAAAATTTGGTGTGGTTGCTACCTAGCTTATTATCACACCAAAATTTGGTACCCATTGATAGTATCATTGGAGATGCTAGTACTTCAACATATGTATCAAAATTTGCATTTGGTACCTACCATTGGAGTTGCACTAAGTGCTGGCAATAGTAGTCAATTTGTGTTTGAGGTCTTCTATAATGAGGTGGTCTCCCATGAGAACACACTTTTTTTGAAAAAAAGGGGGGGTGTTTTCAATTTAAAATTGGATTTTTTATTAAATGAATGACTTAATCTATTACAAGAGTGTGCATTTCAAAGTGCTAGAAATCACAGCTGGTGGGGTTTGAACCCCTGACCTCTCGTTTAGAAAGGAACACCGGATGCCGCTTGAGCAAGAGCTCTTTGGCCCATGAGAACACCCATTTTGTTCTCATGGATGAGAACGGTTGCAACAGTAGCAATTTTGCGCGAAGCATAGGATCCCAACCCATGCTCCATTCAAAATCTGCCACGTGGCAGCGACCATACCCCAATTTTATTTTAATTTTTAATTTTTTGCTAGAAAAAAAAATCTTTTTTATTTTTTTATCTATTTGGCAGTTTTTTCGTTTGTCAAAAGTAGTACTTAGTATAATTAAATGTAACAACTGTGTTACTTATAAAGTAACATTGTATATAAGTAAACGTAACACCAGTTTTACAAAAAAAAAAAAAAAAAAACTCATCTTACTCATCTTTCAACTGTAATACTTACTATAAATACGTGTAACACTAACAATAACTAAATGTAACACTTTAGTAGATGAAATTGTAACAGAATTCTATAGATAATGTAATACTTTAACATGTTTTTTTGATAAATTGAACTCATTGTAACTTATTATTTGAAAACATATGGATATATTATTATTATAAACGTAACTGTTTTACAATGTTATTATACAAGTAAAATGTAGTATTCGCTTATAAAAACTGTTACTTTCTTATGTTCACAATGTTACTAACACAAGTGTTTTAGTTCTAAAGTGTAATGATTGAATTATTACTTTTCTATACATATGTGTTACAATTATGTATAAACACTGTTACGTATAAGTAACACGTTCGTTACATTTTAGTTATAATAAGTATTACTTTTGGCAAATGAAGAAAATATAAAAAAAAAACACTGTTACTTTTCTGTATATATGTATTACTTTTATGTATACAAATTATTCCATATAAATAACACATTTATTACATTTAGTTATAATAACTATTACCTTTGGCAAAAAAAAAAAAAAACGCCGGCGGGTCGTGGGTCCGAGTCATGTAGTCAATTTGTGTTTGAGGTCTTCTATAATTCGGTAAGGTATGTAAATTGACTAGATTCGGCTCATGTTAACGTCAGTGCTTGCTAGTACTATGGAATATCCTGGGCCCAGGTTCCTTCCATACAAATAAGTCCTACAAATACATTAAAGAAACAAAACAACATACTCCCTTCATCCAAAAACAATTGACTAATTCTTGAATGCGGCGGCCCATTTGGTGCGGCGGGTCAAACCCGCCCGTCCGACCCACCCGCCCGGTATCCAGCTCTCATCCACTCCTCAGGCGACACGTGGCGCGCTGTGAGCCACATCTGGTTCGCCCAACCGCGCTCTGCCACGTCTCGTCTCTAAAAAAAAAAACCCAAACACTTTAAAATGCTATATCTTGAGATTTATAACTCAAAAAAAAAATTTTAAAATACCGTTGTGTTCGTCTCGACGAGACGAAGAAAACTACATAGGTCATGATATGGTTTGATTTTTTTAAAAAAAACATACTTTTTAAGACAAAAAAAAATTAATCTGCTTGTCATCTCAAATGTAACACTCTGTTCTGATAAAAGTAACACTTTCATCTTCAAAAAGTAACACTTTTCTACTGTTAAATGTAACAGCAGTTTTTATAAAAAAAATTGGGTTTTGCATTTCAGTTGTTACTTTCTCAATAAAAAATTGTTACATTTCATATATAATGTTACATTTAAGAATGTAAAGTGTTACAATTGAGAAAAAAAAATGTTACATTCATTTTTTATAAAATGTAACATTAGTTTAGTTGTCAATCCTATGTTAATGTTGGGGGGAAAAAGTGTTACATTTGATAAACAAAAGTGTTACATTTCGTTATAAGAAGTGTTACTTTTGAAAGAAAAAAAAAGTGTTACATTTTGAATAAAAAAGTGTTACATTTTGTTATAATAAGTGTTACTTTTGTTGGGAGGAAAAAAAGTATGGGTGGTACATTTGAAAAAAAAGTGTTACATTTGAAAATAGAATGTTACATTGCTTTATAAAAAGTGTTACATCAATTTAGTCGTTAATTTTTATGTTATCTTTAATCTATTGCATCAAAATTGTGATACATTTTTGAAAAAAAAAAGTGTTACATTTGAAAAACAAAAGTGTTCCATTTCGTTATAAGAAGTGTTACTTTTGGTGGGAGGAAAAAAGGTTGTGGGGGCAAAAAAAAAAAAAAAAAAAAAAAGGGTCTTGGTCGGCGCCGCACCCCATGCGGCCGCCGCACCAGAGACTTCCTCAAAACAATTTGACTAATTTCTTTTTAAATTTTTTCTTTTATGACTTTTGGCTTCTTTTTTTTTTTTTTTTTTTTTGTCTTGGTCGGTAAATCTCATTTTTTAAAATATCTAATGTTTAATATTTATTTATTCACCATATTCTACTTTTCATACTCACACAAACTGTGAGTCTCATTCTCAAATCATATAACTCATAATCACTTTCTCACTCATAATACTTTGAATACATATTCCCTCTGTCCTACCATAAGTGAGATTTTATTCATTTTTTTATCTGTCCCACTACAATTGAGACTGCCAAAAATAAAAAAGCTTAAATAATTAATTATTCAATTTGGCTCACTTATCATACTCACAACAACAATTCACTTACTTTTTCTCCCACACCACTATTAACATAATACTATTTTTTTTTAATCTTCACCCAACAAGTTAGTCTCACTTGTGATGGGACAGAAGGAGTATACTCTTTCATTAATTCTCGTATAACTTCAAAATGCTGCAAGCTGTTTTGAGACAGAAATGGTAGTGATAGTATAACCATAAATTAATAACAAGTTATAAACTTCATTAATATGACAAAAAGTAATTTAATTAATGCTCTATTATACTAACAATAATGAAAAAAGATTAACTTTCTGAGAAATATAGAGAGATAAATCACTCCGCCAGTCATCTTGGCAACATTTATATATCTACTTAGCATTTTCCAATTATATCCTTACTTAATATTAGTATTGGCATTGATTTTCAAATGTTAGTATTCTGAATTTTACATTGAAAAAGGGTATACATACAAATACAAAGAAAAACAAACAAAAGAATTATAATGTTTTTTAAATGAAAGATTTTTATCTAAACCCATATAAATGAGACACAGGTTATAAATAATCATTATGTTTATTTGCTTGAAGTGAACTGATAATAAATTGATAAGTGTTCGAACTCGAATGACACTCAAAGCGTGATTGAGTTTGACTCGAATTACATCATCAACATTATTGAATCGAGAGTTTGAACAACCCACGGAAGATGATACATTTACACTTGGTGTATAGAAAGATTCTATACACCACCAATATATGTGTGACACATGTAATTATCTAGCAGTTGATCAACTTCCCAAGATGATACATTTACACTTGACATTATTTTATTTGTAGTGTATAGAAAGGTTCCATACCCTTTGTGTAAGTGTAGCCTTTTCCACAACCCAATACGCTCAGAGCTCAAATTTAATAAAAGCTCGATGCAACAAAAATAATTGAGTTTGAGATCGAATGACAAAAGTCATTCAACCTGTAATGTGAAAGAATTCCATCACATTAGAGTCAAAATAATCACCCGGGACGGAAATATTAAAAGCCTTCACAGCAACCTCAATTTGAAGCTGAACTTGCAAAATCACCTAATTTGAACTCATAGGGCAGCCCTCAAACCGAGACTTGTTCCTTGCCTTCCAAAGGGACCATCAAATTATATTTGGAAGCAAGATACACAGCCATTTGATACAAGGAGATGCCTTTAAAGGAACATAATTAAACCAAGACGTTAATCGTTGAGCAATTGACTCCCCATGATAACGAACTCCAATTAACCCCCAAAAAAATTCCCAAACAGCCATAGCAACTTGTCCATGAATTAAAATATGGGAACGAGTTTCAAAAGAACGAATTGAGCAGCAATCACATTGGGATGCCAAAGAAATGCCACGCCTTTGAATTGCATCATCCATAAGAATAGCATTCTTAAGCACTTTCCACATAAAAACTGAAACTTTTAGGGCTCGTTTGGTAGCTTGATAGGATTAGCCCGTATTAATAGTCGAAAAATTATTAATCAGGGGATTAATTACACCACCCTTTTTTATGGGTAAATATGAAGGGGTTAGAGGGGATAAGATTGGATAAGAAGCTTATTTGAGTTGTACCTAGGATTAATAATCGGAGTACATTTAGTCTACCAAACACCAAGATTATTGGGCTAATAGTCATATCCAGCTCTAATCAGGCTACCAAACGAGCCCTTAGAGGAATATTTTTATGCCAACATCCGTAGAAGAAGGAACCTAAAACGGAATGTCCGCCCCTGTTAGAGCAATAACAAGACTTGATAAGAAAAGTCAGCAATCACAAGAACACCGATATACGTTGTTCACCAACTTGGCTACGTCCACGGGGAGGGGAGAGGATATTATTATCAATCTGGAGAAACGATTACAAGATCTCACTATTACTGCTACACGAATTTTGATCACAAAATTCCTAACTGTGTAACTGTAGAATTACAGACCTATTCTGAGCACTCTGATTTATCTGAGACAAAACTACTTACTTTGATCTAGACTAATGACCTCTATTTATACCGGTGAAGTCTATCTCAAAGTATGATAGGAACTTGAAGATCTAGTCCAAAAATGACTCGAAAACCTTTCTTTACGCGAATCTGGGACTGCAGCAAACTTTGGCCCGAAAACCGATCGGCTCGGCCGAGTCCTTTATACTGCTCGGCCGAGCACTTCTGCTCTAACTACCCAATTTCTGATTCGCCTCTTCTCGTCCGAATGACCACCTCTATTCGTCCGAATGTCACCCTGCTCGGCCGAGTCCTTTATACTGCTCGGCCGAGCGCTTCGGCTCTGTCCCGAAATTATAAGATTTTCTCTGTTGCTTAACCCTTTAACTCGGCGTCCCAAATTCAAAGGCATTAACCCAACAATCTCCACCTTGACTTTGAATCTCCATGACAACAAACCTTTTCTCCCCCCTCGCCTCTTCTGCTATCTAATAGATGCGAACATTCAGCAAGTCCAAAC
This sequence comes from Campanula takesimana, assembly GCA_026119855.1. Classification (NCBI taxonomy): domain Eukaryota; kingdom Viridiplantae; phylum Streptophyta; class Magnoliopsida; order Asterales; family Campanulaceae; genus Campanula; species Campanula takesimana. Next base: position 672,634 of record JAOWBW010000307.1, read on the forward strand.
AATGTTGAAACTTGCTTTCCATCACGGGTTTTGTGAATATGTCTGTAGGGTTATCCGCCGTCCCTACCTTCTTCACCGTTACCCGTTTCTTATCCCTTAGGAAATGATATCTGACACCAATGTGCTTGGTTCTCTCTTGATCCTTGGCCAAACAAATTGCGCTCAAACTATCGCAATAAATACTAGCCTGATCCTGATGTATCCCAAGATTGCTGATCAATCCCTTCAACCATATTCCTTCCTTAGCGGACTCTGTCAATGCCACGTATTATGCTTCTGTTGTAGACAACGTCACTGTAGCCTGCAAAGTAGCCTTCCAACTGACAACTGACCCACCAAGCGTGAACACGTATCCGGTCTTCGATCTTCTTGTATCAAGATCACCCAAATCTGAGAAACCTTTGACTGCACATTTTGTTCCACTTCCATAGATGAGTCTGACGTCGCTAGTGCGCACTGTAGCATACATCAAACTACCATCTGCATTAGCATAGGATACTCGAGCCATATACTCTTTCTCCTCAACCGATTTGGGCACAAACGCGACTGTCTGTGCATTCACTGCACCCGGAGTGTCTATAGCCTTAGCTGTTGACCTACCAAACCTCTCTGAAACTTTCTTGATGTATCTTTTCTGGGATAAGAACAGTTTCTGTTTGGCTCTATCTCTATAGATCTCCATACCCAGAATTCTCTTCGCGTTACCCAAACCCTTCATCTCTGCGACCAAGCCTTTCAGCTTCTGAATCCTTGACTTCTTGACTGCTGCTATCAAATAGCTGTCAAATCCCTTGTACCACTGCCTAGGCGATTGCTTCAATCTACAAACTTGATCTTCCTTACCAGGAACTTGGAATCCTTCAGACTCTGTCATGTATATTTCTCCCTCTATTGCTAGCAACACCCTGATCAAAGTGTGTCTGACCACTGTTGAGAAGATCCCATTGTAGTCCACCTCCTCTCTCTGTGTGAAACCCCTTGCAATAACGTGAGCTTTATACTTGAACCCTTCTGCCGGTGACATCCTTTCCCTTTTCTTGAAGATCCACTTGCAAGTCACAATCTTCCTGCCTTCTGGCCTTGTAGTCAACTTCCAAGTCTGATTCCTGTGAAGAGACTCCATCTCATCACCCATAGTCGCATACCACTGAGATGACTCTGAACATGTATCTGCTTTATTGAAAGTAGAAGGTTCCATAAGAAGGGGCTCCACTTCCTTAGCAACCAGTAGTGCATAAGACACCAAGTCTTCAAATCCATTCCTGAAATTAGCTCTTCTAGACCTTCCTTATGCTAACCCATGTTTGTCGGAAACTGAACTTGAACTTTTTGGTGCTTCAATATTTGTCTCTGTTGGTGGATCCTGATTAACATCTGACTGTGGGACAACTAACTCTTCGGTATCTTGTTGCTCCACATGTTTTTCAACATCTGACTGTGGGATAACTAACTCTTCAGTATCTTGTTACTCCACATGTTTATCAACACCGCCAACACTTGAAACAATCATGGTTTTACCAGTCCATACCTCATATGGAACTTTGAGGTCAATACCGGTATGAAGTCCATGATTAATCAAGTGACATGTTATACTAAGCGCTTCTGCCCAGAAATGTTTAGACAACTCTGCATTGGAGAGAATGCACAACGCTCCCACAATCCATGTCTGATTCATCCGTTCTGCTATACCATTCTGCTGTGGCGTGCCTCTTCTGGTGAGATGTCTAGAAACCTCCACCTGTCTGTAAAACGAATCGAACTCAGTACTGCAGAACGCCAAACCATTATATGTCCGGAGCTTCTTGATCTTCTTCTCTGTCTGGTTCTCCACTACCGTCTTCAAGTCCTTGAAATTCCTTAGGACCCCATTCTTGTGCTCCATGATAACCACCCAAGGCCTCCTCGAATAATCATCAACCATAGACAAGACATATATGTGCCCCCTTAGAAATCCCTGGCGTGAAGGTCCCCAATACTCTGAGTGGATGTAATCCAGAACGTCTTTAAGATCCTTGATCTTATGGCCATAAAGAAGATCTCTCTTAGTCAACTCATGCATCTCTCGAGTGCTCATGTGACCGAGCCTGATATGCCACAGCTTAGGCATATCTCCCTCGTTCACCTCTTCTGATGCATCCATAGTCGACTCTACAAGCGTCTTTCCTTGGAGGAAATACAAGGATCCCCGCTTAAGGCCTTTCAGCATCACTTCTGAACCGTTACAGACACTAATTGCTCCACTTTTACCTTTGAAACTGAACCCTTTGCAGTCTAACTGACTAAGAGAAATAAGATTCTTCATCATAAGCGGAACGTGTCGAACCTCGTTCAAAGTGACAACCCTACCATCATGAGTCCTGACCTTGATCAAACTGTTGGCTAGAGCGCGCGAGTTATCCTAGGATGTCTAACTTGTTTTTAGAGTCGCCACCTATGTTTTGAGGAACATAAGAAAAACCTATTGGTAATAGCCTAAGTTTGATTACGAAAACAGAGATTCTTTGTTTTGAGGTTCGGGGGTTAGGTTACGAGATGGGAAGTACCGAAACACCCATCCCGCCCAACTAAAGTTGGTCTTGCTTGATCAAAATCTACATAAATGATAAATGTTCTTCTTCTTCTTCTTTAAATCATAAAAAGGGGTTTTAAAATAGAGTTTGGAATGTGGGAGATGACTCCTTAACTATCCTCAATGAGATGAGGTGATCATTAGAGTCATGTCCCAAAATGATTTGGGTGATTGCACTTTGATAAAACAAAAATATAGAGAAAAGAGATGAAGTTGGGAAGGGGAAAGAAATAGTTTTACCTAGACTTCAAGAGACTTCAAACACTTCTTGTTAAATTACTTGGAGAAATCCTTTGGAAAATACTTTGTAAGTATGAAAATTTAGTTTCTTATTGAGAATGTGAGATTGAGAGCCAAAAGGTCCAAGGTCCAAGGTTAAGTTTTTTCGGTCCTTGAAAATGGAGGTAAAAGGGGGGTTTTTATAGGTGAAAGAGAGATATTTTTGGTGCCAAAACTCAGTCACCAAGAAATCTTTCCCGGGCAAAATCCTGTAAATTGAGCAAGGGAGAGAATCCTGGCCAGAAATCTGTAACTGACGCCCAGAGGCGCGCGCTTCCTGCTTTGGGGGCGGGAGGCGCGCGCGTCTGGATCTTCCTGTCGGAGGCGCGCGACTTAGAGAAGGCGATTTTGACAGAATGGACTAGAAAGTCAGCCCTGTTATTCAGTTTAGTCCCTGGACTTAACGAAGTCAGTCAGGAACTTAACGGAAGTGACAGAAACTAACGAGAAACACTTAAAATGGGGAGAAACACAAGATCAAATGTGCAATCGGGGTGAGCGGTCCGAGGCGGGGTGTCTACAGAGCCCCTTGGCGACGTGGATTGCAAAGCAAAACGCGTCGACGAAAGTTAAAAACACCCGCCGAGGACATCACCAAGAAAAAGCAAAGACTCGATGAAAGCATGAATTTGTAATTGCGAGAGATAGTGGTGCGCTCCCTGTGTGAGCGTCTTTTGTTGATAGAGGGGGTGGCATGATCCGTTAGGTGAACCTTCCGGCTGAATATGTTGAATGAGGCCGTTAGTGAACCTTTGAACGAGGCCGTTAGTGAACCTTTGAGGACGAATCCGTTAGTGAAATCCGTTGATGAGGCCATTAGTGAACCCTTGAATGAGGCCGTTGGTGAACCTTTGGAGAGGTCGTTAGTGAACCTTTGAGGACGAATCCGTTAGGGAAATCCGTTGATGAGGCCGTTAGTGAACCCTTGAATGAGGCCGTTGGTGAACCTTTGGAGAGGCCGTTGGTGAACCTTTGTTGACGAATCCGTTAGTGAAATCCGTTGATGAAATATTGCTTTGAAGTCGCGTGCCACTTGGAGTCACACTTGACTTTTTTTTTTACTTGTGGGGTGCGGGCACAGTTGACCGCGACCGGAAGAATGTTCCTGCTGGGGATGAAATGTTGAGATTGACTCTTGAGGGGGGTATGGCACCCGTGACAGAACTTAGGGAGTTCGGAATCTGGAGAAGGACAGCCTACTTTTGAGTGGGAGTTTCTATCCTACTTTCAATCTTTGACATGCCTTAAGGGCGGACCAGGAGAAGGTGTGCCCAACTGGGTGTCCGAGGACCGGGGCTGTGTCTTGATTTAGGCTGGAGATTTCTGACAAGGCCTTTTCTGAAGTGATCTATACTTGGGAGGCACGCGCTTTCCTATGTAGGCTTGGGATGCGCGTGCATTTCAGACCGCTGGCAGGTGGCACGCGCGTCTGGGAGGCGGAATTCTGGGCTTGACAATTACTGGCCAAAAGAACCCCCAACAGCTATAATATCAGCTTCTGTTCGACCACTTGATTCTCACAGCTCCTTTCTGCCATTTTTGAACATCATATTATTGTTCAACTTTGCTTGTGATCAACATTTTCCATGGCTTCCAATTCTTTTGTTCTTGATGCCAAGGTTGTTAGTGGGTATGAAAAGGAATTGGATACTTTTGTGTATTCTTTCAAGACCCATCCCAAGAAGGCCTTCGTTAAAGACTTCGGGTTCCGAATTCTTTTCACTTTGGGGACGTTGAAGCCGGATTGGGATTTGTTGAGAGCTGCCGCGGCTTTTTGGGATTGCGACAGCTATACCTTCAACTTTTCAGCTAATGAAATGGTGCCGACTGTTGATGATTTCGGGGCCATCTTTGGCATGCCTCTGGCCGGTCGGATTGCCGTCCCTAAATATCACCGTGGTGCCACTGACTCTTGGGTTGAGTTACTGAATCTCCCTGTTGAGGATGTGAGGAAGACGTTGCACGGTACTGTGATTGACATAACTGAGTTGCCGATGTTTTTAGTTTACACTCGGAGGATCCGGTGGTTCAATCTTTTAAGAGGAATGCCATGGCCGCTTGTCTCTTTAGTGAAGTGCTGTTTGTCACACCCTTCGAGACTGCGGATGTGCAGTTGGCTGAGGTTATTTTGCAAACCAAGGAGCAATAACTTAGTATAATCCCTCTTATTGTAGGGGAGACGTTGCACGGCCTTGATGAGTTACATAGGACGGACAAGATGTGTCGGGGAAGCCATTTGCTCTTGACTATATGGCTCCGAGAACACTTCAAGTTTTATTCCCCGGACGGTGATTTGTCTCCTTTTGCTGTTCATAGGAGGAAGCTGTTGATCCGGGATTTATCTAAAGATGGTTGGAAGAAATTCTTTGCCTCTCGGGTAACCGTCGATATTGAGTGGTGCCCTCCTTCTTGGGGTCTTTGTCCTTTTGTGGAATGGACTCTTGGTTTTCAGCACGTGGTTGTACCCTGCTTGAGAGATTTTTCATTTTACCAGCCAGAGCGGGTTCTGCGGCAGTTTGGTCGCCAACAGATAATTCCTTTTCCGAGGGATGGAATGCTTCGTCCAGTTGCTTACATGGGTCCGGACTTCTCGAGTGAGCTTCAGTCGGCTTGGGGAGATGATTGCAACCGTTGGGATTTTGCTCCTCTGCATCGGGGGAGTTTCTTCCTTCCCGAGAGCTACTTAGATTATTTGTTTGGCACCCTTTACCGTGGCATCACTTGGGTTGATGTGCTTCGTGCCGAGTTGTTGGGAAAGGGTTTTGAGCCTAGCAGCGCTTTGAGATATAGGGAGGCTGCTGCTGATTCGTGTAACATTCTTGCTGACCCTTTCGGTACTCCTTTGGATGACTTTTATGCTAGGAGACGTGCCGCAACACAGAAGGTTTCGGTGCGTATTTGTGCTCCTCCGTTATCCAAGAAGAAAAGGATTGACAGACGATCGGGTGGTCCATTGAAGGCTAAAAGAAAATTGGACTTTTCTTAGTACCCTAAGAGATTGCAGTTAAATTAGACCACTTTGTTTTAGGATTTAATGTTTTGATGTCTTTTGTTGCTCGATAAATCTGTTGTAATGGTTTGAATGATTCATTGAATGAATAAAAATTGCATCTTGTTATTTGAAGTAGATTGGGTATTTTTGATATGTTTTAGACCGCACCCGAAGGTTGCCTACGTTCCTCTAGTTGGGAGGCTCAGGTCTCCGTAGTTCAAACAAACAAAGACCATTTTTTTTTATTATTTTTTTTGTGTGCACCCTGTTTTTTGCCTAGACCGCCCTTTCGGGTTTTCAATCTAGCGGGCTTCTTTTATTGCACGTGCTCTAATTTTTGCCTAGGCCTCCCTTGCGGGTTTTCAACCTAGCGAGCGATTTTTTTTATTTTTTTTATGGTCTTTGTTTATTAAGCATAGAACCTCTTGAGCTTGTCGAGGTTGACCTCCTTTGACAGCTGGTCACCATCTAAATCCATGAGTCGGACTGCACCGCCGCTTAGTATCTTTTTGACCACGTACGGACCAATCCATCGGGGTCCCCATTTCCCCAGGGGATTCATGGCATTAGGAGGATGTTGTCTTAAGACCAAATCTCCCACATTGATGTTTCGAGGCTTCACCTTTTTGTTGAAAGCTCTTGCCATCCTTTTCTGATACGCCCTTGTGTGTTCGAGTACTCTTAGCCTTTTCTCGTCGAGTAAGGCTAGCTGTTCATATCGACTTTGCATCCAGTCGACCTCGTTGACTTGATTCTCGAGGAGGACCCGTAGAGATGGGACTTCAAGTTTGATCGGGAGTACGGCTTCAGAACCATAGACTAATGCATAAGGAGTTTCTCCTGTTGCTGACCATATTGATGTGCGGTAGCCCCACAATGCTAATGGTAGCTTCTCGGGCCAATCCATTCCTGTTGAGGCCATTTTCTTGACGATGGTTTCGATGGTCTTATTTGCTGCTTCAACCGCGCCATTTGCTTGGGGACGGTAAGGAGATGACTTGTGCTTGGTGATCTTGTATTCTACCAAAAGTGCATCCATTTCCTTTTCAAAGTGAGAGCCGTTGTCGGAAATGATTTCATGAGGCACGCCGTATCGGCACATGATATTAATCTTTACAAATTCGGCCACTTTCTTGGCGTTGAGGGTCCGATAGGCTTGTGCTTCGACCCACTTTGTGAAATAGTCAACAGCAGCTAGGACGAACGACTGCCAATTGCTTCCGGCAGGATGGACTTTACCGATGATGTCTATCCCCCAACAAGAGAAAGGCCAGGGTGTGACCATGTTGTAAAGTTGCGAGGGCGGAGCATGTTGCAGATTAGCATGGAATTGGCACTTGGCACACCTTTTGACTTTCTCGATACAGTCTCGTTCCATAGTGCTCCAATAGTAACCAATGCGGAGTATCTTCTTGACTAGCATAAACCCATTCATGTGGGGTCCACACTCTCCTTCGTGCACTTTAGACATTATCTCTTGAGCTTCGGTCTCATTGGCGCATAAGAGATTGATCCCGTCGTGGTGCCTTTTATAGACTCGGTCCCCAATCAATACGTACCGAGAGGCTAGCCTTTGCAGGGCCGCTTGAGACTTCTTATTGCTATTCTCGGGATAAGTGCCATCTTTGAGGAAATTCATGATATCCGAATACCATGGAGAGTTTGTTTGAACCTCGTTGATCTCGATATTCATGCAGTACGCCGTACCGTTCCTTCGGGCAATTTTGAAAGGCTTCACCATTTTCCCTTTGGGCATTTCGACTATGAAGCTATGGTGGCCAGTGCATCGGCGAAGCGATTTTTATCCCTTGGCAGGTAGTTGAAAGTGATCTCTTGGAATTGTTCAACCAATTCTTCAAGGTGCTGACCATACTGTTGGAGGGTCGGGTCTTGGATTCGCCATTTACCCGATTGCTGATTGATAAGGAGCAAAGAGTCGCCGAATACTTCTAGTTCCGTGACGTTTCTTTCGAGAGCTGATTCGAGCCCTGCTATGCATGCTTCATACTCGGAAATGTTGTTGGTAGCTTCGAATTCCATACGGATGGTAATGGGAGTGTAGATGTCTTTTGGATCGACAAGTAATGCTCCTATACCAAAACCGTGTTTATTGGCGGCGCCATCGAAAAAAAGTTGCCACTTGTTTTCCTCGGTTGTAGTACAAATTAAATGCTCGTCGGGGAACTGTACGTCTTCCCCCTTCACTTCGTCACACGGGAATTCGGCAAGCTGGTCACTGAACACTTTCCCCCTGAAGGATTTTAGTGTGACGTAAGTGATATCATAGCCGGCGAGCATGAAGTACCATTTGGCTATTCTTGTTGACATGAAAGGCTTCTCGAAGATGTAGCGGAGCGGGTCCACCTTTGCTACTAGCTTGATCGGAAAAGCTTCCATATAGTGTTTGAGCTTTTGAGTAACCCAAACCAATGCTGCACATGACTTCTCTAAGACAGAGTAGTTCTTTTCGCCTCCTTGGAATCGGCGACTGACAAAATAAATGGCATTCTCCTTTGCGGACTCTCGTTGCTCTTGTGCTAACATATCCCCTAGGGCTTCATCATTGACAGTGATATAGAGCAAAAGAGGCTTCTCCTTGTGCGGCGGAACTAGAACAGGAGGGCATGTCAAGTAATGCTTCACTTGGTCGAAGCCTTCTTGGCACGCGTCGGTCCATTCTAGAGCCACATTCTTCTTGAGAGTAGCTTGAATATTGGCTCGCACATGGAAGTGAGTTGCTGCACAAACCGACCTTTGATATCTTTCTGCGTCTTTGGAGGATGCATGTCAATGATTGCCATGATTTTGGAGGGATCTACTTCAATTCCCCTTTAAGTGACCATATAACCAAGGACTTTGCCTCGGATAACCCCGCACGTGCACTTTGCAGGGTTGAGCCTCATCTTGTGTTGACGAAGCCTTTCGAAGAACTTGCGGAGATCGATTAAATGTTGACCATCGGTCCCTTTGGAGTGAATGATCATGTCGTCCACATAGACCTCGATTTCTTTGTGAATCATATCGTGGAACAAGTCTGTCACGGCTCTTTGGTAGGAAGCCCCAGTGTTTCTTAACCCAAATGGCATGACTGTGTAGCAAAAGGTACCCCACGGTGTTGTGAAGGCTGTCTTATGTTGATCTTCCTCAGCCATGAGAATCTGATTGTACCCAGCGAACCCATCCACGAATGAGCGAACCTCGTAGGCAGCAGTGGAGTCGACCAGCATGTCGATGTTAGGGAGTGGAAAGTCGTCTTTCGGGGAAGCTTTGTTCAAATCCCAGAAGTCCACACAAACTCGAACCTTGCCGTTTGCCTTTCTGACTGTCACGATGTTGGCTAACCATGTCGGATACTCGATAACCTTGATGAAACCCAAACTGAGGAGCTTCTCGATCTCTTCTTTGACTTGCAGAGACCATTCTGGCTTGATCTTTCTGAGCTTCTGTTTTACCGGCTTGGCATCTTCTCTGATCGGAATTCTGTGCTCCGCTAGCTTTCTGTCCAAACCCGGCATGTCTTTGTATGACCATGCGAACACATCCACGAATTCCCGTAGTAGTGCCGTCAATCTGTCTCTGTCGTCCCCCTTGAAGAAGCTTCTGATCTTAGTTTCCCTTGGCTCTTCGTCGGTACCCAGATTAACAACATGCAATTCTTCGTCAGCCTTTGGACCATTTTCACCACGACTACAGACTTGTTGAGCAAGTTCATTTAAGTATGTTGTGTTTTCGTGGTCTATTTCATCATAATTTGAATCGTTATTAACTTGTTCATTAAGTTCATTATTAGTTAATTCATCATTTATGATATTTGCAATCTCAGGGTACTCAGAAATATCAAATTTTTCATTAGCAAAGAAAGGAAACACACACTCGGCTATGGCCTCCATATCCTCTTGGGTGAGGGTATTAGAGACACTCTCGGACTCGAAAGTAAGTGTGAGCCACTCTTCCTTTGTTGCTGTGCGGGGTATACAACCCATTTCTTGGACTAAGAATTCCTCGGATACCACGGGCCCTTTCGTAGAATACCAATTGTTGATCGGCTCGGAGCTTGGCAGGATCTCACTGATAGTCTCATTCATGATGACGGTGTCATGGATGGCGTTGACTTGGCATTCATTCATTATGGCAAACTCTTCGAACATGGAGGCTAAGTCTGTCGGTTCTTCCCCCACGATGATTTCTGTCTCGGACTCTATAGTCACCTTCCTTCCCCACCATTTACGGGGAAACATGGGAGTTGGTTCCCTTTCGGATTTCTGGATCTCACAATCGGAGAAGATTTCAAGACCGGGCTTTTTGACACCCTTATTGTTAACCCACGGCTCGGGAAAGATCATGTATGTAACGTCTTCCCCTTGGCAGACAAAATAGCCATTCAACGTCTTGCGGTAAGGCCTTAGATTAGGGACCTCATAACGACGGCCTTCTTTACGAGCTCGGGCCTTTTCATTCTTGATCGCTTGCTCTTGTTTCAAGTCTTCTCTGGAAGGCTCGTACCGAATGTGTTCTTGACAAGTGGGACTCGCACAGGATGTAGGATTCCTTGTTGATATTTCCCTAGGTCTAAACCAGGGAAGTAGTCCATATTCCTCATCATGCGGAGGACTTTGTGATTGCTGGGGGTCCATGATCCGTTTCCCCCTTCTTTGTCAATGGCGTTGATCGAGACGCCGGAGAGAGTGGAGTCTGGTAAACCATGCTGAACTTGGTGGACGGGCTCACCTTTTCTGTGGATAGTGACGTTTTCGGCCATGACGGTCACTATTTCATCACCATTTCGGATCTTGACACATTGATGGAGAGTTGACGGGACGGCATTAGAACTGTGAATCCATGGTCGACCCAAAAGCAAGTTGAACGAGGCCGGGATGTCAAGTACTTGGAATGGAACGGACATGACCATGCTCCCAAACTCGATGTCTACTTCGATCATGCCCATGACTGTACGGGCGGTGCTGTCATAACCTCGGATTACTTGAGTAGAAGGCTTCAAATCGGAATCCTTAAGCCCCAGTATGCCCATGATTCTGCCAGGCATGAGGTTGAGTGCGGAACCACCGTCCACTAAGACTCTTGAGATAGGCCTCCCCCTTGCTCGTACCTTGAGGTAAATAGCCTCGTTGTGGTTGGAACCAAATGGTGGAAGGTCCATATTGGCAAAGGTGATGACGTTGCCAAAATGAATGTGACCGATCATTGCCGTGAGGTCCTCGGGAGTAGTATCAGGAGAAATTGATGTATCATCAAGATTGCGGATGACAAGATCTCGGTGTTTCTTTGAGGATGCGATGAGGTCCCAAATAGAGATGTTGGCTTGAGTTTTCTTGAGTTGGACAAGTAGAGGATCTTCAGGAGTGTTGCGAGCTTGCGGCCTTTGAGAAGAGGAGCTTGGTGCGTAAGTGGAGGGGTTGCTTGCTATGACTCGACCGGATCGAGTTAGCATGTTGACGTTCCCATCTTGCTTCTTTTTCCTATTCTCTAGTACTTCCCTCATTACCTCATCGTAAGTTACAACATAACAAGAATTGTCAAGTTTATTCATAACATTGGGGCCCCCATTCATAATTGGGATTGAATGGGTGGTCCCCTCGAGTTCTCCTATCTCTATTACATTGACATGTTCGTCATTAGTCACTACAAATTCTTTTTTGTCTATGAGATCTTGAATGACATTGCGGAGAACGAAGCATTCCTCGGTGGTGTGGCCACTATATTGGTGGTAGCCACAATATTTGTGGTGAGCATGATTGGGGTTGACCGTCTTGGGTTGGTACCCTTGTACGGGTGTGACTTGACCCTTTGCTTTGAGGACTTCGAAAGCTTCGGTTTGAGTCATGCCTTTGAGAGGTGTGTAGACACGGTCATTTCGAGACTTCTTCCCTTGGGGTGGAGGAACCTTTTTGTAATTCCCCTTGTCGATAGTGACGGCGTTGACCGAGGCCTCTATTGTGGAGTTGGAAGCGGCCTTGTAGCGGTAGCTAGGAGCACTTTTCTTGACTTCCTTGAGCAACTCGTCCATTCGGACCCCCGCCTCATACATTTGGGAAAATCCGCATAGCAAGCCCCACTTAGGTGGGTGCGGAGATCAATTTTGAGACATTTGAGAAAGATGTCCATTTGCTCCTTGGTATTTGGCCTTTCCACAATCTCGGAGAGTTTATCATTCCATCTCCTTGTGAAGTCGATGAAGGACTTGTGGTCTCGTTGGGTAGTGTTCTCTAGCTCTTTCCTTGTGGGCCGGTGAGTGGTGTTTCCTTGGTATTGGTTCTTGAAGGCAAGCATGGCGGAGTCCCAATCAAGACGGACAGTGAGCGGGAGAGTAGCATACCAATCTTTTGCCGCCCCCTCGAGAGTGAGAGGAAAGCATTGAGCCATCACCTTGGGGGAGACCTTCTTCGGAACCATTGCCCAAATATAAGTCTCAATGTGAGCCATAGGAGAAGAGTTTCCCTTGAATTTTCTTATGTCGGGCATCTTGAACTTATCAGTAAGAGCGGCCATAGTACTCATGAGGATAGATGATTGATAAAGGCTTGTGTCGGAGCCTTTCCCCATGTTGAGCTTATTGAATTTTTGGTCGATGTAGGCCATGATAGAATCCACCATTTTGGGCTCATTGTTCTCGGAACTTGGCTCTCCCACTTTCTTGGTGCGGGTGTTGACATAAGGACTTTTGAACAAACCTTCGGTCCATTCGGATTCGTCATTTTTGCTCTTCCCCTTGGCAAGATTAGTGAGCTTTTCTTTCATTAGCTCCATCTCGGCCTCGTGGGCCTCCCTTTGGCTGTTAAGGTGGGATTGCCAAATGTCGTCTTTGCTTTGTGCCTCCTTATTAAGGGTGGAGACTTGCTCTTGGAGGAGTTGGACCATGGTTGCGAGTTGCTCGAGATTCATGGTATTGTTGGTGTTGGAGCCGCCGGCCATTGTTGATGTAGGAGCTGTTGGAGTGATCTCTTCACGGATTAGCCGATTTGCCAAATCCCGGTAGACTCTGTAAGTACCAATTGAACCTATATTGCAGAAGAGGCCCTTGTCAGTCTTGAGTAACACTTGCGGTCCATGAAGAGGCTTAGAACACACAGCTGGGCACACGACTCGAACCACATAAGAAAAGACTCTTTTTTTTTTTTTTTTTATAAGTCGGAGGGAATGGATCCCTTTTGGGGTTTCTAGGAAAATACTGGAATCGTCACACTAGTATATAGACCATCTCGCGGTCCCATATACTCATCGGATTCCATCGCGTTTGTGAATCCTACATGTATCAGGATTAAACTAAATTAATGTAGTAAAGCATACATGCGGGGACGGATTTTTATTTTCGTCCAAAATAACCACTTTTGGGGATGGATTTTTATTGCGTCCGTTTCAACAAGTTGGCATTTATGATTTGAAGACATTAGTTTAAGGAAATCTCGGAACATGGAAACCGACTTGAGTCACGGAGTGTTAGACCCTAGCTAGAATTGTGTGGCTTGTGCGCGGCTTAAATATGAGGCTCAAAGGTCACCCCCGGCATGTAGTCTTGAACTACGCCACGGGCTGAGGTTGACCGCTTCGAAAGAGTCAAGGTCGGGTGGAGCTTGAAACTTTCTAGGACGGGCCTCGACGGGTTTGGGGTTGGACTTGTGCGACTCGATAGTGAGCAATTCATAGGAATATGTGCATGTAGTGTGAGGTCTATCACGTGACAAAATTTTTTATTTTTATTTTTTTTTTTGAAAAGAAAGATAAAAAACACATAAGCACGTAAATTACAACTCCCGAATCACCCGTGTGACCGGTAAAATAGAACATAAAATTAAAACAGTCTGAAGTTCAGAATAACCACTGATATAGGCAACTGTGCCCACACCCCCATCATACTGCTCTGTTCTGAGACCTGTTTCTGTTCTGGGAACCAACCCAGAAGCGTGCGCCTCTGAGTGTTGATACGGGATGCGCGCGCATCGCGCAATGCTATTAGGAGGCGCGCGCTTCTGGGCCCACCTGTCAGATTGTCAGATTTTGGACTCAGGGGATTGCCCTGGTCCTATGTGCATATTGTAACCCCTGCAGAAATGATTAGTGAAGAATAGCAGAAGAAGAAGATGAAGAACATGAAGAAGCGGGCGATTTTGGTCCTTGATCCGGGATGCGCGCGCCTTAGGCTGAAGAGGCCAGAAGCGCGCGCCTCCCCTATCACGAGTCAGAATGCCCAGAAAAGATGTAGATTTTGATCAGAATGCAAGTTTAACCCTCAAACGTCCCCAGCAGAGTCGCAACTGTAGATACCCCGGGGGTACCACGGCTTTGGTGTCACGACCCGAAATCTAGGCTCTATTTTATTAGTAATAAATAATTATTATTTATTTATTTGCTTATTTATTTATTTAAATTATTATTTATTTAAATAATTATGTGTGCATTTCATGTGTTATAATAATTATGCTTAGCATTTTATTTGGGTCATTAGTGCTAGTGTAGAAATATTGGGTCTTAGTTGTTAGTGGGGAGTATTGAGTTGGGTAGTATTAGAGGAGGGGGTCTTTGTGTAAGTTTTTAAATCATACTCCTACCCTCTCCCTACACCTCATTCTCCCTCACCCTACTCCCTCCCATTCCCAGCCCATTCCTCTCTCTCTCTCTACATAGAAAGGTAAGCATTTTCTTCTCTTCCTTCTCTCTTCATTTCCTTCTTCTTCCTCTCATAATCTCTCATTTCTTAAAACGTGAAATGTGTTTAGATCGTCGATAGGATCGCGTAGAACCAAAAAGAATTGAATTCCGTCAACTTTGAGATTTATCAAGTAAGTTGCTTTTCCCCCATTTTTATGCTAAAATGTTCATATCATGTCCATATAATGCCCTTGTTGTTATATTTGAAGTTTGGGATGAGGTTGAAATTTATTTGGAATTTATTTGGATTTTTGGTTAAAAATGGTGATCATATGAAGGTTGGGATTTAAACCTTGATTTGGGTTTCTAGATGTGTTATTTTGGTCCTATTCAAGTTTATAAGTTGTTTGGTTCATAGTTATGCTTATTGGAAGTCTTGATTTTGAGTATTTGAGAAAGGGTAAGAATTTTGGGTTGTTTGGGTGCCATTTTCGGGTATGTTTGAACCCAGGAAGAATCTGGGCATTGTTCTTCTGGCACGGTCGTGCCACTTCCTTAGGCACGGTCGCGCCAACCTCACTTTCCTCTCGTAATGTTTGGCACGGTCGTGCCACTTCCTTAGGCACGGTCGCGCCAACCTACACTTTCCTCTCGTAATGTTTGGCACGGTCGTGCCACTTCCCTAGGCACGGTCGTGCCAAGCTAGGACTCTGATATATTCTTCCCTTTTCTTCTAAAACTGTTTCCTCCATAACTTTCTCATCCGAACTCCGTTTTGGATGAATAAACTATCATTTTAAAGCTCTCCTTGAGCTCTTCGAGATGAGTGAATATTTTTGGTTGTGTGCTTGAGTTAACTGGATCCTTTATGATCAAATGTGATAAGGGAGTGGTGTTATCATTGTGGAAATTATTAAAGCACCTTAATTAGTTATTGTTGGTTCATTTCACTTTCTTGGTGACTACTTGGTATGGTTCCCTACTTTGGAATCAATGGTTGTTTATCGTGCTAATATTTTATTACTTAGCTTTTACTTGAAAGCCCAGCTGGTATTTGTGGTTGTGTCGGGCGATGTGAGATATTGTGATGGCACCGGCCAAGTCCATTATGGTGTCGACCATTGTTTTGCCCTTATTTTCCTCTTCCAGATCGGCCTTGGTTGAGACATTTAGAGCATGAATTTGTGGCATGGCCCCGCCCTTTGTGGCACATTGCTTTGTTATTGGTTCCGGTACCGGGGATTTCTCTTCAGCTTTCATGCTATTATGAAGATGATGATCTGTTGATTATTGAAGCTGCGCAGTGACCTTTATTTGGTTTATCAGTTTGGGAAAACCTTGGCTATATCCTTTGTTATGTGTTTATTTCCGCTGCTATCTGATATATGATAATTGCTATGTGTTAGGTGATTTATTATTGATTATTGCATCATAGCATGTCATGTAATTGCATTAGTAACTTATTGAGATTTATCTCACCCCCTTTTCTTTTATCTTTGTTTTTCCTTAACCCCCCCAGGTGCTAAGGATTAGTCTCGCTGATCACGAGAAAGAGGACGTCGAGGGTGGATACATTCTTTTGGGGAAAGTTGTATAGGTTGGTTTACATTATATAAATGTGTAACCTTTTGGGATAATTGTACCAAACACTGACGTCACTAGGAATTGTGTATTTTGGTAACCTTGGTGTATAATCTCATGGAGTTTATACTAGTTTTACCTTGTTGTTCAAGTTGATTTTCAAAACCTTGTGTTATCACCTTTTGGTTAAATGGAATTTTTAACTTCAGTATTTCATAGTTTTGGTTCTAAGTCGACGTCCAGCTCGCGGTCTCGGGCCCGCGGGGTCCGGGGTCGCGACATTTGGCTAGAGCGCGCGAGTTATCCTCGGATGTCTAACTTGTTTTTAGAGTCGCCATCTATGTTTTGAGGAACATAAGAAAAACCTATTGATAATAGCCTAAGTTTGATTACGAAAATAGAGATTCTTTTTTTTGAGGTTCAGGGGTTAGGTTACGAGATGGGAAGTACCGAAACACCCATCCCGCCCAACTAAAGTTGGTCTTGCTTGATCAAAATCTACATAAATGATAAATGTTCTTCTTCTTCTTCTTTAAATCATAAAAAGGGGTTTTAAAAAAGAGGTTGGAATGTGGGAGATTGTTGGTCTCAGAAGGGCAACAAGGGTATGAAAATTGCTAGAGGGGGGGGGGGTGAATAGCGATTTAAAATTATTTTCAAACCCTTTTGCAAAGCAATGGCAAATGCGCACGACTCTTAAATTGGCTAAGTATAGCGCGCAGCAAGAGTGCGAAATGCACAGCGGAAGTCTTAAAGCAGTCACTTATGGGCAGGGAGTATGCGCAGAAGTGTAAATACGCACGCACTAAGTTTTAGCTTAAAGATAGGCGCAAGATGGAACTAAGGCAAAAAGCTCACAAACACAATTCTGTCAAAGCAATACAATCTACAAAGATCAAACAAAACAATATATGAGTATATCTTAAAATGTAGAATGAAAAGCACAAACAATAGACTCGCTATTTGGAGAGGTTCGATCGGGAAAAGATCTACGTCCTCTACCAAGATGGTTAGTCTTGGATTTCTAATGGAGATCTTATTATGAGAGAGTTACAGATTACAACGATTTAGAACAAACTATCTCAAAGATCTATAATCTATGAATGAACAAAATCCTAGACAATAACCAGTGTTTCTCTAGAAGTATGATCGATAAGATCGGAACTTCAAGAGGTGAGTGTGTGTATCAGAAATCTGGTCTCTTTGAATCTATAAGATGGAAAGCACAAGATTCTGGTGTTATTAAGGCTTTATAGGATCTGGGCTTGGATTGAGTATGAAGGTGAGAAGGTTGTTCTTGAGAATTCTGGAAATGAGCAAGCAATCTTCAAATCTTCAAACTTTCTCTTTGGAAGCAATTCTTTAGCAATTCACAAGCAACTTGGAAAATGAGGATGAGCTTGCTATTTATAGCTGAGCTCCAAGAAATAGCCGTTGGGGAGCAGAGCAAGGACGATGTGCTGTCACAATGTGATTGGTGCGCACGTGTCCTTTATAGCCGTTGGAGACAGCAAGTTGACAGATTTCAAACTTCTTCTAGAAGGATGACAGCTGTCTTTATATTTGAAATTCAAACTAGAGGCGTGTCTCCATCTACGTGTATGCTGAGTGTATTTGATTTGTTGTTTGTCCACATCAGCATTTTGGCTCATTCGAAAGCGTAGCTTAAGATGACGCTTTCCAAGTTATACAAAGGTAGGTCAAGAGATGAAAGAAAAAACCAAGGCAGGTCTTTTGTGCGCATGATGCTCATGCGCAGAAGGTGATGCGCTGCGCATGGAAGGATGCGCACCAAAATTGGCTTTTTGCTCTTTTGACCTTGAATCCAAAGCTTCAGCCCTAACCTCTAAGCCTAGTCTATAAAGAGGACTTAGCTAAAAAATTGAAGTTATAAAAACTTCTTACATAGGGTCCTAAAGTCCTTAAAATACACTTAGGTGATGGTATCAATCAATTCTAACAAAGTAGGAGGGTTAAGTGATAAGCATACCCAACAATCTCCCCCTAAATGATTGATGCCATTACCTACTATAACAAAGGAAATTCATTTTACTTGATAATGACATGTCCATAAGAATAGAAAATGATAAATCATGTCTCAAGTCAATGTACACACTAGCCAATGCTATAGATTTCTAGTCTATCCATAAGAAATTAACTTACAACATAGGAAAGACAGAAATATCACTCAGAGCATACAAATGATATGAGTTTAAGTTTAGTATGCGTTTAAACTGAGTGTTTAAACATCATGCAATTAAATATGAGCTGTTAAGGATATGCGCATGAAGTTTATAAGATATGCAATGTTCCACAAACGAACAGTTTGAATTGAACAAGGTTTTGTGAAAGTGCAATGATGCTTTCTTCTCATTAAAACTTGAAAGGTAAGAGTTACAGAGTACAAGTTTTACAATGGAAGAAAAATCAAAAGCAAAAAAAACTTTGCGCATCAAAAACTTACAATT
The DNA here is from genome assembly GCA_026119855.1 of Campanula takesimana. NCBI lineage: Eukaryota > Viridiplantae > Streptophyta > Magnoliopsida > Asterales > Campanulaceae > Campanula > Campanula takesimana. The sequence goes on from JAOWBW010000307.1 coordinate 691,127, forward strand.
GCGCAGCAAAACAAAAAGATTACAAATTCTAGTCTATATGAATTCGCTGCAGTGCTTCGCGCATCTCATTCTGTAAGCTGTTAAACTTGTTCATCAACTCAATCTTCAGTTGCTGATACTTGGCGTTGTATTCCACCACTAGATTCACATGAGTTCTAATACCGTCGCGCATCAGCGCATTATCTCTTTGGATGTCTTCAGAAATTCTGTTAAAGCAATTTTCAAACGCCCCCATCTGATTTCCAAAAGATTGAAGGGACGCAGCCATGGAGTCCTGAATTTCTTTCTGCGCATCAACCAAAGTTTTGGTTAGCTCAACCTGAACCATGTTCTGACTGGCTTGCATATCTAGCATAGCCTGGTTTATTCTTCCATTAAAAGTATCACTAAACTGAACTAAGCAGTCAGTCATATGAGATTTGAGCGCATCAATGGAGGAGGAGCTGGAGGCAGTAGGCGCAAAATTGTCAATAGACTTGATGACTTTAGTAGACTCAATCTGAATGATTTCTGTGATGGTTTTAGCTAAGGAAAACAAAGCTTCATTCAACCCATGCACAGAGGGAATCTTAGTGAGCGCAGTAGAGATTATGTCGAAGTCATGCTGGATATCTTGGCGCAGAAGATCAAAATCTTGAGAGGGCGCAGCACCAGAACCAGATGCATGCGCAGCACCAGAACCTGAGGGAGGAGGCATAGCTTCAGAACTGGTTGCCTTTGTTACAGAAATCTCCCCCTTAATGGCACAATCAATAGCCTGAAGGAAATTGGCTTGCGCATCGAGACGTGCAGACTGCGCATCCAGTTGCTCTTGAATCTTAGTTTGCGCAGTGACCACCTGAAAGTGCTGGGTTTGCGCAGCAAATTGATTGGCCTGGATAGTCTGGAGCATGGCCAAGATTTGACGCATGTCAGTTGATGAACTTGAGGGATCTGAGGGAGCATTTGCTGGAGTTACAGCCGGAATAATTGGAGAAGTCTGTGATGCTCCTGTAGGTTGCACAGGAGTGACAGCAGCAGCAGGAGGCTCTGGCGCATGAACAGGAGAGTGATGCGCATGGATAGGACAACGATGGACCTCATAATCTTCTGAGCTCGAGTCTTCGCCATCTTCAACTATAGGCGCATCCTCATAAACAGTAGGATCAGGCGCATCATGAACAAAGCCTTCACCATCAATAAAGACTGGTGGGGCTTGCTGCGCAACATTCCTTCGCGCAACAGCAGCAAGTCTTGCTTCCCTTGCTATATCACGCGCAAATTTTTCAGAGCGCGGACGAGAATGCCTTGGAGAATCTGATTCAATATCAGATAAATCTTCCACAGTACGGTTTGAGGCACGTTTCTTGGTAGCAACCTTCTTAACCCGGCGCTTGGGAGTAGACTTCCTTGCAGAAAGTGGGACTTCATCCTCACTAGAAGTATTATTGCGCATGGGATTTGCAGTCTCCTTTTGCTTCTCCCCCTGAGATTGAGCAGCCTTGGAAGTTCTAGTGAATTTGGAAGGGCTGATGAGAGGATCATTGAAAGCACCTTCAAATTCATCTTCTTCTTGAGGCGCAGGAAGAGTAGAGGCTCGATTTGACTTGGGAGCAGTAGGAGGCGCAGCATCAACATCAGCTTCTACTTGGACGTCTTCATCAGACTCATCCAGTAGGGTTCTTGATTTCTTTGCCTTCTTCTCCTTCTTGTTGATTTCTTCTTAACGGGCGCAGCAGCCTTGGCTTTTCCTTTTTCTTCAGGAGCAGGAGCCTTGGTCTTCTTTGCTTTCTTAGGAGGCTCAGGGTCCGAAGTAGCCTTGCGCTTCGGAGTTTGCGCAGTAGGCTCTTTAATTGTTATCCCAGGTGCAGCAGTAGATTTGCTGGCCTTCTTCTTCTTGCGCAAAGGCGCATCAGCAGCAATGCCCTTGCCTTTCTCCTTGTCGCCTACTTTGCTTGGGACCGGCTCAAAGAAGGATTCAATTTCTGATTCAGATTCAGAGGAGGAAGCTTCAAAAAGTTCACCACTGGAGACAGGAGGATATCCTTGATCTTCAGGGTGAATGTCCTCAAAAACTTCAATGGGATCAGCAGCCCAGAACATGCAGTAATCAAAATTGTTGACTTCATGGAGAAAATTGTGGAGAAACACACGAGTATAAGTGCGCGATGAGGTCACATCATGACACGCCCCCAGGTCCCGGGATCCCCTAATAGAACCTCGAACCTGGATGGGAGTGCCCAACTAGGAACAAGAAACTTAACAAGAAACTTAATGACATTTGTTTAACAAACTGACATGATATATATACTCTAGAGTAAGGAGCTATACTAGCTCACAACACGAGTTCTGGACAAGAAAATTTAAAACCAAACTTAATACATACACAGCGGAAACATGCCTAGCACATAAGCTGGCATTAAGAGTACTATACAAGATGTCTAGTGACAACAAGAACTAAACAAGACTGTCTACCCCAAAATAAGGAGTTACAAAACCCATAATACATCGTCCTCACCAAGTGTAAAAGGACACAAGCCCCAAAATAATCATGACCTGCGAAGTAAGCTCCCAACTATGTCGAGCCTCACTGCGCACTATCCTTCCTTTCCTGGGGGGGGGGGGAAACAAATAAAGGGTGAGATAAATCTCAGTAAGCTATTAGATGCAACTACATGACATGTTATCATGCAATTCAAGTAGATACTCAAGTAATCATTTATCAAGTATCATCAAGTAACAGTATATGAGAGGATAATCCACTCATCAAGTAGCTTATAAGGCTAAACAAGCAAGTTATAAGGATATTGCTTCCTTCCTTATTCCTCCCAAGAATACCATTGTTGTCGTAGCTTGTATTACTTTGACAATCACGATCAATAACAGAAACTGATTATTCAGTATATATCAGAAGACCCGGTAACCAGTGTCATTCCCAATATCAGTACTCGTGAATATTCACAAGGTGTTCAGGACAGGAGTTTAGCATTCACTTAAGTCAGGCTTATTGCTCCAACTAAGGAAGCTATGCCCTTACTATGGCCGGTAGTAAGGGGTCAGGCGGAAATACATAGGGACCCGATTGTCACTTAAACCCCAGCTCTCGCGACAAGCGTGAACCTATACATTTTCGAACAAGCAAGGAGAACCACCTGGACTCACACAAGAATGTACAAGTAGATATTTACTTGAACTACGGGAGAAGAACTAATCCAAAAGTAGTGGACTAGCTCAACAAGGAACATGCTTCAAGTAATCAAGAAGTCACCTTGTTATCAAGCAACTATATGCAATGTTTGCACATACACAACAAGAACATGTCTCATACACGTTAGTGCTTGTTCATAGACTTTCAAGTTCACTACCATACATATGTATTGGTGTCAAGTCAAGTACAAGATTTTATTATCTTATATTCAAGTCTTAATCCATTTCTATGGATGTTCAAGTCATGTACAAGATTTTAAATGTCTTATACTTCAAGTTATAATTCCAATCTTTGGACATTCAAGCATGTATAAGAGTTATACATTTACTCTTACAAAATCCCAATCCTATTCTTAGGATGTTCAAGTCTAAGACCTTATGCTAATGCCTCTAAGGTGCACAATCATTGGATTCACAACAAGTATAACACATTAGTGCTTGTTCATAGCACTTTCAAGACATAAAGAAGAGATACTACTCTTATACTTATATTCTCATTTTAATTCAATGAGTATACATGTTTAAGACCAAGTCTGATGCCCCTAAAGTATCACAACCCTTGCTAGGACATCTTATACTAAGGTTATATACCTTAACTAGGGTTACTTCCAACTTATACAAACTTTAAACAAAATCTTTGTTTTTCAGATAACTGTGCGGTCGCCCAAAATGAACTGTGCGGCCGCACACAAGCAGGTCAATTTCTTTGAAAAACCTTTCAGAAAGATGTGCGGTCGCCCAATGATTTTTGTGCGGTCGCACAATGTACCACAATGCGAAATTTTATTTCTTTCCCAGGTTGAAATATTTTCCGTCCCAAACGTAGGAGTAACATTTACTAACAATTTCAACATACCCAGAATGCATTTATAAGTTCAAAACTCACTCTTTCATTTTCTTTCATTATTTCCCTCAGAGAATTATTACTCCCTTTGTCCCAAATTTACAAGTACCACAAAAATTACCCCAAACACAAAATTAACATTCACAAGTATCGAGAATAACATTTATGCATGTTATTACAAGCAAGGGGGAGCTAATAACTTACCTAGTCAAATTTCAAGTTGACCCAAACTTATTTCTGTTCGGCCTGGAACGCTCTATTCAACGCCACGAATATTAATCCGGGATCAGAATCAAGAACGGAGGGATAATTAAACTCGAGGAGTCGGGAATAGGGAAAATTCTAACCCTAGCTTTTCAGAACAGAGGAAGCAACGTAATGATTTGGGTGAAAATGACTTCCCCAGGCAACTAAGAAGTTGATATACATTCAAGTTTCAAAGAATGACACTTAGGCCCCTCAAGTTTCACAATTAACAAAAAGACCCCTAAAGTCAAATTTTCACAAATGACCCAAAAGTCAAAACTAGACATTTAACCACCTTAACTATTTAAAGCAGTTAAAAATTTAACTCAAGTAAAACTAACACATAACATGCAAGTTCAAATATTTAACAAGAAATAGGATGGGTGTTACATCCTCCCCACCTTAAAGAAAATTCGCCCACGAATTTTACTTACCAAGATTTTCAAATAGGCTCGGGTATTTATCTCGCATCTCTTTCTCGGTTTCCCAAGTAGCCTCTTCAATTTCATGATTCCTCCAAAGGACCTTCACAATAGGAATCCTTTTGGTACGCAATACTTGCTCTTTCCAGTCAAGAATTTCAACAGGTTGTTCCTCATAAGACAAATCAGGCTGAAATGGAATAGCCTCATATTCAAGAACATGTGATTCATCTGCCATATACTTGCGAAGCATAGATACATGGAACACATCATGAATACCAGATAAAGAAGGAGGTAAAGCCACTCTATAAGCCAACTTACCAACTCTTTCTAGAATCTCAAATGGACCGATATAACGAGGAGATAACTTTCCTTTCTTCCCAAATCTCTTTATACCTCTACGAGGAGAGACCTTCAAGAATACAAAGTCACCTACCTGGAATTCAAGATCCCTTCTACGATGATCTGCATAACTCTTTTGTCTACTCTGAGCTGTGCGCAATCTATCTCGAATGAGTTTCACACTCTCAACTGACTGTTGAACCATTTCAGGACCCAAGAGTCTAGCTTCTCCCACTTCATCCCAGCATATAGGAGATCGACATTTTCTGCCATAAAGAGCCTCATATGGAGCCATTTCAATGCTAGACTGATAACTGTTGTTATAAGCAAACTCAGCCAAAGGAAGATGAGTATCCCAACTGCCTTTAAAATCAATAACACAAGCACGTAACATATCCTCAAGAATCTGTATAAGTCTCTCAGATTGCCCATCAGATTGAGGATGAAAAGCAGTACTGAAATTCAATTTAGTACCCATGGCACCCTGAAGAGCCTGCCAGAATCGAGAAGTAAAACGAGGATCTCTGTCAGATACAATACTCACAGGAACCCCATGCAGTCGGACAATCTCCTGAACATACAAAGATGCCAACTGAGACAATGAAAATCCCATGGAAACAGACAAGAAGTGAGCTGATTTAGTCAACCTGACCACTATAACCCAAACAGCATCATGGCCTCGTCTGGTACGTGGCAAACCAGTCACAAAATCCATAGTAATATGCTCCCATTTCCACTCTGGAATTTCTAATGGTTGCAACAAACCTGCTGGACATTGATGTTCTACTTTTACCTGTTGACAAGTCAAACATTTGGATACATACTCAGCAATTTCTCTTTTCATATTGTTCCACCAGAAATGTTTTTTCAAATCTTGGTACATTTTAGTACTTCCAGGATGAATAGTATACTTGGCTTTGTGAGCCTCTTCAAGAACTTTCTTCTTTATCTCAGAATCAACTGGGATACAAACTCTGCCTCGAAAGGTAAGAATTCCATCACTGTTGAAAGAAAAATCTGGTTGCTTTCCTTCATTCATTCCACTAATGATTTTATGCAATTCAGAATCAATTACCTGAGCTTCTTTGATCTGTTGGAGTAAATCTGAAGTAGCCTTTATTTTAGCAAAGATAACTCCATGATTTGATTCACAAGGACTCCAATCACACAAGTCTTCAAACATCTTCCATTCACGAATCATCAAGCAAGAAATATAAGTCTTTCTGCTCAGTGCATCTGCCACAACATTTGCTTTTCCAGGATGATAAAGGATAGTACAATCATGATCCTTCAATTTCTCCATCCATCTACGTTGTCTCATATTAAGCTCTTTTTGAGAAAACAAGTACTTCAAGCTTTTATGATCGGTAAAGACTTCAAATTTGGTTCCATACAAGTAATGTCTCCATTTATGCAAAGGAAAAATAATCGCAGCCAACTCTAAATCATGAGTAGGATAATTCTTTTCATAAGGAGATAATTTCCGAGAAGCATAAGCTATTACCTTGCCATCTTGCATTAGAACACAACCCAATCCTTCTTTAGAAGCATCAGTATAAACCATGAAATGCTCAGAACCATTAGGCAAAGCCAAGACTGGAGCTGTAGTCAAACGCCTTTTTAACTCCTGAAAACTTGCTTCACATTTGTCATTCCACTCAAAAGAAATAGCTTTTCGAGTCATATTTGTCAATGGAGTAGCAATCTTGGAGAATCCCTCAATGAACCTCCGATAATAACTAGCCAAGCCCAAGAAACGACGGATCTCTGTCACTGTAGTTGGCCTCTTCCAGTTTACAACTGCTTCAACTTTGGAAGGATCTACTGCAATACCAGTAGCAGACACAACATGCCCCAAGAATGAAACCTCTTCTAACCAGAAAGCACATTTGCTGAATTTTGCAAATAATTGTTTCTCACGAAGAACTCGTAATACCACTCTGAGATGTTGTTCATGCTCAGCCCGTGACTTAAAATATACAAGAATGTCATCAATGAATACCACCACGAAACAATCAAGATATGGCTTGAAGATACGGTTCATCAAATCCATAAATACAGCTGGTGCATTTGTCAAACCGAATGGCATAACAATAAACTCATAATGCCCATACCTGGTACGGAAAGCTGTCTTTGGTATATCCTCAGATCTGATTTTCAACTGATGATAACCACTTCTCAAGTCAAGCTTCGAATACACTACTGAACCCTGAAGCTGATCAAACAAATCATCAATATGAGGTAACGGATATTTGTTCTTGATAGTTACCTGATTAAGATCTCTGTAATCAATACACAATCGCAGAGTCCCATCTTTCTTTCTGACAAACAGCACTGGTGCACCCCACGGTGATACACTAGGCTTGATAAAGCCCCTTTCAAGCAATTCCTCAAGCTGTGTTTTTAACTCTCTCAACTCAGCTGGAGCCATTCTATAAGGTGCTTTAGAGATTGGTGCTGTACCTGGTAATAACTCAATACAGAACTCAAGCTCTCGATCAGGTGGCATGCTATACTCAGAAGAGAACACATCTAAAAAGTCAGACACAACAGGAATATCCTCTATCTTGGGAACAGATAAACTCTGATCAAGCACACATGCGAGATACCCGGCACAACCACGAGATAAAAGTTTTCTAGCTTTTAAAGCAGAAATAACATGTATAGCACATAAAGGCCTATCACCTTCAAAGTAAAATCAGGCAAACCAGGAATAGAAAAAGTTACTACTTTTCTATAACAATCAACAGATGCATGATGCACATATAGCCAATCCATGCCAAGAATCACGTCAAAGTCCCTTATAGGTAACACGACTAGGTCAGCAAGAAGGGCATGATCACCCACAAGAACCTCACATTTCTTGTAGACCTCAGAAGTAAACATGCAATCTCCCATAGGGGAAGATACTTCTAGCACATAAGGCATAGAATCAGGAAGAACATGCAAATGCGACACAAAATGAGATGCCACATAAGAATGAGATGAGCCTGGATCTATCAAGACTCGCGCTCTCGTACTAGAAAGTAATATAATACCTCCTATGACCGCAGAAGACTCAGCTACACCCTGCTGATCTAAAGCAAATACTCGACCCTGAACTTTTGGTCGACCCCCACTATCTCTCTTGGAACCTGAAGCTGGTTGACTTGTACCCCCAACTTGATTTCCTCTACTTTTAGGACAATTTCTAGCAAAGTGCCCCGCTTCTCCACACACTATACACTTTCCTTGCTTTAGCCAACACTTATCTTCAGAATGGCCTTCTTTCGAACAAAAGCCACATACTCTCCTGGGACCTTGGACTGTTGTCCTCGAACCAGTTGATACACTACCTTTACTTTCAGTTGGCTGTCGGAATCGACGATCTTGGCGGCCAGATTTACCACCTTTAGAACCAGATCCCTGAGTTTTCTCTGATACACGACCAGTCATGGTTGTTCCCAACTTCACCTTGTGTTCTTCAATATCATTTTCAATAGTATAAGCCTTCTCCACTGCTTGCTGATAGCTAGAGAGCTGTAGAGAAAGAAGTTGCTTCCTGTACTCAGTCCTCAACCCTTTAACAAACCTCTGTGCCTTCTTAGCTTCGTTTGGAACTAAGTGATCACAATATCTTGCCAATTCTGTGAACTTGGTTGAGTATTGCCCCACGGTCAGACTTCCCTGCTCCAGATTAAGAAATTCCATCTCCTTTCTATCTTGGACTACTGTTGGAATAAACTGTGACTTGAATGCTTTAAGAAAATTCTCCCATGTCTGTGGTACACCTTCCAGTTTCCAGCTTTTACTCAACACTTGCCACCAATGTTCAGCAGCTTTCTCAAGTTTAAAGGTTGCAAAGGTTACCTTATCACCACCTGCACATCTCAAGGCTGTAAAGATCTTCTCAATACTTTCAATCCACTCTTCTGCCTTCTTAGAATCAAATTCCCCGTCAAAACTACGAGGTTTTAGCTTCAAGAACCTTGTAAGGCGATTAGGATAATACCAGTCAACATTATCAACCATTTTTTCTTGAGGAGTTATAGATCTCAGCTGATTACTACCACTTATACCTTCAGAACTCATTGTACCTGTAGGTAAACACTCAGCATTATTAATAACACCCCAAGACTCACCCATACCTAGGCCATAGACCCTATCCAGACTTAGAGCAAACCAAGGTAGCTAAACAGGGTAGCTAAACTAGGGTAGCTCTGATACCAACCTGACACGCCCCCAGGTCCCGGGATCCCCTAATAGAACCTCGAACCTGGATGGGAGTGCCCAACTAGGAACAAGAAACTTAACAAGAAACTTAATGACATTTGTTTAACAAACTGACATGATATATATACTCTAGAGTAAGGAGCTATACTAGCTCACAACACGAGTTCTGGACAAGAAAATTTAAAACCAAACTTAATACATACACAGCGGAAACATGCCTAGCACATAAGCTGGCATTAAGAGTACTATACAAGATGTCTAGTGACAACAAGAACTAAACAAGACTGTCTACCCCAAAATAAGGAGTTACAAACCCATAATACATCGTCCTCACCAAGTGTAAAAGGACACAAGCCCCAAAATAATCACGACCTGCGAAGTAAGCTCCCAACTATGTCGAGCCTCACTGCGCACTATCCTTACTTTCCTGGGGGGGGAAACAAATAAAGGGTGAGATAAATCTCAGTAAGCTATTAGATGCAACTACATGACATGTTATCATGCAATTCAAGTAGATACTCAAGTAATCATTTATCAAGTATCATCAAGTAACAGTATATGAGAGGATAATCCACTCATCAAGTAGCACATAAGGCTAAACAAGCAAGTTATAAGGATATTGCTTCCTTCTTTATTCCTCCCAAGAATACCATTGTTGTCGTAGCTTGTATTACTTTGACAATCACGATCAATAACAGAAACTGATTATTCAGTATATATCAGAAGACCCGGTAACCAGTGTCATTCCCAATATCAGTACTCGTGAATATTCACGAGGTGTTCAGGATAGGAGTTTAGCATTCACTTAAGTCAGGCTTATTGCTCCAACTAAGGAAGCTATGCCCTTACTATGGCCGGTAGTAAGGGGTCAGGCGGAAATACATAGGGACCCGATTGTCACTTAAACCCCAGCTCTCGCGACAAGCGTGAACCTATACATTTTCGAACAAGCAAGGAGAACCAGCTGGACTCACACAAGAATGTACAAGTAGATATTTACTTGAACTACGGGAGAAGAACTAATCCAAAAGTAGTGGACTAGCTCAACAAGGAACATGCTTCAAGTAATCAAGAAGTCACCTTGTTATCAAGCAACTATATGCAATGTTTGCACATACACAACAAGAACATGTCTCATACACGTTAGTGCTTGTTCATAGCAGTTTCAAGTTCACTACCATACATATGTATGGGTGTCAAGTCAAGTACAAGATTTTATTATCTTATATTCAAGTCTTAATCCATTTCTATGGATGTTCAAGTCATGTACAAGATTTTAAATGTCTTATACTTCAAGTTATAATTCCAATCTTTGGACATTCAAGCATGTATAAGAGTTATACATTTACTCTTACAAAATCCCAATCCTATTCTTAGGATGTTCAAGTCTAAGACCTTATGCTAATGCCTCTAAGGTGCACAATCATTGGATTCACAACAAGTATAACACATTAGTGCTTGTTCATAGCACTTTCAAGACATAAAGAAGAGATACTACTCTTGTACTTATATTCTTATTTTAATTCAATGAGTATACATGTTTAAGACCAAGTCTGATGCCCCTAAAGTATCACAACCCTTGCTAGGACATCTTATACTAAGGTTATATACCTTAACTAGGGTTACTTCCTACTTATACAAACTTTAAACAAAATCTTTGTTTTTCAGATAACTGTGCGGTCGCCCAAAATGAACTGTGCGGCCGCACACAAGCAGGTCAATTTCTTTGAAAAACCTTTCAGAAAGATGTGCGGTCGCCCAATGATTTTTGTGCGGTCGCACAATGTACCACAATGCGAAATTTTATTTCTTTCCCAGGTTGAAATATTTTCCGTCCCAAACGTAGGAGTAACATTTACTAACAATTTCAACATACCCAGAATGCATTTACAAGTTCAAAACTCACTCTTTCATTTTCTTTCATTATTTCCCTCAGAGAATTATTACTCCCTTTGTCCCAAATTTACAAGTACCACAAAAATTACCCCAAACACAAAATTAACATTCACAAGTATCGAGAATAACATTTATGCATGTTATTACAAGCAAGGGGGAGCTAATAACTTACCTATTCAAATTTCAAGTTGACCCAAACTTATTTCTGTTCGACCTGGAACGCTCTATTCAACGCCACGAATATTAATCCGGGATCAGAATCAAGAACGGAGGGATAATTAAACTCGAGGAGTCGGGAATAGGGAAAATTCTAACCCTAGCTTTTCAGAACAGAGGAAGCAACGTAATGATTTGGGTGAAAATGACTTCCCCATGCAACTAAGAAGTTGATATACATTCAAGTTTCAAAGAATAACACTTAGGCCCCTCAAGTTTCACAATTAACAAAAAGACCCCTAAAGTCAAATTTTCACAAATGACCCAAAAGTCAAAACTAAACATTTAACCACCTTAACTATTTAAAGCAGTTAAAAATTTAACCCAAGTAAAACTAACACATAACATGCAAGTTCAAATATTTAACAAGAAATAGGATGGGTGTTACACATCAACTTTGAGAGAGGGGTCTTCATCAACTAGCTTGCGCACAGAAGGGAAACGCATAAAGATAGCAGTAAGAATTCTGCAGTGCGTTTTGTACTTGGCTGGTCTCTTTGGATCTGCAGCTTTCTTCTTATATACGCGTAGGCAGCGCACTAGCTCTTCAAAGATAATCTCAGCCCAGCTTAATTTCTTCTTCTTGAAGATTGCAGCGCAGCACATCCATTGCTTGCTGATGAATGTGGACTTGTTCCCATTCTTGCAATTGATTGTATCGCCAATCAAAGTGCAGAGATGGAACATTAACTCTCCAAACTCCTTCCTATCATGGTTGTTGTATTGACCAACCAGAGTAGGAATCTTTATCAGCTTCTGTGCAACACCATCTTGCACATCCTGAGGAATCTTCTTCTTGTTGCACGCAGGCAATCCCATAGTCTGACGAATATGCGCATAGTTGATAGTCATAGAAATCCCACGGATAGAACTTTTTAAGCAGGGCACTGTGATGTCGTCGTATAAGCGCTCGACCTCTTCTGCGTTGCTGAAGAATTCGTCAATGTAAGAAGGGAGAATGAAGGATTGTCCTTTGGTGAAGAGAGGAAGAATGCCCGACGTGTCCATGATTTCGATCATATAACGTCCAAGCGCATCGAGCTTCAAGTCCTCTACATCGAGTTCCCATCCAGGGATAAAGTAGTTTAGATTCTACGCAAAACAAAAATGAAGAATTAGATCTGGTCATGCGCATGGAGAGAAGCGCATGCGCATGAGCTATATGCATAGCGCATGAACTAGACTCCAAACTTAGAAAGATAAGAAATGAAAAGGGTAAAAATGTCCAAAACAAACAATTTTAAACCAAACGGCTAAAAAGGGCGCGAAACGCAAAAACACAATCAAGAATCATATCAAGGCTTGTCATATGACTATTTATCAAGAACACGAAGAACATGTATTGAATACACGAAGAACACGAAGAACATAAAAATGTCAAAGTGCTCCAAAATGCATAAAAAGCACATCAAAATGTTCGTAATGAAAAATCACACACAAACAAGTAAACCATAACAACAATATCATAAACATACAACCAAGATCTGAGAAAAACAGAAGATGAATTCGAAAAGACAAAATAAATAAATTCAAACAGAAATCCACTCAATCGATCATTGATCGTAAAACAAATTACATAAATGAAAAGCTGAGAGTAAAACGAACACACAGCATCAAATAATTTGAAAAACGAGCAACGAAACATAGAAAAATCAGAAAGGGGAAAATACAGACCTTCGAACTCCATCAATGGCGGAAAACTAAAAGATTGAGATTGAAGTTCTTACCATTTGTGGATCCTCTTGCTTCTTGGAAGATGAAGTGGATGATTTCTTGGGAGCCATGATATATATATATATAGAGAAGATTTCAAGGAAAAGTAGAGATTGAGTGCAGAGAGAGAGAGAAAGATGTCAGAAAGAGAGGAAGGCGGTTGAGGAAAGATTTAGCAGAGAAGTGAGGAGAGAGAGAGACGGCGGAATAGGTTTTAATCATCAAAAAAAATGCTTACGTAATGCGCGCTGACAACAAGTTGGTGAAAGTCAGGCGAGTAGGGAGCACGCGCAAGTGAGTTGCACGCGCAGATGACGTGGCCCATTAAGGAGCGCGCGTGAAAAGTCCTAGCCGCGCGCGTGTGTCAGTCATTAATGGTCAAAACGAATATTTTCCTATTCCGTCATAATCAGCACACAAAGAGCATTAAATGCGCGTCACTCAATGCCTTTGCATTAAATGAGGTGGGACGTGCGCAGAGGGCAGAAATGTAATTTCCCAAAAAAATTCAAATAAAATGACGAGGGAAAATAATAATTACACAAGTACCCTTGCGAATTATGCTGACTCAGCAAGTCAAGGACCTAAGTGAAACTATTAAAAAGAGAACGTACCTTAGATCCAGGGGTCATGCGCATGATCAATATGCGCAGCTTTAAAGTGCGCAGAGTTTCAAGATAGAAAAACATCAACGGTTTTACCTTATGCGCATAGCTCCGTGCGCTTCTTGTGCGCAGGCGCATGGTGTATGTCTAACTTAGAATTTTATCAACAACAAAGTTATTAGTATTGACAAATCATATTGACAAAATTTAGCTGAGTTCGAGCATACCCATTTCTCCTCTAAGAAAGATGAACCTCTTAGCATCAAGTGCTTTTGTAAGAATGTCGGCGATTTGATAGTCGGTTCCCACGTGTTCTAGATGTATATTCCTTTTTTCCACGTGGTCTTTGAGGAAGTGATATTTAATGTCGATGTGTTTGGTCTTCGAATGCATGATAGGATTTTCAAAAACAGCAATTGTTGAAGTGTTGTCGCAATAAATGGGACAATTTTCTTCTTTGATGTCATAGTCCACTAATTGCTGCTTCATCCACAGAATTTGACAGCAACAGCTTCCAGCAGCGATATATTCTGCTTCAGTTGTAGAGACAGAAACTGCCGCTTGCTTCTTACTTGCCCATGACACAAGTCGATATCCGAGGAAATGACAAGTGCCGCTTGTGCTTTTCCTGTCAATTGTGCATGCTGCATAATCCGCATCTGAATAACCTACAAGTTTAAAGTTCGAATCTTTGGTGTACCAAAGTCCAAGGTTAACAGTGCCAGAGAGATATCTTATAATACGTTTCACAGCAATTAAGTGTGCTTCTCTAGGGTCGGATTGATAACGAGCACAAACACAAACACTAAACATAATATCGGGCCTACTAGCAGTAAGATAAAGGAGTGATCCAATCATTCCTCGATAAAGAGTTTGATCAACTTTTTTACCTTTTAAGTCTTTGTCAAGTTTGTTGCCGGTAGCCATTGGAGTATCGTATGCTTTGGCGTTCTCAAGTCCAAATTTCTTGATTAAGTCCTTTGTATATTTGGCTTGATTGATGAATATGCCTTCACTCATTTGCTTGATTTGAAGCCCGAGGAAGAATGTGAGTTCTCCCATCAAGCTCATTTCAAACTTGCTCTTCATTAGTTTCTCAAAGCGCTTGCACAACAATTCATTAGTAGAACCAAATATAATATCATCAACATAAATTTGAACAAGTAATTTATGACCATTATGTTTGGTAATGAAAAGAGTTGTATCGATTTTACCGCGAGTGAAGCCTTTTTCAATGAGAAACTTGGATAGTGTATCATACCATGCTTTTGGTGCTTGCTTGAGTCCATACAAAGCTTTCTGAAGTTTGTAGACATGATTTGGAAATTGTGAATCTTCAAACCCAGGTGGTTGAGCAACATAGACTTGTTCTTGGAGTTCACCATTTAGAAACGCGCTCTTCACATCCATTTGATATAACTTGAAGTTCTTGTGAGCTGTGTAAGCTAGAAATAATCTGATAGCTTCAAGTCTAGCTACGGGCGTAAAAGTTTCATCGTAATCAATTCCTTCTTCTTGCTTATAGCCTTGTGCAACCAATCTTGCTTTATTTCTCGTGATGGTTCCATTCTCATCCATCTTGTTCCTGAACACCCATTTCGTACCAATCACTCCATGATCATTTGGTCTAGGAACTAAAGTCCAAACCTTACATCGTTCAAATTGATTGAGTTCTTCTTGCATTGCAACAACCCAATTAGGATCTTGGAGCGCTTCCATCAGCCTTCTTCGGTTCAATTTGAGAGATAAAAGCAGTGTAAGCATCAAAGTTTGTAGCTCTCCTTGTACGAACACCAACTTGTAGATCACCGATGATATTAGCAATTGGATGACCTCTAACTTCATGAATTTCAGGAGGTAAGTTAGGTTGAGTCGTAGTAACTTGAAGGTCTTCAATTGGTACCTCTTCACCAGATTCAAAGTCATTGAAATTTGGGGGTTGAACTGGTTCAGAATTGAAATTTGGGTTTACACCAGATGCAGCAGTAGAAATAGGCGCGTGAGAGGAATCATGAGGCGCATCATTTGAGTGAGGCGCAATAGAGGATTCACCAGGCGCATTATACATTTAATTAGGCGCATTTGATGTAGATGGATTTCCTTGTGTTGATAGATTCTGATCTTGAGTGGGCGCAACATAAATAGGAGCACCTGTATCATTTAGCTCAATAGAATCATCAGCAACATTTGGAGCCAAATGTGGCTCAAGGAGAGAATGTTCATCAAATGTAACATGTACAGATTCAACTATCACTAGTGTAGTTCTATTAAAAACACGAAAAGCTTTAGAGTGTTTGGCATACCCAACAAAAATACCTTCGTCGGCTTTGGCATCGAATTTACCTCTATGTTCTTTTCCGTTGTAGAGGATATAACATTTGCAACCAAAGATCTTGAAGAATGCAATGTTGGGAGTTCTACCACGCCAAAGTTCATATGGAGTCTTGTTGTGACGTTTGTTGATGAGGGAGCGATTTTTAGTAAAACATGCAGTGTTGATAGCTTCTTCCCAAAAGTACTTAGGCAATTTAGCTTCAGCTATCATCGTTTTTCCCGCTTCAATCAATGTCCTATTCTTTCTTTCCACTACACCATTTTGTTGTGGAACTCCAGCAGTTGAAAAGTTGTGATCTATCCCATGATCGTCGCAATATCGAGCAACACCGTTGTTCTTGAATTCTGTTCCATTATCAGATCGAACACTAACAATGTCATCTTCTTTTTGGGTTTGGAGCAGTCTGAATAGAGTGGTGAGAATGTCGTAACAATCATCTTTTGAGATCATCATTTCCACCCATGTATATCTTGAGAAATCGTCCACCACAACTAAAGTATATTTATTTCTTTTGATGCTTGCAGTGGTAACTGGTCCAAATAGATCAATGTGCAGCAGTTGCAAACATTTTGAAGTTGAGGGATTTGTCTTGCTGGAGAAAGATTGCTTTGATTGTTTGTCTAGTTGACAAGCTGCGCATTTGTTGTCATGATGATCAGCAACTTTGGGGAGTCCTTTGACAAGATTGTCCTTGCTGAGTTTTGATAGACATTTGAGGTTCAAGTGACTCATGCGCTTGTGCCATAGCCAACTATTCTCGCTTACACTTTTAGCTACAAAACAAAGATTAGTACTAGAGTTCATACTATGGAAATCAATGATGTAAATATTTGTCTTACGATAACCCGTGAGTAAGATAGCTCCAGTTTTGCCATTCTTGATAAGACATTGCGTTGAAGAGAAATGGCATTCTAATCCTTTGTCGCAGAATTGAGATATGGATAATAAGTTGTGCTTGAGTCCTTCGACGAGAGAGACTCTTTCAATGCACACTTTGTTTTTCTTGAGCTTTCCATATGCTACAACTTGACCCTTGTTATTATCACCAAATGTAACTGAGGGACCTCTTTCTTTATGGACATCTTCTAATAAGGATTCATCTCCAGTCATGTGTCTTGAACACCCACTATCGAGAATCCATTCATAATTTCTAACTTTTGAAGATCCAGCCATGAAACAAAGAACCTGAAATATAGACATTTAAGCAGGTCCCCTTTATTCCTTTTGGGTCCTAGGGTTAGCAACTTTTGACAACCCACTCTTGCTTGACCTTAGGGTTTTTACGTCCTTTGGCATTGGGAGTGAATCGCAAAAGGCATTCCACGGCCTTGTGTCCAGAACAATCACAAATGGAACAATGATGAAAGCCACTAATCACATGAGTTTTCACAAACTCTTTACTTTTCTTAGGGATATCATTCTTCCTTGGGTCAGATGAGTCAGCCTTAACAAAATCTTTCTTTTGAAATTTTGGAGCGCTTTTTCTAGGAGTGCGCATAGGGCTAGGATGCGCATGGCGGTGAGGCGCATGGCTCCTTGGCGCATAATGATTACTTGTAGAAGGAGCGCTCTTGGTTTCAAGAGGGATTTTGCTAGAGGATGATTCATCTGTAGCTATATCTTTCCCATTAGCTTTCCCAAATTGCTTCATTGGGTAGACATAATGGAATGTTTGTCTCTTGACTTTTTCCTGTCCTTTACCCATTGAATTAGAATGTTTTTCCTTGGGAATTTCAAAAGTTTGTTGGTTTGTAAATTCACTATTTCTTTCAGCTCAGACATCACATTTAAAGTTGTCACTAGTTGATGAGAATCCCAAGCTACTTTTATCACCACTGACTTTTTGGGACTCAAATATGTTCTCCATAGTGACACGAGAATTGGGCCACTCATTTGTAATCTTTTTAAGATCAGTAATTTGAGCAACCAATTCATCGTTTTGAACTTTAAGAAGTGAGTTCTGTTCTGTTAGAAAAGAGTTTTTAACAGTAAGAGGAGTCATGCTCTTTATCTGCTCCTTAAGGAGGGTGAGTTCAGATTTAAGTAGAGATTTCTCGGTCTTAAGCTGGGAAATTTCATCACATGATAGTGCTAAAGCTTCCTTCATACTATCAAATCTAGTGATTACCTTTTCAGCCTTTTTGAACAATTTTTCTTGTTCAGCAATCACTTCATCATCATTGATTTTGGAGATTGGAGCAGTTGGTTCAACTTGAGGTCTAATGTAAGATCCTTTTCTCAACTTGTTCCTTGCACTTAGATCGCATCGTGAGAATAACAATTCACCATCGCTTTGAGCCGGAGTGAGAAATCCTTGTTCCACGAGCTCGCTGATGGTTGGTCCTTTCTTCCTTTTCTCTTCTTGAAAACCTGCAGATTTCTTGATAGGTTTATTCAATGCATTCATATCAGGAACATCCTTGGAGAAGTCATCATCAGAATCACAAGTATCAACTTCATCATCATTTGCCACCAAACAAACGAGTCCATCATCGGAATCTTCATCGCTCTCATCTGAGTCTGTTTCAATCCAAGTGTTCTGCTCATTTGCTGGTGCTGCTTCTTCCGCAACCATTCCCTTGTGACGAGTGAATTTGGGAGTGAACTTGGGAGTATGGCTGCTCTTCTTCTGCATATATTCAAATTTTGGAGTTGGGCAGCTTGAAGCAAAGTGTCCTGGTTTCCTGCAATTAAAGCAAACAAAATCTTCTTTTCTTTTAGAATCACTACTCCTCGTGAATTTTGGAGGAGCTCTGCTGGAAGATCCTTGAAATTTGTTGTTTGAGCTGGGTCTTGAGAATTTTCTGAACTTTTGAAATTTCTTCACAAATAAAGCGAAGTCTTCATCATCCATGTCCAATAGCTCAGAAGTAGAAATTTTGGGATCTGCGCTTTTCTCAACTTGAACTTGAGCTTGCGCAGGTGCTTCTTCTCTTTGCGCCACCATTGCAATGGACTTGAATTTACCTTCAGTTTCACTTATACGCTGAAGCTTGAGTTCATAGACTTTGAGATTTGCATAAAGATTTCTAAGTGTCCATACATCCAAAGTTCCAGCGTCTTCTAGGGCGCTTGATTTATGTAGGTATCTTGATCCAAAAGCTTGAAGAAAATTGACATTTAAATCTTTGTTCGAAAAATTCATGCCAAGTGAAATACATAGATTGATAATTTCACAAAAGCGTTCATAAGTTTGTTTTAAGGTTTCACCGGGAAGTTGAGAGAAATTGTTGAATCTCTTTTGTACTTCATATTTCTTGTTTTCCTTGCACACGGTGTCTCCTTCTATATGTTCTTCAATAGCATCCCATAACTCATTGGCGGTAGCACAATGCATGACTTGTTGTTTCATAGCCGTGCTTAGAGTGCTTAGAAGAATGTTTCTTGCTTTACCATCATTTGCAACTCTCCTTGTTTCTTCCTCAGTCAATTCTTCCTTTGGTTTCTTGACAGTTGGTTGAACAACATTTGTACGCGGATTTGGATTCGCTTTCATAGGAATGTAAGGTCCATAAACCACGGTGTCATGAAGTCTTTCATCGATTGAGTTGAGATGAGTTAAGATGCTGAATTTCCATACGTCAAAATGATCTTCATCAAAGACCGGAACGTGAGTGTAGTTTGCAGTTGCCATAGGTTTTGAGTTTGCCATATCGAATCGGCACCCAAGCTGTTAAGCTTGAAAAACAGAAATGTTCTATAAAGGTGTTTGCTTTGATACCACTTGTTGGTCCCAGAAGGGCAACAAAGGTATGAAAATTGCTAGAGGGGGGGTGAATAGCGATTTAAAATTATTTTCAAACCCTTTTGCAAAGCAATGGCAAATGCGCACGACTCTTAAATTGGCTAAGTATAGCGCGCAGCAAGAGTGTGAAATGCACAGCGGAAGTCTTAAAGCAGTCACTTATGCGCAGGGAGTATGCGCAGAAGTGTAAATACGCACGCACTAAGTTTTAGCTTAAAGATAGGCGCAAGATGGAACTAAGGCAAAAAGATCACAAACACAATTCTCTCAAAGCAATACAATCTACAAAGATCAAACAAAACAATATATGAGTATAGCTTAAAATGTAGAATGAAAAGCACAAACAATAGACACGCTATTTGGAGAGGTTCGATCGGGAAAAGATCTACGTCCTCTACCAAGATGGTTAGTCTTGGATTTCTAATAGAGATCTTATTATGAGAGAGTTACAGATTACAACGATTTAGAACAAACTATCTCAAAGATCTATAATCTATGAATGAACAAAATCCTAGACAATAACCAGTGTTTCTCTAGAAGTATGATCGATAAGATCGGAACTTCAAGAGGTGAGTGTATGTATCAGAAATCTGGGCTCTTTGAATCTATAAGATGGAGAGCACAAGATTCTGGTGTTATTAAGGCTTTATAGGATCTGGGCTTGGATTGAGTATGAAGGTGAGAAGGTTGTTCTTGAGAATTCTGGAAATGAGCAAGCAATCTTCAAATCTTCAAACTTTCTCTTTGGAAGCAATTCTTTAGCAATTCACAAGCAACTTGGAAAATGAGGATGAGCTTGCTATTTATAGCTGAGCTCCAAGAAATAGCCATTGGGGAGCAGAGCAAGGACGATGTGCTGTCACAATGTGATTGGTGCGCACGTGTCCTTTATAGCCGTTGGAGACAGCAAGTTGACAGATTTCAAACTTCTTCTAGAAGGATGACAGCTGTCTTTATATTTGAAATTCAAACTAGAGGCGTGTCTCCATCTACGTGTATGCTGAGTGTATTTGATTTGTCGTTTGTCCACATCAGCATTTTGGCTCATTCGAAAGCGTAGCTTGAGATGACGCTTTCCAAGTTATACAAAGGTAGGTCAAGAGATGAAAGAAAAAACCAAGGCAGGTCTTTTGTGCGCATGATGCTCATGCGCATAGGATGCGCAGAAGGTGATGCGCTGCGCATGGAAGGATGCGCACCAAAATTGGCTTTTTGCTCTTTTGATCTTGAATCCAAAGCTTCAGCCCTAACCTCTAAGCCTAGTCTATAAAGAGGACTTAGCTAAAAAAATTGAAGTTATAAAAACTTCTTACATAGGGTCCTAAAGTCCTTAAAATACACTTAGGTGATGGTATCAATCAATTCTAACAAAGTAGGAGGGTTAAGTGATAAGCATACCCAACAGAGATGACTCCTTAACCATCCTCAATGAGATGAGGTGATCATTAGAGTCATGTCCCAAAATGATTTGGGTGATTGCACTTTGATAAAACAAAAAGATAGAGAAAAGAGATGAAGTTGGAAGGGGGAAGAAATAGCTTTACCTAGACTTCAAGAGACTTCAAACACTTCTTGTTGAATTACTTGGAGAAATCCTTTGGAAAATACTTTGTAAGTATGAAACTTTAGTTTCTTATTGAGAATGTGAGATTGAGAGCCAAAAGGTCCAAGGTCCAAGGTTAAGTTTTTTCGGTCCTTGAAAATGGAGGTAAAAGGGGGGGTTTTATAGGTGAAAGAGAGATGTTTTTGGGCCAAAACTCAGTCACCAAGAAATCTTTCCCGGGCAAAATCCTGTAAATTGAGCAAGGGAGAGAATCCTGGCCAGAAATCTGTAACTGACGCCCAGAGGCGCGCGCTTCCTGCTTTGGGGGCGGGAGGCGCGCGCGTCTGGATCCTCCTGTCAGAGGCGCGCGACTTAGAGAAGGCGATTTTGACAGAATGGACTAGAAAGTCAGCCCTGTTATTCAGTTTAGTCCCTGGACTTAACGAAGTCAGTCAGGAACTTAATGGAAGTGACAGAAACTAACGAGAAATACTTAAAATGGGGAGAAACACAAGATCAAATGTGCAATCGGGGTGAGCGGTCCGAGGCGGGGTGTCTACATAAACCAATACCGACAAACCTGCAGACTATACTGTTGGCCATGCTTATATCACCGTCAACTATCTGCCTATAACCGGTAAACCATTCTCTCCTAGGACTGATATGGTAAGACGCTCCTGAATCAAGAATCAAGAATCCACGCATCAGATGTGCATGCTGATTCTGATGTTACTAGAGCATAATCCTCATCTGAACTCCAATCCATGGCCGTCATGGCCTCTGCTGTGACTGGTGCCTTGCCTTGCTTCTTTCTGGGACAATC
This sequence comes from Campanula takesimana, assembly GCA_026119855.1. Lineage (NCBI taxonomy): Eukaryota > Viridiplantae > Streptophyta > Magnoliopsida > Asterales > Campanulaceae > Campanula > Campanula takesimana. The sequence continues at coordinate 713,255 of JAOWBW010000307.1, forward strand.
GAACTTCCAATGCCTCTTTTCTCTGCAGAAATTACAGATATCTCCAGGTTTCGGACCCTTCTTGTGTGAAGAATTACCTTGATTGTTCTTCTTCCCACTAGAACCCCTGTTACTGCTACTAGCAACCAAACCTGATACTGGGTACCTAACTCATTCCCACTCGCCTTTCGACGCAATTCCCTCGTCTTGAGAGAATTTTTCACTTTCTCTAGAGAGATCCCATCTTTACGATTTATGCACGAATCGACATAATGTTCATAAGACATAGGTAAAGATACTAAAAGTTGCAAGGCTGCATCCTCGTCATCAACAACTACTCCTATATTACGCAGTTCAAGTAATGCAGAAGTAAATCTGTCAAAATGATCATTTATGGGCGTACCTTCAGTCATACGACAATCATATAGCTTCTTCTTCAGGTATAACTTGTTGGTCAATGAACGTGTCATGTACATATCTTCCAACTTCAACCAAAGATCGCTTCCGGAGTCTGTTCCTGCAACATTGGTTAGGATCTCATCATCCAACTGTCTGATGATCTTGGCGTGAGCCTTCTGATCTAACTTCTTCAATGCCACCACCTCCTTTGCTGCTGCTATCTTGTCCTTCTCTGACTGTTCTGCTGTACCTTTTGTGGTGACTGCCTTATCCTTGGGATCCTTACGATCCCTGATTGCAATCTCCAATGGTTCTCATAAATCTTTGTCTATCAACAAAGCCTTCATCTTGATCTGCCAGAGAGAAAAACTATTCTTCCCATTGAACTTGTCGATCGAATTTGCTTTTTGACACATCTTCGTGTTCTCTGCAGCGGAATCCCTGAACCTCCAACCACGAACCAAAGCTCTGATAAACCATAGCTCTGATACCACTTGTTAGAGAAATAACAAGACTTGATAAGAAAAGCGAGCAATCACAAGAACACCAATATACGTGGTTCACCAACTTGGCTACGTCCACGGGGAGGGGAGAGAATATTATTATCAATCTGGAGAAACGATTACAAGATCTCACTATTACTGCTACATGAATTTTGATCACAAAATTCCTAACTGTGTAACTGTAGAATTACAGACCTATTCTGAGCACTCTGATTTATCTGAGACAAAACTACTTACTTTGATCTAGACTAATGGCCTCTATTTTTACCTATGAAGTCTATCTTAAAGTATGATAGGAACTTGGAGATCTAGTCCAAAAATGACTCGAAAACCTTTCCTTACGCGAATCTGGGACTGCAACAAACTTTGGCCCGAAAACCGATCGGCTCGGCCGAGTCCTTTGTTCTGCTCGGTCGAGCTGCTTGGCCGAGTCCTTTATACTGCTCGGCCGAGCACTTCTGCTCTAACTACCCAATTTCCGATTCGCCTCTTCTCGTCTGAATGACCACCTCTATTCGTCCGAATGTCACCCTGCTCGGCCGAGTCCTTTATACTGCTCGGTCGAGCGCTTCGGCTCTGTCCCGGAATTATAAGATTTTCTATGTTGCTTAACCCTTTAACTCGGCGTCCCAAATTCAAAGGCATTAACCCAACAGCCCCATCACTAATGACCACATGTCTTGAATATAAAAGCTCTAAAACTTGGGTAAAACGTGTTTTACAAGACTTAATCTATTACAAGAGTGTGCACTTTAAAATGCTAGAAATCGCAGATGGTTGGATTCGAACTAAGCTAAAATCTTGGGTAAAACGCGTTTTACAAGACGCCCAAGAAAATCGTGTTTTTAAAAAAGCGCGGTGGCATTTTTGTAAATATGCGGAACCTCTTTAAAAAAACGTGCGGTGGCATTTTTTGTAAATAATCAGAACCTCTCAAACGATTCTGGATATCAATATAAAGCCTTTTGGATGTAATTTTTTAAGCACATTTGAAGAAGGTCATGGCTAACAAACATTCTGGATATCAATATCAAATTGTTCTGGATATATATATATATATATAAAGTCAACTGGACATGAGTTTCAAGCACATTTTAGGTAAGTCTTGGCCAAGAAAAATTCTGGATAAACCTTTCTAGACATCAATAATAAAACTCTCTGGATATGATTTTAATAATATTTGAACAAATTAAAGTCATGGCCTACAAACCTTTTGGGTATCAAGTTAAGAGGTTCTATATAGAAATAATAAAGGTTTCTGGATAGTGTTTTTTATTATGCAAGTGAAAAAAAAATATGATTTTTAGTGCAAGTGAGAGTGTATTTTTTTTAGTGTCAGTTCTAGTGTTTTTGATAGCCAGAGTGTATTTTGAAAGAACCTTTAAAGCTTAAAAGAACATTTGAGACTGATAGCCAGAACATTTGAATTTGATAGCAAGAACTTTTGAAAGTGATAACTGTTGGGTATGCTTATTATAAACCACTCCTATTACCTAGATTTGATTGATCGCATAACCTAATTTTATCTTTTGTGGACTTTAGGATATATATTGTAAAAAGTGTTAAACTTCATTTTTAGAATAGTCCACTTTGATAGTATAGGCTTTAGATTGATAGGCTGAAAATTTTCTAAGTCTGGAATCTTAGTGGTCAAGACCTTGACCGTGAATTCACTTGACTGTGGTAGACCACCTGACCGTGGAAGACCACTTGACCGGAAGTTAGTGACCGTGAGCTTTGTGGGATATCTTGACAGGTCACATTTGACCCCTCGACCGCAAGCCACTCGACCGTGAGGCCTTGACCGCAAATGATGAAGTTGTCCAAGACCCAAGTTTGTTCAAACTTAACCATGGTCAAACTATGGTTAGTTTAGAACGTTGAAAAACTTGGACCCCAAGTAATTCAAGTTTGAATTCATCTAAGTGGGACCACCTCTTATCTGTAAAAAGGGACAAACTCAGAATGAGCTCCAATCAGAATTCAATAGCTCATTGTCCTTCAACTTGGAGCCCAGGTAATCCCAACAGCTATTTTCTCATTCAAGGCTATAAATAGCCCTTAAGATCTCCATTGAACACAACTGATATTTAAAGAGAGAAATTGCTGTTGAAATACTTGGTGATTGAAGATCATACTCAAGATTTCCAGAATCCTTTGAATCTTCAAAGAACTCACCTTCAAACCTTCAAAGATCTCCAGCAACAAACAAGTCATCTCAAGCCTTATAAACACTTAAGATTCATTAGGCTCTACAATCACTTAGATTTTAAAGAGCTTCTGATTCTTACACACACTCACCCCAATTGATCAACCACATAGATTGAATCAAAAGGGATACATTGGTCTAAGTCTAGGATTTATTCTTCATAGAAAGTAGGTGTTGATTCAAAGCTTCATCTCTGTAATCTGTACACTCAAGAATCAATATATACCTCCATTCAAAATCCAAGACTGACCATCTTGGTAAGGGACGTAGATCTTTTAACAGATCGAACCTTTCCAAATACTTGTGTCATTTTACTTTCTGCAAGTTTACTTTCAAATATTGTTCATCTTGTTCTTTATTGTTCATATTAATTTTGTTTGTCGTTTAGTGTTTGATCTTTCAGATTTAAGAACTGTTGTGAATTGTGTTTGTTTGTTTTCCACATTACCTAAGTTAAAATCTGACTAACTTATCTTTTGCCAAAACTTCTAAGACAACAACTTTCAATCTCTCAACCATCTGACCGCAAATCTCTTGACCGCAATACTCTGACCGCATCTCACTCGACCGGATCCTCTTGACCGTGAGTGAGTTTCTATACTTAGAGATTTTGTCAAAAACAACCTTACCTCATTTCTATATAAAACTTCCGCTGTGCATATTACACCTTGACCGCGTGGTTTATTACTTGACCGCAAAACTCAAGATTGTAAGCACTTGGTTGAATTTTGAAAAATGGTTGAAATTTTAAGTGGGCTATTCACCCCCCCCCTCTAGCCTCCTTTCTCATACCCTTGTTGTGTCTTTGGGACCAACAAGTGGTATCAGAGCAATCACCTTTATAAAACCTCTGTTTTTCAAGCTTAACATCTTGGGTGCCGATTCAAAATGGCAAGTCAGAAAACTATGGCAACGGTTAACTTCACTCACGTTCCAGCGTTCGACGAAGATAACTTTGACATATGGAAGCACAGCATTCTAACTCAGTTCTACTCCATGGACGAGCAACTTGGTGATTGTCTTACCATTGGACCATACTTCCCAATGAAAGCTAATCCGAATCCAGAAACCAATCCAGACATACCGTCAATCAAGAAACCAAAAGCTGAATGGACTGATGAAGAGAAAAGACTAGTTGGAATGGATGTGAAAGCTAAAAGCATACTCCTAAGTACTTTGAGTACATCTCAACGTCGACAAATCATGGAATGTGCAACAGCTAAAGAACTTTGGGATGCGATTGAAGACTACATCGAAGGAGATCAAGCTTGCAAAGAGAGCAAAAGATTTGCTATTCAAAGAAGATTCAACAACTTTGCTAAGATCCCCGGTGAATCACTTAGAGCCACTTATGATCGTTATTGTGAGATCGTGAGTACTTACACCGCACTTAGAAAGAAGCTTACCAAGAAAGAAATCAATGTTAATTTTCTTGCCGCTCTTGGTTCTCAATATCTTCACAAAGGAAACAATCTTGAAGATACCAAGCTACTAGATGATATGTCTCTCAGAAGCCTCTATGCCAACCTCAAGGTTTTTGATATCAAGCTCCATAACATTGAAGAAATGGAAGGAAAAACTAAGAGTTTATCGTTGGTCGCTCAAAAGGAAGAAGTGATCGAGGAAGAAGATCCAAAAATCTCCACATCTGATCTATTAGATATGGACGATGATGACTTTGCTATGTTCGTGAAAAGATTTCAAAAGTTCAGAAAATCATCAAGGCCCGGATCATCCAGCAAAGCTCCAGCAAGGTTCTCAAGGAGCAGCTCAACAAGTAAGAAAGAGTACTCCAACTTCTCAAAGAAGAAAGAGGATCTCGTTTGTTTTAATTGCAGGAAACCCGGTCATTTCGCATCAGAATGCCCAATTCCCAAGTATGAGTATATGAAGAAGAAAAGCAACTTCACTCCAAGATACTCAAAGCAAAAGGGGATGGTTGCTGAAGAGGACTCTACCACAAAAGAGTTAGCTACCTGGATAGAGTCAGATTCTGATGAAAGCAATGAGGATTTTGAAGAAGGTCACATTTTCTTGGTCGTTCATTCCGATGAGGATGATAATGAAAATCGTTGCTCACCAAATGCAAAACCTAAACGGATAAGCTATACGGCTGATGAAGTTGCTGAAAAGGGATTCCTAACTCCAGTTCAAAGGAATGGTGATCTTCTATTTTCAAGATGTGATGTGAGTGCAGCAAAGAAGGCTCTACTAAACCCCAAAGTGAAGGAAGTTCTGTTTACCACTCCTCAAGTCAAGTTTGACATTTCCCCCGATGAACAAGAAAAGATGTTTGCAAAAGCTGAACATGTAATTAGTAAATTTTTTGGTATGAAGGAAGCTTTAGCACTTTCAACTGATGAAATTTCCCAGCTTAAGACGGAGAAATCTCTACTAAGATCTGAACTCACCCTCCTTAAGGAGAAGATCAAGAGCATGACTCCTCTTACTGAACAAAACCGTTTCTTAGAAGAACAAAATGCCATATTTAAGGTTAAAAACGAAGAATTGGTTGCTGAGATAAACGACCTGAAAAGGATCACTAATGAGTGGACCAATTCTCGTGTCACTATGGAACAAATCTTAGAATCCCAAAAGTCTAGTGGTGATAAGGAAGGCTTGGGATTCCAAACTAGTGACAACTTTAAATGTGCATCTTGTTGTGAAAGAGATGAGAAATTTACTAAGAAAACTTTGGAAGGGTCAAAATCTAAACATCAAGAATCTAAGGGTAAAAGACAAGAACCAAAGAAGAAACTAGAGTTCCACTATGTCTACCCTAAGTATCAAACTGGCAAGGCTTCAAAGTTGAAAGAAAATGTCATGGAAGATTCTATCGCAGAGGAATACTCTGGTAAGGTACCTGGACACGACCGCGCATTAACCTCAAGACCCGGTCGAGTAGCCTTCCGCGGCATGTCGACCGCAAACAAGGGTCATGCGGTCAAGTTCAAGAAATTGAACTTTGTTCAGGAGAGATCTTCCATACCAGTTAACAATGTTGTGCTCAAGACTTCAACGAAGTTTGTTAACCCTCAGTTGGGTGGCTTCCACCATTGTTCCGTGTGTGATGATTATGGTCACAAGACTGCTGAATGTCTTTTAAGATTCACACCAAATCCCAGAAGGCTTAAACCCCCTTCTGTAAGGCAAGTGTGGGTTATTAAAAGTTGCTAACCCTTTGGACCCAAAAGAATAAAAAGGGGACCTTGTTCTTAAATGTTTATTTTATAGGTCCTCTGCTTAATGGTTGGACACTTCAAGGATAAATCAAGTTTATGGTATCTCGATAGTGGCTGCTCAAGGCACATGACCGGAGATATCAATTTATTGGAAGATGTCCGTGAAGAAAAAGGGCCATCAGTAACCTTCGGAGATAATAACAAAGGAAAGACTGTAGGATATGGAGTCATCCGAAAAGGAAAATCACCATCCAAGAAGTCTCTCTAGTTATTGGTCTACAACACAATTTACTCTCAATATCTCAGTTCTGTGACAAAGGATTGCAATACCACTTCACTTCAAATTTTTGTCTTATCAAAGATGGCACATCCGGAGTCACCTTGCTTAAAGGGATTCGTAAGAAAAACGTTTATATTGTTGATTTTACTTCATCTTGCATTTCTTCTAATCTCTGCTTTGTAGCAAAGAATGTTAGCGAAAATAGTTGGCTATGGCACAAAAGACTAAGTCACTTAAACTCAAGTATCTATCCAAGATTGGAAGAGAAAATTTAGTTCGTGGTCTACCCAAAGTAGCTGATCACCACGATGAGAAGTGCACAGCATGTCAACTAGGCAAACAACCAAAGGCGTCTTTCTCCAGCAAGATGGCACCTTCAACTTCAAGATGTTTGCAGCTGCTACATATGGATTTGTTTGGACCTGCTACTACCGCAAGTATTGGTGGAAATAGATATACCTTAGTTGTGGTAGATGATTATTCAAGATATACGTGGGTTGAAATGATGATATCAAAGGATGATTGCTATGACATTTTGACCGCACTCTTTAGACAGCTCCAAACACAAAAGGAAGATGACATCGTTAGTGTTCGATCCGACAACGGTACAGAATTCAAGAACAACGGTGTAGCTCAGTACTGTGATGACCATGGTATTGACCACAACTTCTCTGCTGCTGGAGTTCCTTAACAAAATGGTGTTGTGGAAAGGAAGAACAGAACGTTGATAGAGGCTGGAAAGACTATGATTGCTGAAGCAAAGCTACCAAAATACTTTTGGGCTGAAGCCGTCAACACAGCATGCTTCACACAAAATAGATCCCTCATCAACAAGACCTACAACAAAACTCCTTATGAACTTTGGAGAGGAAGAACCCCCAACATAGCATACTTCAAGATATTTGGATGCAAATGCTTCATACTCTACAACGGTAAAGAACATCGAGGTAAATTTGCTCCTAAGGCCGATGAAGGTATATTTATTGGGTATGCTAAACACTCAAAAGCTTTTCGTGTATTTAATAAAACCACTCTTAAAATAGTTGAATCTGTCCATGTTACTTTTGATGAACATTCTCTCCTTGAGCCACATATGGCTCCAAATGTTGCTGATGATTTTGTTGAGCTTAATGAGACAGGTACAAATCAACCACAAAATCAATCAACTCAAAGAAATCCATCTACCTCAACTGCACCTCCATCTACCTCTCATGAAGCACCAGAAGCTACCACATCTGCTGCTACCTCAAATGGAGTTGAAGTTGAAACACCCATCAATGTGGAAGAACCTATCCCTCAAATTACTTATGATTGGGAAGGGACAAATGATGTACCACTAGAAGATTTACAACCACCATCAACTCAACCAGATATACCTCAAGACGTTCGTGAGGTTAGAGATCACCCAATTCAGAATATCATTGGTGATTTGCATTCTGGTGTTCGAACAAGAAGATCAAACTATGATGCACTTACCGCATTTATATCTCAAGTTGAACCCAAGAAACTTGATGAAGCACTCCAAGACTCAAGTTGGGTTGTTGCAATCCAAGAAGAGCTCAACCAATTTGAAAGATGCAAAGTTTGGACCTTGGTTCCAAGGCCTCAAGATCAGGGAGTGATTGGTACAAAGTGGGTATTCCGAAACAAGATGGATGAGAATGGAAGCATCACAAGGAACAACGCTAGGTTGGTTGCATAAGGATACAGACAAGAAGAAGGCATTGGTTACGATGAAACATTTGCCCCCGTTGCAAGACTTGAAGCTATAAGGATATTTCTAGCTTATGCCTCTTACAAAAGATTCAAGTTATATCAAATGGATGTGAAGAGTGCATTCCTCAACGGTGAACTTCAAGAAACAGTCTTTGTTGCTCAACCACCCGGATTTGAAGATCCCAAATTTCCAAATCATGTCTACAAACTCCGTAAAGCTTTATATGGACTCAAACAAGCTCCACGTGCATGGTATGATACTCTATCTAAATTTCTCCTAGAGAAAGGATTCAAGCGTGGTAAGATCGACACAACTCTATTCATTGCTAAATATCATGATCATACTTTATTAGTTTAAATATATGTAGATGATATTATTTTTGGTTCTACTAATGAATTGTTGTGTAAGCGATTTGAGAAGCTAATGAAAAACAAATTTGAGATGAGCATGATGGGAGAATTAACATTCTTCCTTGGGCTTCAAATTAAACAATGTGCTGAAGGCATCTTCCTCAATCAAGCAAAGTACACAAAGGACCTTATCAAGAAATTTGGACTTGAAAATGCAAAGGCATATGACACTCCTATGGCTGCTGGCAACAAGTTAGATAAAGACTTGAAAGGTAAGAAGGTTGATCAAACCTTATACCGAGGTATGATTGGTTCTCTTCTTTACTTAACTGCTAGTAGGCCAGATATCATGTTTAGTGTTTGTGTTTGTGCTCGTTATCAAGCAGATCCTAGAGAAGCACATCTTATTGCTGTTAAACGTATTATTCCATATCTATCTGGGACTATTAACCTTGGACTTTGGTACTCCAAAGATTCAAATTTTGATCTTATAGGTTACTCAGATGCAGATTATGCAACATGTATAATAGACAGGAAAAGCACGAGTGGAACTTGTCATTTCCTTGGAAATCGACTTGTTTCATGGGCAAGGAAGAAACAAGCCTCAGTCTCTGTATCTGCCACAGAAGCTGAATATATAGCTGCTGGAAGTTGCTGCTGCCAAGTGCTCTAGATGAAGCAGCAATTGGTTGACTACGGAATCAACGAAGAAAATTGTCCAATCTATTGTGACAATACATCTACCATTGATGTCTCCAACAACCCTGTCATGCATTCAAAAACCAAACACATTGATATCAAGTACCACTTTCTCAAGGATCATATGGAAAAAGGTAATATCCATCTAGAGTATGTGAGTACTGACAATCAAATTGCAGATATTTTCACCAAGGCTCTTGATTCGAAGAGATTTAGGTATATTAAAGGAGAAATGGGCATGCTAGAACTTTAATTACTTGTCCATATATCTTGATTGTGCTAATGTCTTGTATTTTATCCAAGTCCAAAACCAAGCAGGTCTCAATGGTCGATGACATCTCACCGGTCAAGTAATCCCGGTCGAAGCATCAAAATCCTTCAAGTGAACCGACCGCAACCTGTTGACCGCATAATGTGTCGACCGCATGAAACAGATGAAATTTGTTCAAGGCTTTAAAGAAGCCTACCGCATGGGAAAATGATAACATTGGTTCATTGCTTTAAAGAAGCTTTCTTTGGTTAAGGCAACATACTTGACCGCAAGCATTTACGGTCAAGCACATGACCGCAAAAAGCTAGGTGACCAGGTAAGTGTTTCTAACTTAGAAAATTCTGAGGATCTTCTTAGTCATCCAAAAGGGTAATTCTGTAATTTCCCCTTTTCCCTTGTTTTCATTTAATTCAAATCATTTGCAATTAATTTTATCCCCTTATTTATGTCCGCCGTCACTATCCATGCATTTATGGCGAAAGGACATCATTGGTCAAATCCCTGAATTTGCAGAGTTAACCTCCCACTTCTCTGCACAAACGGTTCCACTACCTCCTCAACTCCACCTCTCTGCATAATACTTTTTCAGAAACCTACCTCCACTTTCTCTCTCTACTCTTTGTCTCTCTCTACAATCCCGTTTTATCTCTCTCTCTACTCTCATACTTCCTCTATATAAATGGCTCCCAAATCCTCTCAACCTATAAAATCATCAAAGAAATCACAAGAATTACACTCTGAAGATACCATGGTATGATTCTGTGACTCAAATCTCTCACATTTTCGTTCTTCATTTTATAGTTGGTGGGTTAAAACCCTTGACGTTCCAGTATGGTTCTTAACATTTCTGGGTTGTTTTGATTCTGACAATGCTTATTCTGATTATCTACATGTTTTCAAGTTCACTATTGGTATCAGATTCTGAGTTTGTTTTTGTTTACTTCTCTTTACCAAGGATATCTCTGAAGCTTTTGTTCATATCTTGATTTATTTTTCCCTTTCAGATTCTGAGTTTCTTGTAGTTTTGATAGTAAAATTGTTGATGTTTTTATGTGTAATCGGATTTTGTGCTCATTTTGATGTAATTTTTATGGATTTTCGTGCGTTATATCGTTTTCTGGGTTTTTCGCCATGAACAGTGTTCTTCGTGCTCATATGATGTTCTTCATGTTCTTGATACTGTTCACTTTTTGATCTGTAAATCTTGTTACACACATTAATTAGGTGTTTGTGCATGTTTTGTTCATTTTCACGATGTTTTTGTCCAAGTGTTTACTCCTGTCGACCACACCTTCTTTGACCACTATGCTCGACCGCCACTTTGTCGACCGCACATCTTGTTATAGCCTAACTTCTCTATTTTTTTCAGGATGAAAAATCATTTATTCCTGGCTGTATAATGGACTATAATGACTTAATGAATGATGCCATTGGAAGGCATATTATCAAGCGTATGACCAAATCTGGCATTCTCAACTTCTTTACTATGCCTCAACCATTCCATCTCCCTGCCGCAGTTGGAGAATTCTACTCAACCGCCAAGGAGATCAAAGGAAGGGATGAACAGAACAAGCCTCTCAACTGGATTGCCGCTGAAGTCTATGGCCAGAAACTTGAGATTGACTATACTGATATTGCTTCAGTACTTGGCCTGGACATTGACTTTGAAGCTCCTGAATCATTGACCACCAAAGAATACAATGATCTCGCTGAAAGATTGATTGGATCAACAGACGTGTGCACTCCCTACCGGAAGACCTTTCCTAAAATCATGTACTATATTGGGCACCTGGTTGGCCACGGTCTGCTTTGCAAGAGTGGCAACCACGGTAACTTCAACACCACCCAGTGGCACCTATCTGCAGCCATCTACTTGGGCAGAAAAATGAATTGGCCCATGATTTTGTACAAACTGTTAGTGGATCAAGTCAATGATTATAACAAGCAGCTACGTGAGAAGGCCCCGACCAAATATAAGAAGAATACCAGGATGCTTTCTTTTGTCTTCAAGTATACTCCTGAAATCAGGAAGGAGTATGCTAAAGACAAGCATGCCAAGGTAACCATCTCTCTATCTAGGGTCTTTGACATTAAGACCATGAGATCAACCTTCAAAAATCGTTTTGGTGACGCTCAATATCAAGAATATCATGCTCGTGATCCTAAAGAAAAGTATGTCCCTCCGAGTTACACAAAAGCTGCTAGAGAAGCTCTTGGTATTGATGATCCTGGTAAATCCACCTCTGTTCAAGATGAGGATGAAAATGAAGCTGAGGAAGAACAAGAATCCAGAAGAGTTAAAGGAAAAGGTATTGCAAGTGAATCGACCGCTCCTTCCCAAACCAAACCATTGACCGGAATTGTTATCAAAGAACCCTCAACCGTTAAGCCTCCTTCCAAAATCATTCCTGCTATTCCAGTTAAAGCAAAGTCAACCGCACCACTCTCTAAATCAACTGTCTCCAATCCAACAGTGTCCTCTCCGACCGTTCCATTCAAATCCTCCAAAACAAAGTCTTATGCACTCCCCGCTTTGTCTCAGTGGGAGAAATCCAAGAAAAGGGATCTTTCTCTAAGTCCCGTTCAAACCGCAAAGAAATCCAAGGTTGCAAGACCACCTCCTTCGACCGCATCCCCTGTTTTCACTCCATCCGGTTCACCTATGCAGAGTGACCGTGATGATGATGTTGAAATAGCTCCTACTCAACCGCAACGTCAAGGGGCCAAGCATTCTCTTGAATTAGTTGATGAACCAGATGATGTGGAATTGGTAGAATCAAGTAGTGAATCTGGTAATCAAGATGTTGAAGCTGGTGTAGAAATTGAAGCTAGTATTGGTAAAAATGTTGGAAAAACTGTTGATGTTGATAGTCCTGATTATAGTGATGAAAAGGTTGATGACCAAACTGTTGATAAGGCTTAGTTTCAGGGTCACGGTCAAGATGTCAACCGTGTACCCAGTGATCATGATGATAATGTGTTTGTTAAATCTCCTGCTCTCTCTCTCCTCCTAGAACTACTCAAGCCACGACCGCATCTGATAGCTCGATCGATCCTTTGGCTCATCTACTGACCGCAGTTGAGACTTTAACACAAATCAATCTTGATACTCAGAGTGAGGTTGCAAAGCTTGCTGCAAACTAAGTTAAGTCACAGAATGAGGTTGATCTGCTCAAGGCTTCAGTTGTTGAGACCATTAAGGGGGAGAGTCAGAATATTACAAAGGCTATTCTTGAAAGCCTAGCTACCGTGAACCCTAACATTGCCTCGACCGCATCCTCCTCAACCGCTCCTCTTACCCATGCTGACCTCAAGGAAGAGCTCAAGTCACAATCTTTCGCTATTGACCGTTCTGTGGTCAAGATTATTGAAGGAGCTGGGTTGGAGCTGACCAAGGCAATGTCCCATGATAAGAATTTTTTGTTTGAGAAAATGGATAAAGTAAAATCCTCCCTCAAAGCAGAAATCAATGCTTGTGTCTCTACAGGATTGCTATCGGTCGATGATAAGTTTGTACCAAAAATAGAAGCTATGAGGCAAGCCATGCAAGTCCACACTCAAAGGCTAGAAGGTCAAACTTCTAAAGTTGATAGGGTTTATGAAATTGCTAACTCAAATGTGCAGGAAGTGATCAGCAAGATTTCAACTCTTCAACTGACCGTGGATAGCATTGCTGGATCTCAAGCCTCTTCTCAAAACCAAGCGACCGGGCATGGAAACAGGCTAGCAACTGATAATGAAGATGAAGGAGAAGACAGCTTCGAATTCCCGACCGTGAACAAAGATTTCCTAGAGATCAACGACCTTAAGGACCCCATCATCATTCCTGGAGTTGGCCTATCAAAGAAATTCGGCTACTTTGAAGGAGATCCATACTTTGGTTGACCGCACCATTTAAACATGACCGTGTGTGGTCATTTGAAAATTTGTTGATGTTGCTCCAAAAACAATTTACTTTTAGGTTTGTTTTATTTGGGTCTGTAAAACTTTAATCTCTCTTTTGTCTGCACTCCCCTCACTTTAATGGTTATGTTTTTGTGGAGTGCCTTTTGAATGTTTGTTTGATGCATTTGCTTACTTATTGTTATTTTCTCTAAAAATGCATTCAAACCTTATATGTCTATCTTGCTAGGATTAGTATTTTTTTATCTTTTTAGGCTGATAGAAATCTATGATACTGGCGTAGAGTGTGCATTGACTTGGGGCATAAAACTTAATAAAATATTATTTTCTTGAAAACATGTTATTACCAAGTACAATGAATTAGCCTTTGTTATAGTAGGTAATGGTCTCAATCAAATAGGGGGAGATTATTGGGTATGCTTATTATAAACCACTCCTATTACCTAGATTTGATTGATCCCATAACCTAATTTTATCTTTTGTGGACTTTAGGATATATATTGTAAGAAGTGTTAAACTTCATTTTTAGAATAGTCCACTTTGATAGTATAGGCTTTAGATTGATAGGCTGAAAATTTTCTAAGTCTGGAATCTTAGTGGTCAAGACCTTGACCGTGAATTCACTTGACTGTGGTAGACCACCTGACCGTGGAAGACCACTTGACCGTGAATCACTTGACCGGAAGTTAGTGACCGTGAGCTTTGTGGGATATCTTTACAGGTCACATTGACCCCTCGACCGCAAGCCACTCGACCGTGAGGCCTTGACCGCAAATGATGAAGTTGTCCAAGACCCAAGTTTGTTCAAACTTAACCATGGTCAAACTATGGTTAGTTTAGAACGTTGCAAAACTTGGACCCCAAGTAATTCAAGTTTGAATTCATCTAAGTGGGACCACCTCTTATCTGCAAAAAGGGACAAACTCAGAATGAGCTCCAATCAGAATTCAACAGCTCATTGTCCTTCAACTTGGAGCCCAAGTAATCCCAACAGCTATTTTCTCATTCAAGGCTATAAATAGCCCTTAAGATCTCCATTGAACACAACTGATATTTAAAGAGAGAAATTGCTGTTGAAATACTTGGTGATTGAAGATCATACTCAAGATTTCCAGAATCCTTTGAATCTTCAAAGAACTCACCTTCAAACCTTCAAAGATCTCCAGCAACAAACAAGTCATCTCAAGCCTTATAAACACTTAAGATTCATTAGGCTCTACAATCACTTAGATTTTAAAGAGCTTCTGATTCTTACACACACTCACCCCAATTGATCAATCACATAGATTGAATCAAAAGGGATACACTGGTCTAAGTCTAGGATTTATTCTTCATAGAAAGTAGGTGTTGATTCAAAGCTTCATCTCTGTAATCTGTACACTCAAGAATCAATATATACTTCCATTCAAAATCCAAGACTGACCATCTTGGTAAAGGATGTAGATCTTTTAACAGATCGAACCTTTCCAAATACTTGTGTCATTTTACTTTCTGCAAGTTTACTTTCAAATATTGTTCATCTTGTTCTTTATTGTTCATATTAATTTTGTTTGTCGTTTAGTGTTTGATCTTTCAGATTTAAGAACTGTTGTGAATTGTGTTTGTTTGTTCTCCACATTACCTAAGTTAAAATCTGACTAACTTATCTTTTGCCAAAACTTCTAAGACAACAACTTTCAATCTCTCAACCATCTGACCGCAAATCTCTTGACCGCAATACTCTGACCGCATCTCACTCGACCGGATCCTCTTGACCGTGAGTGAGTTTCTATACTTAGAGATTTTGTCAAAAACAACCTTACCTCATTTCTATCTAAAACTTCCGCTGTGCATATTACACCTTGACCGCGTGGTTTATTACTTGACCGCAAAACTCAAGATTGTAAGCACTTGGTTGAATTTTGAAAAAGGGTTGAAATTTTAAGTAGGCTATTCACCCCCCCCCCTCTAGCCTCCTTTCTCATACCCTTGTTGTGTCTTTGGGACCAACAATAACCAGATGGGTTTTCTTTAAAAAGGAAATTTGAAGAGAAACAGAAGTCATCGGGATTTGCCCCCTGATTTCGTGTTTAAAATCGCCAAAAGACGTCGTTTAGACCTTCAAATTGTCATTTGAAGTTTTTTTCAACAAATTGCGCCGTTTTTGCAAAACACATTTTTCCTAATCACTTGGTAAAATGCGTTTTATGAGAGACTAACCCTCGAACTAATTTGCAACAAGTGCGTAGAAGCTTACTTTATATACTATATATATATATATATATATATATATATATATATATATATAGGGTCGCGCTCCTGTGAGAACCATTTATATGAGAACCGTGAGAACCAATCATAACCATTAGATTAGAAAAAAAATCAAGGGTCCAGATGTTAGATACATTGGATACACTTGGATACATTAGTTAATTTTTGAAAAACAATTGGATACATTAGTTTTTAACATAGTGTATCCAAGTGCAACACTTAGATACAATAGTTATTAACCTATTGTATCCAATTGTAATCGAATTTTTTGTAATGTATCTAAGTGTATCAATTGTATCTAACATATGGACCTTTGATTTTTTTTTCTCATCTAATGGTTATGATTGGTTCTCACGGTTCTCACGATATTTAGGTTCTCATTTGAGCACCTATATATATATATATATATATATATATATATATATATATATATATATATATATATATATATATATATATATATGAATGAACTAAAAGTTGAACATTTATTAGTTACATAAATGGAGGCTAAGCCATACTCCTTTGTTCCATAACATTTTACACTAATTTTTCCTTACATAAAAAGTAAGGTGAGAATATATATATTGGAAGATATTGTGAATGGAGAAAGGGTTGTGAGTGTGACAAGTAAGGTAGAATTTGTAAATGTAACCTACAATTTAAATGTGTGAGAATGACTTTGAATAAATAAAAATTGAGTATTTTTTAAAAACAAAGTTACTTATGAAATAAAAATTGAGCATTTTCTTAAAAGAAAGGAAAGTTACTTGTAAAAACTTAGGATGGGAAGGAGATGAGTATTTAGTTTGGGGTTAAATATAAAGTCACGAAAAAATCTCATAAAACTTGGCTCACAAAATGATGTGTCAAGATTTTATTGGTGCTTTTAATTAGAGTGTGTCGGGTCCACAATCGATGAAACCAATAAAAAATCGTCACCTCATTTTGTATCCATTATTTGGTAAACTTCTTTTGTGCGCCTAACATTGCGTTTGGTAATGGAGAAAGGTGTGCGCCACAGAATGAGAGATTCCAAACTTATTCCATTTAAAAAAGGCGCATTTACCATATAGTCCCTCAACATAATCTTATTTACCTCTTAAGACAAGGAATATTTTAACTAACCATATAGTCCCTAGCTTACATCTTCCTCAACATATTACAAACTACACCCTCTCAACATTTTACTTTCACCCCAATCACTATCCCCTTAGGCTATCCCTCACCACCTTCTCCAGTCAACAACTCCGGCAACCACCATTTCCGGCGACCACTCCGGCAATTTTTGATTTTTATTTTTTAGCTTCAGTGACCTTCCAGCAACCAAACAGTTGAGAACTTATCAGTAAGTTCTCAGTTGTCAACTAAACTACTAATAACACGAACAACTCCGGCGACCAAATAGTTGAGAACTTATCAGTAAGTTCTCAGTTATCAACTAAACTACTAAGAACACGAACAACTCCGGCGACCTACTCCGGCGACCAAACAATTGAGAACTTATCAGTAAGTTCTCAGTTGTCAAATAAACTACTAAGAACACGATTAACTCCGGAGACCATCAACTCCGGCGACCAAACAGTTGAGAACTTTTCAGTAAGTTCTCAGTTGTAAAATAAACTAATAAGAACACAATCAACTCCGACAACCACCAACTCCGGCTACCAAACAACTGAGAACTTATCAGTAAGTTCTCAGTTGGTTCTCAGTTGTCAAGTGAGAAGACAACCAAGTCAAACGACCAATAAATGACAACTTCTCAATTGTGACATCTAAAATGACAAATTTTGCTATTTTAAATGGGACAAAAGGCGTATACATTTGAGAAATATAGGTCTCATTATTACTGATAAGTTGAGAACTTATCAGTAAGTTCTCAGCTGTCAACTAACCTACTAAAAACATGATCAACTACGGCGACCACCAAATCTGACGACCAAACAGATGAGAACTTATCAATAAGTTCTCAGTTGTCAATATTTTTGAATATATACTCCCTTCATAATTTAGGTTCTCAAAATGATGTAAGTTGTTTTGAGATGGAGAGAGTACTCTACTATGTGGTTTTTCGATTTTTTTTTTTATTATTCATTCATGTTACACACTTTTAAAGTGTTTTTATTATAATTATAACTATGTAACAAAATTTTAACTAGAGTTTTATTTCACCAATAAACAATAATATACTAACACAAATATAATCCAATAACATTTATCATAAATTTAAACTAGTTGTCAATGAATCGTGAATTTAACAATTAAATCCATAAATTTGAAGCCTTGAAAAACATTAATTTTTCAAATGTTTTTCAGTACAAATGCATAAAAAGATGTAAACTACTTCTTAATAAATTAAATATTACTTACATTAATGAAAAATAAAATAAAAACAAATATGATACAGTACAATAAAAAAAATGTCAAATTCTTCACCACTTGTTTCTAGATGCTCCTAAACACCTGTCAGTATCCAAGGAAAAGAGATCTTAACCCACACCTTAACACCTATTTACCATTACCTTTACTCATACCCCTCAAATTCCTAGTCATCCTAAAGTCTCTTTACACAAAGAAGGAACACTAATCGGCCCCTCCATCAAAGTGACAACCTCCATGCAATCGCCACCCCTTACCCCTACTCCCTGAGATCCGGCACTCACCCCACACCAGAGAGAGAAAGTCATTTTTGGTCAGATCTAGGCAGAGGGGAGAAGACGCTGGAATTCGTCGTCGGTCAGATCTGGGAGTTAGTCTTGATCGGAGAAGAAGACGAAGCTGATTTGGGCGGTCGGAGGGGGAGGGAGGTCAAGGGTGGTCGGAGAGGGTGGGGGTTGACCGGAGGTGGATAGGCTAGAGAGTGAAAGTCGTGAGAGAGAGAGAGAGAGTAGAGAATGCGTGTGTTTGTGCTGAGGAAAGAGGTGGCCGGTGGAGAGGGAGATCGCCGGTGGAGGGGGATCGGAGGGGTCACCGGAGGAAGGGAGGGATAGGGTGGCCGGAGTAGGAGGGGAGGCAGAGAGAGAGACGGAGTGTGTTTTTTTTCGTTGTGTTGGAGAGGAGGGGTGTACTTATTACAATTTAAAGTGATGAGGGATTATTAACATAAAATATTTTGTAGGACTAGGACGTAAATTAAAAATATGCTTGTCCTAATACGTAGATTCGATATTATTCAGGGATTAGGAGGTAATTTTCTCTTTAAAAAATGTCACCACTTTCAAAGGGTTCTCAACAAATCCAAAACAAGAATTAGAATGACTAGACGTCACCGTTTCCATTGGCTTCCTACATACTACTACTAACTAACGTCAAATGTGTATTCAAGGGCATTCCCAATAGTGGTGGCAAATGGTAAATTTGCCACCTCTTTTCCACTATTCACACAACCAATGGAGGTGGTAAAAGAGGTGGCAATTTGTCACACGTGAATAGTAAGTGGTAAATTTGGGGGTACACTATTCATGAGAGGCAAATCAATTTTATATTTTTTTAATGTATTTCTTTTTTGTTAATGTAATAATAAATTATTTTAGTGATATATTTTTATGTGATATATTTTTATTTTATTTTATTGAGCAAACAGAGACTTATATATACATAAAGAGAGTTATAATACAACCTGCTATTTTACAAACACAGTTGATGCCTAGAAAGTTGAAAGGGCTCTTACAGTAGAGTTTCCTTTTACATCTTTTATGTGATATATTTTGATTGACCATATTTTGGAAGAATATTCGAGCTCGGAAAATTAGTGAATATGATTAATTTGTAATTTTTATTTTAGTATTGCGTTATGTTTTTTATTTGCATTGTGGTGTATTATATTTCTTATTTTCTTTAATATTACTATGTAATTGTGACGTGTTATGTTATTGTATTTTAGTATTTTTTTTTGTTTTATTATGAATCGTTGTTTTTTATTTGTTAATTAAATATAAGAAATTTCAATTTATTTAATTTTTAAATATTTAAATAAAAAAATCAATTATAATTTTAATTATATACAAATATAAGAAAATTAAATGATTATGTGATTAAATTGAGAATATTCTAAGAATATATTCTTTTTGAACAAGGATCTGAGTTTGATGGTTGGGAATGGTTTTACTAATGGGAGGCAAATTTGGGGGTAGAAGGCAAATTTGCCTCCTAACCATTGAGAATAGGTTGTTTGATGGAATCTTAATTTGGCAAACTTGGAAATATAATGCTTCAAAAAGGGCAGGATATCTTGTCAATAATGAGTAAGCTTTATTAGAAAGAGAGAGAGAAAAAAAAAAGACAAAACTTAAATTTTGGTCATTATTTTGGTCATTGAATTACTAATCGATTTCAAATGTTTTCGGGTTAATCTCACTTCACTACCCCAAGGTTTACACGATGTATCATTTGGGAGCCTGTAGTTTCATTCTTCTCATTTTAGAGCCCAAACTTTAATTTTTGTATCATTTTGAGGCCTAAACAAGAATTTCGTTAAATATTTAAGAAATTTTTTACATGTACCATTGAACGTCTATTTTATATTAATTAAGAGATACTATGAAAATATTTTTATGCATCAATTGATAATTAGCTATAAGAGTTCATTCAAAAAAATATTTATAAGCATAATCATAAAATCTTTAAATAATTATAACAAAACAATTTACTTCTTCAAACAAGAAAAAGGTCGTAAGATCAAGGTGAATGAAAAAAAAGCATGTGAACAAATAACAATAAAAAGGCCTCCTTCATAAAGAAAGGAAACAATTCTCATATGCGTGTCTTGTACAAAATCTACTATAGATTTATGAAGTTTATTTTATATATATATATATATATATATATATATATATATATATATACACACACACACACATACTACAGTATATATATAATTTAATTGTTGTTCTCTTTTATAATTCATGGTTCTTAATTTTTTGTTCCTTTTCCATTTGATTTTACTACATTCGTCCTGTTTGAAGACGTGAAAATTAATTTATTTTATTTAAGAATTTTTAAAAATAACTGTCGTTATAAAATCCTAAAAATTAATAGATACACAAGCTATTTCTAGAGTATCAGTTAAATAATAATAGACATACATATACGCATCCAATTTTTTTGTCAAATATCTAACGAAATTGTTGTTTAGGCCCTAACTTGATACAAAAAGAGAAGTTCAGGCCTTAAAGTAAGAAAAATGAAATCATAGACCCCCAAGTGATACACTGTGTAAACCTTGGGGTAGTAAAGTGAGAATAACCCAATGTTTTCACTAAACTTTTCTTATTAAATGCCATCGACAAAAACTTGTGTGCACACATGCATGATCCGTCTCATCCATAAGACGGGTCGGTTTTTTACCCGCCCGCCCGACCCACGAACCGGCTTCAGGACCCAGGGGTGGAACCTTCCACGTGGCAGCCTCTCATAGGCCCAAAAAAAAAAAAAAAATTGTTTTTTTTATTTTTTTTTCGGTTTGTCAAAAGTAATAGTTACTATAACTTAATGTAATGACTGTATTCATATAAAGTAACAGTTTGTATACATAAAAGTAATACATATATACAGAAAACTAACAGTGTTTTTTTCTATGTTTTCTTCGTTTGCCAAAAGTAATACTTATTACAACTAAAATGTAACGAACGTGTTACTTATATGTAATAATGTTTATACATAATTGTAACACATATGTATAGAAAAAGTAATAATTCAACCATTTACATTTTTAGAGCTAAAAACACTTGATTAGTGTTACATGTAAAAGTATTACATTATCTATAGAAATATGTTATAATTTCTTTTATTAAAGTGTTACATTTACTTGTACAAATAATTACATTCATATATGAGTTGTTACTTTTCAAATGTTACTTTCTTTCAAAAAAACTAAATCAAAATACACAATATTTACATTTTTTCAAAAGCATTATTACATTTCAGTATAAATGATAATTACATTTAGATATTGTTTGGGTTACATGTAATTATAGTTAGTACTACCTCTGTCCCTAAATGAGTGTCCAAATTTCATTTTAAGGGAAACCGAAAATCTCAACTTTTTGAACAATTTGGTAACAACGATTCATATATAATCTTGTAATCTCCTTTCCAAACATTTAGTTTTGCACGTATAAAGAAACCGGTGAAAAATTTTTCAAAAAAAAAACATTTAGGGAGAAAGTTATGTTCAAAAAAGACACTCATTTAGGGACAAAGATTTCTTGAAAATGGACACTCATTTAGGGACAGAGGGAGTATTACATTTGAAAAAATGGGTAAAACTTGCTTTTGTTTTTGTAAAACAGGTGTTACGTTTACTTATGAACAATGTTACTTTATATGTATACAGTAATTACATTAAGTTATGGTAACTATTACTTTTGGTGAACGGCTGAAAAGCCGAAAAAATAATATAAAAACTCAAAAAAAAAAAAATGGTCCTCTGGGAGGCTGCCACGTGGCGGATCATGCCCCATGGGTCATGGGTCGACCCGTCTCATGCATGAGACGGATCCCCTTGTTCTCATTGGAGACCACCTCAATGCCATCATTATACTATCTCCATTTTTGAAATGTCACCACTATGTCCAAAAGTTCATTAAAATTAAAATGTTAACAAAACTAGTCACAGGATCCCGCATGACTAACTTTGTTACATTCTTAACCAATTCGTCAATAAAAATATAGTACCATCAATTTGGCTATTCTAACCAATAGCAAACATTTATCCCCATCCTCTGTCCCAAAAAACTCACATGATTCTTTTTTTTATAATGATATGTATAGTGAAAACTCAAAGGGAAAACTCATAGTGAAACACTGTAATCTGTTGGATTGTAATAAATGTTTATGAGCCCCACTAATAAAAACTCATCAAACGGTTTAAAGTGTTTCACTATGAGTTTTCCCTTTGAGTTTTCCCTTTGAATTTTCCCTATATGTATCATTGTCCTTCTTTTTTAAAAAAAAAAAAAAAAACCCTCACATCATGTCCTTCCTCCTTCCACTACCACCCTTACTCCAACCACGCCCACCACTACAACACACTACCTTCACCAGCAGCCAAGACCAAATCAAAAACTAAAAAAAAAATGCTTCACCCTCCATCATCCTCCACTACAACCAATACCACAAACACTAAATTGACAAATTCAAACCCCCAGCATTCATCTTCATAAAAAATAAAAATGATTTAACAAAGGAAAATATTTGAATTTAACAAAAGAAAGGATAATTTAAAGTAAAATTTGGGGATAACGAAAAAATACTTCTTGCCACATAATCAATTTAATTGGGATCGAGAAAAGCACTGGACAATGTAAGTTAACGTGAACTATGACTTATATCCAATTTGATATTGTGAGACAAAGTGGTTGTGATATGTTCATGAGGATAAAATATCGGACTTAGATATTGTAGAAGTCTCCTTAAATCATACTCCGTTGGTGAACTAGACTCCTTGAGCAAGTTGGACTCTAAAGAGAGTCCTACATGTAGTCTTCTTGCCGAGTTCAAATGGCCTTTTCTTGTTGCTCGGTGACACCGAGCTAACGACCAGACAAATTTGTGATCTCTTAGTTCCTATGGACGGCCTTCTCTCGAACGAGCTCGTGCTTGTGACAATCGGGCAGACCCGAGCTGTGTACTCGAGTTATTTCTTTTAGATGCAAATTGTTATGAGGAGGGGTGGGGACTACTTTAATTGGATTTAGTTTGATGTGCACCATTGGGCTCAATAATGATGAGCTCGGACCTCGTGGACCGGATATGAGATCGCTCTACTCAGGCATACCAGAATAAACCGAGTTATCTCCCTTAGAACTGAACTGGACTAGACCGAGCCATCCCTCACCGGGAGCTAGACCGCAGACCTAGGATAAGACCGAGATCCCTGACCCCTTGCGGGCTAATGTGTTCGATTGTTATCTTCTTCATATGGCACGAGCCTCCCGTTATTCTACTGAACGAGCTTCAGCATACCTGTCCTTACCATGTACAATACTTTTGTTAGACGAGTCCAAGTCACCATTAATATTTGGGGAGGAACGACACCCACGCGTCGTGGTTTCCGAACCACCACTTTGACCAACAGTGCTTTACCCCACCAACGACATCCTCCCTTAATTTATATTGTCTTTTCCTGACGAGCCAATGAAGCCGTGACACGTGTATCTGCAAGGACAAAGGTAGTTAACGCTGAGGTCACGATCACTCTCTCTCCTCTTGGTCCTATAAATACCTTTTTTCACTCTCCAATTGAGGTATGTTCTCTAATCCTAATCACACGCTCAAGGCATTCCACGCCTTATTCTTAAGTGTTTTCCTATGAGATCTTATTGGCACAATCGAAGGTCGAGCCGAGATCAAACTGACCCTGCTCCTAACGATATTCCTAATTGTGTTGTGGATTTAAGTACAAGAGATCAAAGCCAAATATCCTATTCTCCAACCCCAAATTTCAGGGCGTCATCAAATAAGTTTCAAAATGAAGAGTAAAACATAACCTTTCACTTTCACACAAACACTTGCGTTTGTGATTGTATATTGAATACTCCCTCCGTCCTAGACTGAGGTTTTTAATTTCTTTTTTGGTTTGTCCCAGACTAAAGTTCTTAGTTGCTTTATTACTTAAAATAGACAATGGGACTCACTTGTCATTCTCACAACAAAAACTTTCTACCTACTTTCTCTCTCTCTCACTTTCTCTCACTTTACGTTTCATACTCACAACATTTACTTTTTCTTAATATCCGTGTAAAGTCAAACTAAAAACCTTAGTTAGTTCGGGACGGAGGGAGGATCCAATTAAGTAACGAAAATTAAAGGAAGTTTTGTGACATTGACCATAGTTGACTGGTATAAGATTCTACAAAATTCCAATATAAGAGTAGGCCCCACTAAGAATCTTAAAAGGGTGCAAGTCATGACATATGCATGTAGGGATGAGGTGATTTTCCTGGAAAGCCCACAAAAGAGAGAAAGAGATGGGAACTACAACACATCTTTATTCATATAGCCACTACACTACTCATTTGTATTTTTCTTCCCTTCATTTACACACACTCCATGTGAACTGTATTGTACCCTTCTCAAAAAAAATCTTTCACCTTTTGCCAAGTTCAATTTTTTTTTCTCACTATATATTTGCCCATAATCAAACCTGAATTTTGGGTCATTTCTCTCCTAGTGGGTTTCAACAATTTTGCGTTTCCGAATTCCAAATCACCAAAAAAAATATAAAAAATCCCTCTTCGGTACAGAGACAAAGCTTGCTCAAGGTAAGAACTTGTCTATCATCAGTACTTTCTTTGAGAATTTTGAATTATGCGTTAGTTGTGAGGTTGATGATCAAGAAATTGAGTGTGCTTTTTGGGATTCTCTTTAAATTTCGGTATGCTGTAGAAACATGGGTATCTTTTGATTCTGTGATTGTTGTTTTTTGTGTGTGTATTTGTCAGTGAGAATTGGGAATTATGCTTTCAATTGAAGGTTGAAATGGTGAGAGAATGAGTGTGTTTGTTTAATTGGGAATTGAGCACTGTGCTTTGATTGTGAGTTTGAAGGGCCAAGAAGAACTGAATAAGAACAAAAATTATAAAGTTGTTATGCATGGACATGGTGAATTTCGTGTAAAGACACTAGAGAGATTAGCTTCTTGTTTGTATTTTTTTTTTTTTTTTTTTGACGATGTCCACGCCCTAAAGAGGCGAGCAGAGAGATCGAACCCTAGCGTTGACCGTGGGTGAGGCTTGACTTTACCACTGGGCGACCCCTTTTGGGACTTGTTTGTAATTTCTTGGTGTGAGTTTTAGGACGTTTTAATATTATTTTTTTAATGGTTCAATTTTTTGCGTCAACGTACATTTGTGCATACTGAACTGAATTATATGATTTTTTTTTTCTTTTGCACGTGTATGTGCTTTCCGATTGGGAATTAAGAACTGTGCTCAATCTTGGGGTTGAAGGGCTAGTGAAAATTCAAATAAAAATTAAAATAATAAAAGAGTGAATGAGGCTAGTTGTGTGGGTTTGTTCTGTATGTGTGACCTTAAAGGTAAAGAGACTGGTTAATCTTATTTGAGAAACACTAAACATGGAACAATTTGAGTTACCGTTAACCTTAGCAGATTTGATTTTGTATGTTAATCGGTAAACAAAAGCCGCACGTACTTTTTAATTTGGGCGTTTTTTGTTTTGAATTTCAGCAAAAATGGTGACAAAGTGGATTTGCTTAGCAGATTTGATTTTGTATGTTATTCGGTAAACACAAGCCGCGCGTACCTTTTAATTTGGGCGTTTTTTGTTTTGAATTTCAGCAATAATGGTGACAAAGACGGTGGATTTGCGATCAGATACTGTTACCAAACCAACTGAATCAATGCGAGCAGCAATGGCTAATGCAGAGGTTGATGATGATGTCTTGGTTTATGACCCCACAGCTCGACGGCTTGAACAAGAAGTGGCCAGAATTACGGGAAAGGAAGCAGGGTTGTTTGTACCTTCAGGCACAATGGGTAACCTCATCAGTGTGCTTGTTCATTGTGATGTTAGAGGAAGCGAAGTGATCCTTGGTCATATTTCTCATATACATATATATGAAAATGGAGGAATTTCTACCGTTGGTGGGGTCCATCCTAGAACTGTCATGAATAATGAAGATGGGACCATGGATATTGACCAGATTGAAGCTGCGATTAGGAATCCTAACTTTGAGATTTGTTATCCAAGAACTAGGCTTATTTGCCTAGAAAATTCACATGCAAAGTAAGAATTATTAATTGCAGCTATTTGTTTAAAGTGAGTGTGACTTGATATATATATATATATAGATAGATTCATGGATATACGTGTGTGTACTTCAAATTGGTTTTACCTTGTTATTTGAGAGATCGTTTATCTGATTGTGCTTTGATTCGTATCAATCATACTTGTGATGTAGTACTGGTGGTAAATGCATTTCTGCGGAGTACACTGACAAGGTTGGAGAACTAGCGAAGAAGCATGGGCTGAAGCTTCACATTGATGGGGCCCGGATTTTTAATGCATCTGTTGTGAGTGAAATAGTTTTCATGTTTTCATACTTGCAAGTTTCTTTTCTAGTGTCTTGTCTTTGTCCTTTGAGAATAAAGCTTATTGAAGCTGGTTTTGACAACTGTGTTTAGTTAGTCATTAACTCCATGATTTTTTGTTGCAGGCACTTGGGGTTCCAGTTAACAGGCTTGTCCAGGCTGCGGATTCAGTTTCAGTATGAGCGTTTCTTTGTATTGAATTACATATTTGTTCTTAATCAAGAATATTAATGGACATGTTGGGACGGAGGGAGTACTAAGAATGAGGCTCTAGTCCTTTGATGCAAAATTTACAGTTTTCTATAAACATCTTACCCTGGGAAAGAGCATTTTTTTCCTAAACCGCTTTCATTGTATAATTGTCGGACATTGTTCTTTTCAGGTATGCCTATCTAAAGGTCTTGGTGCTCCCGTTGGAACTGTTATTGTTGGTTCCGAAACCTTTATTAACAAGGTATTGCTCATATGTTTGTAAAGCTCAATGGAGTTCTCTTTCGCTTTTCATTTGGAATCTTGGTAATAGATTGATTTTGTGAGACCAATCACTTTCTTGAGCCACTGTATTTTGATGAAGCTCCAGTTTTAACCATCCATGTATTATTATTTTTAAGCAATTTTAACCATCCTGCAATATATACGCACTCAATATCACCTAACCCCCTACTGATATCCAAAAAGTTAACAAATGTTAATAAAACTTGATAAAAACTAATGTGAATCATGTGTGGAAAATGACTTGGTATTGTCTCCTTTTTGTAGGCGAGGATTTTGAGGAAAACACTAGGTGGTGGAATGAGACAGGTTGGTGTCCTGTGTGCTGCTGCCCTTGTTGCATTAAAGGAAAATGTTGAAAAACTTGAAGGTGATCACAGGAAAGCCAAAATTTTAGCAGGTACTCCCCCGTCCCTAAATGGATGTCCGTTTTCAAGAGAAGTTTGTCCCAAAATGAACGACTTTTTTGCAAAAAACTGACCCTGAATATTTTTTCACTAGTCGTTTATACTTGCAAAACTAAATGTTTAGAAGGGTCAATTGCATTTTGGTTCATGAGTTTTGCTCACATTTGCAACATAAGTGTAATTCAGCAATAAGTGTAATTCGGTCAATTGGTATCCTATCTTTTACATTTTGTTGCAAAAAATGTAAAAGATAAGATGCCAATTAACTGAATCACACTTATAGGAACTACATTGCAAATGTGAGCAAAACTTAGGAACCAAATTGCAATTGACCCTGTTTAGAAAGTCGATAACAAGAATGTTTATTCATCTTTGTCATTAAATCATATAAAAAGTAAGCATTTTCCGGATGTCCCTTAAAATGGATTTTGGACATTCTTTTAGGGACGGAGGGAGTATTATTTAATTTTGAAAAGCCTTTTTATGTGTGTGTCTGCAGATGTTCCCAATTGAATGAAATGATTTTCATTTGCCTAGATGCTTTTCTACACTAAGTGATTGCTCTCGCTTGTCGTAACATACATTTAAAAGTGATATTGGTCTCTTTGCTTCTCTCAATTGTGTACTTGGTAATTTTGTTTTGTGATATTGGTCTCTTTGCTTCTCTCAATTGTGTACTTGGTAATTTTGTTTTTCAGAAGGGTTGAATAACATAAAAGGGCTTAGAGTGGATATTGCTTCTGTGCAGACGAATATCGTAAGTAGTCTACATGCTGCCACACACACGCGCACACACACACGGCAAAAGATAGCTACGAGTGGTTTTTGGGGATGTTCAAGATTCATCTAGTACAAGTTCTTGACAACTTAAAACATCTTACTCCCTCCGTCCCAAGTAGTAGCTTTTTTTTTTCCATTTTTAACTGCAAAATTCTCAAATACCCACAACCAAATCTGACTTTCCTTGTCTATAAACAGGTTTATTTCGATATCCTAGAGGGTTCAAATCTCACAGCACAAAAGCTAAGCAAATTTTTGGAAGAACATGGTATACTTCTAATGTGTGATAGCTTGACCAGGTTTGTACCCTTCTTTCTCACTCAAAGATCCTTGAGATGTAGTCCAAGTTGTCAATCTTTATAGTACTCTTCTCTTGACAATCAATGTAGTAAACGAACATTCTATGGATTAAACCGTCTTTATGTCATGGTTGCAGGATTCGAATTGTCCTTCACCACCAAGTTTCTGCAAGTGATGTGCACTATACTCTATCATGCATTAAGGTATTCTCCCTCCGTCCCACTACAAGTGAGACTTATTTCCTTTTCTTTCCGTCCCAGTACAATTGAAATTGCCAAGATGGAAAAGTTTTAGTAACTTTTATTCAATGGGACCCACTTGTCATATTCACAGCTACAATCTACCACTCATTCTATCTCCTACATTACTTTTCATACTCACAAACCCCCCTACACTATTAATATTATACTTCTTCTTAATCTCCGTGCCTAAAAAGTTAGCCTCACGGTGGGACGGAGAGAATATAATATTACACAATCATCAATATATGGATGTTCTTTTACACGATTTTTTTAATGATTCCGGTCACTTATAATACATAATTGCTTATCCTTTGTTGTTGTTCACGGTGATTATTGCAGCAAGCTGTGACTGGGGTGGCAGATGTAAATGGTGTCAACTGAAGGGGAACTCATAATGTATCAAAAATATTTCCATTTTGTAAAAATGTTTGAACTTATGTTAGAAGTATAATAACTTGGTATTTCCCCAGTAACAAATTTGATCTGGTTTTTCAATTTATAAATGCTTGCCATTTCTCCTTCGCAAGGCAATCAACTTAACTCAAGTTACCCCCCACCCCCTCACACACCTATCTCAGGAAAATTGCATCATTTTATAGCAGAGATACATTACAAAATTATTTTTGTTTCAAAAAAAAAAAAACTCCCTCTATCTCAGAAAGATAGTCTCATTTTGATTTTTTATGGTCAACAAAAAAAATGAACTTTGACCAACCATTAGTGACTATCTAATTATTCCAGTGAAATTTTAAAATTTGTAATTGACAAATCATTAAGCAATTTATCAATAACAATTTTTAGAATTTCATTGTAATCATTAAATTGACACAAATGTTTGGTCAAAGTTTATTTTTGTTGACCATAAAAAGTCAAAACGGGACTATCTTTCTGGAACAGATGGAGTATATAAAAAATACAATGTCTTTTTTCAAGACAACTGAAAATGGTTTTAGGAAACTTTTAATCACTCGGTCTCCAATAAATGTCCATTTTCATTTAAGAAACATTGTGAAAAAGTTGACCTCCAATCAATTTGGTGTTGGGGAAATAGGGTTTGTTGATAATCTTGGATAATGATTGAATTGTGTATGTTCACTTTCCGAACAAAGTATTTCGACCCTTTATGCCTAGGTTACACGAAATCTTTGTATGGGATAAGACAATCAAGCAATCTGATTCTAGGCAAAGAGATCAGATCAAAACTTGGAGAATTTGTGTGTGTTTTCTATGTTTATTTGAGTCCAAAGCCGCGTCAAGGAAATGTGCTCGGCCGAGCAGGCCTTTTTTCGTGACTTCTGTTTACTGTGAAAATCATGCTCGGCCGAGTTAAGGAAGTGCTCGGCCGAGCAACTCCTGTTTGGCCTGTCTCTTAATTTTCGGGTTTTGGTGGGAAACTGGCGGGAGATTATTTGGAACACCAAATATACTGTCTAGGTTTCGGGGCGCTGCCCCGAGCCCCGCGAGGGGCGGCTCCCCCTCGACCCCCGCCCGCTCTGTTGGGAGCGGGACCCCAACAAGGGGCGCTGCCCCTTGACCCCGCAAGGGGGCGCAGCCCCCTTGACCCCTGCTTCTTTATCGTGGTCGAAAACATATTAACTCAAACGAGTGTGTACTCCACACTTTCCCTTACTCGTATCCGAGCAGAATATGAAATCGCATTGGTCTCTAGTAAATCACAATTACATAAAATCGTTGATGACACTAAAATCACCAACATTTGGAATAAAGATAATACATAAGTACTCTTACCACCATCTTTCTATCACCTTTTAGTAGGGCTGTGCAAAAAAAAAGTAGGAACCGGACCGGACAAATAGAACCGGACCGAACCAATAAAAATCGGACCAAAACAATAGCGTTGGTTCGGTTCTGGTTCCAAAATCCTCTAGAACCGGTTAATTGGTCCGGTCCTGGTTTTTTAAAAAATATACACGGTTCTGGATCGGACCGGACCAATCATTCATATATAGTATAATATATATATATATATATATATATATATATATATATATATATATATATATATATATATATATATATATATATATATATATATATATATGTATGTATATATGTATGTATTACAGTATTACTTGTTTCTATCTTTGATATCTATAGTATTATATATACACAGTTGTTTTTTTGAAAGTGTTTCATTAATTTTATAATTTAAGCAAAAAAAATGTTTATTTTTTCCTCATATAATTAATTTCATGCGTTGCAGTTGCACCTAATATTTCATGTGGTTTGACTTTGAATTTTGTTGAGAGCTGAGACCACTATGTTTAATTATTTTAGTTTTTGGCTTACAGATGTATTATTTTGAGTGGAAAAAATTGTATATAGGTAGAACCGTAGAACCGGACCGGAACCGAATTAATAGAACCGGACCAATGACATCGGTTCTGAAAAATATTGGTCCGGTCCTGGTTCTAAATTTTTACAGAACCGCACTATTGGTCTGGTCCCGGTTTTGTGAAATTTAGACAAAAACCGGACCGGACCGGACCGTGAACGCCCCTACCTTTTAGTTTAGTAACTGTCAAGAGTATGGATCAAATTATGATATTGGCAAAGTACACTTGAAGTTGCTGGATTTTAAGCACTTGCTATTCAAAACTACTCCCTCTGTCCCGAAAGAATCTTACTACCTTTTTGGCAGTTACTACAAAGGTAAGGTATTTTAAATAAATTTAAAATTATTGCTCAAAGTACTTTTGTGATAACTATGAAAAAAATATGAAAATCGTTTTGAAGGGTAGTATGTATTAATCTTACTGGTTTTTTCCAAACCAAAAAAAAAAAAATGGTTTTTAAGTGCTCACTTGGAGTGAGCGTTTGATTCCTACAGATGGTGTACCAGTTAGTCACGCCACCGAAGCCAAGGAAGCATGATACACGTCATTCTCATTGCTATTGTTGGTTTTTGATGTTTAGCCAAAACTAAAAATCTACTCCCTCCTCCGTCCAAAAATGATCTTCGCGTTTGACTATTCAAACTTTTTAAAGATATGAACATTTGCTTCGCTAGTCATGTTTTAGTTATGCACTTTTAAGCCTAAGTTGTAGACATGTGAAGAAGACTTTGGGACAATGAGAAATGGCAAATGAGAAGATCATTTTGGGAAGGAGGGAGTATTTTGGAAATACGAGAATTAAAGAAACTGTAAGTATTGTGAGTATAAAAAGTGAAGTAAGAGAGGAAAAGTGGGGTAGGGAATAGTAAGTTGATTGGTATTGTAAATAATAAAAGTAAAGAGAAAGAATAAGTGAGAGGAATAATAATACTCTTTGCCATTTTTATTAATGTGACTTACCAATAAAACGCCCAAAAAAAAATTTGTGTCCATTATTATTATTATGGGATAGATGGAGTATGTTCTTTGAGTTAGGTAATTTTGAAGTAGAAGTGCATGCGAACCAACCTAGTGGAGCAAGCCATGGCCCACATTTTGATTGTTAGCTGCCGTTTACTCCAAAGACCATGTACAATGGTGTGGAATTTGGGGTGTTGAATTTAGATTCAACAAAAAAGAATGGTTGAATTGCTGCAATGGGTGTTGAATTTAGGGGTTGAATTGCAAATGTGTTGAATATATTCAACACCCGTTTGGTCGGCTGGGGCGGACACGCGGAGCGCCAGGAGTGGGCAGATCTGGCGCGTGGAAGGCACTCGCCAACAAAGGCGAGTCGTTGCCAGGCAGCCTTTTTTTTTTTTTTTTTTCATGATGACGCCACGTGTTGGCTGGTTATTGGCTTGTTATCATAAAAATAAAAATATATAAAATAAAATTAAAGTGGTGGGGTATAGGATGATGAGTGGGAAAAATGTTGAATGGGGGATTAAACAAACCATTGTAGGGTGTTTTGTTAAATGGGTGTTGAATTGATGAGTTGGAAGAGAGAGAAGCTGATGTGGAGTGATAAAGTGAGTGTTGAATGGAAATTTATTGTGAAACTATTGTACATGGTCTAATATGTGTTGTTCCTCGAGCTAAATGATGTGTATTTCCCCCTCCCTCCCTCCCGTATTGATGTCCCATCTATCTGACTTTTAGTTGTCAACTCATTACTCACTTGTGCATTGACCAAAATTGTATACAAATTTGATAATCCTCATAAAACTTTCGGAAATGTTATTGATACATTCAATTATTATAATACTCCTTCTACCGCGAAAATTTGTACCATTTTAACTTTTTATGATCAACATAAATAAATTTTGACCACACATCGATGTCGATCTAATCATTCTAGTAAAATTCTAAATATTTTAATTGACAAATCATTAAGTAATTCATCAGTAAAAAAATATATAATTTTATAATTTCATTGTGATCATTAGATTAGATTGACACAATTGCTTGATCAAAATTTATTTATGTTGAACATAAAAAGTCAAAATAAGACAAAACTTTCTAGAACGGGACAGAAGGAATAACTCAAATTTAGGAGACGGTCAATTCACTTAAGTTAACCACCAAAATCAAATCTTTTCAGTGTGGGTGTGTACGGGAGATGTGTGTAAGGTGCTCCCAGCTTCTAACATGTACAATAGCGATATTTGAGTCTCTGCTTAACAAAGAAACAAAAAGTGACTCGGACGCATGGTTTCGATGATATTGACAAAAAAATGAAATCACGAATAACCAGATTTTAATTATATTCATCATTTCATTTTAGTTCTAATATTGACTTAAACACCAATAAATCTTGAAAAGAACATACATCAGAGAACAAGAGCCCCAAAAGATACTGCTTCCATCTCTGGAGTAGTCCTCATCATCATGTCCCCAGCTTTTCACTTGTGAAGCACACTCTTCTTCGGCAGCCTTGATTTCTTTTGAATATGATTCTGTGAAATACCAAAAAATAAAAACACATTAAAAAACATAGCCGGTGAAATGAAAACAATGAAAGACCGGAAAGTCGTGCGTGTGACAACATGCTCACCTTCTGTCTTTCCAGTGCTTCAACATCTGTTCTCTCTCTCCAATTGCTCTTCCTAAGTTTGATTGGTCGATTACCCACATATTTGCCTAAACATGAAAATTAGATTATTAGGAACCTTTTTCATTGCAGAAATAACTAATACTGCCTCATACATTGCTCAATGATCATAGAAACTACTATATTGATTAATTTTTAGCTTACTTGGGCGTCCAACCCACTACTGGAAATAATAGAGATACTAAAGATAAATAATACTCCCTCTGTCCCAAAATGAATGACCGATTTGCTCTTGATCAATAGCAAATTCTGTCATTCATTTTGGGACGGAGGGAGTACTTACCATTCATTTCTTTAAGAGCAGCAGCAAGATCTGTAGGGTTCGCAAAACTAACAAATCCGTATCCCTTGGTCTTGCCAGTCCGTTTATCTCTGACAACCTAACACCACGGTGATAAAAACACACAAAGTCAACAATAGACTTAAAACCACACACTGACCAAATAAAATAAGTTGATCTTGCCAGTCCGTTCCACTCAAATATCATGTTCAACTAGGCGAATCCCCTTCAACAGGTTAAGCTGATAGCATATGACATTACGATTTTTTACCCTTTGCAGTGTCCCCCCTTTGTGCAGACACATTTTGGGTAGGTTCTTGAAAACCCTTACTTAATACTTATTATATCACCACTTCCTTGTTCAACTTGACTTGATACACAAATAGTAAGCAAATTATTAAGTAGGAGTTTAAAGCAGGTGATAAAAATAAAACTACCCAAATAGTCACTCTCCTATATGTGTTGTATGGGATTAGTCCTTGTACCCAAATTTAAAAACGAATCATCCCTGTACCAATCTCAAACTAAACACAATTGCTCCCTCCATCAAACTCTGGTAGATTTGAGCCATTAAATCATGTCATATGCAACACAACTACACAAGTGACATGTTGCAAGGGTAAAATGGTCATCAAAATAAAAATAGTACATTGAGTGATTGGGTAAAGATAGTTTTTATGCCCGAATTGCTGTGTGTATATATTTTTCTCTCTTATAATAGTGAACATGGTTCTATTCTATGAACTCCAAGTAATTCAATACAAAATGGATGTTTATTGTCATTGTCGAGTTAGGGCACACATGGTAACCTTCTGGGTTGATTGTAGCCAGGGCAGAGGGGCTATTTGAGAAGTTTATCCTAAAATATAAATATAGAGAGATTCGACGAAGAAACAATTGTGGATACAAAATTTGTATTACAAACAAAATGAAAAGGCACGGTACCCCCAAAGAGAAACCGAACAAGACATGAACAAACAAACCAACACCTCCTGAATGCAAATCAGCTATACAACTAACATCCTTACATTCAAATAGTGCTCCTCCTGAAAACGTAGAGTCCTTCCACCACCCCTCCTAGGTCGCAACTCTCCAAATTCAACAAAGGACGCAAACCTAAGCATCTCTCTAACCCCTCTATATATATTGATTGACCATTGACACCCCTCCCCCCTTTCTGTAAACAATACTTTGATTTATGAGGTAGACAAAAGATGTACCAAACTAGTATATTATTTTATTTTTTTTAATGAAGGGCATTCACCTACTCTGGATGACTTTATCATGTTTTTGATATTAGATTACCCTCAAAGTAAAATAAAAAAGTTATCTCTCCAAGATTGATATTTCTATTTAGTTTTATTTAGAATTGATTAAGACCATCTTCAAATTTGTCTCATTTTGTATGACATGATGATATGTGATAGCCAATCTGTATTCCAAGACCTTCGATTGCTTGATTTGCAATCTGATGACTACAGTTTGTGAATAATTTTCTTGATAATTGGCCACATTGTAGGGACCGCGACCACCTCCACCACTCTCCGCATTAGTATGATATTGTCCGCTTTGGGCCTAGCCCGCACGGATTTGTTTTTGGGTCAACTCCCAAAAGGCCTCATACTAATGAAGTGGGTGGGTGCTATTATATACCTTGCAATTGTTTGCTCAATTGCCGATGTGGGCCTTTGGGTTGCCACCCAACAATCCTCCCCTCAAACCAAGGACCACACCGCTATGGCCTGCAGTGTTTCCTCTGGCCCATATCGGCGAAAGCTTGTACCAACCGCCCGCGAAACACCATCGCCCTCGATTGCAAGACTCGATTCGCTATGTCGCACAAGGGGAACCCCACCCTATAAAGCACACACACGGTCCACCCGGTCGGGCCCATCCGAACCATGGCTCTGATACCACTTGTAGGGACCGCGACCACCTCCACCACTTTCCCACATTAGTATGATATTGTCCGCTTTGGGCCCAGCCCGCACGGATTTGTTTTTGGGTCAACTCCCAAAAGGCCTCATACTAATGAAGTGGGTGAGTGCTATTATATACCTTGCAATTGTTTGCTCAATTGCCGATGTGGGACTTTGGGTTGCCACCCAACACACATCAGTTTACCTCTCACCATCATCTCTTCAGCCCCTAATCTTTCACAATCCCCTTCAGGTGTAAACTAAGACAGCTTAAACCAAGTCACCTTGATTATCTCAAATTATACACTAATTATTTTAAACAGAAGAATACTGAAAATGAGAAGAAATTTTTCAGTTCTTTGCTTTACAAACTAAAAACGTAAGTGAGAGACATTTACACCACCATATAACTAAGGAAATCCTACCTTAACGTAAAGAAGATATTGCAGAGGCTTCTTGACTTCAAACAAATATCTGAAGAGGACATGTAAATGGCTGATATATACCCAAGAAACGTATTTCTCTTATAGAGATACTATAATAAGAGAGCAAGAGAACTAACCCTGGCCATGTTAAATGAAGGAAATCTTGAAAATGCTTTGGAAAGAACATCATCATTCACCTCATTTCCAAGATCACCACAAAATATCCGATAATCATCTGCAAAAAGACATCTCAAGAAAATAAGAATTGCCTGAAGTAAACCAGAAATAACTTCACCAAATAATATACTCCCTCTGTCCCAGAAAGATAGTCCACTTTGGATTTTTGACGGTCAATACATGTGAACTTTGACCAAAGATTACTATCAATCTAATCATCCCAATGAAATTTTAAATTTGTCATTGATAAATCACTTGATGATTAATCAATAACAAGTTTTAGAATTTCACAATGATGGTTAGATTGACATTTATCTTTAGTCAAAGTTCACTTGTATTGACCATCAAAAGTCAAAAGTGGACCATCTTTCTGGGACAGAGGGAGTATAATTAAGTTATTAGACGAAATGTCAAAATACAGAAATATCCGCACAGCTAGAAGCAGTGACCGTTACTAAAGGAGTGCAAAAAGTCTTGCCAAAGAACTTGTCTCATAACTAATGAAATTATTTTGGTTGCCTAGACTAGGCATCTAGTTCGAAGTTAACAGAAAATGATACAGGCTCATTTCAGTAAATGGAACCTCTACAGGAGGAAGAGTAGTGTCCTAATAAAATCGTAGAAACAGCGGCAGCAGGACGGTGTACAGAAACAAGCAGGCTGGGAGACAAGAATTGATTATCATACAGGGGGATCTTCGTGGGTTTTATCTTGTGTTCTGAGTCTGTTGTGGGAGCACATGAGGTAGTTTAGAGGACATATTATCCCCTTTGACGCTTCCTTTTTATAATTGTGAAATCACGACTTGGTTACAGATGTCTAGGGGTCTACAGCACGCTAATGCTTGGCCTCCTTTTCAGGATCCCTTGTATCAATATTTCAGTCTGGATGAGTTCAAATGAAGAAGTGTAAGGATGAGGTGAGCGGCTCTCATTTGTAATTGGCAAATTCAATATCATCTCTCCTAGGAGTTAACATTTGTGAAATTTTTAAAATGGTAATACTGATTGTTGGATCAATTCTCATTAGGAAAATTCATCTTCCCAAATAATGCCTGGTGAATACTACTTTGCGGGACCAGGCTCTATGCTCTCGAGTGATCGAGACATGTCTTCCTTTTAGGGATAACAAATGCCTAAACATCTTGAAAGTTGCAAATGAGTTCAAGTCTCTTGAGGTCATCCAACCTTGCTTGCCAACCATCGCAAAAAATTCCTTCCTCTTAATTGGGCTCAAGCAAGAGGCTTAAAAGAATCATGAAATACTTTTAGATGGGTGAACAGTCGAGGACAGGAAGGACTATCTAGTAGGTCACCATTCCTAACCTGAGGAACGAAGGGAACAAAAAATTGGACCCTGTCTATGTCTAAGTGGTTTTAAAAGGATGACGTTGGAGCCTCAATTCTTCTAATAGCGAGTGATTCACATCAAACTCTCCTTACAGCGGAGTGTTTTAGATGCTTACATATCACTCTTGCTAAGGCTGCAAGTTGATTGCATCCAAACCTTAGTTTTGAAAGGGGATTCAGTTCCATAATTGGAAGGGCCTATGGGTTGAAGTCCCTCTTTCTTTTCTTTTTCCCTTGTATCTTTGCAACATTCTCCCCTCAAGAAGCTCCTGTTTAAAGTTTCAGTTTTGGGGATGAAGGTTCATATCGCAGTTAGAACTTCCTCTGTTTTCATATTCTTAATTACCTGTCTATATCTATTTCAAGGTTTTTTCACCTTCATGACAATCATTCTTAAGATTAAAGGTTTTTATCGTTTGGTTCTTCTAGATTCTTTGTTATTCTGACTGATTTGGAAACATTCATTACTTCCATTTGCTTCCGTAACGAGAGGCAAAGGTGTCTTGCAACATAATCTCTAGTGTCTGGACAATCAAACACCAAGAATTCGAAGTACACGATCTTACAATGCTATCCAAGTGAGAACCGTCCTCTCTTCTTCATGTAAAATGCTGAAGAGAACATGACTACACTTTTTGGCTAGTCTAAAGAATCCTGGACATACCCTTCCTTAAGCAGAAGACTACAATCTTACTGGTGTTTGTGCATGGGAGATGGTCATGAATAATGGAATAAACCTATAAGATCAACCATAAGAATGTGCAGCACAGGGTACAGTTATACCTGCCACGTGAATCCTCTTTCGTAGAGCTTTTTTTAATCCAAGCACACAAACTTCCTTTAGCATTATAGGTACCTATTCAATCGTTCCTCTCAAGGACAAACACTAAGCAAAATTACTACCTACCAATTTTTTCTCGACATACTCCCTTGCTTAGGCATTTTCAAAAGCAAAGCATCCGGATAACGAACATGATAGAAGATACTAATAAGAGCAAATTACCACAGATATTTGACTTGGCAAGCACAAGGAAACCAATAATTAGTTACTCCCTCCGTTTCAAAATAATTGTCGCTTTAGACCATTTCACACATATTAAGAAATGTAATGAATGCATGTTCAAAAGACTCAATTGCCCTTAAAATAATCCAATTTCTTAGGTGATTAAATGCTTGTACAATAGATACTTCACAATAATTAATAGGGGTATGAGAAAAGAATCATACTCTCTGGCCACTCTGCTAGAGTTGGATCCTCCCAAGCTTGACCAGCTGCTTTACGAGGTATAGCTTTCTTCTTGGTTTCTGCTTTATGCTCTATTTCACTGCTAGCTAGTGCAGCTTTCACACTTTCTAGAGCTTCAGGTGTAATGGTCTGCGCATCCCTCTGAAATAACTGTTGCGCCTGCTCGGAAAAGACATAACTGATTAATTCAAGATGAGCTTCATCTATTTAAATTATAAGCGAGAGTCCTGGAAATGAATAATAATAATAGATGAACCCCTTTTAAATACTCCCTATGTCCCATAATAAATGTGACACTTTCCTTTTTGGTTCGTCCCAAAATAAATGTCACATTTCTAAACTACAAAAATGCCTCGGTGCAATTTTACCATTGTACGGGCAATGTACAAACAAGTAAAGCACAATTCTTAGAAACATTGACAAGTCAAATGCGACATTTATTTTGGGACGGAGGGAGTATTTTTTAGCAACTTATCCCAAATCTAAAAAGCAACCACGATAACACAAATCATAAGTCAGGGCCGGCCCTAAGGTTAGGCGGAAGAAGCCGCCGCTAAGGGCCCCCGAAAATATACGCATTTTTGGGGACTCAAATTTCTTGATTTATTTATATATAATAGGCGTTGGACAGTTGTAACAACAGATTAACTGGTACGAGGAAAGGCTGAGAGTGTTAAGGATTAGTGCCATAAACAACCCATGTTCGAATTATGCCCTTGTTGTCTTCTTCTTTATTTCTTTCTACCTTCAACATTTGCTTAAAAAATTGTTTGGGCTTTCTTGATGATATATTTTTTTAAACTTTTGTTTGGGCTTTCTTTATTCCACATTTATTTAAAATTTTAGCCTTTATTCTTGCAACATTTATTAAAATATTGGAGCTTTAAAAGAAAGGGTCCATGTGAATAGCCGGCTCCGGGCCCCATATTTCACAGGTCAGGCTTTGTCATAAGTTATCAACAAGATTAACTACTCCAAACAGTTATATTTTTAATAGACTTAAGAACAATAGGGGAAATAATAAAATAAGATTTTACCGTAATTATAATAACAAAATGAAAGTTACTTCTCAAAGAGAATAACGAAGAAAACAGCATACTGTACTCACACATACTTGTGAGCAATGCATACTTGTGTACACCATCAGTTTGATTTCATAATTTATTATTGCTTCTTCAATTCTGCCAGGGTAAGAGAACTATATAAATACAGTTTATGTCAAAGCGAAAACTGATAAACAAAAGACACTGAAGCAGAGATAATTTTACATATGCATTTTCACTTAATTATTTCTTTTCTTTTACCTATAGACTATAGCATTGGAGAAAAAAAAAATAGTCATCAATCTGGAAGACCCATTGCTGATGTCTCTTTCATAGTCGCATAATTAGGCTAGAATCCCCCTCCCTCTTCCCCAAACATTCAGTCATTATATTTCCTCTGAGTCTAAGATTGTAACAGATGAACTCACACCTGAGAACTATGAGATAATCGCTGACTATGTCGTTCCTTATTTCTTAAATGATAATTTTGATATTTCCACTAGTATTTCTAG
This sequence comes from Campanula takesimana, assembly GCA_026119855.1. Taxonomy (NCBI): domain Eukaryota; kingdom Viridiplantae; phylum Streptophyta; class Magnoliopsida; order Asterales; family Campanulaceae; genus Campanula; species Campanula takesimana. Next base: position 754,230 of record JAOWBW010000307.1, read on the forward strand.
ACAGCCATTTGTACTCTCCAACACATGGTCATTTGCTCCAGTAATTTGACCAAAAATTTAGCAATCAAAGTATGACCCTTGAAGACCAAAGGAGATCCCATGGTTGAGTAATCATTGGGCCAACAAAAAAATCTTTATTCTACCCACTGTGGTTGAGACAATATTATTTGAAGTTGGATTATTTGTCTGGCCTTGGTAATTTCTCATAACAGGTACTGGCCAGTCTGACCATGATTGGCAGTCTAGACTCTAGAACAACTTTTGGCATGGGAAATGGTTTGGAGACATGATCTCCAATCAGCAAGCAAAGTATAAGGACAAGAAATTAGTGAGGAATTCTGACATATCTTTTACATATTTCACTACAAACCCTAAGAGCTACTTGGACGAGCCTATAAGTGAACCTCTTACCACTAACGACCACTACGGAGATCAAGTAGTGTCTAGTCTAGGCTATAAGCCACACAAGGTCTAACCCCCTCAGTTTAAAAGAAGTTTCAGGTCACAACAAACTTAGGCATCTATATTTTCTACTTATCGGTCCATGAAGTGAGCTGTGCCTTGCGCCTCAGTATTTGTATCACGCAACCCAAACAATAGTAGACAAGTGTGAATCTTACCACCAACAAACAACACAACAACAACAAAGCCTTATACCCAAAATAATTTGGGGTTACTTTCCTTTTTGGTACGTCCCAGGTAAGAGTCACATTCCTAAAATGGCAAATGATGAATAGTATTTTGGAACCAGTTATATCTTCACCCCACTTGTAATATTTACCCCTCTTTTGCTCGTTTCCTTAATAAATGTGCAAAGCTAATGTAGGACTCTTACTATGGGACGGAGGGAGTATTAATCAAGAGCAAATTTGACTTTTTTATCAAACATTCAAATTGGAACGGAGGTAGTATGAAATATATGCCCCTGTTTACAAATAATATTAGCTCCGGCATGGAGCAAAATTATTGCCTCTACAGGACCACAATACTGTATTGTATCAACAAAAACTTGAGACCAACCTAAGTATTTTAAAATATGTCAACTTAATTCAAAATTAACAATTTGAACTTAACAGAATTCAAACAAATTTACACATCCAAATACAAAGCTTGGGTTGGAACTGAAAACGATAATTAAAGCACACTAGAAATTGAAATTAAGTTGAGCAAAACTTTACCTAATTGCAAGCTACAAACGGAAACAAATTCATAAAGGAAACAAAATTTAAATTATACCTGCTGAAATTGCGGGAGGTAAGCGCCGGCAACGGCGACAGGAGCAGGATAAGCGGAAGGAACAACCGGTACATTCACCGGAGGAGCAGGAAAGTGAGTCGGTGGTGGTGGTAGCGGAGCAGCAAGATAGGTCTGAGATTGAGGTTGTTGAAGGTGGAAGGGCATCGGAAAATACGAGCCATTTGAGAAGGTGAATTGGGAGGAAACACCGCTGGAAGAAGAAGGGCCGGACATCGCCGTAGGTAGAAGCAAACGGTGGTGGAATCAAATCCGACAATCCAGAGGGTTCTAGTAATTGTTTTGGGAAAAATACTTGAATGAGAACCTGATGAACCGTCTCATAGTAGCAGAGACACGGATATTTTTGACCCACGATCCGCGGGTAAAAAAAAAAAAAAAATGCTTTTTTTTAGTTTTTATATTTTTTCGATTACATAAAAGTAATACATATACTCCCTCCGTCTCATTTTAAACTTCAAAAAAAAATGGGTTCAAGAATTAAAAAAAAACGATGTGTTGTGAGTGTAGATTGTTTGGTAGGAGAGAAAAGTGGGATAGGGAATAGTTAGTGTGTTATTGTTGTGAGTATGACATGTGGGACCCACAAATAAAGAAGTATAAAAATCTTTCCTTTGTGGGTTTTGAAGTTTAAAATGGGACAACCAAAATGAAAATTTTTTAAGTTTAAAATGGGACGGAAGAAGTATACAGAAAAGTAACAGTGTTTTTTTTATGTTTTCTTCATTCGCCAAAAGTAATACTTATTATAACTAAAATGTACAAACGTGTTACTTATGTAATAGTGTTTATACATAATTATAACACATATGTATAAAAAAGTAATAATTCAATCATTTACACTTTAAAACTAAAAACACTTCTGTTAGTAACATTGTAAAAATAAGAAAGTAACAATTTTTATAAGCGAATATTATATTTTACTTGTATAATAACATTGTAAAACGGTTACGTTTACTTGTATAATAGTATATCCATATGTTTTCAAATAATAAGTTACAATGGGTTCAATTTGTCATGATACATGTAAAAGTATTACATTATCTATAGAAATCTTTTACAATATCATCTACTAAAGTGTTAACATTTACTTGTACAAATACTTACATTCATGTATATAAGTTGTAATTTTTCAAATGTTACTTTCTTTCAAAAAAATAATAATCAAAATACTCAAAAAAAATCTTGAAAAACACTATTACATTTCAGAATAACGATAAGGGAGTGGCTATTGTCACTACAATAATTGCTTATCCACTACATATTTTGTAATTTGTCATAATTGTCCTGAGTTAAATACACTTTTGATCCCTAACATATTCAAGTTTTTTCCTTTTAGTCCCAAAACTATTTTCTTTTTCGATTTCATCCTTATAGTATGCATTTGTGGGACCATTTAGTCCTTCCGTCACTTGACCGTTTAAATTTCCGTTAAGTGATGCCTATGTGTAATTTTATTCCTACGTGGCATAATTACATGGCCATTTCTGCCGACTTGAAAGTATTAAGGGGCATAACTATAATTAAAAGAAATAAATTGAACTTTTCAAAAATAATGAATAATACAAGGGGTGAATTTAGAACATTCTAACCATAAATTAAAACCTAGATATTGTTAGAGTGGTGATACACACACCCACTAATTTAGTAACTACACCCGGTATATTTTAATTACAACAATGCCACATTAATAAAAGACCAATTAGTCCCAAGACTATAACTGTATTCATACTTATAGATTAGAGAGAACACACACACTACATTATCTTCTTCTTCTTCTTCTTCTTCTTCTTCTTCTTTCCTGAATCGATTAAATCACTTGCATTCATAATGAAACAATGATGGCACTCCACAGATGTCGAAGGCTCACCCAAATATCAATAATAATACCATCAACAATACCATTAGTGATAAGTTTTAAATTTGCATTAATATAATAAACTTAACCTAAAATACTGATCAAAGATCATTTGTAATGGTATAAAAACTATAGAAACATCGTTTTGTGACAGAAGGTGTATAATATTATTTTTGGTAACATAGACGATGACAATGTATTTTCCATGATCACATTATATGTGTGTAACTGATTACAGGAAGGAAAAGTGGGTGTCTTGTTATTGTAACAAGGATAACAATGGGAATTAAGTGGGTGTAGTTATTAAAAAAGAATTTTATAATTTGAAGCAGTGGGTGAACTTACTAGTGTGGGCGTACTTACTAGATTTGTGGGTGTGTATATCCCCACTCATATTGTTATTTCTACCCAGATCAGATGGCTCCCCAACCTTCATCCCAAGAACCCTCGCCTTCACCTCTTCCCTACGCCATACCCAACCCACCGGCCAAACTAGGCTTTGAGTTCATTGGCACAACCTCCATTAACCCTGTTTTCATCGCTGGCGCTCAGCAAGAACTAAAAACCCGCCCGGTGCACCTTCCATTAATTCCGACGAGTTTAAGAACCGAATACCAACCAAGCTCACGCAAGTCCGACTATTTCTCCTCGTGTTTCCGTCGTCATCGTCGCTTTTGCCTCTCCTCTTCTACGCCGGATCTGCCTCTCTCCCTCCCATCTGTTCTCTCTCGCCAACGACTGTTACAGCCTGTAGACACCCCGCCTTGGACCTCTCACCCCGATTGCATACAAAGTATTTTTATTTAACTTATTTTCATTAATTTCTGTTACTTCGGTTAAGTTCCTAACTGATTCCGTTAGTTTTGGACTAAACTGCATAACAGAGTTAACTTTTAGGGTCATTCTGTCATTTTTCACCCGCGGGCGCTTCCGGCACTGCCAGTGAGCCCCGCGCGCGTCCCGCCCCAAAAGCCGGACCCGTGCGCTTCCCACTTTGGCAGTAACGGATTGCACCTTATTTCCCTCCCTTTTCTTATTTACAAACATCTTTTCTTGATCACAAAAACCATCTTTTTACATCCACATTCATCCCCCCTTTTCTCATTAACTCCCAATCCCAAATTCTAAGCCTTTTCCCAAAAACTAATATTTCTTTCATTTATTATTTGATTTCTTTTATTTCTTTTATTTTTCTTTTATTCATTTATCTTATTTGTGATTGGCCCATTCCATTTCACATGGATGACCAATTTCCCTCCATCATTTCCCTCTCTTTTTTACCTATAAAAACCATCATCTTCTACCTTAAAAAGGGACTCCAACCTTGATTCACTAACTACACTATACACAAATTCTCCCAACAAGAGTTCTTAGTAACAAGACTCTACACAAATTGTTCTACAACAATTTCATTGCAACAACAACACTTTCAAGTCAAGGTTCCATGTCCTCTTTCTCAAGGTACAACTCCATTTTCGTCCTTTGTTTTCTTCTTCTTGATGTATGCAATCCCCATTAATGGGACATGACCAACATGACTACTTCACATATTGAAGTTAGTTAAGGTTATCTCCCTACATTTTAATCTTAACTTTAATTCACCATGTTAATTTCTCTTCATCTCTTAATGTAATTCTTTAACATTACTTGTTACATGTAATCTTTATCATTAAATAAATAAAACAATTCTATTTTATTTCCCCTTTATTTCCCCTTTTCTTCTCATCACAATTGTTAGCACATTTCTATTTAATTAATTGAAGGACATGTAAATATTAGAACACCAATAGTAGCAAGACCCGCGTAAGCGGGGCGGAGTGGGTGTTAAGTACTTCCCACTCCGTCACCTAACCCCCGAACCCTTCTCTCCCGAATCTCTGGTTTTGTACATAAATTAGGCTATTTCTAGGTTTTTCTTATGTTCCTTTAAAACATAGGTGGCGACTCTAAACAATCTAAAAACAAGTTAGACATCCTAGGATAATTCACCGCTCTAGCCAAGCCGTGGTTCCCCCGGGGTATCTACAGTGGCGACTCTGCTGGGGACCATAGAGGGTTAAACTTGCGTTTTCATTTTGGTGTTCTTTTATTCTGTTTTCTGGGCATTCTGGTAAAAAGGGTAGGAAGCGCGCGCCTCCGGCCTTCTTGGCCTAAAGCGCGCGCATCCGACCCTTATTACCAGAATCGCCCGCCTCCTTTCTTGTCCTTCAATTCCATGTTTCTGTGCTAACAAATTCTGCAGGGGGAAGTTTTCTTAATTAAGGGTCAAGGCAATCCCTTGAACCCACTGATTTGCAGGTTCTCACCCAGAAGCGGGCGCCTCTGCCCTGCTTCCTCTCACGCGCGCGCCTTCCACATAGGCAACCCAATGCGCGCGCTTCTGGGCGCATTCCCGGAACAGAACAGTGCACAGAAACAGAACAGAATGACAGTGTGTGGGCACCGGGCCTGCATACAATTTGTTTTACTTTCTGTTTATTTTTATCGGTCACACGGGTGATTCGAAAGTTGTAATTATGTGCTTATTTGTTTTTTATTTATTTCTTTTGAAAAAAAAAAAAATGTTTTGTCACATGTTAGACCTCACACTACATGCACATATTCTTATCAACTGCTCACTATCGAGTCGCACAAGTCCAACCCCAAACCCGTCGAGGCCCGTCCTAGAAAGTTTCAAGCTCCACTCGACCTTGGCTCTTTCGAAGCGGTAAACCTCAGCCCGTGGCGTAGTTCATGACTACATGCCGGGGGTGACCTTTGAGCCTCATATTCAAGCCGAGCACAAGCCACACAATTCTCGTCTAGGGTCTAACACTCCGTGACTCAAGTCGGTTTCCATGTGCCGAGATTTCCCTAAACTAATGTCTTCAATCATACATGCCAATTTGTTGCAATGGACGAAATAAAACTCCGTCCCCAAAAGTGGCTATTTTGGACGAAAAGAAAAATCCGTCCCCGCATGTATGATTTACTACATTAATTTAGTTTAATCTCGACACATGTAGGGCTCACAAGCGTGGTGGAATCCGATGAGTATATGGGACCGCGAGAAGGTCTATATACTAGTGTGACGATTCTACTATTTTTTCTAGAAACCCCAAAAAGGACTCCGTCCTTCCGACTTTGTAAAAAAAAAAAAAAAAAAAAAAAAAAAGGTCGTTTTTCCTTATGTGGTTGAGTCTTTTTCTTTGTTTGTGGGTTAATTCATTTTATCCAAAAGGTGTTGTGGGGCCAATCTAAGATCAACCGTGCTCTTCCAATAGGTCCAATGGCTTCCAACGGCAACAACAACAACGGTGGAAATGATTTCGTGTCCAACGAAGGGTTACTCAACATAATGAAATCAATGGGGGAACAAATGGATAGGATTGTCGAGGATGCCCGCCGTAAAGACAATTTGTGGCAAGCCCGTTTCGATATCGACAAGAGGATTCACAAAGAAGAGGTTTCCGAACTCAAGGCCCGTCTTGATTATGAAAAAGAATTCACAAGGAAGAGGTTTCCGAACTCAAAGCCCATTTGCAAGAGCTCACCGACAGCAAAGCAAAGTTCAATGATAAAGCATGCTCAAGTGGCCCGACCCTCAAAAGCTACAAAGGTACCACCAACAACCGAGTTTTCACTCCTCTCCAAGGAGTAACCCAAGCCGAGGCATTTGAAATTTTGGTGGCAAGAGGGAAGATCAAACCTTTGGAGGGGTACAAGCCGAAGGCGATACTGAAAAATCATGCTCATGGTGAATGGTGCGGCTACCACAAGCATAGTGGCCACACTACCGAAGGGTGCTTCCTTCTCCGAAACATCATCCAAGATTTGATCGACAACGGCGAATTTACCGTGGGTGAAGAGCAACTCATCAAAGAAGTGGCTTGGTTTTGAAATGGGGCTTCAACAAAGAGGACGACGACAACAATCTTCGTTTCTCTTTCTCTACCTAGTAGTAGGAATAAAAAAAAATAAAAAAAAAATAAAAAAAAAAAAGAGAGTCAAAGTCCTCTTTTGTGTGCATTAAGTTTTCTTCCTTCTCATGTCAATGTTTGAGTCGATCTTATCAAATAAAAGTCGTTCTTGTCCTCATACACTCTTCCAAGTTGTTCAATTAATTCTTGGCAAAATGATGAAAAAATGTCTAAACTAGTTTTGGAATGAAGGCCATCACTTGAACGCCTAGGGCTAAACATTGTGACGAAGGCAACATCATCAACGACGAAGACAAAGCCAAGACATCAAAAGTGGAGCAACAATCATGAAGCAAAGTTTTCAAAAAGGGGATTAAAAAAAAAAAAAAGCTCGCTAGGTTGAAACCATCAAATCAACCTAGGCAAAAGTTAGAGCACACAAAAAAAAAAAAAAAAAAAAAAAAATCCCCCTCAATCAAAGAAGTTCACATCAAGATCATCATCATCATCCACCAACGAAGGACGAAGCAACAATTCATCACGAAGAATGGAGAATCCACAAGAACTACGGTGACCTGAGCCTCTTCACTGGAGGAACGTAGGCAACCTGCGGGTCCGGTCTCATGCAAGAAAGAATATATGTTTAGCCCTAGCGCGTTATGGTGATCGGCCTTCATCTCGAACTTGTCAAGACATCTTTGTACGATTCATTTGCCAATGAATTAATCACCAAAAAGATTGAACAACTTTCTTAGATTTGGAATCATTTCGCATTCCTTGTCGAGTCTAAGGATTTCTATTCTTTCTGCATACTCCCAATTTCTTGCAATCAAATTGGGGCTTTCCTTCTCTTCTCTCTTAATGACTTACTTGCCTTCGTGAGTCATTCAATTCAATAAAAAAAAATACATGTCAATACTAGGGACACTTCCCTAGTCGAGTCAATGTCACTCATCTTTAGTGACAAAAGGTCTCCACCGCAAAATCACATGTCTTATCTCCTCAGCTAGAGTCAATGCACACTTCCTCATCAATTGAGTCAAAAAAAAATGATGAAGACGCAAAAGAGATGCCCGCTAGATTGAAAACCCGAAAGGGCGGTCTAGGCAAAAAAACAGGGTGCGTCATAAAAAAAAAAATGAGAGAGTGAGAGAGAGAAGGGAAAGAGAAATGGAGATCCCCGGCAAATCTCCTCAGAAAGTCAATTCCCCACCGAGTCAACTTTGGGATTGCAAAAGGCTCGACAAGATATAGCACCATCAAAGGTTGTCTTGGGTTATCGGCATCATTCTCCAGCAGTGTGCATTTTTTGGTTCATGAAAAGAAGGGCCGTGGTAACCAAGATCCATCCGAGAACAAGCCCATCATAAAAGGGCACGAGGTTGCACAAATAATCCCTAGCTAGTCAATTGGCTTGGGCAACAAATAGCAACAACATGTGTCTCAGTTTTCAAAGCTTCTTTAAGTATGTGCTTCTAAAGTACGCCGAAAGGCTCCTGAGAAATGGAGTAGCTCTTGCCATGTCCTCTCATGTTTGTTCCCTCGCCTGAGGATGGTCACTCTTGCTTTGCTCAACAAATGGTGACGCCCTAGGGGGTATATAACCCAAGAACAAGGGCTTCTTTTGACAATCAACAAGCCCTAGGGGCTATGCTCGAAAAGATGTGTGAGACTATCCTCAAAGTCTCTCAAAAGGGATGTCAAAAAGCCCTCTTGTCACGTATGCCCGTTCTCGTTCTCCCAATCAAGGATGGACCTTTCTCGCAATCAATGATGGCACTCTAGGGGCTACGGTCAAGTCTTAAAGGCTCCCTCGGCAAAGAGAAATTAACTCCCCAGCAGTATCCCCAGCCAAGTCATGTGCAACATTGGAAGCTTCCTCAATTCGGCACCGAAGGTCTCAACGGGCTTCGCAATCTACAATCTTTTGGGCTATGGCATTACAGTAATTCAAGCAAAGGGCAGTATTAGGGCTTCACGATCGACAGTCTATTGGGAAACAATACTCGAGCAAGTGCAATGTGGAGTAGTCTTATGGCTCCATGAGAACAATCAAGATTCAAGGGTCTCTCAACACTTCAAGTCAAAGGCCTCTTGGTTTTAAATGAAGACTCCGATGTTATGAATGAAGTTGATGATTTTTGTTAGAACTCACAGCGAGATTTTGAAGGAAGTCTTAGAGAAAAGGAAAAAGATTCAATATGCTAAACTCTAATCAAAACAGGGTTATAGTGGGAAATGCCACGGCCAATCCCAATGTTTCTGCAATTCAGCACCCCCTTCTCCAAGATCAAAAGCACAAGGTGCAGCTCAGATAAAGTTGGGCCACAGCACTAGTTGCATCCGAAGATCCGTCATTAGTCCAACTCAAGAAGAGTCAAGCAAGCATACTCATTTGAGACTTATCACGCCAAGACCTTATCCTCCGCGACCTCGACGGCACCGCAAGACATTACAGCATCTTTTGACATAAGCCCTCCGCCATTTGGGTATCAACCACAATGAGGCCATTCACAGCGAGATTTTGAAGGAAGTCTTAGAGAAAAGGAAAAAGATTCAATATGCTAAACTCTAATCAAAACAGGGTTATAGTGGGAAATGCCACGGCCAATCCCAATGTTTCTGCAATTCAGCACCCCCTTCTCCAAGATCAAAAGCACAAGTGTGTAGCTCAGATAAAGTTGGGCCACAGCACTAGTGGCATCCGAAGATCCGTCATTAGTTCAACTCAAGAAGAGTCAAGCAAGCATACTCATTTGAGACTTTATCACGCCAAGACCTTATCCTCCGCGACCTCGACGGCACCGCAAGACATTACTGCATCTTTTGACATAAGCCCTCCGCCATTTGGGTATCAACCACAATGAGGCCATTCATCTCCCCAATAAGAGCAAGAAGGGATTTCTATCAAGAATTCTACCCGACGGTACATCCGCGCTCAATGCCGAGCCAATCACGAGATAATTTGGGGCTTTACAATGAAAGGTCTTCACATCCCGCCATCTACAAGCCCACGACACTTGGGGCTTTGCAATCTCTCGAAGCTCGGCATCAACGATCTCCTCTTGGGGCTTGCTCACTACAACAACAAAGGGCGATTTACTCGGAATGGGTCAAGAGCTGATTTATCTTGGAGCTATGCAAGTCCCTCAAAATTTGGCATCAAAGGCATTCTAGGGGCTTTACAATCAGCAACCCCTCGTCTCGGCATCAAAAGCCTTTGAAGCCCCATAATCGACAAATCTCTTGGGGCTAGACATCAATCTTCGTTGGGCACACCAGCGACAACAGAATTCAAGCAAGTCAATCCGGACTTCGACTGAGCATGACTTGATCTTGGGTTGGCTTTACAAACACACAATGGCTAAAATGGTTCACCCACGAACTAAAAAAAAAAAAAAAAAAAAAAAAAAGATTTTTCTTTTTTCTTTTCTCCTTCTATGTGCAAAAGTATGTGCTTTACTTTCCTTTGCTCCTAGCCTCTCCTCCAGCGTTCTCCATCATCCTTGAACTACGCTGGTCTGATTCTCTTAAAGGGATACGTAGGCAGCCTTTTGGCACGACCAACCCATCATCCAGAATACCATCTCGTCAACCCAACATCAAGGGCATTCTCTCATCAACATCTAAAGAATGGACATTCTCCATCAAAGCATCCTCCGCGGACATCAAAAATCCATCTCCACTCAAGCGGCAATGGTAAGTGAAGGTATGAATACATCCAATGCTTTCCTCAAAATCACACCGCACACAAGATCACTCTTTACATTCTTACTTCTCTCTCATTGCAAGGGTGTTCCAAAATCTCATCACACCACGAGCACAATTTCTCTCTCCACGCATCTTCTTGCACAAGCACATATATCTGCAAAGCATACACATAACATGTGCCGCACAGAGCACCAGGTGCCGCACAGAGCACCAGAATCAGCAGGTGCCGCACAGAGTACCAGAATCAACAGGTGCCGCACAGAGCACCAGGTACCGCACAGAGTACCAGAATCAACAGGTGCCGCACAGAGCACCAGGTACCGCACAGAGTACCAGAATCAACAGGTGCCGCACAGAGCACCAGGTACCGCACAGAGTACCAGAATCAATAGGTGCCGCACAGAGCACCAGAATCAGCAGGTGCCGCACAGAGCACCAGGTGCCGCACAGAGCACCAATTTTGGTCCATGGTGAACAACTAAAATCACCATACCTCTTCCATCAGCAAAAGTCGCTCACACAGGCAGCGCATTTCTATCCTTTGTAATTTCAAATTCCTGCTTTATCGAGTCTTTGTTTTCTCTTGTCGATGTCCTCGGCGGTTGTCTTTCTTTCGTCGACGCGTTTTGCCTCGCAATCCACGTCGCCGAGGGGCTCTGTAGACACCCCGCCTGGACCTCTCACCCCGATTGCATACAAAGTATTTTTATTTAACTTATTTTCATTAATTCTGTTACTTCGGTTAAGTTCCTAACTGATTCCGTTAGTTTTGGACTAAACTGCATAACAGAGTTAACTTTTAGGGTCATTCTGTCATTCTGTCATTTTTCACCCGCGGGCGCTTCCGGCACTGCCAGTGAGCCGCGCGCGCGTCCCGCCCCAAAAGCCAGACCCGCGCGCTTCCCACTTTGGCAGTAACGGATTGCACCTTATTTCCCTCCCTTTTCTTATTTACAAACATCTTTTCTTGATCACAAAAACCATCTTTTTACATCACATTCATCCCCCCTTTTCTCATTAACTCCCAATCCCAAATCTAAGCCTTTTCCCAAAAACTAATATTTCTTCATTTATTATTTGATTTCTTTTATTTCTTTTATTTTTCTTTTATTCATTTATCTTATTTGTGATTGGCCCATTCCATTTCACATGGATGACCAATTTCCCTCCATCATTTCCCTCTCTTTTTTACCTATAAAAAACCATCATCTTCTACCTTAGAAAGGGACTCCAACCTTGATTCACTAACTACACTATACATAAATTCTCCCAACAAGAGTTCTTAGTAACAAGACTCTACACAAATTGTTCTACAACAATTTCATTGCAACAACAACACTTCAAGTCAAGGCTCCATGTCCTCTTTCTCAAGTACAACTCCATTTTCTTCCTTTGTTTTCTTCTTCTTGATGTATGCAATCCCCATTAATGGGGACATGACCAACATGACTACTTCACATATTGAAGTTAGTTAAGGTTATCTCCCTACATTTTAATCTTAACTTAATTCACCATTTAATTCTCTTCATCTCTTAATGTAATTCTTTAACATTACTGTTACATGTAATCTTTATCATTAAATAAATAAAAACAATTCTATTTTATTTCCCCTTTATTCCCCTTTTCTTCTCATCACAATTGTTAGCACATTTCTATTTAATTAATTGAAGGACATGTAAATATTAGAACACCAATAGTAGCAAGACCCGCGTAAGCGGGGCGGAGTGGGTGTTTAAGTACTTCCCACTCCGTCACCTAACCCCCGAACCCTTCTCTCCCGAATCTCTGGTTTTGTACATAAATTAGGCTATTTCTAGGTTTTCTTATGTTCCTTTAAAAACATAGGTGGCGACTCTAAACAATCTAAAACAAGTTAGACATCCTAGGATAATTCACCGCTCTAGCCAAGCTTGGTTCCCGGGTATCTACACAGCCCAACTCCAGATCTGAAGTTTTTTTTTTAATTCGTCAATTCTGGGTGTTGTTTGTATTTGATAATATATGGGCGAACCCAAATCTGGGTTTGATTTTGTTGGGTATGCTTATTCTTAACCCTCCCAATTATG